>OY856188.1:160989787-161100704 GCA_963693315.1 Diogma glabrata | reverse complement strand
GCTCGGACTTTTTTGTGTTGTTTGGTTTTGATATACATATTACCAATAATGTGTATCTCTATTCTGTCGCAACCCCATAGCTCCAAACATAATCAACGAAAAAACTTACAAGTCACTAGATTATAAGTTATTTAAAAATTTAGCAAAAGCGTTAGTGAGGTGCTTTTTCATAATTCTCTAACTTGGGTAGTTAGCAGTAGAAATAGGTTAGCATAATTTAGACCCGGTCGAGCGATGTGTCATATAGGTGGGCATGCTTTGTAAGAGAAATATATGTAGAAAACTAATAGATGCAGAAAAATCTCTTTGATAAGAAAAAATTATCTTAATTTGCTAAATTTTAAATATCTAAAAAAGTATCTAAACTGATTCACGTAATTTCTATAAAGCGGTATCCAGCTAATTTTTGTAAGTCTTATCTACCTCCTTTTATTGATAGAGATATGCCGGTCATTAACCCAAAAGAAAACCTTCCGGGAAATTATTTCTCTTAAAACTCTACACTGAATTCTGAGTGAAACCAATTTCTCACCTAAACCAATTTCTAGAGTTTCATACATAATGGGCATATAATTTTTCGTAGAAATATCACTCGGAAAATGCCTCTACAAATTAATACTAATAAAGCGTCTGGCCAGATCGTATTCCTCCAATTATTCTGAAAACATTTGCTAGGGAGCTAGCACCAATCCTCACTAAAATCTTTTATTTGTCATATAAGAAATTAGTTTTCCCGAAATATGGCAAACGACAAGAGGACAACTAGTACCAAAAAAGGGTAGTAAAACTGATACAACAAATTACAGACCCATTTTAATTTCATCGGTTGTTTCTAAAATTTCTGAGAAATATATTAATTTTATTATATAATGAGCTTCTTAGAGTTTTCGAAACTACTTAATGAAAGACAATACGGGTTCCATAAAGGAAGAGCGACGATTTCTTTTGTCACGCATATCTGGAACAAGTCGCTTGAAAACCATGGTGAAACTTTCGGTGTAGCTCTTGATATTGCCGAAGCATTGACAAACTTTGGCACAACAATCTTATATGCAAATTGAGATGCTACGGCTTAGATGAGCAACTTATTTCTTGGCTACAGAGTTTTATTTCTGAGGGTTAATTTTGAGTTAATGTGGATGGTGTCTCATCGAATGTCTTTTCAATTAATGCAGGGACTCCTCAGGGTTCTGCTTTATCCCTACCTAATAACGAGGATGAACTTTTAACAGAACCCGTGACGTCCATTTGAACTCCTTGATGCCATTATCATTAAAACTAGCTTCAAACTTTATTTAATTTAACAAAAGAGTATCGCAATAAAACGAACACCATATCAGGATAGGTTAGGTTACGAACAGAATCAGTCATATACCACGCTTAGGTTTACTGATCTTTTGTGATACCTCACGTAACACCAACTTATTATTTAAACTTAAAACTCTAATTTTTAGACTTCAGTATTATAAATCCCCTCTGTAGTCTTGACTGGGATTACATCCGCCGATCCTTGGGCATGAGTCGTCGTTTGCGTTAACTCTCTCGGCTTTACATTGCCAAGTCTAATAACTTATTAAAATGAAAGGGATTTTATCAATTCAAACTTTCTAAAACCTCATTTAACATAGATTTTGAATTTTTGAAACCTAAACATCGAATTTCTTCCATTATGATTTCAATGTTTAGAAAGAAAACAGGAAAAACAAACGAGATAAATAAAATATTCTCAACAGAAAAAGCAGCCAAAACATTTTCTACAATTGCTTCAGTTTTTGTTCGATGTTAATTTCTTTGTAATCGTTAAATAATTTTTTGCCATGGCATCACATATGGACAGTTAGTGTGATTTGTTAATTCAAATATTCATTTTTACTATGTATACTTCATTCCACAAAAATAATCCAATTTTTATATGAATTCTAATACTTTGTTGTGTTTAGACAACATCTCCACACAAAAAAAAAACTTGCCCGCTCATAGTTTTATTTAGCATATGGTTTTTGTTGTGACACATTAAAAACAAAAATAAACCAAAAATAAAACTTAAAATAGGTAGATTTTCCTATGAAATCTACATAAAACAAAACATGAATACACATTAAATGAGCTTACAATCTATTTGATTGCGCGTCTTTTAGTTAAAAATTAAAAAGTAAAATATTAAACTATTTGAACATTGGGCAGTATATTTGAACATTAGATGTTTACATCGAGTGAGTCTATCCATGCTACTACATCGGGAGTTTAATGTCCAATCGAATGTCTGAGATGTCGCCATTGTATCGTCGAAGTGGACACACAGTTGCAAATTGCAATGTGTTTTATGGTTTGTTGTGGAGGTCCGCCGTCACATTGAGGGGACTCTGAGATGCCCCACTTGTAGAAAGAATCAGCATAACGTCCATGATTCGTACGGTTTAGTGTAGTCCAGGTATGACGCGGCAGATCGAAACCAGGTTGGGCAGAAGTCAGGTTAGTAGTAGAAACACCAGGAGTGTTGTAATCATTCCAGGAGGTGTCTCAGGCATCCAAGATATTAAAATTAGTTGCCAGCAGGTTGCTGGTTTAGTAGTTGATTGTATTTAATGACAGTGCCGTTAAATAACACTGATAGTTCGTGTTTTGCCAGTTTTTGTTTAAGTGGAAACAAGAACTCTCGGTTTTACTTAGATTAGGAAATAAGCTCCACGTTCGAAAATAGTCATTCATTATCGCCAGGTCAGTTGAGAGCAAATCTTCCAAGACACTCAAGTCTTTGTTTTGAGTGGCCAATCATCAGCGTACCCAAATTTCTTTGATGTTGTGTCAGGAATGTCATGGATGCACAAATTAAAAAGTAATGGCGCCAGGACGGAACTCTGTGGCAAACCATTGTTAAGCATTTGGACCTACTACAGGAATTATTTAGATGAACTTTACTCAGCACACGATTACTCAGATACACGATTACTCAGCATGTTGTTAATTAAACGTGAGATGGTGTTACAAGGTATTGCATTGAACAGCTTATATATAATCCCAACTCGCCAGACTGTGTCATATGCTGAAGTGAGATCGATGAATACTGCGCCTGTTTTTGATTGGTTTTGATACCCAGCTTCGATGTACGATGTTAAAGCGAGCAGTTGGTCAGTGCAACTGCGATTGGGACGAAGACCAGCTTGTTTAACTGGGATCTGGTCATTCAATATCGGTGCGATACGGTTGTGTATGAGCCGTTCTAGCAATTTGTAGCAGGTGCTCAAAAGTGCGATTGGCCGATAGCTTCCTGGTTCATTGGATGGTTTACCTGGTTTAAGTATCGCTATCACTTTCGGAGTCTTAAAGTGTTTTGGACCACTACTAAGGTACTCCTCATATAATTTATCGCTCTCTCTACTCCAGCCAGGAATGTATTCTTCACGGAAGCCTCTTGGGATGCATTTCTTTGCAGTTGAGATGATGGCTCCAACGAACCTATCATAATTTTTAGGAATGGGTGGGATCCAGCGAATCACTGCATCCAACTCCTATCCTAACCTATATTTATCCCAATCAGCTTTGTTAAAATTCCATCTAGGTTGAGGAGTAGAGTTAACGAGTGGGATTTTGATTCCTACCTCAAGAATTACTGGACGATGTTGAGAGCGTGGAAAACCTTGTAAGACAGCCCTAGATATTGGAATAGGGTTACGTTGTTCGTTTTTTTGTGGAAAAACAGAGGTCCGGATTGTAATCACGTCGCCATCTAGCAGATCTAAAGTTTTTCATATCTTTCGCATCATATACCTGGAACATGTTGTTATCGTCCGCCCAGTCAGTCAGTTGTATACCATTGGGATTGTTGTTTGAGTAGGACACACTAGGTGTGATGGCTATTGAAGTCACCAGTATATGTTGCTGGGTGGTGAAATAATGGTAGAGTAGCAGCTGGCCATCTTGTATTAGGAGGCTTGTATACGTTTACAATCTTCATGTCCGATATATCAACAACAACAAGATGAATATCGTTGTCCGTCTGTGTAACTACATGGGTGCATTTCATGATTTCTGACTTAACATACGTGGCAGATCCATATGCTTGATGGTAAATAGCACTAATTAATTTGTAACCAATAATGTTTCCTCTAGAGGTAAGTTGCGCTTCATCTGTTGCATGCGTTTCTTGCAGAATTACAACGTCGATATCGAAATCTTTTAATACTTTTTGTAAATGTTCAGTTTTTGAATTGCTTATGCCTTCAATGTTCAGTTGCAAAACACGGACTGAGGTTCCAATATTTTTTGTCTTATGGTGCTGAGAAGTACCGTTGTTATTGTGATTTTGGCTCATTTTCATTTTTTTTGTATCACATTCAACAGTTCGAAATGAAATATTTGGCTACCAAGTTTGAATAGACTATTAGCGTAAACCAGGGTGTAGCGCGAGAAGGTTGTCTATTATCACACCCCACCGCTCATAGTAATAGTAACCGCTCATAGTAATAACGGGACACGAGATATTCAACTACAAAAATTGTCTCTTCCGTTCAAAACGGGACAGTTGTAAGTCCCATTTTCTAGCCAAAATCAATACTTTTGCTGAACAACTGTTTTGAGTATATCAGTGTGACATCAGACAAGACTGAGGTACGATCGATGTATTTTTATCGACAAGGATGATTTTGGAAAAATGTCTAGAGTTCAACATACCTCTCTACCTGTCTCTTCTTAATGGACTCTTAATACTGTGCAGAAATAGAACACAAAGTAGCAAAGTTTTCCAAAGTTACTCCGACTTAAGACAAGATGATACTTTTTCTCAACACTTTTAAAACTGGCCTTGGAATATGTGTGCAGCAAAACAAAAATACCGGCTAACAGCCATGTTTTGTCATTGAAATCAGTACATATGATTGCGTACACTGATGATATTGTCATTCTTGGCAGAAGTGAATTTTTAAAGTGAGACTTCAAGTCGCTTGAGACGGGCGATAGACAATTTGATGCGCTAAAAAATTATGATAAAATAAGATTTTTGAACATATGATTTTTTCAAGAGCGGTTGAGGAAATAGATTTGACGTGCGGCGAAAAAGGATCAAGGGAGTTGAATCTTTTAATACTTCTAATCAAAGCTTAACTTAAACAACTGCTCGATTAAACCTCTTCTTAAATCATCGTATGTTTCAACTAACACCAAACGGAAGATATACAAGACATTAATTAGATAGTGATGATATATAAGCTCAAACGTAAAGCCGGTTTAGAGTCTGGAATAATTAAAACATTACCGTCAGTTCACTAGAGAGTGAGCGACCGCGAGGTAGACCATGACTACAATGCAACACTGACGTAATGAATAGTAATAAAATAATTTGTAATCCTGTTTTATGCGTAGAAGAAAAAAAAAACTACAGAAGAAAAAAAAAACAAAAAATAACAATATAGTTTTTTAACGACATGTCACAGAAAATAATGTTTTCTATCTATCTGGGGTACGTTCCGAAACTTTACTATAGTTAACTATATTTAAATAATATTTAAATACGGTCGTTCAGAAATAGTAAAGTTAATATTTAACTATTTGACAGCTGTTTGCGTTCAGAAACACACTACGCCCCGCCCACATTTATTAAAAAATTAAATGTGCTCTCGAGTAAAGTTAAAAATTAAATACACATATACATAAGCATTATTTAAAATTTAACGATTTTAAATTGACAGTTCAGTTTATTTTGAAATTGCAGTATATATATTTTTCAAATTCTGAATGAAATGCAAGTTTTCGATAACAATATGGCTAGTAATTTCTATTATAGTTTTCAATTTTTTCGGTTTTAATTTTATTCAATTGAAACATTTTATGAAAGAATTATTCTGACATACGATTTTAACAGATTGTATTAGTATTTGTGTATTTAATATTTTACTTACTGATCGTCGTCGTTCAGAAATTATTTAACTATAGTTATTAAATATTTTAATGCGGTGATCTGATTGGTGCATTAAATATTTAGCTATAGTAAAGTTTCGGAACGTACCCCAGGTTAAAAGAGGAAGTTGGCTTTTGCTGTTTAGCGAGCATTTTTTTATTTTTTCGGCTCTTAAGCGGGAAGTAAAAACACAAGTAAAACAAAAAACATAATGGACAAAGACAATATTAAAATTTAATAATTTCTTCTTCAAAATACTTTTGATTTTTTGGCTCTATAACCCGAGGACTTCTTTTTAAAAAAAGGCATTAATCTTTTATATTTACTAATATCCAAATTTTCTTTAACGATGAATGTTGATTTTAACATTGAATAATTTGACCACATTGTTGTCTTTTGTATACTTTTTTGTCTGCGATAGTTCACCAAAATATGCCAAAAAGGCATCTTCAGAATAAAAATTTCCTGTTTTTTTGTTCTAACACCACATTGTTGTCTTTTGTATACTTTTTTGTCTGCGATAGTTCACCAAAATATGCCAAAAACACATCTTCAGAATAAAAATTTCCTGTTTTTTTGTTCTAACACCAATTGATAAATAATAGGTAAGCTTTTTCATACCGGGCTTTAGATTTTTCTGGCAACAGATCTAAAGTTAAATTGTTGGCTGCTTCTTTTATATGAGGTGAAGTGCTAATTATATCACTTTCATCACTACTGCTCATTTTTAATTATTTTTATTTAAAAATAGATATAAACTCTGTATAAATTTTAAGTTTATTTAAAATTTTAACTTGACGTCCGATACGTTTTTTAAACAATAAATAAATGCCTCCTTGGCAACTTTAAACGTATTTGTCTTCAGTCGTTAAAAAAATAGTATGTATACTTTGAGCAGAAAGTAACATTGCTGCTCTGGCATGTTTGCTGGTTTCGGCTGCGCAATTTTCATGCACGAGCAGCAGTGTAGTACTTTCTGCTCTTAATATACAATATACTATTCCATATAGGAGTCAAGAGTCGACAAATTTTTTGATTATTTTTCCGACTTCGACTCCGGTTACTAGAAAATTCCACCCGACTCCGACTCCTCGACTCCGACTCCGACTCCGCAGCCCTGATTAAAAAACACACAATCGCGAATTAAACAATGAACTGTCAAAAATATTGACAGAATTTTGTTATAAAGTATGCTACAGACCTACAATATATTGTACAATAAAACGTTGTGACTTGAGACGTCATAACGAAATAAAAATTTAGGGGATTTTTACGACACCTACAATATATTGTCTTCAGTTTTTTAAAAAAACTGAATAACCACGAAATCTTTCTTCCATTAAAAAAACTGAAGAAAATATTGTAGGTGGCGTAAAAATCCCCTAAATTTTTATTTCGTTATGACGTCACAACGTTTTATTGTACAATATATTGTAGGTCTGTAGCATACTTTTAACTTTTAATATTCATTGAAAACAGCTGTATATATGAAATATTGGGGCCTATTCAGTAAAATCTTCTATCAAAAATTTCTGCTATTCTTTTATTTTTTGTATGAAATTTTATTTTCCCGTTATAAAATTTCATACAAAAAATAAAAGAATAACAGAAACTTTCGATAGAAGATTTTACTGAATAGACCCCATTACTTGATTAACGATTTTCTTGAATACTACTAAAATTATTATACATCAATAAAGTCGTATACAAGAAACTATGCTTAGGTAAGAATTTTCTTGGATTCTTCCTAAAAGTTGTACTTTAATAAAGGTTTATAAAAGGTATAGAACTTGAGGAAACATTTCTTGAATACTACCTTAAAAGTTATATTTGAATAAAGCCTTATAAAAGATATTATACTTGAATAACATTTGCTTGAATACGTCCTAAATATTTATTATTGAATTAAGCCTTAATTAAGGAATTATATAAGAAACTTAGCGAATTTAGTCTTTTTTTTAATTAAAGCTTGAATAATATGGTCTTACACAATGCTTTCTCAAGTTAAGTTGGAATAATTTAAAAAAATTTAGGCGAAATTGTTACCTGGGATAGTATCTGCTACAGTGTCCCAGTTCGGAACCACTGTATCACTGCATTTAATGGATATTGAAGACAGGGAACCTGCTTGCGCACTCATTCATAGCAGTCTATACTATACTTTCCTGCTATACATTTTTACCCTTTTATAACTTTTGATAGGTGCAATAACCTTTCACTTCTAGCATAAAAACAACTGCTGCTTAAAGAGCAGTCCTTTAATGTTTTAGTTTTGATTAGTGTTTATAAAATTGTGCGTCTAAGTTATATAAAACAAAATTGTATGTTGCCTTTTATATGCCTTTTTACCAAAATATTTGCATCAGTAGTACCGTAGATGCAGTAATACAGTAATCTTTAGGGTACTTTGGGTTATTGGTGATTTTTTAATTCATCTGTCTACCTAATGTTTGACAGAATATGTGACACTACTGTTTTCTTCTAAACTCTTATTTTTTACCCCAACCCTAATATTTCTATTTAATATAAACATTTTATAATTATTCTTAAACTGCTCAAAAATCAATTATGCTCGTGGAAGCAACAGACAATGCTTGAAAAAATTCTTATGAAAGCTCAACTCACTAAATAAAGTTTCGATAAGGTCCAATAAAAACGCTTCATTTATTATTTTTTAACAAATCAAAATGAATTATGTCGATTATTTTTCTCTGGTGGGAAGGAACAGCGAATTATAGTGACAATTTTCGGCCTACTTAATATATTAATTTAAAACAAGAGATAATGAAATAATTTTTTTTTGTAATGAGACAATTTTTTTAATTATAATTTTGTTTAAAAGATAATTATTAGTTTCTAAATAAAATTTTTTCTACAAATTATTCAATAATACAAAATTATGTAAAAATGCAATTTGCAAATAATAAAAATGTCCGTTTTCATGTATAACGCATGGAGGGATCAGTTTTTATTAATTTGTTAATTTTTTTCTATTTTTTTATCCACGGGTGTGACAACCCCGCGTACTCCAGTCCCTGCTATTGGCATATGAGTTAACGTGAGATATCGCATACCACTGGCAATAGCAGTGAGATATCACTAGCCAAGGTGATATCTTAGGGGTGCTGGTGGATGAACTGTATTCAGTCAACGGTAGCACTCTCAATCTTAGCTAATGAATATTCCTTGATGCTGGAACGCTGTAGCTTGCTAGAAGAAACGAGCCTTCATATAACTATATATCTGAGCTTTAATCATTGAAAAATATACTGTGTCCCATAATCAAGGATTATGCCATTAGCTGGACTATTGGCAAACCAATTTTAGTTTTGTTCTGCAAATTTTTAAAACAAATTTGCTTTTTATCTCTTATTTTATTTTTATTTTCCCTATCCTATCACGAAATATTGGTCTATGTCATATTTTATATGTGATAGGATTTATGGTTTAGTTATCCATTTATTTATCCATTACAAAAAAATATTAAAAAAAAAAAACAGATTTGCGTCCATTAACATCCTTAGAACGCATGTTGTTGTGGGACCTTGGTCTTAAAAGGTTTTTATGTGTTGTTGTGACACATATTGTAATGCCTACTACACATCACATTTTATTAAAAAAAAAAAAATTATTGCATGTTTATGTTTATTTGTCAAAAATAAATTAAAAATTTATAACATTTATGCGCCTACTAAGATGCAATAATATTTAATTTTCTTAGAAGAAAAAATGACAACAAAGGATTATGTTGTATGGAATAATGTTACTATTTCTGTTCGTTAAATTGTCTGCTAAATACAACTCGTCGCCAAATTATTAGTCGATTATTTTTCAACATTACCACTCATGCCATTTGAGGTTAAAATTTTCTCAAAACCTCAAATGTCATCCGTAATAATGATTATGAAAAATAATCGACTATTATTTGACGACTCGTGATATTATATATGAATATTTAAACTGTCTGTTGTTTAAATCTTATTTATTAAACATTTAATTTCTTTATTATAGGATAATTATGATAGAATGATCCAGGAACAAAAACCAAAAAAACCCCCTCGTAAGAAACCCAAACTTGGAGCTATGACACGACCCCCTAAGAGGAATAAAAAGAAAAGAAAACCACCTCATATTCAACAACAATTTATCCATAAAAATTATCAATCTCATATTAACTCCGAAAGTCCGCAAAACCTATCGTTCAAATCTAATAAAACGATTTATTCCCACCATAATATAACAACAACAAAAGATGATAGCTATATTTATTTGTCAAACATTCTCCCAATAACAGATAATTTAAATCAAAACACTGTTGTTGGTCATATAAAATCTCATGAAATGTTAAATATCTGTGAAAATAGCTCAGCCTATGAAAGTTCTGAAGACACTGGTGTTGGCGGTTTAAGTGAATCAGAGCTAATACATCAAGATGTTATAGGTAAGATTTGTTTCTAACTATTTTGATATGGTTATTATTTTACTTACAAACAACCAAATTTTTGCAGAGGAAATTCCATTAGGGGACACACGTTTACTTGAAGAACATGATTTAACAAATGTTTTAAATCAAATACCTGAGGAAACGTTCAATGAGTTTCTGTCTGGTAAGTGTCTAAGTCTGTTAATAACTATGCAATATTGTCTGTTATAATTTTGTACATTTATTAACCTTAAATGCCGATTTTTCTTCTCTCTTTCTGTTCGAAGCAAAAACAGAAATAGAAAGTTTTATCAACGTTGAAAGTTATATCTATGTCTGAAAATGCTTAATTGTCCGATGTTTAAAATTCTGCTCGAAATCAATATTTCATGTTTTGCTATACTGCTATCCTAAGCATAAGAGGCGTATCGCTGGAGCTAAAAACCTGAAGTATTAGCTTGTTTTTTAAATGTTCAGCCCGCAGCATATTTGATATGATATGATTTTCTTCAATTTCTAAATAAGATCCTGATACGGTTTTCATTTTTATGAATAATGTTAGCAAGCTTATAACATTACTACCTTGCGAACAATTTGAGATACGCATTTTAAGCTTAAGAACGCAAAACATAGATCTGCATTTCAACCATATCGCTCCGTATAATCGAAAAATATCAATAAATCGACAAATAAAAAATCATACTATCGAAAAATTAAAACAACCGAAAATCACAACATTGAAAATCATAAGACCGAAAGTTCATACTATCGAAAAATCATGCATCGAAATTTTTTCGATGTACTGGAAATATTATACCATCGAAAAATTTTATTATGCCATTTTAATATGCCATTTCTCGGCAATCGCAAATTTAATAATAAAAAAATTTGAATGAATGTGTAGAAAGAAAGATAATATCAATCAGTATAATAATTAATATTAAATTAATATTAAAGAGTTTTTTAAATTGTTTCCCTGGAAACGAAATTGTCTTACTGGTCATAATCCAAACCTAACGGCAACTAATTTTTCCGAAATAATTCACGAGGGTATGCGAATATATATTCCTAACAGATTAATTACCACAAAAGCTGATCTATGGTTTTCAAATAAATGCAAAAAAGCAATTAAAATAAAAAAAAATGCTTTTCGTAAGTTTATGAATGATAAAACCGATGAAAATCTTAAACGGTATCGTATAGAGAGAAAACTAATTGATACGGGAAAAAATTTATTTAATAAGAAAAAAGCTACCAAATTTGCTGAGCATCCTACTGGCTCGCGTAATTTCTTTAAAGCCACCAAGGCTATCCAGAGTAATTTTTGTAAGTCTTCTCTACCCCCTCTTACTGAAAGAGAAATACCTATCATTGACCCAAAAAAAAGCTAATCTGTTGGGTAATTATTTCTCGAAAAATTCTACACTAGAAGAACCCAATTTTCAACCTAGACCAATTCCCAGAGTATCTTATAAAATTGGGCGCATTATTTTTCGTAGAAATGTTATTCGGAAAATGTTTCTAAAAGTAAATACTAATAAGGTATCCGGGCCTGATCGTATACCTCCAATCATTCTTAAAACATATGCTAAGAGCTAAGGAGTTAGCACCGATCCTCACTAAAATCTTTTATTTGTCATATAAAAAAGGAATTTTCCCCGAAGTTTAAATTTTCCCCCAAATAATAAAACTGATAATAAAACTGATCCTTCAAATTACAGACCCATATCAGTTTTGTTCATTGTTGCTAAAATGTTTGAAAAATATGTTAATTTTAATATTATGAGCTTCTTGGAATCATCAAAAAATCTGAACGTAGGACAATACGGTTTTCGTAAGGGAAGAGCAACAGGAGATCTACTGGCATTTGTAACTCATGTCTGGAACAAGTCGCT
Source organism: Diogma glabrata (assembly GCA_963693315.1). Taxonomy (NCBI): domain Eukaryota; kingdom Metazoa; phylum Arthropoda; class Insecta; order Diptera; family Cylindrotomidae; genus Diogma; species Diogma glabrata. The sequence continues at coordinate 161,088,493 of OY856188.1, read as the reverse complement.
TGATAACCATGGAGAAACTTTGGGGCGTTGCTCTTGATATTTCCAAGGCATTTGACAAGGCATGGCATAACAATCTTATTTGCAAATTGAGATGCAATGGCTTAGACGAGCAACTTATTTCTTGGGTACAAAGCTTTATTATTGATCGAAAATTTCAGGTCAATATTGACGGTGTCTCATCGGATGTATTTTCTACTAATACTGGAGTTCCTCAGGGTTCCGCTCTTTCGCCAACTCTTTTTCTCATCTATATTAGTGACTTGTTGAAGCCAACAATTCATCTAATCCATAGTTTTGCTGATGATAGCACGCTCCATGCATCTCATGAATTACCAATTCCACATTCACCGACTGCGCTTAATGACACTAGATCCAATTTTATACAGTCTTTAAACAATGATCTGAAAACAATTTTGGATTGGGGTGTTTCTAATAGTGTTGAATTTAACACGAGTAAAACACAAGTTTGTCATTTTACTAGGTTATCAACACCCAATTCGTTTCCATTACAGTTTGATTCAATTGATCTAGTAGAAAAGGAATCTATTAGACTTTTAGGAGTTGAAATTGAAAATAATTAGATATGAATTCTCATATTTTTAATCTAGCTAAAAATGCTGTTCAAAAATTGGGTTTTTTGGGTCGATGTCGTAAATTTTTCGATAGCAAACAGCTTCTTTTAGTATACAAGACTTTTATACGTCCCTCCATGGAATATTGTTCTTACATTTGGGGTGAAGCATACTTAAGTAGTTTGAAATGTCTTGATTCTGTACAGCGGAGAGCTATTAAGTTGATTAGGAATTCAAATCTTGCAAACGAACTTGATTCCTTGCAACATAGACGAAATGTCGCTGATCTGACGATTTTTTACAAGTACATTATGGATGAACGGGCAGCCGCGGAAATTAAATCGATTTTACCTGAGTCTGCAAACCCTGCGCGCAACACTAGAGCAGCCGTAGCAGCCCATCCTTTTACGGTTCAAATAACAAGGTGTAGAACTGCTGCTTTCCAACGTGATTTTTTCAACCGAGGCATTCCAGATGAGAAAGAATGCCTTACCTGCGTGGGTATTCCCTGACAATTTTTATCCCCCAAATTTTAAAACCAACATCAATAAATTTCTTAGAGAAACTTGAATTGTATACTCAAACCCTAGTTAGCATGGTATCTTCGGATATTCAGAGACGTTAATTTGTAATCCGTTATAATTAACACTAAACATGCTTATCTTTGAATAAAAAAAAAATTACTGCGGATATCTGACATTTGAATTTACAGTATTCCTAGCACTGAGTAGGGCATGCCCTATTTTTCGATGCAATGAATTATTCATTATATCGAATATTTTCAATGTTATTGTATTTCCATAATATGGTTTTTTATGAATTTCGACATCGGATTTTTCGATTTTATGAATTATATTTCCGATTATATGATTTTCGGTTGTGTGATGTTTAGATGCAATGCCTTTTCGGTGATATGATATTTCGATCCAATGATTTTTCAATTTCAAAACCATTCGATGATATAAAATTCGGTTTACTTATTTTTGGTTCTATAACACAATTCGATGATTTGATTTTTCGATAGTATGATGCGGACTCGTTTCAACAATGATTGAGTACCTTCAAATTGGTACTGTTCGGTTTAATTAAAATTAAACTTTTAACATTGTGTTGCTAAGGACTTATATTAAATTTTCAATTGATTAACAATTGACGCATTTCGTAGATAGATAAAATAAAAAATTCGATTTTTCTCGAAAATAGAATTACTAAATAGTTATTTAAATATTAAGGACAGTAAGAGTGTTTTGCCGATTGAGGATATAAGTTTTGATATCGAAACGAAGATACTCGATACTCTTAATCCACAAAATACTTATTATATTTTTGCCCAATAAAAATTCAATTAAAATTATTTAAGTAATAAAATTCATTTTTAAGTATGTTTAGTAAGCTCTGCGTTTCATCATAATTCTATAGGTTTTTTTGTTGCAAACTAATGTGGTTTTCTTTTGACTTTTCTAAATCAATTTATAAATTCGGGTCTGAAAAGAACAAAAAACAAAAGTTGATGTGAAATATGTTTGTATAATGTGGTTTTCTTTTGACTTTTCTAAATCAATTTATAAATTCGGGTCTGAAAAGAACAAAAAACAAAAGTTGATGTGAAATATGTTTGTATTAGTGATATTTAAATGGCAGTTGTCTACTTTTAAATTTGAAAAATTTCGTATAATAGCATATTCTGCAATTGCGTATTGAAATATTTATATTAGTTTCAATTAATTTGTAAATAAAATAATTTTGTTTTATTCATTTATATTTGTTTTCAATTTAAATTACTTCGTTTTAGAGAAAAGCGTCTTCGTTTTTTTCTATGATGCATCTTTTTCATCCACCCAATGGAATATAATATTTTAATTCTAATAAATCCATTTTAGAGTTTTTTTTATTTATTAGGAGTTATTTTATTAAATGTTAGTTACATTATATTGTATATATATAATACAAAACACAATAATTAATTCTTCAAAATTAAACAATTCATAGTTATATAAAAATTGTCGTTAACAAAACGTTTATTTTTTAAATTTTCTCTGTTGATATTAGTAATGTCAAAAAAATTTACGAAAAAATGCACATTTTTTTTTTATGTAAATCGGAAAAAAAATTGATGTTTTTGGGTGAAAAGAACAAAATTTTTGATTTACATCAATTTTTTTTATGAATTTGGGTGAAAAGAATTCGACATAACTTTCATCGAACATTTTTTCAAAATAAATTGCTTTTAAATCTTTTGATTGCAATATTTTTAAAAGAATATTATTTAAAGTGGCAGTTAGTAAATTGACCTACATAATTATTTAATTAAAAATCGTTTTTATTTACACCCTTGGGTCTCCCTTACCGGTAAGTAATTACTTACCGCCTGCATTGTCGGGAAGTATTTAATTGCCGACTTGTGATTTGTAAACTAAACTTACTACACTTTTTGTAACTAAAATTTCTTGTTGTTATTTCGCAGAGTTTTTTATTATTAATAAATTAACTATTTAGTTGTATTTAATTAATGCGCTCGATCTGATTTCGATTTTTACATCATCTTCAGGAGCTTACAAAAGACTGAAAAAAATCAGATCGAGCCCATTAATTAAATATAACTAAATAGTTAATTTATTAATAATAAAAAACTCTGCGAAATAACAACAAGAAATTTTATTTACAAAAAGTATTCATCATGTTTCGCCAAGTACCAGCGGTAAAATCTATCGAATTTATAAACTTACTATGTTTATTTACGAATCAGTAAACATGCAAAAACGCCTGATCGTGCAAAATAGTTATTTAAGTATTAAGGGCAGTAAGAGGGTTTTACCGATTGAGGATATATGTTTTGAGATCAAGACGAAGTCGAGATCTCAATATATCCGAAATCGGCAATACTCTTAATGCCCAAAATACTTATTATATTTTTTGCACGATCAATAAAAATTCAATTAAAATTATTTAAATAATAAAACTCATTCATAAAATTCAAGTTTTAATGTTTTAAAGAAAATTTCTTAAAATTTCATTTCAAAATAGTAAGCTCTGCGTTTCATCATAATTCTATAGGTTTTTTTGTTGCAAAACTTAATTTCATCGAATATTTTTTCAAAATAAATTGCTTTTAAATCTTTTGATTGCAATATTTTGAAAAGAATATTATTTAAATTTGAAGCTAGTAAATAGACGTACACAATTATTTAACTAAAAATCATTTTTTTCACACCCTAAGGTCTCCCTTACAGGTAAGTAATTACTCACCGCCTGCATGATCGGTAAGCAATTACTTACCAACCTGTGATTTGTAAACGAAACTTATTATTTACGAATCAGTAAACATGCAAATTCGCCTGATCGAGCAAAAAAGTATTGATTGTTTGTTCCTACGTTCGTTCAACTGACCACTACCGGATCTGATGGTTGCCATCAAGAGCCCAATACACTTACTCGTTGGTGACTTCCGATAACTGAATTTATTTCAAGCTAAGTATTAAGGACAAAATCCCAAATGGGTTGGGATTAAAATTAAAATCCTATCTCCAAAAAAATAACCTTTGAAATGAATAATTAAAAAAAGACTATCAGACCCGGCAAACAAAGTAAACATTTACCTGAACGTGAAAAGGGTCAGATTGCCGAATAGTAAAATGAAACGTGCGCATCCTGAGTGCTCCAAAGTCCCGATGCCCTCAAGAGTACAGAACAAAGGTGGAGAGGTAGAGAACGGATATCATTGCTTTGCAAGAAATAAGGCAGCTAATAATCGTATAACAGGATCTGGATAGTCACTCTCAACCACTCGCTATAGTGGTTATCTTTCTTGATGAGAATTTGTTACTGGTTTGTTTGTGGGTAAATGCATACAAAAAACCGTAATGCGATTCAGCTCGGTCAATGGGCAAGATCAGTTACCTACAGAAAGTGAAACATACAACAATATTTCTTTCATTCCCGTTGTGATGCACTGCAGTTGATCATCGATAAGGACACTTTCTACATAATACTGGAATAGGTTTTTATATCAACAGCAACACTTATGGTTTTTGATTTAAATAGGCAAGTCGGTAAAGATGTTTCTGAGGTACTCGCATTATCAAATAATTTGATATTTACGGTACTTTCTTTCCGCATTCATCGATTCATAAGCAGACTTGAGTCTCACAGAAATGAAACATCCCAAATCAATTTGATCACATGCTAGTAACAGCACATTTGTTTTCGAGCATTCTAAATATACTATCCTTTAGAGATGCATACATTGGTACCACTTGTTTGCATGTGCTAAACTAAGGTTCCACTTTACAAACCGTGGCATTTGAAAATGTATTTTTTTTTGGTTTTACTTTATTTATTTGGCTTGGGCATGCCATGAATATGACATCTTGTTATTTTAGCCCATATCACCAACATTTTTATACATTTGATATGTAAACTAAGATAACCTTTCGTGAGTAGAAGGATTCACGTTTCTTCCCAACGTCATGCGCTAGACCAATATGATTAATCATGTTGTATCTGTCATTCCGCTGTAAGAAGAAAAAAAATTCCTTCTTCTTCACCACACTTCTTAGCCCACAACTATTATATTTGGGTTATTATATAATTCAACAAACTTCTATAACTGTACAACTCTTAATTATGACATTAATTCATTTCTTTTCTTACACATTGTGTTAACATTATCTTTGTAATTTAACAGTATTTTATTTATTTAATTTAATTTACTTTTAAGATTACTTAATTTTATTACTTAATTTACTTTTAGATTTCGAAATTCAATAGATTCAATTTTTATATAATTCAATTAACCAACTGGTTATTATTAAGGGCTGACATATGAAACATTTACCTTTAACCAATGTTCGTATTTACTAATTTTGAACTCTGTATTAGATTCAAATACGATACTTAACTATTATTTTCACTGACCTAACTAATATTATATATTTAAATTCTAAATCTATTAAATTCTAAATTCTAATTCTAAATCTATAAATATATTTAAAGTCTAAATTAACGTTTATCTTATAAAAATTGTTGTTTCCTGGATGGCTGTTGGCCGTTTGGATTGTTTTTTGTTTTTCGCGTCACTGATATTAATTTTTATAAAATACAAATTTTAAATTTTTTTTCGTCAAGTGACGTATTTATTTATATTTTTTTTTATTATTATTGTATAAAATAAAATAAAATAAAAATATAATTATCCTAAACGCGTTTCGACAAATTTACTGTCATTATCAATCGGAGAGTTAAAACTAAACTTAATATTACGGAAATTATTTATTGTGGTGAAGGATTAATTAAATTCAAAACTAATCCTTCACCGCAATAAATAATTTTCGTAATATTAAGTTTAGTTTTAACTCTCCTATTGATAATGACAGTAAATTTGTCGAAACGCGTTTAGGATAATTATATTTTTATTTTATTTTATTTTATGCAATAATAATAAAAAAAAATTATAAATAAATACGTCACTTGATGACGAAAAAAAAAGAAATTTAATATTTGTATTTTATAAAAATTAAAAAAAAAAGTTTATCTTATTTATATCACTTAAATTTTATAATTCATTAAACAACAAAATGCTTGTGATTAGCACACTCAAAATCTCCAAATACACGTTGACACCTGAATACGACCGGCAGTCCTAGAAAAATCAGATATTTTTCTGACGTATACATGAAGTAATTATGTTGTATTCTCTATTTGATGTTGTAGTATGTTATCTCTTTCGAGTATATTCTTTTGACAAATCGTTGTTGTAATTGTAAGTACACACAAAACTTCCAACTACATTTTGGCCCGTCATAAAGAATAATCCGCTACTATGGCACCCACAAAGAACAATCAGGTATTTTCATGATATATGCTGTATTATGTCCAATTTCTCCTTCCACAATCGAAATAAACACGAAAACTTCCAATTATGAAATTAAAAATCCGGAACTCTTACAGGAAATGGCCATATTCTATAACATTTGCACCCACAAAGAATAATTAGGTATTTTATGACGTATGGTTACTGTATTATGTCAAACTTCTCATTCCATAATCGAAATAACACCAAAAATCCAATTATGAAATTAAAATCAGGACTCATACAGAAAACCGCCATGTTGTGTTTTCACATTTTTTGACTTATAGTTATATTGGTTCATTCGATCAACTTCATGCGAGATGAATTTATTGTAACCGGAAGCTCCCACAGACCTCCTGTTACGTGTTGTCATGTCTAGAAATTAGAACGGAAGACCTAGAATCGTCTATTTTTATGTTTAAGTTGCTAGCGCAAAATATGTTCTATATAGTTTAATTCTTGCACTACACTATTTATTAAAAAAGCATGTAAACTTATGTTTTCACTATGTATGGTTAAATATTGTTTCAATTATATTAAAACCCATGTGTTTTACATGTGATGAATTGATTTTTTTTTTTTTAAATTAATTCTTATTAATTTCAGTTCTTATTAAATTATAATTTTTTTCACAGTAATATACAGTCTCACTTCGGGTTCGGGTTCCATTTTTTAGATTTTTCTTATATTTTTTATTTCTGTTAAATCGGTATCCATTTTTCATTTATTTTTTTTTTTTATTATTACTTATAAATTTCAATTTTTATTATAACTTTTTTCACGGTAATATTCAGTCTCATTTCATAAACACATTATACATGTTAATTTAATTGAGAACACGTGCTATGAAAAGTTATCACGTTCGGGTTCCATTTCTAGATTATTCATATATATATTTTTCTGTTTTTGTTAAACGTATTGCGAATTACCATTTTAATTTCACTTTATAGTTTAATTCCACTATTAACACTTTAAAGTCTCGATTATAGCGTCCATCTATAATCGAGAGTGTTAATATTTAGCATTTTATCAATATTCACTTTTTATTTTACGACTTGTCTGTTCGACAAGCCGGACCGAAGTGTGAAAATGTATTTAACGGAAAAGTTTTAACATCTCCTCGTTAATGAATAGTGAAACAGTCAGAAACTATCTAAAAAGACGTCGATACGTCTTGGTATATATTCAAAGTCGCGGTTCTACTCGGACGGCCAGTAAAACACTTTCAAAAACCCTGGATCGATATAGCATGTCGTTCCACGCTATCCAATACAAAAGGGATTGCTATCTTGAATGGCCAAGGACAAAACACCAGGCCGACGAGGGATAACTATAAACTGGCAATCAGCTCGTTAGAAAGTTATGAAGACGTACGAAGAGAAAATGGTGGCAGATAAAATAAGATGAGATTGAAAGTAGCAGGATGGGAACAAATGCTTAACCCCAAACTTGACAACAATCCTCCACACAGGGACGGGCGAATATAGGTCTTATAAATGTATACGGAGCGAAATATTCTTTACATCAATCGAGGAAGACGATGCCTCTTTACCAACGCCATTATATGCTCGTTTCAAAGTAAGTAGTAGGAAATTATGACTCCTAATAAACGAATTCTTCCACATTCGCCTATTTGTTCGTCACACATACTAATTGAAATTTCATTGGGTGAGGAACTCTGTCTTCAATCCGGAAACAATCAATATATGTGTTTCGGTGGCATTGACCCAATTTGTGTCAACCCAATCGACTTTATCTAGATTCTAATTTACATTTATGGAAGCGTCTCTCCGGACGGGAGTTATTCATTCATGCATTTTACCCTTTGAAGGTAGATAAACGAACGGCTTGTGCAATGTGTTAACATGTGCAAAGCTTTTTATTGAGTTTCTGGTGATGATTTTCAACAGTTCGTTGATATAAATTTAGATTATAGTCGGAGACAAAACTGAGCCTTGGGATACACCAGCATTAAATAGTTTAGACTCAGAAGAAAAGTCATATATGGACACTAAAATGTATTGGTCGGGGAGAAAAATTAGAATCAATTTCACGACTGTGGAGTAAAATTTGTACTAAACGAGCTTTGGTGATCAAGTTGGTGTGCCAGATTCGATCAAATGTTTCTGAGATGTCTACTGCGATGACGTACGTTTGACCATCTTTTTCAAGTATGCTGTTGCAACGATGGGCTAGAGAGTTATCAATAGATCGGTTGTTGATCTTTTCGAAAATCGCATTAGCTATCGGATAGCGATAATCAGATATCAAATGGTTGTCTTCCAAAAATTTTGATATGTGTGTATTAAATTAAAGCTCAAATATTTTAGACAGGACTAGAAGTAAGGCTTTTGGTCTTTAATTTGAAATATCACATTGCGTTTCTTTTGACGGATTGGAGATTGGCATGCTCAAATATTTTAGACAGGACTGGAAATAAGGCTTTTGGTCTTTAATTTTTTTTTTAATAAACTACACAACGTAGTAGGAATTACAATTTGTGTCACAACAACACATAACCTTTTAAGAACTAGGTCCCGCAACAACATACGTTCAAAGGTGTTGATGGACGTAAATCTTTCTTTTTTTGTTTTTTTATATATTTTTTGTTAAAGAATGGATAACTAAACAATAACTCCTATCACTGACAAAATATCGTCGCTTTAATAATGAAATAACGTATGCCATATATACGTTGTTATTATATAATAAAGGTCTATAAAGTCTATAAAGTGGCATTTTAACATTTTCCAATTTTTTTATAACTGGGGGTGAAAATTAATATATTGTTAATTAACGTACATGCAAGTTTGAATTTGGTTAACTATTGAAACAGCGTAAATGCATGTACGATATTTCAATTCCTACAGAATAATAACTTGAGTAAAATCATTGTCGTATACTTTACATACATTACGATCGCCACACGAAATGGTAAATCTAAAATATTGTATCAGCATCATTCATTACTACATGATATGCCGGTTCATATAAATAAAAAATTGTAAGAATATTATGCGTTAGTTTAATAATAATTAGTTTTAGGTTTAATCGTACTTCCATGCAAATTGAAATAACGTATATGAAATATGAAATAACGTATAAGGTACCTGATTGACTTTTCACCTCTTTTTAGGTAGAAAAGCCAGCAGGTACCGACGTGAAATTTTAATATGCTGTGGGGAAATTAGTCAAGATTAATTGGTAGAAGTTTTTTTTCCAATATCTTTATTCATTCAATAGTGCTGCCGAGTTTACGAAAATCAGAAAATCGAAAAATCTTTAAACCCAATTATCTCGAAACTACACTTTTGCGAATACGTTGTTTCATTATTAAAGCGACGATATGACATAGGCCAATATTTCATGACAGAATAGAGAAAATAAAAGTAAAATAAAAAGTAAATAGCCAAAACGAAAATGTAGTTGACAATCATCCAGCCGGTGGCATATCCCTTGATCCTGTGACGCACCGTCTTTCTTGATGATTAGAGCCCACACATAGTTATATGAAGGTTCGTTTCCTCGAGGAAGCAATAGCGTCTAACCATCAAGGAATATTGCACAGCTAAATTGGGGGTGCTACCGTTGACTGAATACAGTTCATCCGCCACCACCCCTAAGATGTCACCTTGGCTAGCGAAATCTCACTGCTATTGCCAGTGGTATGTGATATCTCACGTTAATTCGTTTGTCAATAGCAGGAACTGGAGTACACGTGGTTGTCACACCCGTAGATCAAAAATGAAAAAAAATTACAAAACAATAAAAACTGATCCCTCCATGCGTATAAATCACATTGCGTTTCTTTTGGCCGATTGGACATTGGCCATCTCCAGCACGAAGGAAAAATGCCAGATTTATATGCTTTGTAGCAAATTTGGGAGAGTGGATGCAAGTAAGAGTGGCTAGCAAATTTTGGTAAGAATAATAGAGAAATGTTGTCCAGACCGCAGGCTTTGATGATGGTTAACCCAAAGGAAAGTTTATGACAATTTTGAGTTTGAAATGAAATCTTTCCTGCTATCTCCTGAAGACTGGGCTTGAGGATTTTTCAAAATAGTCAAGTTCAAAGCAAAGCGTTTCGTAAATAATGTGGTTTTTTTTGCTCGGTCAGTGACGATTAAATCACCGTTCATAATAAGAGGGGTAGAAGATTTAGTACCACAATTTAAAGAATTAGTGGCACTGTAAAACATCTGAAATTAACATAATCGAATGTTTTACCACTTTAGCTTTGCCAATTTCTGCTTTTTCGTTTTTAATTATCTGATTGATTTTATTGATCTTTAAATATTGGGAATGATTTATGGGCATTTTGTTATGAATCGAAATATTAAATAATCTACGGTTGTTTCTAAGAGCCATTTTGGTCGCTTACTTTGGTGTCCCAAAATTAACGCTGAATATTAATTTGTCGCCATTTGTGCAGTAAATTGTCAGCAACCCTGAAAAAAAAAACGGCTTGAAAACTGAGAATAAAAAGAATGCGTTACACGATACAACAACGTGTTTCATGCCTCTCTCGTTTTTGTGAAATAATTTTTATAATATGCTCATAATTTATATTTTTCGTTTTAAAGAGATACGGAATATTTATTATACATAGTTAAAATACAATTTTTAGTATTTTTCTGAAAATTAATATGAGAACCGATTAATCGACAGCTTTGTAATTTACAATCGATTAATTGAAATTGTATGTGATTGACCGATTAATCGATTAATTGAACCATGTCCTAGGCGCAACCCGGGCGTCGACCGCTACGCTTCGAAACTGTAACTAGTCTAAGTTCTAAATGATGTATACGCCCATTATATTTAAATTTATTATAAATTATTCTAATTTTTTTATTTAGTTGAACAAAATAGTCCATTTGAACCAACACAAGAAGAAAAAGAGGATTTGGAACGAGCTCTCGAAGCAATTGATGAACAAGTGAAAAATTTACAACAAATTACAGGATCCGATTTTTTGGGTGATTTTCTAGATGTTGATGATCAAATATTAGACGATTCAGTAATGTGTAACGATGTTATTCAACAACAAAATGGTAAAACAGAAATTCGAACTGGCTTAATACATTCATGAATATGTATCATATGTTGTGGTTTTTATGACACAATAAGGAAAAAAGTAACTATTAGAAACCAAACAATACAAAAATGGTATACAAGGGATTATTTAGTGTTTAGTTTTGGAATTTATTAATTATTAAATATGAATTTAGTTATTTAATATAAATAGAAAAAAAAATCAGCTACTACTGCAATTGTGATTTTTTTAACAATAGTAAACGAAAACCAGAATTAAAAGTAAATTAATAAATTAATTTAAAAATTTAGTAAATATATATCGTATAACTGTAAATTATAAAAATATGAATAATGTATATTTTTTTTTAAGTAATTTAATTTTAATGCGAAACATTAAACATTATTAATATCAAACTACATTTAGTTTTAATTATTTAGCGAATTTAAAGAATGTAAATGAATATTTACTTTGAATTACTTCAAATGAACTAAATTTTCTAATTGCATACTATTTTATTTATTGTTAAGTAATTTTTTATTTCAACAATTTGGCAAACAAAAATTAAAACAAATTAATTCTTAGTTATTTATTTTAACAAAACATCAACATAATAATTAAACAATATAGTTATTTAAATATTATAACAAAATAAAATTAATTGAACGAGTTATTATTTGAAACAAGACGGACAAGTACGGTCACATAATTTTAGTTATTAGTGGTTGTGATACAAATTCGCATCACTTTTAAACTAGGTACTTCTTAGGTGAGTGCCCATGTGTTTTGTTCAAGAACAATTTGGTCTGCACTATTGAATTTTTTTAAATATTAAAAACCTGAGATATTGTTACTAAAAAAACTGCTCAGTGTTGGTAAGACATAGAAAAAAATTACTACATACTTTCCTGAAAATAAGAAGCACATTCCAATTGCGTTCAAAGGGAGACCTGATCGTTCGTATGTTTTGTTTTCGCGTTATCTAAATTTTTAATTTGGTTTCACAATACATATGTATATCTTTTTCAAAACATGGTTATTACTATCATATCAATTTTTAAGAAAACAAAAATCAATCTTTTTACGAATTTAACCACCGAATTGTTGTATATTAGGGACAGTGACGTTTTCAGTAGTTATTTCCCTAGGGCGGCGATAAGTCGAAATAATTTTCAAAAAAATTACGAGAATTTATTTACCAGTTGAGGGAAATTGGTTTAGAATTTTTTTTGCCAACATAACTAAATAATGAAATAATGAAACAATTATCTTTTAACTAAACACATTTATTAAATTACAAATAATAATTAATTTATAATTCTATTAATTTATATTTCTGTGAAAAAGAAATAAATTATTCGGAATAATAGGCTGCTGATAATTGTCCTATTATTAGTGTAATAATGTGATTGGTCAAATTGAATAATGTCATTGTAGAAAATCATTCAAATAAAAATAAAGAGAAAAATGTTCGAAATTATTATCACGGTTTTAGATTTAGTTTAAAACTTATTTACTATTTCACTTCACATTATTGAGGTGCGTTCGATTTGACTGAAACAACTGAAAAAATTAACAATTGCATACAATTTTTCAATTGCTTCAGTCAAATCGAACACGGCTAATGTTGTTGGTTGTGCAGTGTGCTTGATGTTACATATCTTGTTCAAGTTTTTTTATGTTTCGTATTTCAATCTACGTTTAAGAAAAAACAAGTTATATAGATATAATTTAATAAAAATAAAAATTCCCCTATAATGTAAAACATTTTCATAATATGGACTCTAATTACAGTGGAAACATTCAAGTACACATTCAGCTGTTCATTCACATTCAGTAAGTGATGATGAAGTTTCAACTTCGAAATGGAAGGAAGGTTCGAATTCGTCCGAAACACGCAAAATGAAAAGTGGAGTTTTTTCTGAGAAACTGCCAACCATACCTTTGAATTGAAATAATTCCAATTACTTCGTTACTTACTTGAGTTTAATTGTTCTCAAAAAATCCCCAATTATATAGATATTATAATTTTACTGATGGCAATGTTAATAAATATGGCGATTAGGAATATTTATAGACCAAATTTAATTTTCAATATTGAGTCACTTTCAAACATAAAACGAATTCTTAAGAGCTCATGTTTGAATGGTTTTCAAAATGTGTAAACTTTTTCAAAAACTAATTTATAATCATTAAACAAAAGAATATTTTCTGAGGATGGAATGAATGACAAATTTTGTTTGAAAAGTATAAATCTGTAAAAATCTCTGTTCTTAATGTTGGACCTAGGACCTTACCTTCTAGTGTATACTGGTTTTGGTCACCAATTTATCCTATTTGAATAGTTGTAAAGTAAAATTTTCGTGGAATATGTATTAAAGGAAAATTTTTTGCTAAAAAATAAATAACCGATTTTTGAGACAGGATTACTCAAAAAATCTCATTAGTGTAGTCGATTATATCTAGTAAACCACTACCTACCTAATTCTATTTCAGTCAAATATACCTTCTGACACAAAATGAGTTAAATGACTAAATTACAAAAATCCAAAATGTAAAAATGTTGAATAAAAAGCTAAATTGGTAAACATGAAGCTTTTATTTTAATTTTACTTCGGTCTTAAAGACCTAGGTATTGCAACCTCGAGCCAAAAGTGAAAATCTTACCCTTACTTTTTTGGCATATCTCGACGTTTTAGGTCAAATGACGATTCAAAAGCAAAAAACAAAATGTCCGGGTGTCTGCCGTCCGGTCGTCAAACGGACAAAAACAAGAAAACTACTAGAGCGATTTCAAATTTTCTAAAAATAGGTTGTTTATTAATTTATTTATTAGTAGTAAAATACAAAACAGGAGCGCGTTCGAATACTTAATGAGGTCTCATTTTCATTATATAGTTAATGAACCAATCAAAAGACGCAAGGTTCATTTAGTATTCGAACGAATTTCATTTAATGAATGTAGTGTCAAATTTGAAACATTTTGCACGTCTATGCAAAATATTTGATTATTAAATATCAGAAATGTGTTAACTAAAAAAATGTATAAATAAATAAAAGAAATGTTGGTTTATAAAAGATATAATTAATTTAAAATCTTATTGCCTGTTAATGCATTATTTTTCAATTACGTCCTTCGTAATTAAATTTATTTTAAAAATTTTCAAAACAAATTTAATTTCAAGATTATAATTAACTCGAAAACTTTAAAGAAACAGTTTGAGACTGGTGATTTAATTGGTTGCAAAAATTTATTATTTTATTTTATTTTCAACCGTTAAATGTAATTGGCAATTGGAGCTGTGGGTTTCATCTTTATTTTCAAAATGCAGAGCTGTTGGTTTTATCATTCACTAATTTCAAAATTTTCATCCATTTTGTTTATATTTTTCAATTAAGAATTAATTATTATAGTTGATTAATTATATAATTATATAACAATTAATTAATTATATAACAATTCGTAATACCTAATTTGCTAAATTAATTAAAAATTATAAAACAAAATTTTACGAAGGTTGTTTTTCATCGGTGTAGTCCAAAACAAATTAAAATAGATATTTAAATAATGTTTAAATTTTATATTTGCAAACGTTTTCGGTTCTAATCATGAACCATCATCAGGCAAAAAAATATAATTTAATAAATCTAACAAATTAAGGAAAAAAGAGAAAAAAGCAATAAATATCGGTTAATATCTCATTATGTATTCGAACGCACTCCAGGAAGACTAGCCTAAAACGTGTATTTCTGAATTAATGGTCATGATAATGATAAGAGCCGAAAGGACGATGGGGTCGATAACTGTACCGGAATTGTGTCAAAAAAAAACGAATTTTAATATTTTTTGCTTAAGAAACGTTTATTTTCAGTGATAATGAGTATTAACTTTGAATCTGGAGAAATCTTGATGATTGGCATCTGTATGTGGGACCAGGAACTTGATTATTGTGTTATAAAGTCGTTGCCACATGACAATTTTTGAGTAAACGAAAACTTGCTTTATTTATATATTATGTCAAATGTATGGTAAATTGGAATACCTATCGACTTAAATAAACAAAGCTTATTATTAAATTAATTTTAATTGATGATTTTTCCAAAAATAATTTTGCGCGATTTCTACCGTCGATAGAGATGAAAAAACCGTTCATAAATCTCCACTGATTTGTTGGAGAATCATGAACGATTTTTGTAGAATTATGACCGATTTTTTTATCGTTCGGATTTAACCTCACATCGTAGTATTTTTCATTTTGAAAGTTTTTGTTTTTTTGTGATTGTTTATAATTTACGTTGAGTTTGTTTTAAATTAAAATTTTAGAAATATAATTACATCCATAATAAAATTTTTTATTTCAAAATCAAATTCAATATAACAATTCATATTTTTTTTGCAAACTGTCATTTTTAGTGTTGTTGTTGTTGTAAATTTCGCCGATAATTTTTTTGTTCAAGTGGCACATTTTACTTAAAACGACCGAATTCGTTCGTTTATATTTTGCATGTGGCATAGTAGACCAGTCTAGATACCTTAAAAACAGGCAAAAAATGGAAAAAATTAGTAACAGGACGAAAACTATTGAATAAATAAGAAAATATTGGGCAAATGATGGGAAACATAAATTAAAGATGATCCGAGTTACGGGGCTGAAATGGGGTGAGCTTTTAGGGGTAGAAAATGGTTTTTCATGATTTTCAGCGAAACTAGGTGGTTATTTTGTAGTGTTATCTCACTAGGTGAGATAAAAAGTGAGATAAAATATTTGTCTTTGATCGATTATAATCTTATAAAAGAAATCATTTAAACATAATTTTTTTATCTCACTATTTATCTCACCTAGTGAGATAACGCTACAAAATAACCACCCTAGACCTTCTGTCGAATAAAGTTTAAAGGAAAAGTTGTAGGTAATAAAAAGGTCTATAACTTTTATGTCGGCCATTTTTTCACATAACCTAAAATTTGCCGTGAAAATAGAAAAAAACGAGAAAAAAGGCTTTTCGTTTTTAATTTCTATCTCCCACAAAAAAAATTTTTTTTCACACAATTCGGTGGAAACTTACCTTATTATGTCCCTAATAGGCTGTAATTTTTTGAAATCAAAATATTTATTTTTACGTATAATTTTGATTTTAAACCAAAAAAGTGACCTCATTTTCACACGAAAATTCTCCTGTATGGGAAACAGTTTTTTCAAAAAAAAAATATATCATTTTGTTTGTTGAAACGTCTACTTTTAGATGGTGTAACAAAAAATAAACATTAACATAACAAAAACACGGAAACATTTTCCAGGAAATTAGAAAAACTGAATAAACTTGATTTTAAAGAGTTATTTTCAATGATTGTTTAAAAAAATTCATTATTTGTTAAAATTTACCGTTGAAATCTTTAAAAAATATAAATTTTTTCCATGGTAATGTTCATTTTTTTTACACCATCTAAAAGTAAACGTTTCAACAAAAATAAAGACTACTGATTTTTTTGAAAAAACTTTCGAGCACAGGAGAATTTTCGTGTGAAAATGAGCTCACTTTTTTGGTTTAGAATTAAAATCAAACGTAAAATTAAATATTGTGATTCCAAAAAATTACAGCGTATTAGGGACATAATAAAGTACGTTTTCACCCCAAATTATGTGAAAAATAAAATTTGTTTGTGGGAGATAAAAATTAAAAACGAAAAGTCGTTTTTTCTCGGTTTTGTATATTTTCACGGCAAATTTTAGGTTATGTGAAAAAATGGTCGACATAAAAGTTAGAGACCTTTTTCTTACCTACAACTTTTACTTTAAACTTTTTTCGATAGAAGATTTAGTTTCGCCGAAAAAACCATTTTCTTCTTCTAAAAGCTCACCCCATTTCTCCCTCGTAACTCGGATAACCTTTAATTTATGTTTCTCATCATTTGCGCAATATTTTCTTCCCTATCCAAAAGTTTTCATACTTTTACTAATTTTTTCCTCACAAAAAGCTATTTTGACTGGTCTATGGCCTTAGGTGTGTTAAAAAAAATCGTTAAGGGCCATATCAACAGACGTAACTACAACTTTTAGTTGTGGTTACGTCTGTTGATTTACCTGGCACCTGGAATCGATAGAATAATCGAGTTTTTTATTGATATAAGGGCTGTATAATTCAACAGCACATTTTATTTTTATATGTGTACCTTCAATTGCACCAACTTTCACTATTGCTGGTGAAGAAGCTATGTAAAGCAAATTTCCGAACAATGTCTCTTTGCTCTACTTGAGATGGTATAAAATGTATGATTGGGGGTAAAATTATTTGAAAATGTCCAAATATTTGATATATTCGAAACGCTGTAGTTTTAGGTATGTTTAGCGTGGTAGATAAAACTCTGTAGCTAGCCATAACAAAAATAGTGCCAATTCAAGTTCGACCATTCATGATGTTTAACCGGAATCAATTTTAAAACTTGCCGAAACGATTGAGTGTTTAATCTTAAATGTCGTTTAGTTAATAGGTCGTTCAATGCTAAGATCCCATTTACTATGTCATGAACACTCCCTAAACGTTGACTGTTATAGTACCTTAACCCCTACAATTATGCACACGATAAAAATGTGTACATATATGTAAAATGTGTAAAATATGTACTTTTATTAAAACTATACTACGCATTTCCAAATACTCATACAATTCTGCATCGCTTCTCAAAAGCTTGATATACAATTTCATTATTTTAGTTTTATTGCAAAACCGTCAATAAAAATTATTTGTTTTTTACACCTGGTGTTCAAATTCATAATTATTTAGCAGAAATGAATTGGAACGATATCATGCTAAATTTTTCAATTTAGCATGACTTAGAATTTGGAGACCATTTAGCATTCAATTGGAACGCAGTCTAAATGCAGAAGTTTTCTGGAATAATTATAACAGTTGGGTGGAAGTTTTGTGTAGGAACAGCTAGGACAGGAACAGTTTGGTACGAAAATAACGAGTCGGGTATTAAATGTCGTTTTTTCTTAGATATTATAATTATTGAGAAGAAGCATTTAGACTGCGTTCCAATTGATGCTAAATTGTATTAGTATTAGTATGTAATTTTTCAAAGTTTTAAACAGCATTCAAAGTTTAATTATAAATGTTTACAGATTTTATTAGAGAAAATATTGTTTTTTAATAAAACGTGCCACTACAACACATAGATACCTTTTAAGGCATAGGTCCCACAACATGCGTTCTGAGGTGTTGGTGGGCGCATTTTTTAAATGTTTGTGGATTGAAAGCACTCGAGTAGAAGCAAACGTAGATCATTTAATATTTGGATTCATAACAAAACTCCCGCTAATCGATCCCAATATCTAAAGGCCAACAAAATATCTAACAAGATTATCTCAAACGAAAAGTCTGAGATTGACAGAGCGAAAGCTTCAAAACTTACGTCTATGTCTATTTCTGACAAGAGTTTCTACAGTGCCATTAATTCTTTAAATTCTGGTACAAAATCTTCTATTCCCCCTATTATTGATGGTGATTTAATCGTCAATGATCCCGCAAGAAAAGCTAACTTGTTCGCTGAACGCTTTGCTCTGGATTCCACTGTTTTGGAAACTCCTAAAGAAATACCCCAAATCCAGTCTTAGGGAGTTAATATGAATGAACTTCACTTAAAACCCAAAATAGTCGCTAAACTTTTAAAGGGGTTAAACATCAACAAAGCCTCAGGAATGGACAACATTCCACCCATTATTTTAAAAACCTTTTCTAAAGATCTTGCACCAACTTTGACTAAAATATTCTAGCAATCCTTCAAATCTGGTATCGTGCTGGAAGTTGGCAAATGTCCAGTTCGTCCCCAAAAAGGGACCAAAATCCGATATCTCAAATTATAGGTCAATAGCTTTACTATCGGTCCTATCCAAAGCTTACGAGCATTATATTAATACACACATTTAAAAATTTCTGGAAGCAAATCACTTAATAGCTGACAGCCAATACGGTTTTCGAAACAAAAGATCAACTACCGATCTATTAAACTATGTAGCGCATTGTTGGAACAGCATACTTGTTAAAAGTGGTGAAACATACGTTATCGCTTCAGGCATCTCCAAGGCATTCGATCGAGTCTGGTATGCCAACTTGATCAACAAGCTCGTTGCGTATGGTTTTCATCCCAATGTTGTGAAGCTGATTCAAAATTTTCTATACAACCGATACACTTCGGTCTCCCTAGGCCGATTTTCTTCTGAGGATAAACTAATTAACGCCTTGTCTCAGGTGGCTTCAATCCGCAGAGGTTTAAAAAAAGCGTTCATCAATACCTTGGAACGCAGGTTGTTGTAGGACCTAGGTCTTAAAAGGTATTTGTGTGTTGTTGTGACACATATTCTAAAATCTAAACCATATAACACAACACTTTTTATTTAAAAAAAAAGTGTCCCACCAAAGTAAATTTTGACAACTACCGCTGAAAACAAATGAGTTATTTGGTTTTTCAAATAAATCGTTTAAATCAAAAAACATTTTTACATTTATTTTTTTACATTTTTTTTTTTGATTTACCTATTGGTGGTGCATTCTGACTGGACATTTTATTCTTATATGAGTCCCATCAATGGCACCAGCAACACATTCGAAAGCTGCAGTTCTCCCCCTATTACAAAATTTACGCCCGATTTCGGCTAGAGCGGCTTCTTCTGGAAATTTGATAGCCGCTGGGAGAATTTTTTCAACGGTTAAATCTAATTGTTTGTCCACAATTCTTTTTATAGTTTGTCTTGGTATTGAAAAAACCGCACCAACAACTCTTCAGCTGCACCCCGTTGCAAGCCAAAATAGAAAAACGACTACCTTAATTTCTCTATTCCAGCCGTGGTTTTTTGCCGGCAAATATTCACAAATTCTGCGAAAAACAAGGGCTGCAACTCTTATGTGTGAACGACACATTTCATCGTTAAATGGTAATATGCCCGAAACAATAGGCGATATACAGGAGAGCTTTTGAGCATAACACCGGTCAACAAAAAAAATATTTTTTTTTGGTTTTTTGTTCTCATGATTAAATTCTGATTCTAGACATTGAAAAACACTTAAATATTTCATATTTAGTTCGTAAATTTTGCTTTGGTCTTTTGGGGTTTAATACGAGAGAGCTCATGCGATTACGATTCGATATTCACTTTTAGACATTAATTTCTTGTTATTTTACATCTATATATGTTATTGTTTATCACAAATCTTGAATAAAACTCTTTTATCTAAAAAAATGTTTTCTAATTATAATTTACAGTGGAAGTGTAGAAAAAATATAAAAATCAGTAATTTTTGCCGAAAAATTGAAAAATTGCTCTAGTTTCTACAAAAGCAAACTTTAATCGGAAAAAATATTTTTTTCCTTATTTTTGTCGTAGGAGGAACCAAAATTTAACATGTAGCAGTCAGACCCAAAAATCTTGTTGACCGGTGTAATTTAATCCCTAAAATTATATATGATTATAAAAATTATAATAAATAAAACATTATGTAATTATATAAATATTTATATATTGTGTAGTTATATTTATTTAGTTATATTTAAATTAAATTACCCTATGTGTTTTAATTGGCATTTCTTTCAACATCATTTTTCGTCCAATATTTCTTCTTTGATTTTTTTGATTAAATGCAATCATAAACATCAAAATTTCATTTACTCCAATCATCCTAATCTCAATTAATACGAATAACCACGTAATTCTTTAAATAAATTAAATTAATTAATTGTATTTAGAAAAAATTTGTTTCTATTTATTTAAAGAATATTAAATAAATCTAACTAACCGCCATTAATAAATTTTGATTTGTATTTAAACATGGGAAGTAAAGATTTTTAACGATAGATGTCAGAAAAATTTCAATTTCATCGTTCAAAAAGAAATGGGCAAAATTGTATTCTAGTGGAAGAAAAAAACAAAAATATTTCAGGGAGAAACGTAAGCCTTTAAGTTTAGACATGCTACAGACCTTCGGTTAAATCGTACAATATAATTGAAGAACATTTTTAACAAATACTGTATCAAAAGGTGAAGAAATAGACTTTCAATTATTTTCTTCAATTTTTTTCCTTTTTCTTTTGTTAGTTTGTTTTTGTTTATTTAACGTTCCTTATTTATATTGAACATGGAACACAGCACTGTCGTTCTTAAAAACTATAAAGTAGTATATTCAGGGATTCTTAACAAGGGGGCAGCGAAAAGTATTTGGGGGGCCGCGAAAATATTACCAGATTTTTTTTGATTAAGTGCTAAAGAATTTTTTAAATCTAGGTGTACGAATGTGTATGCACTTATTTTTCAATAAATACTTTAAATACTGATAGTAATGCATATCATTTTTAGATCATTATATCGTCGCTTTAATAATGAAATGACGTATACGCAAAAGTATAGTTTCGAGATATTTGAGTTTAAAGTTTGATGTGCGCATGCATTTGCATGGACGTTAATTTATAATTTATTAATTCTTGCCCTCAGTCATAAAATAATTCGAAAATGTAAAAACGCCAATTGAAAGATACCCTTATGGGGAATGCAGCGCACCTATTATATAAAAACAACGTATAAATAGCATACGTTGTTTCATTATTAAAGCGACGATATATTTCGAGTTGTGTTGCATCATACGAAGTGACAAGCGGCAGCTAGGATGCTGAAAAACAATTGTTAGGAAGACACCCTCCTCCATCGTTTTATCTAATTTTGTCCAAACATATAGAAATCTTTTTAAAGATGTTTTTTCATAATATAAAAATTGAACACGGAACCAAAATTTATGAAATTTATTAGTGGCAAATAGAATTTAAATTTTAAACGATGTGAAAATTTCATTTTCATATCCAAGTAAAATTATTTTCGTTTTTATATAAATGTGGACATGTCAACCCATGGCATAAATTCATACCCTTAGACACAGCTAAACAGAACTATGATATAAAGTTAATTCTACTCTACTGTTCATTTCAATATTTGAGCGAGATCAACTTTAAAAACTAGCTTATCATAGGTTTCTGCAAACCATTCAAAAGCAAAGTGCAAACAAAATAGCTGAAGTGAAACTGATACTGGGATAAAATGAAATATTTATGGTTGTTGCAGTTAGTATATTGTGTAACAATGCTAAAATGATACTCATCTCCCTCGAGTATAAAATTAACAGCAAAAGCGTAGTGAGGGCTGTAACAATGCTTTTTCTAAGACATTCAATAAACATACAAATACATGTTTTTATTTATTTAAATGCATCACCATTTTGCAAATATGAAAAATTGCCTTGAATTATAATCTACTAGACTGAAAATTGAATAGATTTTTGAATTGATTTTGATTGAATTTTTCAATTCGAAAGCATGAGCTCTCTAAATAAAATTTTCAGTTTATGTTTGGTTTAACATGCGTTCCTTTGGAAAAAATTAGTTGCTCAAACGAATTTTTGAGTAGATCACCAAAAGAACGCTTGCGTCGTCAACAGTTATTAAAAATTCGATTTTTGTGTTTGATTAAGGACCGTGGTATGTTGTCGAAAACCCAAAATAAAAGAAAACGAAAAAGTCTTTGATTTCCATTTCGTAAGTATGCAGCTGTAAATAAGAAAACGTGACCGTGCGAATATATAGTCGTTGGCTAAACGTGGAGACAATTCTTATTTTCAAATTACCAGGCGAAATAATAGTAGATTCTTGTATAAGCTTAGAATGAAGGCAATTCTTCACGAGGATGAAGTTTCCCGGAACGAGCGTAGCGAGTGGAGTTCTGATTTATTTGAACAATGTAGGTAAAATATACAACTTAGCAGCAATTGGAACGTAGTCTCAGAAGTGAAATAACACAATATTTTTAAATAAGTACTGTCCGTACTATCGAAATAGCTCACTGTCCATTCTAAAGGTTCTTAAATATTTTTCTTAAATGTTTTGGACATAAGTTTGGTTCTTTGTTCTCGATGCCAACGTTGCCAGCGGCAGTTCTTTCAACGGTTCTTTCTTGCCGTTGCTTTGTTGCCAACGGCAATGTTGTCTTCTTCCACTGAAGTGAAAGTACTGGTGTTGACACGATCGTGAATATGGATCAAGACACCTTTGAATAAAGAAATGTTTATTACACGAGGGTTCATTTTTGAAGGCTTTACGTTATAGTTTTGAATACAGTAAAATGAGTTTGCGAATAAAGTAAGATTCTGCTTTAGATATATTTAAAAACTATCAATTAATTATTGATATCATAATATGTTAATAAATTAATTGTTTTAAAATAAATATTATATTATTTTATTGTGAGTATGATGACCGCGAAAATATTTTATTACAAGGGGGCCGT
This sequence comes from Diogma glabrata, assembly GCA_963693315.1. Classification (NCBI taxonomy): domain Eukaryota; kingdom Metazoa; phylum Arthropoda; class Insecta; order Diptera; family Cylindrotomidae; genus Diogma; species Diogma glabrata. Next base: position 161,064,715 of record OY856188.1, on the reverse strand, counting down.
GATTTCCAAAAAATTTTTTTTAAGGGGGCCGCGACTGCGAAAAGGTTAAGAACCACTAGTATATTTAACTGCGTCAGCGGAGTATTTTAAGTAAAAACAGAGTGTTCATAAAAAATTTGCAAAATAGTATATTTTGCTACAAGAGATGAAAACACCTTTTTTTTGTGGGTGAACTTTGTAAGGTCGATGTTGGTTGATATTTCAAGCTTTTAATAAATTTTTTATAGTTATCTGTTATCGGATACACTTAATTTAACGTTGGTAAATTGCCTGACAATAAAATTTCAAAAATATTGTTTATAAATCCGTTGTATAACCTAAAATGTTAAAAATAGTTAAATTTATAACAGCGGTGCATAGTTTGAGCATAGGGGGCACCCCAACATGCATGAAAAATGAAAATCCGATGTAACTTCGAAATTAAATTGCTCAAGAACGGCTATACCGATTTCATCAAACTTTTTTTTGTTTGATAGATGATTAGTTAGTCGTTTGAAAAAAAATTAATTTATTGTTTTTACAATTAATTTTAAATTTAATTAATTTTAATTTTAATTAATTTTAATTAATTTTAAATTAATTTTAAATAAAAATATCAAAAACACCTTTTTAAAGACGGCGCTAGGGTCGAAGATCAATTGGAATTTAATTAATTTTTTTTTCTGAAAATAGTTCTATCCTTACTCTAAACTATATAAAATTTACAAAGAGGCTAAAATTCTTGTTCTTGTGATATTTAATTTTAAAGATTTTTAGTACGAATAAAATTCGAATTTTTCTTCATTTTTTCAAACAACTTCCATTAACAAAAAATTTTAAAATCAATTAAATTTTAACTTTTTTATTTTTGAAATATAGTTCTAACCTTACTTTAAAATAAATCAAATTTACAAAGCGGCGTTAATTCGTGTTCTTGAGATATTTAATTTTAAAGATTTTTAGTCCGATTAAAATTCTAATTGTTTATTATTTTCTCGAAGTTCAGTGGTTAAAATTTTTTGATGATAAAAATTGTTCGACAAAATAATGAACAATTAGAATTTTAGACGGACTAAAAATCTTTAAAATTAAATATCTCAAGAACACGAATTAACAACCTCTTTGTAAATTTGATATATTTTAAAGTAAGGTTAGAACTATATTTTAAAAAAAAAGTGAAAATTTAATTAATTTTAAAATTTTTTGTTAATGTTGTTTGAAGTTGTTTGAAAAAATGAAGAAAAATTCGAATTTCAGTCGTACTAAAAATCTTTAAAATTGAACATCTCAAGAACAAGAACTAACCCCTCTTTGTGAATTTGATACATTTTAGAGTAAAGATAGAACTATTTTCAGAAAAAAAATTAATCAAATTCCAATTGATCTTCGACCCTAGCACCATCTTTAAAAAGGTGTTTTTGATATTTTTATTTAAAAATTATTTATAAAAACAATAAATTAATTTTTTTTCAAATGGCTAACTAATTATCTATCAAACAAAAAAAAGTTTGATGAAATCGGTATAGCCGGCTCTTGAGCAATTTAATTTCAAAGTTACATCGGATTGGCAGAATTTTCATTTTTCATGCATGTTGGGGTGCCCCTATGCTCAAACTATGCACTTTAAAAAAATTTTAAAATAAGATGTATTTTTTATTTTGTCCATACTACTTATATGCCAAGTTTCAGGAAAATCAAAAATGGTCAAGTTCAAATCTCGACTTTTTCACTTGCGTAGATCACGTTTTTCATCTATAGTAGTAACTTCGACAGCGCTGATGGAACACTGTAGATATTTTTTTCAGTTGTTTCTTTTATTTTTATATTGTAATTTTTTTAGTTTATTTATTTCATACTGATATCTAAAACGACATTTTTCGGATTATTTATAGTACAAAAAGTTGAACTTTAATTTTCTAGGACTTTATAAAACTTTATAAAGTTCTAGGACGTTAAAGTTCAACTTTTTGTACCATAAAAGTTGAACTTTAACGTCCTAGGACTTTATAAAATTTTATAAAGTCCTAGGACGTTAAAGTTCAACTTTTTGAGCAAAATTTAAAACTCATTTCTTTTTATTTTAATAAATTTCCAGTATGAAATAAAATTTTGTATTTACCTCAAACGAAAGGTGTTTTTAAAGGTACTCACTAGTAATTACATCTAGCTCGTACTTTAAAGTTTCACTTTTCGTTCTAGATAAATAAATAACTATTAATTACAAAATATGTAAAATAAAAAATTAATAAAAACTATGTATTCGATAGAACTAAACAATGTGGACTAAATAATTGTGATTATTCAAATTAACTATTTAGTATTTATTAATTTATATTTATAATATTTTATTTAAATTTCATTAAATATAACTATTTAATGCATTAATGATTCATACAAAAATAGAATGTTTCATAAACTTTAGAAATTCTATCTATTTTTCATAATAAATATTAAATATTATATCTTGTGATTTAATTGAAAATCAAAAAAATTTTAAAAAATTACCGATCAATTTTTTATTGAAAAAAAAAATGTATTTCCATTCAATAACAAAAACAAATTGATAAAAAAGATCTTCTTTACTTCTTACAAAAAAAATACAAAAAATGATACATCAATCACCAACAAAAATTTGAATAAAAAAAAGAAGAAAACAACAACAAAAAAGTATATTGCAGGAATCGTAAAAATCCCCTAAATGCATTCTAAATTTTACTTCGTAATGACCTCACAACGTTTTATTATGCATTTAAACTGTGTGTTTAAATCGGTCTTTACTCGAATGCCCCATTTATAAAATGTATTTGTTCACGCCTACTGAAAACAAAAAATTTCAAATATGTATTGATTTTTATCTGTATTTTATAGACATAGATAAGAAGATAATAAAACAAAAGTTTTTTTAAGAAATCTTTTTTGATTTAGAAAAATCGAAATAGATTGTAATATATAAAAAAAATTAAACTGCTTAGTTATGATTTATTACCAAAAAACGTGAGTTTTTTTCCTAGATTACTTATTTTTCCAGCTTAAAAAAAATTCTTCGAGTAAGTTAAAAGAACGATTTTCATACATTTTGCTACCCAATTTTTTGAGAAACCTATAATGGGAAGAACTTTTGACTAGAAACATATGGCACATGAGTTAATTTGGTGACACGAAAAATAATAGAAGGGAATGTTTCTGAGTCAATCCAGCTTCAGTTACTTCCAAATAATAGAAACAGTTGGAAAATCTCAGGTTATGACGCTACATAATTATAAAAGTTTTATGGACCAACAGGTGCAGTTGGGTTGAAAAATATTAGGTAGTGTCAGTTGTAATTATTGAAAGTAAGCATTTAGTTAATTGAAAAAGATTTCTGAACAGTTTTCTGGCCTAATAGGAACAGTTGAACATTACTAGCTATTGGTAGATTAAATGTCATTTTTTAAGAGAACTTGAAACGATTGAACGCTTGATGGAGAGTTTTTTTGAGAAGTTCTCTGGACGAATCTCGTTTCGCTTTATATCATGTTATATTATTTTAATTTATTATATGTATGTTATGATGTTAGTTTTGTAAACAGATATAAAATACAAACAGATATCTAAACAGATATAAAATACTTGCAAATAATGTAATGTAATTAATAATTATTTTTTATTAATAATAATAATTTTTGCTATACGTCTGTGCCCAAACTAAAAACAATGTCAATTGTCACCAAGGTCCGTCTGCTCTTTATACTCTTTATACTCTGCTCTGCTCTTTATACTCCAAAATCTCTCTGGTAGCCCCTTCATAATTTTATTATATAATGGCATTTATGGTTTAGCTATCCATTCTTTAAAAAGAAAAATTATAATAAAACAAAAAACTTTGGTTCATGTAATTACTACCTGATTTAACTACTACTACACAACATTTTTAATTATAAAACTGGTTTATCACTCCCAAAACTGAGCAAAGCTCATCTTTAGGTGGTGATGTTATGAAACGATGAGGAATAAACACATCAGCCGCATAATTCGAAAAGACGACAGACAGTCGTTTTGACTTATAAGAAAGTAAGAACATCAAGCAGTACAAAACTCATTCAGTCACAGAGTTTACCGAACATTTTTATTGTTCACTTAATGTTTTCAAGCGGTACTTCAATCCAAAACAGTTTTAATAAATGCAGATCTTTTGGGTCGAATTTTCACAAAAACACAAAAATAGTTCAAACCAAACACTTTTCTACACACTTATTACGCTAAAACAGAATCTTACATAATATTTTCAAATGATCAATATCCATTGCACAAAACGATTTATTTAACAAATAAAAAACACAGAAGAAAAAGACTGATACGAGTAGAAAATAATTTCACCAAACAAATTGACTTCGAAAGACAGACAAACCACAAATGTTCACCGTGCAGTTGCCATTTGCCGTTGTTTAAAGAAACATCATTAACTTCTTAACTATATATAGTTGAACCTAAAATTTTTTTGTGTTTAAATGAAATGTAATTATTAAATTTTAAATAAAAATTAAATGTTATAATAAATAATAATTATTTTAAAAGATTATTTGAAAAAATCAGATGGATCATGCAGTTGAGTCCGTGTTCACATCGTGTAACGAAGATGTTTTTAGTGTTTTATCTGAATTGTGTTTCGGCATCCTAATATTTTAGTTAAAAATTTTTATCAAAATGTTTTTAATAAAATACCACAAAAATTTTAATATTGTATATTTGTAACATTAGCTAAAATTATAAACATTGTAAATTTCTAAATAAATACCAATAAAATATATTATTTCAGAAAACCGATTTGATTACAGTTAAGAAATTCTGAACAATCTTTTTTAACATTACAGTATAATTTTTTAAACATGTATATTACATCACTAGTAACGACTAAATTAAATGGTTTATTAAAATATTTGGTGTAATGATTTATAAAAAACAAAAAATTGATTTAATTGATTTTTTAGTTTCAAACAATATACATATAAGTGTAAATTCATATTTAAATAAAACAAATACAAATTGAAAACGGCTTTAATTTTTTTAAACTTTGAGTTTTTAATATTTTATGTTTGTTTGTAGAAATATTTAATTATCAATATTGGGTAGGGTAACTAATAGGGTAGGGTAGGGTAACCCAAAGGGTAGGGTAACCCAAAAATGTGAATTAGGTGTTGATGATTTGTGATATCTCAAAAACTACATGTGGCGCCCCAATCCCAGATTTCAGTGTCTCGGCGATTCGTTATAGTTCCTTTTTACATTTATGGCAACGTCTTTCTGGGCGGGCTTTTTTTGTCGCAGCATTTTACCCTTCTAAAGATAGAGGAACGAACGTGTATTTTGCAATCGGCCAGTTTATTGATGCTTAAGAGATGATAATCTAGCTTTTGAATTGTCTTGCCATTATTTGACTGCTGTAAGTAGTTAAAATGATATTATTGACATGCGAGTAAACTTGAGATACCACATACCATTGGCAAAAGCAGTGAGATATCACAGCCAACGTGAAATCTAAGAGTGCGGATGAACTGTATTCAGTCAACGGCAGCACCCTCAATCTTAGCTGTGAAATAAACCTTGATGATGTGCGCGCTATTGCTTACTCGAAGAAAATAATCTTCAAATAACTCCATATCTGGGCTTCTATCATTGAGAAATACAGTACGCCACACAATCGAGGAATATACCACTAACTAGATTTTTGGATGAAAATAAATAGATGTCCTTGAAAAAATACATAAATAATTTTAATTAATTTAATTAATTTGATCAATTTAATTAATTTAATTAATTTAATTGATTTAATTAATTTGATTAATTTAATTAATTTAATTAATATAATTAATTTAATTATTCTAATTAATTTAATTAATTTAATAAATTTAATTAAGTTATTTAATTTAATTAAGTTAATTAATTAATTTAATTAATTTAATTAATTTAAATAACTTAATTAATTTAATTAATTTAAATAACTTAATTAATTTAATTAATTTAAATAATTTAATTAATTAAAATTAATTTAATTAATTTAATTAATTTAATTAATTTAATTAATTTAATTAATTTAATTAATTTAATTAATTTAATTAATTTAATTAATTTAATTAATTTAATTAATTCAATTAATTTAATTAATTTAATTAATTTAATTAATTTAATTAATTTAATTAATTTAATTAATTTAATTAATGTATATAATTTAATTAATTTAATATTTCATAAATTCGAAATTCAAAAAACTTTTTCCAAAATTCTAAAAATATTTAATACAAAATTAAAAATACAAACTTTTTTCAAAATTCCAAAAATATTTTCAAAAATTATAATAAAATCAAAAATTTAAACATTTTCAAAATTCTAAAAATATTTCTAAAATTCTTACAAAATCAAAAATTCAAATTTTTTTTAAAATTCTACAAATATTCCAAAAATTATTACAAAATCGAAAATTTTTTTTTATGCAAAGTTAGGCATGTTTAGTGTTAACCATAATAAATTATAGATTAACGTCTTTGAATATCCAAAGATACCATGCTAACTGGGGAACTAGGGCTCAGGAGTATTTATTAATTTTCTTTGAGGAATTTATTCACGTTAATTTTAAAGTTTTGAGGATTAAAATTATTAGGAAAGATCCACGCCGGTAAGGTATTCCAGAGATGTGAGACTCTGTTAAAAAAATCACGTTGAAAAACGACAGTTCTACATCTTGTTTCTCGAACCGTAAAAGGATGGGCTGCTATTGATGCTCTTGTTAACGCGTAAAATTAGCAGGTTCTGGCAAAATTGATTTGATCTCCGCAGATGCCGTTCATCCATAATGTATTTGTAAAATATCGTCAAATCAGCAACATCTCTTCTATGTTGCAAGTAATCAAGCTCGTTAGTAAGATTTAAATTGCCGATCAATTTGACAGCTCTCCACTATATAAAATCAAGACATTTCAAACTACTTACGTAGGCTCCACCCCAAATGAGAGAACAATACTCCATGCAGGGACGAATAAATGACTTATATATTAAAAGAAGCTTCTTGCTATTAAAAACCTTACGACAACGACCCAAAAATCCTAATTTTTAAACAGCGTTCTTAGCTAGGAAAATATGAGAAATCCATTTCATATTATTTTCAATCACAACTCCTAGAAGTCTAACAGATTCTTTCTCTTCAAGATCATTTGAATCAAACTTTAATGAAAACGGATTAGATGTTGATAACCTAGATAAATAGCAAACTTGAGTTTTACTCGTGTTGAATTCAACACTGTTGGCAACACCCCAATCCAAGATTGTTTTTAAATCAATGTTTAATGACTCTATCAAATTTGATCTAGCGACATTAAGTGTTGCTGGTGTATAAAGATTTGGCATTTCATGAGATGCATGAAGTGTGCAATCATCAGCAAAACTATGGATGGGATTAACTGTTGAATCTAGAAAGTCATTGATATAGAGAAGAAAAAGAGTAGGTGATAAGGCGAAGCCTTGTGGAACACCAGCATTTGTTGAAAAGGTGTCTGATGTAGTGCCAATGTTAACACTACTATAAAACAATGTGTAGTGCTGATATTTGTTTTAAGTTTTTATTTCACTACTTATTTTATACTTTATTTTATATTTTATACTTTAGTGCTTTCGAAGGCTGGTGACACTTTCACGTGTGGAAAATGCAGTGCTTTTAATTAACTAATATGATTATTGATGTGTCTGTTGATTGACTGCATTCAATCTCTAACCGGAACGTTCTTATTTCCCAAAGAAATGAAGGAAACTCTTTGTGATAAGTTTAGGTTAGCTTACACAAGTTTCAGTAGAACTCCAAATTACAGCACTTTTATTTGACAAAAACAATAACTCAATATTTTAGTTTATATTTATATATTTAAAACTCCAAATAACATCACTTTTATTTGCCAAAAACTATAACACAATGTTTTGGTTTATTTTTATATTTTACTTAACTTATAGTTTGTAAACTAAACTCTGTTTATAATATTTAAAATTTGACCTAACGATTGATTTGTCAAATAAAGATTGACTAAAGAACACTGACTTCACTATTGGTCCGCTTAATTACTATTTTAATGAATCACTTGAATCACGATTTCACTTGGTTGATTTGTAACAATTGACTGTTTAATTGATTTTTCTTAAATTTGCTGGCTTGTTTTATATTTGTAAAATTGACTCTCAAAAATGACTGACTTGATTCGATTTAGTAAAACTGTTTTTTTCCGACTGCTACGATTTTGATTTAATATATTACTTTTATAATTTAAAAACGATTACCTTTGGAAATTGATTTTTAAATTGTTATTTATTATTAGTTGGTATTGCAACGAAAACGACCCACTGACCATATTTTAGTTTTTTATTATTTAAAAATTATGCAATGTAATTTCGCGAATTAAGCGCTTATTTTAATTTTAATAAAGATTTAGGTTTTTAACGCGGAAATATTGTTTTAATAAAATTGGAATAAATGTACGGTTGTGAAATTTCGATATATAATTGAGAACGATTGAAAATGGAAAACTAGAGTGTAGGTCAGTGTTGCGTTTTTGTTGGACTATTTATTTTGAATTTATATTTGGATATTGAGGAATGTTATTAATTAATTTGGAATATTCAGAGATACTAGATTCGAAATTTATAAGAATGTTAGCGAGATGTTAGTTTGGGAGTTTAGGTGTTTGGATATTTGTTTGCAGGTACTACACTGATGAGAAACCATCAACATTAACACGAAATTTACGCTCAGATATAAAGCTCTGTATCCAAAAAATAAGTTGCTCGTTTAAGCCGTAGCATCTCAATTTGCATATAAAATTGTTGTGCCATACTTTGTCAAATGCTTTGGCAATATCAAGAGCTACACCGAAAGTTTCACCATGGTTTTCAAGCGACTTGTTTCAGATATGCGTGACAAACGAAAGTAAATCTCTTGTCGCTCTTCCTTTTCGAAATCCGTATTTTCTTTCATTGAGAAGTTTTGAAGACTCTAAGAAGCTCATAATATTAAAATTAATATATTTCTCAAATATTTTAGAAACAACCGACAAAATTGATATGGGTCTGTAGTTAGTTGGATCTGTTTTAGCACCTTTCTTTGGAACTTAGAAAATCCCTTTTTTATATGATAAATAGAAAATTTTAGTGAGGATTGGTGCTAACTCCTTAGCAAAGGTTTTAAGAATAATTGGAGGAATACTATCAGGTTCAGATGCCTTATTAGTGTTAATTTGTAAAAGCATTTTCCGGATTGTTTTTACGAAAAATAATCCGCCCCATTTTGTTAGAAACTCTAGGAATTGGTATAGGTTGAAAATTGGGTTCTACTTACGTAGAATTCAACGAGAAACAGTTACCCAATAAATTAGCTTTTTCTTTAGGGTCAATAACAGGTATATCCCTATCAATAAGAGGAGGTAAAGAAGACTTACAAAAATTTCCTTGAACAGCCTTAGCGGTTTTAAAAAAATTTCTCGAACCAGTTGGATGCTCAGCAAATTTACTAGCTTTTTTTTCTAATAAATAGATGTTTCTCTGCATCTATTAATTTTCTACATATATTTCTTTCTATTCGTTACGATCTAAGGCAGGGCCGGTGCAAGACATTTTTGCGCTCTGTTCAAACATGAGAAATGCGCCCCAGGAATTAAGAGTTATCTCAAAATTGTTGTGGCTTATCTTATCGTATTTTAAAATTTGTTGCATACCATTTGTAATATTTGATTTTAAATTTGTTCTTCCTCAATTGAATTAAAATACTTTGTTTATTATTAAATATCTACATATTTTAGACTAGGCCCATCTTCAGGATCATAAAACTATCAAAAATATTAAAATTATTACTGTTAGATTTATTATCCTGAAGATGGCCCAAGCCCGTAATTTGTATATCTGTGCGTTCTTCATCCATGACAATTGACATATTTCGTTTTGTATTTTAAAATAAAATGATAGCTTTTATTCGAAATTCTACTTTAAGATATTCAAATTAAACAAAATTTATAAAAACTAAAGTTTAAATTAATATTCAGGATTTTGTGAGCAATTAAACTCAAGTAACTATGGAATTTATTTGAATTTTTCCAATTCAAAGGCATGGCTGGAAATATCTCAGAAAAAAACTCAGTTTTTCTCTTTTACGTGTTCGGCTGGGACTCGAACTCGTAACCTCATCTGTGCCAAACTGACGAGTTCAATTCCTTTGGCAGACACGTTTAACCACTACGCCACCAAGGCGATGATATTTCTAAGTTGAAACTTCATCATCAGTTATCTTACTTAAGTTGAATTTCTCAATCGTCAATTACACATAATTTTTTATGAAAATTTAATTCATTTTGAATGAAGATTTAGACAGTACTATTGTGTGAATTCATAGAATGTGTAATATTTCTATTGTAGTCAACATTCTAAGTCACGAATATATAGCCATTATTGATTGTTTCCAATCAATTCGAAAATCAATGATCGACACTTGGTCAATTATTGTCATATATGCGCGCTTGCATATTTGCCAACATTTTGGGGAATTTTATTTATTCAGGATTTTGTGAGCAATTAAACTCAAGTAACTATGGAATTAATTTGAATTTTTCCAATTCAAAGGTATGGTTGGAAATATCTCAGGAAAAACTCAGTTTTTCTCTTTTACGTGTTTCGGTTGGGATTCGAACTCCTAACCTTTCAAATTAAGTGCCAAACTTACACTTTCTATGAATTCACACAATAGTACTGTCAAAAACTTCAATGCAAAAAATCTGCATTCAAAATGAATAAAATTTCCATAAAAAAACTATGTTTAACTGACGATTGAGAAATTCAACTTAAGTAAGATAACTGATGATGAAGTTTCAACTTAGAAATATCATCGCCTTGGTGGCGTAGTGGCTAAACGTGTCTGCCAAAGGAATTGAACTCGTCAGTTTGGCACTGATGAGGTTACGAGTTCGAGTCCCAACCGAAACACGTAAAAGAGAAAAACTGAGTTTTTTTCTGAGATATTTCCAACCATGCCTTTGAATTGGAAAAATTCAAATTAATTCCATAGTTACTTGAGTTTAATTGCTCACAAAATCCTGAATAAATAAAATTCCCCAAAATGTTGGCAAATATGCAAGCGCGCATATATGACAATAATTGACCAAGTGTCGATCATTGATTTTCGCATTGATTGGAAAACAATCAATAATGACTATACACTCGTGACTTAGAATGTTGATTATAATAGAAATATTACACATTCTATGAATTCACACAATATTACTGTCAAGAAAATTCAATGCAAAAAATCTTCGTTTAAATTAATGTTTTACAAAACAATTACATATTAGTATTTGTGCAGTAGTTTATTCATAAAAACGAAGTGTTGCATTAAAATATGTACAAATAATCTTAAATAAACTGATATTTGATCATCGAATTCCATATCAATGATTAGAATATTTTTACTAATACTATGCATAAAAAGGGTTTAGAATGATGTTTCAACAAAAATATAAAGTATTTGCTTTACAAAAACTGTTACTTTCTAGTTTAATTTTATATATTATTACCCTACGTAAATGTCATTTCCTTAATCCATCGTTGTCAAACCAAATTTCAAACGCTATCACAGCCGAATGTAAGGTGTTCTTAAAGTAATTCAATATGATTAAAATTTGTGTTGTATGGACAATTAAAAATATTTATATATGGAAATATAAGGAAATATTTTATTCAAACATAATAGGCTTTTAAATTTATATGTAACATTTATTATTTCTTTTATTTGTTATGAAAATATAAATATGCAAATTGTAAACAGTACCGCCCAGCTAGAATGCAAACACTATACTAAAAATTAGATGCTGCATTCAAAATGTCTAGTTACTCTTCCATAGATATATATTCAATGACTTAACACAAAAAGTAGCACTTCAGCTCCTAATTAAATAATATACTATTTCCCTTCAAATGGTTTTCTTTAATTTTGTTTTTATTGCATGGACCTAATTTTTACTATTTCATTCATTACTTTTTAAATTTATCAATTACCAAAAAAAAATTGTCTAGTTTTCTTTTCCATAGAATTTTAATATTTATTATCCATACTCAACATAAAAAAATATACACATTCAGAATATCATATATACACAATAATAAACATCCAGAACTGATTTTGTTATTCTAATTTCAAAACTGTGCACACGTTTAATGTATCTGTAAATAGCTTTATTCAAAATTTCGTTAATACTTGTAAAAAATAATATTTTGGTGCACAGAATTTCAAAACTGTTCAGACTTTTCATTGTATATGTGCATTATATTTCAAAACATTGCAGCAATCAATAGTATGGGTAATATTTTGTGAACAAAAATTAAAAATGAACAGTAGCAGTACTAATACTTTTGTGTGTTTCGTTTCTTTATTTTTAATTTGTGTGTATTGAGATTTAAAGTTGAAAAGAGAATACATGTTTTATATGTTTAAATTTGTATACATATATGGAGAAATGAATGAAAGCAAATATTTGAAACACTGGACAAAAAGAAAGAAATTTGATGTTCATAAAATATTATTTTAAACGGTTTAATTCAATTTAAATTGTTAATTGATGTTGGTTTTGCGCCCTTATTTTCGTGATAAATTGAGCGCCCTGTTTTACTGTGCACTTTTGTACAACGCAGGATCGGCCCTGATCTAAGGTTTTCATCAGTTTTGTTTTGAATAAACTTTTGAAAAGCCTTTTTTTTTTAATTTTAACTGTTTTCTTTGCATTTACCTGAAAACCATAGATCAACCTTCGGAACGATCAATCTATTTGGAATAAACCTGCGCATACCCATGTGTATTATTTCTGAAAAATTAGGAGCAGCGATGTTTGGATCTCGATAGGAAAGACAACTACGTTTTCAGGGAAACCATTTAAAGAAAACTCTAAGCCCCTGCCAATCTGCAGCTTTATAATCCCAAACAAGACGAGGATTAGTTTTAAACTGTTTAGGTACTTGTATATTTAAATGTGTGGATACCAAATTATGATCTGATCCACCTAATGGATCTGATACATTAAACTGTACCAACGAAGGATCATTTATCAAAAACAAATCAAGCAAGTTATTATTTTGGGCGTGAATGTCAGGGACTCTTCTGGTAGGTTGGTCTATTATCTGAGTGAAATTATGATAAAGAGCAAATAGCTCTGCTTCTTTACCTAATTCGTCAGTTTTAGAGCTGTGTCTAAGCCATTCTTTATTATGAACATTAAAATCACCAAGAACTATAATTTTAGCATTAGGATACACGGCCAATCCATCTATCTTTTCAGATAGGTCATGAAATAAATTTATGTTCTCAGGTGAGTTGGGCGAGCGATACAATCCAAAGACAAACAGAGTTTGATTAGAGCAGGCAATCTTGAGGGAAACCATATTATGAAATTTTGAATTTAATTCATAATTATTAATTCTCACATATGGTACAGAATTTCTAATAAACGCACAAACACCATGTTTGGAGTAGAATGAAGATTCAAATTCATAGTTGGGACAAACATATTTAGTTTTGTCCAGCGACACAGCTCTTGCACTGATAATCGTTTCCGTTAAAAAAAGAATATCAGGCTTAAGATTCTCAAGATAAAGGTGCAACGCGTTAAGGTTGACGTTTAGCCCTCTTATATTTGCAAAATTGATAGACAATTTCGCCATTTCAAATTATAAATAATTCGCAAAACAATAATTCGCAACAACAAAATCAAATTAAAAGTTATAGATAGACAATCTCCAAATAGACAATATCTAAATTGATAAATTGACAATTCTAACAGCTGGATAACTTGACACTATGTCTAAGTTTAACCATCAAAATTGTCAATTCAAACAATGAACAATCTAATCATGCTAAGTTTAACTGTCAAAATTGTCAATTCAAACAATGAACAAGTTTAACTGTCAAAATTGTCAATTCAAACAATGAACAATCTAATGGTACAATTAAGACCTAAAAGTATGAAGAAATCAAATTAAATCAAACAGAATATAACACCAAAGTAAACTACATATTAACAAATCTACTACACTTAACTTACGCTGAGATAAATAAACATTAAAAAATGTTAACGATAAAAATAAAATTAAAAACTTATCCTCAATTTTCAAACTAAATTTTTTCAAAAATTTTGCCTTATCGTTGAATTATTTCCAAATATGTATTAATAATTTTAATTTCTCTTTTGAACAAAATAAGCTTATAAAGTTGGCAATCGTATGGTGTTTTATTAAACAACAAAAAATTCTCACCTACAACAAAAAATATTGCGACGCTGATGCATAGGCTGACTTCACCACAGCTCTGGAAACATAGTGTTCTGGATATATAATGAGCTAATATCCATAAAATACTTTAATTAAAAGCTAACCAATATTATGGACTTCGTAGTTCTAATAATAAAAATATTAAAGCAGGCAGTAGTATCCCAACAAACATAAATTCTGTTATACGAGAAAAAGTAAAAAAAAATTTATCAGAAGTGACAAAGCGGAAGTTAGGATGCAGAACTCAGGATGCAGAACTCAACTGCTATTGAGCTTCCAAAATAACAGGTGCTTGGAGGACCCCCTACCACTTTGTTCACTATCACTAAAAAAACTAATCAGTTCCTTGCCATACATATTTGCATCTTTTTGCAAAGTGTAATCAAAATTACTTAACGAACGAATGTTGTATGCTTCCAACAAACACTAATTGGAACCCTATTCCATAAGTTTCATCATAATCACTTTGTTATTGTAGGCTGTAGTGTGCATAAAGACACTGACAAAACTTTAAAAAAGTACAAAAAATTTTTTTTTACCGGAAGTAAAAAACCGGAAGTTGGGATGCAGAACTATTTTAAACCGTACTACATACTCATGTACCAAGTTTCATCCAATTCGCTTATCAGGTAGAAGTTATAGAGCTTTCAAAAAAACAGGTGCTCCAGGGACCCCCCACCACTTTGTTCACTATCGCTCAAAAACTAATCAGTTCTTTGCCATACATGTTTGCATCTTTTTCCAAAGTGTCATCAAAATTCGTTCACGAACGAATGCTGTGTGCTCCCAACAAACATTGAAAAAAGTGTGACACATTAAACAGGTGTTCGGGAGGACCCTCACCACTTATTCCAATATTATCCAAAAACTAATCAGTTCTTTGTTACTTAAGTCTCCATCATTTTCCAAAGTGTCATTAAAATAAATTAATGAATGAAGTCTGTATGCTCCCAACAAACTTAAAAAACAAAGTGTGAAAAGTCAGCATTTGTATGGTAGACCCCCCACCACTTTGATCAATGTGTCCCAAAACATGATAATTATCTTTTCACACTAATTGGAACCCTATTCCATAAGTTTCATCATAATCACTTCATTATTGTAGGCTGTAGTGTGCATAAAGACACTGAAAAAACTTCAAAAAAGTAAAAAAAAAATTTTTTTTACCGGAAGTGAAAAACCGGAAGTTGGGATGCAGAACTATTTTAAACCGTACTACATACTCATGTACCAAGTTTCATCCAATTCGCTTATCGGGTACAGAAGTTATAGAGCTTTCAAAAAAACAGGTGCTCCAGGGACCCCCCACCACTTTGTTCACTATCGCTCAAAAACTAATCAGTTCTTTGCCATACATGTTTGCATCTTTTTCCAAAGTGTCATCAAAATTCGTTCACGGACGAATGCTGTGTGCTCCCAACAAACATTGAAAAAAGTGTGACACATTAAACAGGTGTTCGGGAGGACCCCCACCACTTATTCCAATATTATCCAAAAACTAATCAGTTCTTTTTTACTTAAGTTTCCATCTTTTTCCAAAGTGTCATTAAAATTGAATAATGAATGAAGTCTGTATGCTCCCAACAAACTTAAAAAACAAAGTGTGAAAAGTCAGCATTTGTATGGTAGACCCCCCACCACTTTGATCAATGTGTCCCAAAACATGATAATTATCTTTTCACACTAATTGAAACCCTATTCCATAAGTTTCATTATAATCACTTCGTTATTGTAGGCTGTAGTGTGCATAAAGACACTGAAAAAACTTCAAAAAAGTACAAAAAAATTTTTTTTACCGGAAGTGAAAAACCGGAAGTTGGGATGCAGAACTATTTTAAACCGTACTACATACTCATGTACCAAGTTTCATCCAATTCGCTTATCACGTACAGAAGTTATAGAGCTTTCAAAAAAACAGGTGCTCCAGGGACCCCCCAACCACTTTGTTCACTATCGCTCAAAAACTAATCAGTTCTTTGCCATACATGTTTGCATCTTTTTCCAAAGTGTCATCAAAATTCGTTCACGGACGAATGCTGTGTGCTCCCAACAAACATTGAAAAATGTGTGACACATTAAACAGGTGTTCGGGAGGACCCCCACCACTTATTCCAATATTATCCAAAAACTAATCAGTTCTTTGTTACTTAAGTTACCATCTTTTTCCAAAGTGTCATTAAAATTGAATAATGAATGAAGTCTGTATGCTCCCAACAAACTTAAAAAACAAAGTGTGAAAAGTCAGCATTTGTATGGTAGACCCCCCACCACTTTGATCAATGTGTCCCAAAACATGATAATTATCTTTTCACACTAATTGAAACCCTATTCCATAAGTTTCATTATAATCACTTCATTATTGTAGGCTGTAGTGTGGATAAAGACACTGAAAAAACTTCAAAAAAGTACAAAAAAATTTTTTTTACCGGAAGTGAAAAACCTGAAGTTGGGATGCAGAACTATTTTAAACCGTACTACATACTCATGTACCAAGTTTCATCCAATTCGCTTATCGGGTACAGAAGTTATAGAGCTTTCAAAAAAACAGGTGCTCCAGGGACCCCCCACCACTTTGTTCACTATCGCTCAAAAACTAATCAGTTCTTTGTCATACATGTTTGCATCTTTTTTCAAAGTGTCATCAAAATTCATTCACGAATGAATGTTTTATGCTCCCAACAAACATAAAAACTTTGTGGAAAAAACCACCTGTTGTATGGTGGACCCCCCAACCCTTTATCCAATGTGCTCCAAAAGCTGATAAAATCTTTCTCATGTTATTTAAAAGCTTTTCGCAACGTTTCATGAAAATCGATTGGTAATTGTAGGCTACAGTAGGGATAAACACCTGAAAAAAAAACTTTTTAACCGGAAGTGACAAACCGGAAGTTGGTATGCAGAAGTATTGGAAACAGTATTAAAACCTTATATACTAAGTTTCAATAAGATCATAGCTCGGGATCAGAAGTTATTCAAGATTTAAACTTAGAGGTGTTCGGGAGACCCCCCGCCATTTTGTCCAAATTTAAAATGAATCCAGATCTTTTATTTTCAAGTGAACCTGTATCATTTGCCAAAGTTTCATCAAGATCCTATGCAGAAAACTCACCCACCCACCCACCCACCCACCCACACACAGACGTACACCAAAATTTTTATTGGCTATTTGGATAGAGGATGGTCCAAAACAAAAGAAAAAACAAAATTTGGGGTATGTAAGATTTTTTTTTTCACGATAGATTGCATTACTTCACACAATTTAAAATTGTGGTGAAGTAAAAATATACTATGTAGAAAACTAATAGATGCCGAGAAAAATCTTTTTATTACGGAAAAAGCTACTAATTTTGCTGAGCACCCAACGCACTTTTAAAAAACGCATTAGTGGAACCTAAGTTGCAACCTCATTTAGTTCCTGTAGTTTCTATTAAAATGGGGCGGATCATTTTTCGTAAAAATATAATTTGGAAAATTCATTTAAAAATTAATACTAATAAGGCATCTGGGCCAGATAGTATTCCTTCAGCTATTTTTAAAATATTTGCTAAGAAATTAACATCAATCCTTACTAAAATTGTCTATTTGTCATATAAGAAGGAGATTTTTTGAAAAAATGAATAGTGTACAGCCAGTTTCAAAAAAGGTGCTCAAACGGATCCAACAAATTACAAGTCCATATCAATCTTGTTGGTTGTTGCTAAAATATTTGAGAAGAACATTACTTTTAATTTGGGATTTTTGAGATCAATTAAACTAAAGTAAGTAAAGAAGTAATTAAAAATTTTTCAATTCAAAGGTATGGTGTGAAGTTTCTCACTTTCCAAAATTTTAAAAGTATTTCAAAAATTCGAAATTCAAAAAACCTTTTTCCAAAATTTTAAAAATATCGCAAAAATTATAACAGTATCAAAAATACGAACTTTTTTCAAAATTCCAAAAATTATAACAAAATCAAAAGTTTCCATGTCCAATTTCATGTTCGATTACATTTCATGTTTGTATGACATAATTAATTTTTCTAAAAAAAATGAAAATCTTTTTTTTGACACACTTGACAATATTTTTTTGACAAACTTAAAATGCAATAATCTAGTTTTTGGTCTCACATACCAATACCGACCATCGAGATTTCTCCAAATTCAATGTTCCTACTCATGACTTAAATGTTCCTACTAGTGACTTAAACTGAACGTTTTTTAAATATGAAAATTTTCTAGTTTTGACACACTTGATGATTTTTTGACACATTTCTGGTACAGTTATCGAACACAT
Source organism: Diogma glabrata (assembly GCA_963693315.1). Lineage (NCBI taxonomy): Eukaryota > Metazoa > Arthropoda > Insecta > Diptera > Cylindrotomidae > Diogma > Diogma glabrata. The sequence continues at coordinate 161,046,151 of OY856188.1, read as the reverse complement.
CGTGATTTCGACTCTTACCATTGAGTATACCTATTTTTAGAACGGTTGGTTGTGACGCCCGGTCGGTAGACAGACACACATTTTTGTTAATTTAGAATCAGTCGTCGAATCAGTTTAGAAAACGCCGAGAAATGCCAAAAAGAATTTCACTGTACAAACTTTCAATAATAGCTAACCCGCTTTTCACTGGTGGGGGCTGGACAGTTAGCTTTACTGGAAGATTTGTATATGAAGAAAAAGAACATATTATTTTGTTTAATGTTAAAATGATCCTTATTTATTTATTTCTTTAAATACTTATTTCTTTAAATAAGCAATTTTTCCTGCGTTAACAATTATATAAAATTATTATAAAGAAAATTAATTTAATATAATAATGCAATTTTGCATTATTAGGCATTATATGATTTGAGCAGGGTTGGTTGATATATTTTTATCTGTTGAGGTATCAACATACTCCGCGGCCCAGTTGTATACTGTTATGATTCTAGTTGATGGGCTGCAGGAATTCCATTAACCTCTTGACTGCATCGATATTTGATAATTATAATAACTAGGAGGGCCCGGCGTGCTTCGCTACGCTTATAAATAAAGTTTTTGCGTAGACATTTTGTTGACGTAGAAGCAATGATTTCAAAAAGTGGTAATGAGAAATGCTAGCATATAATTTTTAATTTTTCTTTTTAAATATATGAATGAAAAATAATCAGAACTCTAGCTGATCAGTTCGGATATATGACAAATTAGCGATCAAATAAGTTAGAGATCAAATAAGCTTACTTGAAAACTTATTTGATCGCTAATTTGTCATATATCCGAACTGATCAGCTAGAGGGATTGAAGAATACTGTTATTAATGGAGTAATTCAAAAGTTGACTAAAGTTGTTAAATCTGACTTCATCATCAAAATCCATTTGATTCAAAATTACTGAGTAGACGGTACTGTTGTATGATCCCTGGGATTGTAACAATATTTTTTCACTCTTTCCCACGCACCTTGGTTTTAGTATAAGTTTTCCACTTCCGTTTAGATGAATCATAAATTGTTCTTCTTTGCATATGATTCGAAGATTGGTTTCGTTGCTTAATGCGAACAACCAAGTGTTGTTCTTTAATTAGTACCAAACCAACTATCAACAGGTTTTGCCTTTTGAACGTTACAGTGTTTGTTGATTTTGTCCCAGTAGAGTATTGATAGTTCGCACGATTTTGTAGGATCAGTTGTATGAATTGGATGTGTTTGCTTACATAAAAACTCTGCTGAGCTTGCTGCAAAGCACTTATCCAAATCCGTGGTTGACATAAAATAATATTGGTCCATGTGTAAGCCTGTGATGAGAATCTCTCCCCTTGGTACAATTGCTTTAGATTCATTAAATGTATTCATTGGAAAAGCGGTGAGTTTGTACATATTATTGAGCGTGTTGTCTGCTAATGAAAGATTCTTACTGTGACTGTTAATACACGATACATGTCAAGGATGTTGTGTTTTCCGTTTGGCCATGGTATGTGTTGTCCCTTTGGTATATTTTCATTAATGTATGATAGTTCTTTCTGCAGCTGTTCTGTTATTAATATAGAAGTTTTTGCCATTATGGAATGTGTGTTTGTCAACACTTGTATAAGTTTTGTTTGTCTATTTCGGAAACTAATCATTATACCGTATAATAGTAGTTTAATCAATGAGTGAATAATGAAGTAGTTTATTCTCAAGCAAAAGTTTAAAATTTGACCGAGGCACGAGCGAGAATTTTAATTTGCGAGAGAATAAAATTCGTTATTCACGAATCGATTACAATACTTTATTCTCTGACAAAGAATTGTGTATTATAAAAAGTAAAAACATTTTCTTCAATTAAAAGAATAAATCTTTATTGTTTTAATTGATAAATCAAATTTCTTAATAAAAAAACCCTGATGATAAAAAACGCCCTTCTCATACAATCAACCAAGTTCAACTAAACGAAATAAGAGAATTTAAATTAAAATTTGATTTTTGAACAAAACTTATCAAAGCAATTGGGATTATAATTTGAAAATAGTTTAGTTTTTAGTTTATCAAGTTTTATTTTATTATTAATATTTTAATTTTTGTTACAATTCTCTTGAAGTTCAGTCTTATCGACTTTTCTCCTATATAAAACTCTTATTTTTTTTTTAATAACTAACTTATGTCTAACAATATTTGACATTATTAAAACTTTAATCATGTATGAGTATTAATTTAGTGGAAAATATTTTTGACAAAAAACCACAGTGATTGATTTTGACTAAACCTAAATCCACTAAGCTAAACCTACATCTACGAAAAAACAAAACAGAACAAAATAAAAACAAATAAATGCTATCAGCAGTTTATGTTAGTAAAGAAGAAGAAACAAGAGTTCCTACCATTTTATTGTTAATATTACGTAAATTATTTTTAAAGTTTATCTTTAATTTCTTAATTTGGTCTATGACTAGCGGTACTTCAGTCATACGTACTAACTTTTTAGTGGAGTAATCGCGAGGTTTATTATATATGAGTTTTAAGCTGTGTTGTGGCGCATGTTCCCCAGACAGGACTTCCATACAAAAGAATACTTCTTAGCATAAGCATATATATTAGTCGTTTATTGTGTAAGCAGAGTTTTGATTTTCTATTCAATAGTCCGTATAGAATCTTTAAGACCGTATTAAATTTTGATATTGAATAGTTAAAGTGTTCTTTGAATGTGATTCTTTTATCAATTACAATGCCAAGATATTTAACTTTATTGGACCATTCAATTTGATTTCCTTCGATTTTTAATGAGTTAGAGTTGGGCAGGTTTTGCTTAGCTGTTTTTCTAGTTATGTATATTGCTTGTGTTTTGGATGAGTTTAATTTAATGCCCCATTTTTTGTAGTATTTGGTTATGTCTTGAATATTTTTTTGTACATCTGGGAGGATATCATCAATGTGGTTTCCCGCTGTAAAAATGGCCGTATCGTCAGCAAATTGAGCGTATTCGATATTTCTACTAAGTACAGATTTTATATCTGACGTATATATATTGTAGAGAAGAGGTGAGAGTACTCCGCCTTGAGGTACTCCACAGTGTATTGGTTTATGTTCAGAATTTGCTCCTTCAATGCTTACATAAAATTCCCTATCTAAGAGAAATGATTTAATTATTTTAATAAGATATACCGGGAAATTATATTTAATTAGTTTGTGTATCAGCCCCTCATGCCAAACTTTATCAAAGGCTTTTTCAATGTCGAAACAGATCAGGACTGTTGATTTTTGGTTGCTCATGTTTTCTTTTGCAAAACTACAGATGCGTAAGAGTTGATGGTTGGTTGAATGTCCTTTTCTGAAACCACATTGTTCGTCAGGTATTATGTTATTTGTATTTATAAAATTTTCTAGTCTTGTAAGAATCGCTTTTTCAAAAATTTTACCAAATCCGTTAAGGAGACTTATTGGTCGATAATTCTCAATATTTGTTTTATCTTTTGATGCTTTTGGTATTGGTAATACTTTTGCAACTTTCCAAGTCTTGGGAAAGTATACAATTCTAAGACACGCGTTGAGTATATACGTTAAGTAAACAATAGCTTTTCGGGGTAAATATTTTATCAATTGATTGGTAATATTATCAGGGCCTGGAGATTTTGAATTTTTTAGCTTTTTAAATATTATTTCTATTTGTTTTGGTTTAATCAACTGATGACCTTCTAGTTTTAATTCCTGCTTGGTAGTCCTGTCATTTGTTTTTTCTACGTTGCTTAGGAGTTCTTTGTCAATAGGATTGTTTGTGCTATGAGTTAAGCAAAATAAATTAGCAAATTCATTGGCCTTTTCAGCTGATGTAATCAGTAGTTTGTTGTGTGTTATATTATGGATAGCTGGTATTTTTTGTTTCGTATTACGAAGTTTCTTGCTAAGTGAGAAAAGTTGTTTGTAATCATTTTCATTAGATATTTGTTCTAAATAACTCGAGAAGTTGTTATTTTTGATCATTTGCAATTCAGCAGATATCTCTTTTATTAGGACGTTAGTAAGCGTTTTGGTGTAAGGATTTCTATTTTGTTGCCAGACTCGTCTCATATGATTTTTGTACCTAATTTTTTCTTTGAGATGATTGGGAATTATTATAGAATTATTAGATGGTTTGTAATTAACAACTTTAGGGATAGCGATATTTGCAGCATTATTCATGATAGAGATAAGTGATTCAATAGCTTTATCTACTGCTATTTTATCAGTCAATGTATTAGGCTTAGGATGAGAGTTAAAGTCAATGTTATCATTAATTATTTGCTTATATTTTGGCCAATTAGCGTTACGAAAATCAAATTTGTCTGTATTTTGCTTTCTGTACAATAATCCGGTGCAACACAGGTCAAATTGAATAGGAAGATGATCCGAACTAAGATCATTAATTGTTTTAATATTCCCAATTATTTGTGTGTTGTTTGTGAGAAGCAAATCAAGTGTCGATGGATATTTTGATTTTTTGGAGAAGTGGGTGGGAGTAGGTGGATAGTAAATATCGAAGTTTTTATTAGAAAATTCTTCAAATAAGATTTTTCCTGCTTGGTTGGCCTTAAAGCAATTCCAGTGTTGGTGTCTGGCATTTAAGTCTCCACCGATTATAAAATTGCCACTAATATTAGTTAATGCGTTTATGTCCTGTTTAAAAGCTCTTAGTTTGTCTTTTTTGTTTGTTCCTGGGAAATATGTTGCCACACAGGTAATATCATTGTTTTTGAGAAATATCTTTATCCCAATAGCTTCAATCAACTTTAGATTGAAGGATGGTAGTAATTTGTGGGATAAATTTGCTTTTATGATTATACCAACACCACCATGTACATTGGAAGAACCATTATTGTTAGTTTTAGGTGGACGGTCAAGACGATAAACTTTATAATTTGGATGTGATATTTTATCAGAGTTTTTTAGCCAAGTTTCTGTTACAAAACACATGCTTATATTGTTGGATTCTAGGAAATTAAAGAACTCGAGGCTTTTTGGTTTGATACTTTGGGCATTCCATATAATAAATTTGCAAAATGGATTATTACTTGACATCATTATATAAATATTTAACTGTAAGTAAGGTGATAGCATTAAATTGTTCAGTTTTGTTTTTACACTTACCTAATTGATTTACAATATCGGAAACTAATTGTGCTATTTCTTCATAGGAGAAAATATTCAAACCACTTTTTTGTTGATTACTTGAATAAATTTTGTTCGTTTCTGTTTGTTTTTGTTCTTTAAATGTATTTTTCCATTTTTCATGCAAAGTAGAGTGTTTTGGTGGCTGGAGAGCAGGAAATGACTGATCATTCATCTGTAATATTGGATGAGGTTTGTAATTTGTATTATTGGTGGAGGCAATATTCACTTCAATGTTTCTTATTTTTGTGTTGATCCTTGAGTTTTCTCTGATAAGTTTATACTCTTCAAACTTTGGACAGTCCGAAAAATTAGCAGCATGTGTGCCGGAGCAGTTGGCACATTTTTTGATTAGTGGAGATTGACATTCTGATGATAAATGTTGTTCACTGCAGTTCACACATTTTATTTTAGCATAACAATGGGATGTTCCATGTCCATACATCTGACATCGCCGACATTGAGTTGGTTTGGAATAATATTTACGCACTTGTTGTATATTTACAATGATATTGCATATTGATTTGATGTTTAGGATAGTTTGCTTTGGAATTTCATTTTTTACTTTAATTATGTGGTATTTGACGTTTATCTTTTGATGATCAGTATGAATTGGTATGATTTCAATTATATCATCTGATTTAAAGCCGTTGTAACACAAATCTTCAATAATTTCGTTAGCACTAATACTTGTTGGTATCCCGAATACAATAAATTTATTCGGTTTATCTTGTTTTGAAGGAAATGTAAAATATTCAAAATCACCGTTAGACAGTATTTCAATTATTTTTGTTTTAATATTATTATCATTGGTTATTATTTTTAAACCAATACTAATGATTTTGATTTTGTAATCAGCATTTTTGACTTCATTGTCAATTAATAATTTTCGTACTAGGACAAACGATGAATTTTTAATGACTATTGGTGTAACGGCATCATTTTTTGTTTTATGATTATTGTTGTTGTTGATTTTAGTTTGTGATGGAAGGTTATCAATACCTTGAAATGAGTTTGATGTAGGTATATTGGCAACAATGTTGGTGGAAATCATTTCGTCATTGGCCATAGTGTCGTCATCTGTTGAGTTGGATACATTATCTCCGTTATTATTTTTGTGTTTTGATGGTTTTATATTGTAGGCAGAACTGCTGTTAGTAGATGTTGGATTACCATCACTTTGTAGTTGCATTTTAATAGATTTTTTCATTTTATTTAATTCACTTAACTTAAGACTGTTAGCCATTTTTCGTTTTTTTGTAATTGAGTTGCATGATAGATCCGTATCATGCATATGTTGGTTGTTACATTGATCCACTTTAATAACAAGTAATAAAACTTGTTACAGCTAGTGTAAACCTAGCACAATAATAGTTTTTGTTTACCTATATTATTCACTTTTGTTTTCACTAATTTTAAAGCAAAAATATTTTAAATAATCAAAAGAAATTGTTTTATTAATAATTATTGAATATTATATTTACGATAGAGAAAAATAAACATACTACTTGATCGAGAGTCGAGTTTGTAATGATATAATTTGAAAATAATTTCAATGAAATCAAAACAATTTAACCAATTGGAATCATACCAATTGAATAATGATAATTTTTTTATAGCAAAATTTTCATTAGACAATAGGTTAAGTTCATTAGGCTATAGGTTAGAAAACAATACAATAATACATACTATTATTATCGAAAAAAACATACAAATAAAGCTGATATAATTAAATGGAAGAGAATAAAAACATTTTAATAAATGTTGTTTCATGATTTATTCCTTCCAAAACTAATTGAGATTGCTCTTTGAATTGTAATTTGTAACCAATGTTTATATCAGCGTCTTTTCTTTTTAATATGTTCAAGGTGGATTCCGCAATTTATGTTTGATTTTTCTGCAGCTGGAGTAAGTGATTTTCATTCATTTGAAGTAGTTTTATTTGTTGTTTGTAGTGATTAGCATCCCGATCATCCATTACTCCAAATAATTCATGTTCTATTCGACCAATGACAATGATCAAACCTCTTTTTTCTCGATGATGAGTTGGATGTCTGATCAACTGGTCGTGCTGTACTATTTCCGTTAGCATGTGATCAAACTGTTGATATGTTTGATTACAATTTGAAATATTGGTTTGCTTGCATATTTGGCTTATTTTTTCCAAACAGCGGTGAAAAATATTTATTTCTTGCTTGTAGGTTGACAAATTTAAATAGACAATTTTGTTACAATTATTGTTGGTGAACCACATTTTACCTAATTTTTCAAAGATAATTCCTGGTTGGTTGTTCAGTTTGTGAACCTCACACTGATTATTTACGAAACTTAAACATATAGTGGTTACTGCTTATTTTGCATGGTGACGTGTTCCTTCTTGTACATCTAGTATTGGTGGTAGTTTTGTGCTCTTCCGACTTCTTTTCGTTGTTTTCTTTTTGTTGTAGATTTGTATCAGCATTAATTTCTACTTTTTCAATAGGTAGGCAAAGGCGTGATAATTTAGATACAGGCCTTTTCAGAATGACCTTCCCCGGGCCACAAATTGTCGCCACTCGAACCTTGTTATCTAGTCCTGGATGTACTTCTTCTACTCTGGCCGTCATCCATTTTGTTAGCGGCAGTTGATCATCTATTACCAAAACTAATGCCCCAATATTTAAGTTAGTTTCAGTTTTATTCCATTTAGATCTTTGTTGCAGAGTTGATATATTGTCCTTAGACCATTTCTTCCAAAAATGCTGTTTCATTGCTTCAACCAATCTCCATCGCTTTAGACTATTTAGGTTAGATACTCCTATATTTTGATCTGGCGGTGAAATTAAGGAATCGCCAATCAAAAAATGTCTAGGCGTTAAAACTGATAGATCACTTGGATCAGATGTCAACGGTGATAATGGTCGTGAATTCATGCACGCTTCTATTTGAGTGAGTAACGTTGTTAATTCTTCAAAGGTTAATTATGTTTCCCCTATCACTCTTTTTAAATGATATTTCATTGATTTAACTCCTGCTTCCCATAGGCCACCAAAATGTGCAGCACGAGGTGGTATAAAATGCCAAGTAGTGTTGTCTTTGGAGAGAGGCTCTTCAAATTCAGGATTAAGTTGTTGCATAGTTAATTTTTTTCTTTTGTTGAGCTCAGTACTGGCGCCAACGAAATTTGTTCCATTGTCACTGTAAATATCAGTGCTTAGTCCACGCCGTGATGTAAATCTCTTGTATACTGCAATGAATCCTTGTGATGTAAGATCACTTACGACTTCAATATGGACTGCCTTTGTAGCCATACACACAAAAGTGCTATGTAGCCTTTGTATGATTTATGTCCTCTTCCTTTTGTTGTTCGAATGTTAAGAGGCCACGCATAATCTACTCCTGTTTTTAAAAATGGTCGAGAAGAAAGAATTCTTGATGATGGTAGATTACCCATTATTTGCTGATTGGCCTTAGCTTTCAATCTGTGGCAGTTTACGCATTTATGAATTGAATTCCGAACACAGCTTTTTGCATTAATAATCCAAAAACGCTTTCGGATGTAAGCTAACGTTAGCTGCGCTCCTCCATACAAAGTTGTTAAATTAGCATTCGTTATTATTAGCTCGGTTACTGGATCTTTTTTGGGTAAAATAGTCGGATGTTTTTCATTAAATGAAAGTGTTGAATTTTGTTATCTACCCCCTAACCCGTAGTATTCCTTGTTGGTCTAGAAACGGACTCAAAGAAAGAATTTTACTTTTACTTGAGATATGCGTTTTGGTTTTTAGTTGTAATATTTCTTCATGAAAGTTTTTAGATTGGAATGCTATTACGATCCGCTGCAAAGCTTCCTCCATCTCTATGATTGTTAGGGTTAGAGACGTCGGATACTGTTTTTTTCTAAGTCGGTTTATAAATCGCTGACAGTATGCTATAACTCGTTGTAGTTTTATTAATTTAGAGTATCTTGTACAAAGAAGACTATATGGATCAGTTGTCATCATCGTAGTTAGCACAGTTTTTTTTGTGTCTGGAATATCTTCAATTTTTAATTCAGTTGTTAATTTTGGCCATTTTTCTTGATTTTCCTTTAACCAATTTGGTCCGTTCCACCATAAATGATGTTCACTTAATTTATCTGGATTAATTCCTCTAGTAGCACAATCTGCTGGGTTGTCTTCTGTTTTAACGTGGTTCCATTGTGAAGTATCAGTAAGTTGTTGTATTTCAGTTACTCGATTGGCAACGAAAGTTTTCCATCTCATTGGACTACCTCTTATCCAGGCTAATGCAATCGTGGAATCACTCCAAGCATATGTTTTTATATTTGAAATTTGCATTGCTTGTTCTACATTTCGTAACAATTTGGCTAATAGCAACGCTCCACATAGTTCTAATTTAGGAAGAGTGATTTTTGTTTTTATTGGCGCCACCTTAGTCTTAGCTGTTAGTAAGGTGAATGTTTTTAATCCCTTCTCATCTTTGGTTGAAAAATATACTGCTGCTGCGTATGCAAGTTCTGACGCATCACAGAAACCATGTAACTCAGGTGTATTACATTTTAAGTTATTGACCCATCTCGGAATTTTTAGTTTTTCTAGCGCAGGTAATGTCTGTTTGTACAGAATCCATTTAGAATTTACATTATCTGGCAGTGGTTGATCCCAACTAACACCAGTCAACCATAGTTGTTGGAGGAGTATTTTGGCTTGAATGATTGTAGGAGAAAGCCGTCCAAGAGGATCAAACAGTTTTGATGATTCCGAAAGAAATTTTCGTTTAGTTGTAATAATTTCTGTATCCGGAATCGTTACCTTGAATTCAAAAGTATCTGTTGTTGGGTTCCAACTTATTCCAAGCGTTTTTATTGTATCATCGAGTCTTATCTGATATGATTTTGTTTCTTGAAACTCAATTGGTATATTTGATAAAATAATAGGGTGATTTCCAAACCATTTCCTCAGGTTAAATCCGCCACTGCTTAAAGAATCAAGAAGCTGCTGTTGGGTTATAAGTGCTTCTTCGATTATTTCGTTACCAGAGAGTAGATCATCAACATAAAAATCATTGAGAATGATTTCCAAAGCTAATGGATATCTAAATTCGTTATCGTATGCAATCTGTTGAAGTGTTCGGATGGTTAAGTATGGTGCAGAGGTTGTTCCAAACGTAACTGTAGTAAGTTGGTATTCTTGAACCTTTTCTGTAGGTGAATTGCGCCACAATAATCTCTGGAAATGCTGATCATCTTCATGAATTTTAATTTGTCTATACATTTTTTCAATATCGGCACCATACACGTATTTATGTTTACGCCATCTCAATAGTATAGATAATAAATCTTGTTGGATTGTCGGTCCAGTTATTTGGTTGTCATTATGGCTGGCACCGTTGGTAGTTTTAGCAGATGCGTTAAAAACAACTCGTAATTCGGTTGTTGAGCTGTTTTCTTTAATCACAGCATGATGAGGAATATAATACGATCCGTTGTTGTTGGATGTAACTGGTTGCATGTGTCCTAGCTCAATGTATTCTTGCATGCATTTCTTGTACGATCTTCCAAATTCCGAACACAACTCGAATCGTTTCTCTAGCTGTAGAAGCCGTGCAAAGGCTCTGTTGATAGATGCTCCCAAAGGTTTGTAATCTTCTTTAAACGGAGTACGAACGATGTATCGACCATCCGTCCTAAATTATGTGTTGATTTATAATGCTCTTCACATTTTTTTTCTTCTGTTGTAAGAGTTCGTTTGGGTACCACTTCTTCGATCTCCCAGAATTTCTTTAATTGGTTGTCTATTTCTATAGAAGTAACCATTGATTTTATTCGCCCTTGGTTAGAGCTGCCATACCTTCCTGATACTATCCAACCAAATTCTCTTTGTTGAGCCATCGGTTCTGATGTATTACCTTTAATTATGCCATCTAGTATGATTTCTGAGTAATGATTCGCCCCTAATAGCACATCGATAGGACTTGGTTTGTAATAAGTTGGGTCAGCCCACATAAGATTGCTTAAATGATTCCACTCTCTACCATCTATATGTTGTTCTGGAAGGATGGTAGTAAGAACATCAAGAACCAAACCGTTAATTTCCATCTTAAATGCAGATGGGAATCTAGGTTGTAGTTCTAGATTCACAGATTTTCGTACAATTCCAGCATTAGCTCCCGCAACTCCAGTTACTTCAACAAACGTTTGGTGTCCTTGTATCTTCAATTCATTTGCCGCCTTTGTTGTTATAAACGTTGCTTGAGACCCAGGATCTATTAATACTCGAAGATATTTGGGTTGAATATTATTTTGATTACAAACTTGAACAATGACTATATAATTTTGTGATTTATCTGTGTGTAGAAGTATGTGATGATTTCCCATGCATTGTACATTTTATTGCAGATTTACAGTAGCCATTGCTCTGGTAAGACATTTTCTGCATAATTTCAATAAATTCACCAGCTGTGTTCTTTCAATTGTTGATAACTTATTAAAAGCTGGACATTGCCCAATATGGTGACTTCCACTACATTGTTGGCAATTGTTGACGTTTGAATTTACGGCATGAAACCCTTTTACTTTACTGTTATTAGTCGATGAATTAGTATTATTATTTGAAGCGTTTGAATAGCCAATGTTGCGGTTGTTGCTGCTTTGGAAGATACTTTCGGCTATTCTAGAGTTGAAGAGAGCTTCAAGTGATTGAAATCGTCCCTCTAGAAATTTCAAAAATTCGTCCAATGTTTGAATTTCTCTAGGATTAGCGAGTATTGTTTCTTATAATCTAAGAGTTTCGGAATCCATTTTTTTGGTGATTATTGGAATGATAATTGCATTCCAAGAACTAATATCTGTTCCAAAGTTGTTTATTGCATGTAAACATTCTCTTAATGTATCATGCAGGTTTCTGATAGCTGCAGCCGATTCTGTGTTAATAACTGGTAGAGATAAAATTGTGTTTACGTATTTTGTTATCAGTAATCTTTTGTTGTGTTATCTCGCTACCAGAATTTCCCAAACTGTGTTGTAGTTTTGCTCAGTTGTTTCCAAATGCCTTATAATTTTGGCTGCATCACCTATGTAGGATTTCAGTAAAGACATCTTATAAGTTATAGTCAATTTAGGATTTTCATGAACAAATCTTTTAAAGTGATCGCAAAATGATGACCACTTGCTGTATTCTCCATAAAAACGAGTAAAATCGATTTGTGGAAGCTTAATATCGATTTTCGATTCGTTTATTTCCATATCCACCTTATTGCTACTAATGTATTGCTGCAGAAGAGTTAATGTTTCTTCTGCTTCATCAGTAATAGATTCGTAGATATGTTGTTGGTTTAAATATCCTGCATCGTCTTCCTTTTCTAAAGACATAATTATTTCATGGTGAATAAGTTCAAGTTTTTCCATGGTAGTAGACACCGGCATTCTGCTGTTCTTCATATACGTTTTTGGTTGCTGTGCTGGCACTGATTGTTGTTGTTTTAGTTCAGCCATTATGTACTCATATGATTGGTAAACCTTCAGCCGATGTTCTTTGAAGTAAGGATGCTTCGTATCAATTCCTTTGGTGGTTCTTAATATTTCGTCCACCCGTTGATACTCTACATACACCCTTTGTACTATAAGTTTTTTTCTCTCACAATAATCGTACGTTTTTCTGCCTTTGCCATCCTTCTTATAGTTGATAACCAGCTGATTAAGATTTTCAGTTGTCTCTGCTTGTTGGTCGAACAGAGCTTTTGTGTCCATTGTAAAATAAATTTTAATAAAGTGTTTGACTGTTTTTCTATCAATGGTCACTTTATTTTGCTCGAAGGATCATGTACAAACTTTCAATAATAACTAACACACTTTTCACTGGTGGGGGCTGGATAGTTAGCTTTACTGGAAGATTTGTATATGAAGAAAAATAACATATTATTTTGTTTGATGTTAAAATATTTCTTATTTATTTATGGTAATTCATTTTCTTTAAATAAGCAATTTTTGCTGCGTTAACAATTATATAAAGTTATTATAAAGAAAATTTTTTGCTCAAGTAGAAATCCAATGAAATCAATTAATTTGAAGTCATCTGATTGAAAACAACCAATCAGTACAACATTATACTAAAAACAGATCCCATGGGCTGTTTTTACTCTATCATGTTGTTTTGACGTTTCAAATATTTAATATTTCAAAATGTCACGATTTGGTTGTAATACTGACGAGAATGTTAATGAAATTATAGAATCAAACATACCAAAAAATACCGTTTACAGTAAAAAATTTGTATGGAAAGCATTTATGGACTTTTGCAATGATAGAAAGTATCAATTAGATGTAAATCGGACGGCAGAAGAATTGGCGTCGATTTTAAAGGATTGGGCTGTGAACATGGGAAGAAAAGATGGTGGTCAAAACCACGTGGAACCTAACAAGTAAGCTGTTACAACAAAAATATTATAAAGAAATGAAAGTTATTATTGATCTGTGGTGACTTTTTTAATTTAAATTCTTCTTTAAATTCGTTTCAATCTTTTAGCAATAGATTAATAAAATTTCAGGTACAATTTTTTCTATCTACTTAGTTAGTTTTCATAAAAATTATTTTTCATCAAGTAGTCATTTCAAAATTCATAAAAAAAGTTTTGTTTTTTTCAGTCATTGAGATTTTTGTTTTTAAAAAATACAGATTTTAAGAAATTTGTCTTCTTATTAGAATGTTAGTTTTTTCCTGATTTAAAATATTTTAAATAATTCTGTGTCTAAATTATTATAATTGTATATATTTTATGAACTCTAAATAAGCATGTATGTTCAAGGAATAATTCATGTATGTACAACAATTAAATTATATGTTCAACCAATAATTATGTACCAATAGTTAATGTACATTGAATAATTCAATTAGTAAAACTTTTACAAGAACGGGCTGGTGTTTTAATACTCTGTAATTACATCATTGTTATCACTTATAAATAAGGAGGTTTTATTCAATTGATTTGTAGAAAGATTTATCTGAATTAGAGTATACAGGATTCTGGACTAAAAGGAAGAAATCCAAATTATATTAAGAACACGCAGCAAATTTATAATAGCGCAGTTATATCAGCTATAGATCCATTCAAAACTGTTCTATTTCAACAAGCGCGAGCTGCCCGCGATGCTATACGACGAAAACTGCAATCAGATCCCTGTAAAAGGAAACAAAGTTCGGCAGTATTAAGTTCCGAAGAAATAACGAAAATGATAAATTTATGGAATGAAAATACCCCTGCGGGGCTGTAACGGGAATTCTATCACATAACCGCGTTAGAATTAGCTTGGCGAGGTGGGGAAGCTGCTGCTTCCTTGATTGACTTTTTTTGTATCGAATCAAACAACGATGGTTCTGTAACAAATCGAGTTGAATAATAACACTGTATTCAGCAAGACTTGCCAAGGTGATTCAAGAATGTGTACTGAAAGCAAATGTTTAATAGAAAACAACGACAACAACGTTTGTCCTGTCAGATTATTTAAAAAATTGATGTCAAAAAGGGGCCCAAATATTAAAACCAACAGATTATTTCTAAGAACAAATCGTCACTGGTATGATAATATGCCCATTGGAAAAAATATGATTCAAAATTGGACAAAATCGTCTGCCAAAGCGATTGGAATACCAAGGAAAACAAAATTACTAATCACTCCAATAGATCGACCGCGATTAGTCGATTAGGCAAAAGTGGTGTACAAGAGCAAGAGCTTATAAAAATTACGGGTCACAACAATGCCAACTCAATAAAACCCTACTTGAATATTGCGAAGAACATCATAATCAAATTATTAACAACAAGCGTAGTGGAAATATATCTTCATCAGTTATAGAAACTAACACGTCTGGATCTTCATTAAACTTTCTAATTGTTCTTTTGTCAATTGCACCTTTAAATAAATTGTTTTTGCTCTGTATGTTTTCTATAATTAGCAAAAAATTTTCTATCCGAATAACCCTCGAACATTGATAAATGCTCAAAAATTTTATAACTTTCTCAAGCCTGTTTCCAAGCAACAAGCTTTCGAAATCTGTTATAAATTTTTTTCGAAGAATTATCAATGTCCTTGGGTTATTATTATTGAAAATTAATTTAATATATATTAATGCAATTTTGCATTATTATGCATTATTGATTTGAGCAGGATTGGTTGATATATTTTTATCTGTTGAGGTATCAACATTCACTATTTTACTTTTTCACTTTTTTCCTGAGAATGTACTTCAGACCGAAGTTTCAGACCGAAGTAATTAAATAAAATATAATTTCCTTTAATTTGATTAACCTCTGATTAGCTATAATCGACCCATCGCTCAGTATATAGAGTACTGAATTTTTGAATGCTGTGCCTTTAACTAAAATATAGCCTCTACGTAAAATTAAACAAGTTCAAACGGTCCAAGCGGATGTATCAGATTAGTTTAATTAAAAAAGTTAAATAGAACCAGAATTATCAAACAAGTTTTTAGATATTTGAGTCCAAAAATTTATATGGGTGTATTTGTGTTATGTGTGTGTTTGTGTATTAACTCAAAATACACAGGTTCCATAGGTATCTTAGGACAATAACTCCTTTCGCTTTGTGTTTCAGATCCGCTGGTCAATTATGACCCAAAATATGGAGTCAAGACTCAAGAGGACCAATGCGAATGTTTCTGTCTATCTGTGGACACGATATCTCAGAAACTACTTAACTTATTGACCCCAAAATTGGTACATAGGTGTCTTAGGCCAATATCTCTTTTTTGTTCTTTTTTATTTTTACTTCCCCATAATTTTAAATTGTGTGAAGTAATGCAATCTATCGAGAAAAAAAAATCTTAAAAAAAAACATACCCCAAATTTTGTTTTTTCTTTTGTTTTGGACCATCCTCTATCTAAATAGCCAATAAAAATGTTGGTGTACGTCTGTGTGTGGGTGTGTGGGTGTATGGGTGTGTGGGTGACCTTTCTGCATATGATCTTGAAGAAACTTTGGCAAATGATACAAGTTTACTTGAAAACGGAAGATCTGAATTCATTTCAAATTTGGACAAAATGGCGGAGGGTCTCCCGAACACCTCTAAGCTTAAATTTTGAATAACTTCTAATCCCGGCTTATGATCTTATTGAAACTTAGTATATAAGGCTTCAGTACAGTTTTCAATATTTCTGCATACCAACTTCCGGTTAGTCACTTCCGGTTAAAAAGATTTCTTTTCAGGTGTTTATCCCTACTGTAGCCTACAATTACCGATCGATTTTTATGAAACGTTGGTAATAGCTTTCAAGTAACATGAGAAATATTTTATGAGCGGAGTACATTGGATAAAGGGTTTGGGGGTCCACCATACAACAGGTGGTTTTTTCCACAATGTTTTTAGGTTTGTTGGGAGCATAAAACATTCATTCGTGAATGAATTTTGATGACACTTTGGAAAAAGATGCAAACATGTATGACAAGGAACTGATTAGTTTTTAAGCGATTGTGAACAAAATGGTGTAGGGTCCTTGAAGCACCTGTTTTTTTAAAGCTCTATAACATCTGTACCTGATAATCGAATTGGATGAAACTTGTGCATGAGTACATGAGTATTTAGTACGGTTCACAATAGTTCTGCATCCCAACTTCCGGTTTTTCACTTCCGGTAAACATTTTTTTTTTGTAATTTTTCAATTTTTTTCAGTGTGTTTATGCACACTACAGCCTACAATGATGAAGTAATTATGATGAAACTTATGAAAAAGGTTCCAATTAGTTGTAAGAAGATAATTATCATCTTTTGGGAAACATTAATCAAAGTGGTGGGCTCTACCATACAACTGCTGACTTTTCACACTTTCTTTTAAAGTTTGTTGGGAGCATACAGACTTCATTCATTAATCAATTTTAATGAAACTTTCCAAAAAGATGCAGACTTAAATGACAAAGAACTGATTAGTTTTTGGACAGTATTGGAAAAAGTGGTGCGGGCCTCCCGAACACCTGTTTACTGTGTCACCATTTTTTCAATGATTGTTGCGAGCACAGCACACAGCATTCGTTCGTTAACCAATTTTGATGATACTTTGGAAAAAGATTCAAACATGTATGGCAAGGAACTGATTAGTTTTTTAGCGATAGTGAACAAAGTGGTAGGTGGTCCGCCGAGCACCTGGAAACTTAACATCTGTATCTGATAACCGAAATGGATGGAACTTGGTACATAAACATTTAGTACGGTTCACAACAGTTCTGCATCCCAATTTCCGGTTTATCACTTCCGGTAAAATTTTTTTTTAATTTTTTCTTCCACAACAACAGAATTTATGTTTGTTGGTATACTACTGCTTTCTTTAGTACTTTTTTAATTAGAACTACGTGAAATCTACAACATTGGCCAGCTTTTAATTAAAGTATTTGAAGGATATTAGCTCAATATATATTCTAGGTTATGTTTTTTTTAAATTTGCTTTGGTATCCTTTGTTTTTCTTCAGGGTAAAAATTAAGTAAGATATGGCCGTTTACAGTTTGCATATGTTCGTAAACAGTAACTTCTGCAAGCCCTTTTAAAACTAAGCACTAAAAAAAATTTAATTTATATAAACTTATAACTTAAAAATACCTACAAAAGTTTTTTTGAATTACTTGTTAGCTTAAAAACTAAGGGAGTTATGGATAAAAAACTCATAACATTTTTTTGCAGATATGAGAACACATATATTTGAGCATTGATGAATACATATTATACCTATATTTTAGGTCAGTGTTGTGAGCCGTGTATTAAAGTACAAAAAATCATTAAATTATTAAACAGTGTTCATTAATATTATAAAAAATAAATCAATACGTAAATAATTAAAATTTAAATATTATGTTTCTAAATTTTTTGATATTTGATACATAGACCAGTGCAGTGCAGATCCTTTTAAAAAGACAACCTTTTAAAAAGGCAAAATATTGGTAAAAATTAGTAACAGCATGAAAACTGTTGGATAAAGATGAAAGATGAAAGGTGATCCGAGTTACGAGGGGTGGAAAATGTTTTGCCACGATTTTCACTGAAACTAGACCTTCTATCGAAAAAAGTTTTAAGTACAAAAAGTAGGTAATAAAAAGGTCTATTTCTTTCGTTAGATCATTTTTTCAAATAATCTAAAATTTGCTGTGAATAAAAGAAAAACCGAGAAAAAATAATTTTGCGTTTTTAATTTTTATCTTCTACAAAAAAAATTTTTGTTCGTACAATTTCGTGGAAACTTACCTTATTATGTTCCTAATACGCTGTAATTTTTTGAAGTCAAAATATTTATTACAGCGTATTAAGGACATAATAAGGTAAGTTTCCACCAAACTGTGTGAAAAAAAATTTTTGTGGGAAATAAAAATTAAAAACGAAAAACCGTTATGTGAAACAATGGCTTATACAAAAGTTATAAACCTTTTTACGTACAACTTTTCTTCCAAATCCAACAGTTTTCATGTTGTTACTAATTTTGTCCTTGGGACAAAAAACGTTCCAAAAACCGTTGAAGATTAGGAAACGACATAAGGACGTTAGAGAAACATAAGGACGTAAGAGAAAAAGCGCAGATTTTTTACAATGATCTTGCAACCGCAGACGAGATTTTGCATGCTGGTCGTAGTACTGTACTGTAATGTTGTACGGACTGCCAAAGGACACGCAATTGAACAAATTGGAAAAGGTGGTAGACTTACCTGCATATCTAGAAAAAATGAGACATGAATCATTTCTAAAGGCCAGACGAAAAAAATGCAGTTAAGTTTTCCTCGCTCGTTCCAACAATTGGTGCTTTAAATGAGCACATAAAAAGAGTTTACTTACAAACCCAGTTATAGCTAGGAAATAAAAATATTAATCCACTTGATTGAGGTTGGGTTAATATTGAAGGAGTATTACATCCAATAAAAACTCCAAATCAACCTGCACCTGAAGAGCTGTTGAAAATGATTTTTTGTAGCTGTAAAAAAGGATGCGGTTCAGCGTGCGGTTACCGAAAAGTAGGACTTTTCTGCAATTCGACATGTTTAATATGCAGCGGAGACAATTGTCAAAACAGTGCTCCAATTAGGGACCTAGAGGAGGACGAAGAGGAAGACGAAGATGAGGTGGACGCGGCAAGGAATGAGGATGAAAAGGAAAAGGAAGAGGAGTGTGGAAATAATTAAAATAAATATTGCAAACTTTTATCAGTAGGGGTTGTTTTTTAAAAATTGTTAAAACATACATCTATTTCCAATAATAATAAGATAATAGAAGTATTATATTTTGAATTTAAAAAAAAATTTAGCTGTAATTTTTAATTTTTTTTAAAGGGGTGGTTTTCAATAAGGGTTAAAACTTATAAATAAATGATCATAAAATTAAAACAGTATATCTTCATTTATTATTACTATGATATTAAATTATTTAAAATTGCTGAATAAATATCATTTTCCACCATTATTTTTTAATGATATTTACTCTAGGGGGTGGCTTTTAGGGGTAAAAAATGTTTTATAAATCATAAATTATATCCCTTAATAACAATTAACCTTCATTCAACTTATTTAAAAATGATTTCAATCGATCACAAGCTTTAATCTACAAATCTAAAATTATTTTCGATTAGGGGTTGTTTTGACCCTTAAACAAATTAAGCAACCACCGGCACTTGGTCAACTTTGAAGTAGAGGGAACGAAGAGCTTAAATCCAAATTTTTGTTAAAATCGGTTTTGCTTGTAAGAATTATACAGTTTTACCGTATTTCATGTCCATTGACTTCACTATATGAAAAAAAGACTCATATAGGTAGAGTTGAGTGCGCAATAGAAAGCTGCTTTTCTGCATATACTTGAATTCAGTGAACACATATTTTCGTTTTAACTATAATACTGGAAGTGTTTTAATTTTATTGCTTGAATAAATATATTTAGGAAAATCACAACCTGAATATAATTATTTGGCTTAGTTAAATAGCGGTGAACAATGCGTATCGCCGCAGCAGGGAGGATAGTGGTTGTGATTTTAAGCCCACACAACCAGCTAACCACACTGCCAAAGCGCATAACATTTATATATTTCTGTAAAGGCTGGAAATGGTAATCTTATAGTGTTTTAAAAAACTTAAATACAACTTACGATAACTTGAAATTATTAACGACATTTTGCAAACTTATTGTTTGATGTAAAAACTCTGTAGGCGACAACAAAAACAAAACCATTTTTCTAAAATTTGTTCAATCACTCACTTAAACTCAAGTGAAAGAAATTCAGTTTATTCGGATGCAACCTTTTTCATTGCATACACAAACTAACCGTTCAGATAGGTCATAAAACATATAAAATATAAAATCAACGGAAAGAAGAAATTTAAGGCAAAATTGCACATATAATATAAAAACATTTTCCATAATATGGGGTCTAATGACAGTGAAAAATTGAACTTATGATGATGAAGTTTCCACTTCGAAATAGTCATCGCCTCAGTGGCGTAATTGATAGCGTGTCTGCCAACGGATTTGACAACATGGCACTGAAGCGGAAGATTCAAATTCATCCGAAACACGTAAAATGAGAAATACAGTTTTTATCTAATAAATTACACTAGTTTACAAATTTTGAACTTTTTTGTCCATTGTCTTTTTTGTTCTTAGCTCTTGTTTTCTAGATATTCACGAAAAACCAATTTTTTCGGTGATCAAAAATGTTGTTTCGGTTTTTGGGTCTCATATTTTACAAAACAAACAAATTAAATATATTAATGACACATATGCATATTAAATATGCCAACAAATATTTTGAGCTATATTTTGTAAAAATCCATTAAGGATTCTGGAAGTTACAGTCGAAAAAAGTTGAAAAAATACGAAAAATTCGTTTTTTAAAATTTTTTCCATTTTCAACACCATAAATTTTGAACAAATAAGGACACTAATTTTTTTTAATTTCTTGGAGCCTATAGTAGCTTCAATTTTCTTTCTTGTAAGCTAAAAGACACGAATATTGGTGCAGTTTGCACCAAGTTATTCAAGTTTTCCCTAAGAAAGTCAAAAACTCATAATTTGGAAAAAAAATTTTACTATAAGAATAATTTAAATTCTGCAACATAATTAATTTATATATAAGTTGTTTTTGTAGTAGATCTAGCTCCTCCCACCTCGAGCTTATTTTAGGAGTTGGAAAATATCAGTTAGTTGATTATGAAATGTCTTTTTTTGACAAAAGTTGTGTTTTATCTGTATATGATTTTTCTCGAAATTGAGATTTTTTTTGTGAAGTTTTTTGACATAATCTAGCTCCTCTCACCTTGGACTTATTTTAAAAGTTGGAAAATATCAGTTAATTGATTATAAAATGTCTTTTTTTGACAAAAGTTGTATTTTATTTGTATATGATTTTTCTCGAAATTGAGATTTTTTTGTGAAGTGTTTTTTGACATGATCTAGCTCCTCCCACTTCGGACTTATTTTAAGAGTTGGAAAATATCAGTTAATTGATTATTAAATGTCTTTTTTTGACAAAAGTTGTACTTTATTTGTATATGATTTTTCTCGAAATCGAGATTTTTTTTTGTGAAGTTTTTTGACATGATCTAGCTCCTCCCACCCCGGATTTATTTTAGGATTTAGAATCTTTAGAATCTTTTTTATCAATTTATTTTAAAAATAGACCACTGCAGTAAGAAGTTTCTGAGTGAGCGGCTCCAACAAACAAGCTTGTAAAACACAAAATGCGTTTGAATCAACAGGCACTCTCACGGTCGCATTTGTGGAGCCAGATCAAAAATCTTTTTTTTTAAATGTGTGTTTTATGAATATCTTGGACAAGTTCGTAAATCAGCAAAATCCAACACATGGTTTAGAAACTAGAGGCTTTATACTAGAAAAAAAATTGATTTTTTAAATCCGTTATAACGGCCATTTGGATACTAATATCTTTAAAAATTTCATAAATTTAGAATCTGTGGAAACATTTTAATCCGTTTCTTATAGTTTCTTATAAATATAAACCTATGCAGTTAGAGGTTTTCGACTTGTCGGCTTAAACAAAAAAGATTGCAACAATCCCCAACAACAACAATTTGCAAAAACCTTATAACAGTCAATGAAAAAAAAAAATAAAAAGATTTGAATAGAAGAAATTAATTCTTAGAAATAAACTATTTTGATATTTTGCAGTAATTGCACGACATATGATATAGAGTAGTTTGCCGTGTGTTTTTCATATAGTGTCATTAATTGTCACACAAATGTTCTGTGGTAGATTTGATATTTGTTTGTTGGAAAATTGCATAGTTTTGCGTAGTTTTGCTTACATATACCTAATTTTCTTTTTAAAATTTGTTCGATATCTGTTTGTAATTAGTTTGTTTTGTTTAAACTAAGCTGATACATCAGATTCTACTTGTACACAAAACTGTCTTATCTCGAAATCTACCTATTTCTAGCGGACATCTTACCGCTCGGACTTTTTTACATTCAGTTCTATCTAATATTTCTTGCCTAATAAAATTTTTCCCGCAAAATAATTTTTAGAGTGAAGATATTGTTTGTATCTGTCATTTATAATATTTTTTTGATTGTTTGTTTATTTTCAATTTTCTATAAAATTAATTTTGTTTAACGTCTCGATAGATTTATAGTAGGACAGACAAAATAAAAACAATTCACGTATAGTGTATAAAACATAAAAAATATGTCAAAGGAAATCAAGCAAGTGGTCTTGATGATAGCCCTCGGCATACGGCCTCGTGCTATTATCAATCAACTTGCTTTCAAAATTTTCGAAAAAAAATATTTCGATTAATCACGGCCCTTGGGAAATTACTATTGAAAATTTTCTGCCTTAGTTTTATTTTAATTTAACCCAATGAAATTCTCTAAAATGTAATGACATTATTCACCAATAACATTTGAATTATACTAATAACAAATAGTTATACGTCTAGTGACCTACTGGGATATTAAAAATTATCAGCCTAATTTTGAAATAATTAACTGATATCATAGTAGGCCAACGTATAATTCATAAAAAATATATAAAGAAATGAAAAATGGCAAAATATTTTCTAAACGAATTCCCCACGTTCGTTGATAAATTCTAATAATTTTTTGAAAAATTTCTCAAGCAAGTGGTATTGATAAAAAACCTCGGCATACGGCTTCGTGCTTTTATCAATATACTTTCTTTCGAAATTTTTGGCAAAAAATTATTTCGAACTATCACCGCCCTTGGGAAATTACAACTGAAAATTTTTTGCCTTAGTTTTATTTTAATTTAATCCAATAAAATTCTCTAAAATGTAATGACATCATTCAATTTCACCAATAACATTTGAATTATACTAATAACAAATAGTTATACGTCTGGCCTACTGGGATATTAATAATTATCAAATAAATTTTGAAATAATTAACTGATATCGCAGTAGGCCAACGTATAATTCATAAAATAAAAAATATATAATGAAATGAAAAATGTCAAAAAAATTTCTAAACGAATTTCCCTCGTTCGGTGATGAATTCTCATAATTTTTTGGAAAATTCCTCAAGCAAGTGGTATTGATAATAACACGAGGCCGTGATATCATAGTAGGCCAACGTATAATTCATAAAAAATATATAAAGAAATGAAAAATGGCAAAATATTTTCTAAACGAATTCCCCTCGTTCGTTGATAAATTCTCATAATTTTTTGAAAAATTTCTCAAGCAAGTGGTATTGATAAAAAACCTCGGCATACGGCTTCGTGCTTTTATCAATATACTTGCTTTCGAAATTTTTGGCAAAAAATTATTTCGAATTATCACTGCCATTGGGAAATTATTACTGAAAATTAAATTTTTTAAAAATTTCATGTAAAATAAGTTAAATATTTTCAGTGTAAATTTTTATATCAAACCTTATTTAATACCTTTTAAACAAAATAAACTTCAATAGAATCGGTAACCTTATCTATCTTCTATAATCTATATCTTCTATATACATATATATAAAAATCAATTGCTGTTCGTTTGTCTCGCTAAAACTTGAGAATGGCTGGACCGATTTTGTTAATTTTGATCTTGAAATATTTGTGGAAGTTCAGGGAAGGTTTAAACGGTGAGAAACATAAATCATAAGCAACGGAAAATACTAAAAACGACAATTTAATTTTCCAATACAAAATGTTCCTAGCTGTGAAACATTTTATGTCTTTTGTCTTTTTTTGAAGTGAAACTTCTTTAGCGACGTATTTGTTTGAAATTTGTGTAACGTTAAGTATAAATATAGTATATGTGTTTAAGCATTTATATTTTTAATGATTTTACATGTATTAGTTCGTATTATAGTATCTGATTTGATTTTTAAATGTTGTGATCTGTATCTGATTTGATTTTTAAATGTTGTGATCAATCACTGATATAGCATCTGATTTGATTTTTAAATGTTGTGATCAATCCTGCTGATATATGAATTTAAGTATATACATAATAACCGTATTTTAATGTTTTTACATGCATACATTTTTTTGTAATTCTGGAGGCACTGGACAGAACGTTAAAAGATCTTCGTGACAACAAACACATTTTTGGTGGAGCCATGATTTGATGTCAGATGATTTTCGTCATACTCTTCCAATTATTTCCCGATCAACTGTTGCTGACGAACTAAACGAATGCTTAAAATCATCTAATTTGTGGCGGCATGTAAAGACACTCCAATTAACAACTAACATGCGAGTGTTTTTGCTGTTCAGAAACCATAATTGGCTAAATGAACGAGCAATATTGGCGGCCAAAAACAAAGATGTCGATGATCTCAATGCAACCATTCATAATTTTCTTCCCGGAGAGTTGTTTTCTTACAAATCAGTTGACACAGCTACAAGCCAGGATAACGTCGTCAACTATCCCACAGAGTTTTTAAATTCCCTGGATTTGCCTGGACTACCAACTCACAATTTACAATTAAAAGTAGGATCAGTAAAAAAGCTAATGAATAACGTTATCGAGGCCAAGATCATCAAAGGAAAATACAAAGGAGAGGATGTTTTGATCCCGCGTATACCGCTGATTCCAACGAATTGGCCATTCGGTTTTAAGCGTCTACAATTTACTGTCCGTCTGGCCTTTGCGATGACCATAAATAAATCGCAAGGCCAGTCGTTGAAAATTTGCAGAATCTGCTTGGAGTTTCCCTGTTTCGCGCATGGGCAATTATGCGTCGCGTGTTCGCGAGTCGGAAAACCATCATCTTTATATATTTACTCACCGCAAAAAAAGACAAAAAATAAAGTACATCAGAAAGCCTTAAATTGATTAAGTGTATAACTGTGTTGCATTTAATGTAGATAAAAAGTTTGTATTAAGTTTTGACCATATTTTTCAAAAATATATGTTGGTGATACGAAGCTTCCCGGGTCATCTAGTTTTTAATAAATGGGACAAAGTACAAACATTTTAAAACTAATACTATATTATGTCTTTTTCTCGAAAACCAAAAATAACGCTTGTTTGTAATTTTAGTATGTTGACATCATATAACAAAATAAAAAGAAAGGTTCCTTTTGTAATTGTTTGCAAAATTAAAACTAATAAAAATCATACAAAAATATAAATTTCATTTATCATTGAAAAAAAAATTAAAAAACAAAAAACCTCAGTTGGTACCTTTAAAACAAAAAAGAAGGCAGTCTTGAGGACTGCCGACAGAAGTGAAAGCTTAAATCTGTGAAATAGCTGTGTTTTTTGTATCTTCCAAGTATTGTAGCAATTCAAATTAAAATTTCAGAATTTTTAAATCAAAATCATTAAAATTATTCTGGGTTTCACATCTATCAGCATTCCAAGCAACTATTATATACATTTTTATATTTAAAATAATCAAAACATATCATATAAAAAATTTGCGTCAATCAACACCTTAGAAAGCATGGTGTTGTATTGTAGGACCTTGTTCTTAAAAGTTTTTTATGTGTTGTTGTGACACAGATTGTAATTTCTACTACCAAACACATTTTATTTTAAAAAAAATAGCGTTTCATCAAAGAATATTCCACAACTAAGACTAAGGGATGCTATCGTTGATTGAAAAGGCTTCATCCACCAGCACCCCTAAGATATCACGTTGGCTAGTGATATCTCACTGCCAGTGGTATACGATATCTCAAGTAAGCTCATATGCCAATAGCAGGGACTAAAGTACGCGGGGTTGTCACAGATCAACAATTTTAAATTTTACAAATCTTCCTGCGGAAAGCTAAGTATTAAATTCATTGGTATTAATGCATTGTTACCGGTTGCATCTATCGGCTAAGTGCCACCATTTTTAATTAGTTTATTCATCATGATTGCCATCCATGTTTAATCATGCATTCATACATAAGCTATGCTTCTTTGTATAGTTTTTGTGCGAATTCCGTCTCGTAAGTTTGAGCTTTAAATCGATATATCGATATAATCGATCTTCACTTAATTTTAGAAACCTGTATTACATAACATTGCAAACCAACAACATATTTGGTGTAGATGATAAAATTTGTAACAACTCATCAACACACATCATGTGTGTTAAAATCCAATACATATAATTTTGATATATAAATGTAATTGTTTCAGATTATACTTTCATTTTTAATTTCATAAAAATTATGTTCAACAAAAAAACATTGATCAAAGCAAACTACCGTATAAAACGATATTAAGACTGCGTTCCAATTCATGCTAAATTGTACTAAACGTGCTAATTCAATTTAGATTAGTCAACTTTTTATTTGACTAAATCAATATTTTATTTATAAATGATTGTAAAGAAATTGATGTTTTTATCTATATCGGACAACTTAATCACATAAATTAAAACTAAAATTGGATGATTTTGTTAAATCAACTTGAGATTCAGCGGTTTAGTACAATTTAGCAGCTAATTCGAACCCAGTGTTAAATAAAAACCAAATTAAATAATTATCAAGTTATCAACATTTAGGCAAAATCCTTTAAGATCATTATAAGGGTCCTGAGGTGCAGTTTTTGAAAAAAGAAAATTTGCCAGTTACCTTTGGGCTAGTGTGCACAACAACTGCCCAAATTTTCATGATGATATATATATATATGAATATATATTATATATATATTCAATATTTATTTAGACTGGGTTCCAATTAGCTGCTAAATTGTACTAAACTGCTAAATCTAAATTTAGATTTACAAAATTACCGAATTTTAATTCAAATTAATATAATCAAGTTGTCAGATATTGTTTAACATATGAATTTCTTCCAAATTATTTAGAAACAAAATATTGATTTAGTCAAATAAAATAGTTGACTAAATTGATTTAGCACGTTTAGAATAATTTAGCATCAATTGGAACGCAGTCTTAGCATGATGACTCGAATGCAAAAGACAGTAGCAATATAAATTTAAAAAACTGCATTATAGATCAATTTTTTTTTAAATTCGTTAAAAAGAAAGTTTTATGATTTTTATAAATTCATGAATAAAAAAAAACAATTTTAATGGTATTTAATAAAAATAAAAAGAAACAATAAAAAAATGTACCACTCCAGGAATTGAACTCACGACCCATAGTACCTCAGTCGGCCGCGATATCCATATTGCAATTTGAAACGTTAGGAACGGTAGAGGTATTTTATATTTAAAAATATTTTCGTGATTTGTAAAAATGATAACTCGAATATATAAATTTTTCCCCATACAAAATTGCACAACGCGCCTAAAGAAGTTTTCACTTCAACAATTATGAAAATAGATTTACCCGTTCGAGCACAATTGCCTTGCCACTTTCTTAACAAATTTTGAGTCGGTCTGTATCAAAACTAGCAATAAGAAAATAAGCATAAAAAATTGTAGTAATTTTTTTTATTGCACTAAACTAGAAGTGGTCGATTTTCCAAAAGAATACCTACCTAGTATCATTTTACTCATCAGTCATCACCAATCACAATTGCTGATATTGTTAGACAGTAGGGATTTAGAGTGGTGAGCTGTTGTTTAGTTTTTCACATATGTTAACTCTTTCGAAATATTATACTTCAATTACCAATTCATATTGTTTAAAATTTAATTTATTTATAACCAAAAGCGTAGCCTAGTTTGGATTTTGGATACTTCAAAGGACGAACAAACAAATAGAAAACATAGTTTTGCATTTAATGTATTTGATTCTTTATTTAATATTATTTAAAATCATATTTTGCCAAAGTTTAGTGATTTGCTGCATTATTATTAAAATCTAAAAAAAATACTTATATATTAATATATGTTGTTTATATGTTGAGTTTTTGCTTTGGGTACTCAGTTAAGCCATCTAAACGAAGCGTGAATGAAAAAAAATTTTCAACAATTAAGTGTTATAATAAAAAAATGAAAATTTTGTTGTATTAATAAATTTATTTAAAATTCACAAACTTTACATATTTTTTATAGAAATATGAGCATGTAAAAAAATTAATATATTCAACAATAAAATTCAAAGAGAAGAGAAGATTGTATGTTCTGGAATGTCGTACCAGATAGTGCATTTACAATTCTATAAAAAAATCATGTAAATGCACACCTGACACGCACTCCAAAACTTAGTAACTTACACAAATTCTCATTTAACTATGTTATAATTATTTTATTTGATATATTGAATGATTTGAAGTAAATTATTATCATGATAATTGTAACACTTTGATGTTTTGTCAATTTTTTCGATGAAAAACATTTTAATTTTCGTTTATTGACCATATATAATTTGTATTATAGCTTTTATGATTAAAGTAAAATCATATTTGTTATGTCTATTAACAAGTTCAAATAAATATTTTATAAAAAAAATTTAATCAGTTTATTTATGAAAAAGAGATAACTTATCTATTTACTATCACAAGTAAACTATTAATTTAAATGTACATAAGTATGAAATGTATAGGTTTCCTTATACTTATCAATCAAATATCAGTTTATTAAATACATAACAAAACAAATTGCAACAGGCAGTATAAACGGTAATAGTGTAAAACTTTTGTCAAAACCAACAAAAGTCGACATCCCTTAATTATGTGTTATGGGGATGGGGGCCTTAATTATTTACTCGAATGCCCAATTGAGAAGTAATTTCTCTCAAGCTAGGTCAATAATAATAACAAACAATTACCTAGGTTGATAATGCAAACAAATAATAATTGCATTGCTTTGTTTCGTTTTATTTATATGAAACTAAACTTCCAGGCTACTTGATATTTTAAGATATTTAAAAAATGAAATGGAAAATGACTAATATAAACATCTAATGAAAGCAAATATGATAATTAGTGTTAGTAGTTAAAAAAATTCTATATTATATATATACCTCGGTTGAGAAGACTAATATAGACCTCGAACATTATATCCCTCGGCGCTACGCGCCTCAGGATCTAAAAGTTCTCGGTCAATAATACCCTACTTCTCAACCTTGTTATATAATGTACTATTATATGGAGTTTTATATTTGGCGTTAAATATTTTTTATACTGAGTTTTAATTTAAAAAAGACACTATAAGTTCACGATTTTTTCTGTACTAAAAAAACAAACGGGCTTACTATGTCGAGGGTTTTGGTTTACTGCTTACTTTTAGTAATAGTTTTTTACATATCTCATGCATACATTGGCAATATTTTTGGGAATAAAATTAGGGACAAAATAAGAAAAGCAATTGGTGACAGAACATTGAAAACGATTGATTCACATTGCTTCAGAGGA
Organism: Diogma glabrata; assembly: GCA_963693315.1. Lineage (NCBI taxonomy): Eukaryota > Metazoa > Arthropoda > Insecta > Diptera > Cylindrotomidae > Diogma > Diogma glabrata. The sequence goes on along the minus strand of OY856188.1, from coordinate 161,016,304 downwards.
GGGAAATATTTCTTATTAAAGAAGTTTTTTATTGGGTTTGAAGTAAAATTGTTCGATCTTAAGCAATGATTATGCTGAATTGAGTGTTTAGCCAATGAACCTTCGTTAATAGGTTTTTAAGAGTTCTTTGAGACAATTAAAATTACAGTATTTCACTCAACTTTTCAATTATTTTTTAGGCAACCATGTAGCCAAAGCTTGACATGAAGACTTCTAAACTCCTTTATGCCATCCGCATATTTAAGAGTGAAGAACTTTTTGAAAAATGTCAATAGTTTAAATAGTTTGGTTTGCAGAAAGCTGCTATTAGTAGATAGTAGCTTGATTCAAACATGTGACTTTGGAATGTAAGAAATTGTTTCGTCTGCTTGAAGACAAAATCGGCATGGTGTGTTATTTTCTGCTCATGCATACGATCTTTAGGACTGTATAACTCTAACGTTGAAGTAAGTGCTTTGGTGATATATCTTTGATATCTTGCAACCTTGTATGTTTTTACCATGGAAGTTGCATCAAAGGAGAATCTATTCGACTCACCGAACAACTTTTTGCATTTATGGTCTCCACCACTGATATGCTGTTTTTGCAACCCCCCCCCCCCCCCCAGATAATTCAGGTACCTAGAGTACTGTTGCTATTTTTTACGTAATAGTGTTATTTTCAAGAGCTTAGAAGGCAGGCTGGCCAACAATAAAAGTATTTACTACCTTGGCCGACTTTTGAAGCTCTATCAGTCACTTGTTTCGATCCAGCATTGAAGTAAAATACTTCAGACTGAAAGACCGTGCAATAATCGGCAATTCAATAATTGCAACCCAAAATGTTAATTTCTATATTAGGCTATGGTTCCTGCACAGATTTCAGTAAGGGAAAACCTGAATACAGTGAGGGCGTGATCAGGACCTGGTCAGTCCTACAAGGGCAATCCCTATTAGGGCAATCTGATGTGGGCCTGATTTAGAATACCCTTTTAGGGTTAACGTTATATGAAAATATCCAGCCCTGATCAGGTTTTTCGTATTTGACCCCTAGTTGAAGTTTCAGTTGGTTAAAATTCACTAGAGTATTATCCATTTTAGAAATATATAGTTAAAATCGTTTCATGTATGTTTTAATTATCGCTTCTCGGTTAAAAGACTATAATAATAGTGATTAATGTGGTATGTATGTTTTATTTTTTTCCATTGTAATTTTTTTTATTTTAATTTGATTAATTTATGTATACAATATATAAATATATATCAGGGTCTGGTCCGGATATCCCAATCAGGGCCTGATCCGGTAATCCCAATCAGGCCCTGATAGGGCAAAAGCGTTATACTCATGATCAAGGCCCAATCAGGCTGCCTTACCAATGGCTGATCAGTATTAGGGCAAACCTGATCAGGACCTTAGTTGAGCCTTGACAAATTTCTGCTCGGGTAACCAGTCTGTGTAGCGGTCCAACGTTTGGTTTTACTGCTATAGATAGAATATTTGCTTTAAACTACTCATCTATTGTTGAATTTACATTTCTTTACTACCATCAAAAGGTAGTTAACTCCTCTAGAGTAGCATATTTCCTATGTTCTATAGGTCTTTCGATTCAGTAGAAATTGTTACAAATTTTGGATTCAGTTTGTTAAATACCTGTAGATTTCTTAAACGTTGTTTTAATTTTGTCCTTTAGGATCAGTCTCACTCTCAATTATAGTTTTCTCTCACTCTTTAATTGAGAAGCGTTTTTAGGAGATACGGAGCTTAAAACGGAGTATTGTGTATTAGAAATTACAATACCTAGATCCTACAACTAAAATAAATCCTACCACATTTAAAAATATGATATAGTCCAAAATTTCATTGCAACAATATCGAAATAACAAAAAAAATAAAATGTAATTGCCAATGATCCATTTAGTGGCATATTCTATGATCATGTGACGCACTATCTTCCTCAACGATCCACAACCTCATAAAGAGTTAGATGCTTATTTTTTTCAAGCAAGCGTGGTATTATCAAGCCATATTCCATAACTAAGATTGAGGGTGCTATAGAAGAGTTGATACGCTAGCATATCTAGCGTGGTTAGTAATATCTCACTACTATTGCTAGTATATTAACGTTAAATCATATTGTAAATAGCAAGTACTGAAGTAAGATAAAATCCATTATTAAATGTTGTGACGAATCATATTTATCTGGTATTTGAGCGTTAGATCCTACACTATATTATGAATCTACTTGAAATGAATGATGGGGAGAACTAGATATAATTTAAAAATCAAGCGTTCGATATTTTGAAGGTAATAGGTCTGATCTAATAAAGTGGGTTAGTTAGCCAGGTATGATCTACGTATTGGTGAAGAGTACGAAATAATTAAAAAAATTACGCGAAGTAGATTACAGCTACAGTGGGACACGTATGTAATGAAAGATGTTAAAACCATTACATGCCATGGTAATTATATAGCTGTTGCAAATGACCGTAATCAATATTTAAAGTTCGTTATTTCGGCAACGCTTCAACATATAGAGCAAACAACACATAAAAAATTCAAATTCAAATTTTAACATAAGAATCCAATGTTTAAGCTAAGAACGCTGTTTAGAAATTGGGATCTATGATCATGTCGTAGGCTTATTAACAGTGAGCACGGTTTATTTTTCAGAGTTTGGTGAACTTCATAACAAACCAACTTGCAACGAGTAGATACAGCTTATCATTTTAAACCGTTTGTAGGGTTGGTACTCTACATCATAGACGAAATGTGGTTTACGGCATTCTACAGGTACATTAAAGAAAAACAGGCTGCCGAGGAAATCAAAACGATATAGCTACATTCCGTTACCTATATACATGTTCAACCGCAGAAACAAACACGGCTTTCCCATTCATGGTAAAATTGATAATATAATATTTCGTAGTTACGACAAATCATTTCAATTATATGCAGTCGGACTAAAAAGTCTCTCTTCATCTGTGGTTATAGCATTGGATCTCGATGCTTTGTCTTTATGCAATACCTGTTTGACACACCGGTTTTACGTACATGTATAGGAAATACACAATTTGACAATTGACACAAAGCTTTATTTCTGCTTATGTATCTTTCGGTTTGAATCTTTCGGTTTCATACTTTGACACTCGATAATAATATATTTGATTTGCATCTTCTGTTTCTATACTAGAAATGATTGCGAAAGTAATCAATTACGAATTAAATAAATTGCACATAGATAAGAAAATTGTTTGGATTGTGATTTGGTCTTTAAAAAAATACACGTTTTTGCCGAGTCAACTAATGCCAGAGTTCTACAGACTACAGGCTATCAAATGCCTATAAAATGCCAGGGCTCTACAGACTCTACTTCAATATTACTTTCTGATTTTATTTGAATATTTCTGTATATACGAAAGACAATGTATATGCACTAGACATGTCCTAACGTATTAAGCTGTTATTTTCTTCTCTCCCACAGCCTATAGGCTAATTAAGTTCCATTTGACTCGAGCATGAAGTGTATGCAGTTTTATTGAAATCGGAGAACAATAACTCACCGGCCGTGGTCTCGAAGATAACACAACTAGCAGAATAATAGAAATTTTTATTTTTATCAATTTTAATCAACTTAAAACACAATTTATCTCATAATTTCGATTTTGTTATTAATTAATAGCTAATCAATTTATGATTCCAATGAGAAATCGGTCTTAGGAAAGCGTTTTATCGAATTTTTCTTCTTAAATATGCGAAAATTCAGAAAAACTTAATTTATGTTAGATTTAGACTTTGTTTGCATTAATCTGACTTTTTCGTTTTCTGAGATATCGCAAGAAAAATAGTTTGGAAGATCAAAGCTGACTTCAACAAAATAGTAATTCATAGTTGATGTATTGTCAAAATATTATAGTGAATATACCTTAAAATTTTGTTACAGGTGGTTGATTCGCAAAAAGGAAATTAAACTATGGGTTTTATATGATCTCAAATTTGGAAAGCCCACAGCACCCGATGTTCCGTTGTTCCACAAACTTCCGAAGGCATGGGACGATGGTAAAATTAATCCGAAAATGTTCAAAAGTGGAATATCGGACAAAAAACTGGGAAACAAAATTCCAAAACACACATGTAGTGTGTTCTAGTTATTTTTTGTCATGAAGAGTTGGAAAAATCACAGCCATGCAGCGTCTACAAAGAATTTTTGGAAGTTACGTTGATTTTTCTAGGCAAAACCATTGAGAATTACAAATTCAAGCGCCCAGGTCCAACAAGTCACACCCGCTCGATGGCTAAACCCATTTATCTCCTGAAGACATTTATGTTTCTCAATCAGTACCATATTGCAGTTGAAGATTTGAATAAAGTTTGAGACCTTTGCATTTCTCTGATCGTGTGGTATATAAAAGTCGGGTTCAAATGCACAGATGCAAAAGCAGCCGCAAAATAAGGTTTGAATTTCATCAAATCGGCCATCGTTTATAAAACAATTGCGCAGAAATATTGAGCAAGAAATATGGAGCAAAATGTGCTATTATCTTCACTATATAACGGAAGTAAATTACGGCATGGCTTTTTTCGACCCGGAGATTTTGTTTGATTAAATACGAAAAATGGTTCAAAATCCGGAGGTCCCAGCACGAGACATTCCAATCGCATCCCAAACGTGCAAGAAAGATTTCGACGCAATCAAACGGATACAAACTTTTGCCAATAAAAACATAAGTTATTTTGTCACAGAGAAAACTCTGTCGTTTTTTAATCGATTCAGAATATCTACTGATTTTTTGCTACATGACCCATCGCAATGGTCAACAAATCAACATTTCTTCGACGCCACGTTGTTTTGCCAAAGTTTGCATGGAGTTAATGGTATCGCCGAACGCGGTGTTAAGTTGATGATGGAGTATAACAACCTTCCAACTAAAAATGAAGACAATGGCACACAATACACTATTAATGTGTTTGAAAATTACAGATGCAAATACCCATCATACAATAAATCCAATTTAATGTATTGACATTTTTTTGGAAACCGTTGCTATTGATGAATAAAATATTACGACACTGATGCATAGGCTAACTTCACCACAGCTCTGGAAACAAAATGTTCTGGATATATAGTGAGCTAATACACATCAAATAATAACTAAATAGCTAACCGATGTTACAGATGTCGCGGGGTTCTAATTATAAAAACATGAAGGAAAGGTGTAGTATCCCAACATACATAATATATTCATTTGTACAAAAAGAAAAAAAAAATTTTTACTACCGGAAATGACAAACCGTTTAAATGCAACAGTTTAAATGCAGACCATCAGCTCTTATCCCAATATCGTCCAAAAACTTATCAGTTCTGTGTTATTTAAATCTCCATTTATTGATAAAGTGTCATCGAAATCGATTAATGAACAAAGTCTGTATGCTCCCAAGTCCCAACAAAGTTTAAAAACGAAGTGTGAAAAGTCAGCATTTGTATGTTGGACCCCCTCCCTACTATGAGCAATGTGTCCAAAAGTTGATCAATCTCTTATCTCACTATTTGAAACCTTTTTCCTAAGTTTCATCATAATCACTTCATTGTTAAAGGCTGTAGTGTGAATAAAGACACACAAAAAAAAATTGCAAAAGAAAATGTTTACTAGAAGTGAAAACTCGGAAGTTGGGATACAGAGCTGTTGTGAACCGTACTTAATGCTTATGTAAGTTTCATTTAATTCGATTATCAGGTACAGATGTTATTGAGATTTAACAAAAATAGGTGCTCGAGGGACCTCCAACCACTTGGTTGAATATCGCTCAAAACTAATTAGCTCTTTCATACATATTTGCATCTTTTTTGAAAGTGTCATCAAAATTCATTCACTAAAGAATGTTGTATGCTGCCAACAAACATTAAAAACATACTGCAAAAACCCACCTGTTGTATAGTGGACCCCCCAGCCCTTTGTCCTATGTACCCCAAAAGCTAATGGAATCTTTCTCATAAAGATTGAAACTTTTTACCAGCGTTTAATAAAAATCTATTTGTAACTATAGACTACAGTAGGGAAAAACACTTAAAAAAACAACTTTTTAACCGGAAGTGACAAACCGGCAGTTAGTATACATAATTATTGGAAACTACTAAAATCTTATATACCAAGTCTCAATAAGATTGAAAGCCAGGATTAAAAATGATTGAAGATTCAATTTTACAGGTGTTCGAGAAAGCCCTCGCTACTTTGTCCGGTTTTTTATTGAATTCAGATCTTCCATTTTGAGCTAATCTGTATCATATTCATATGCCAAAGTTTAATCAAGATCCCATGCATTAATGTCATCCACATACCCACCCACTTCCAATAATAGGTTTAACACAAATGATTTACTTCATACAGAACCACCGTAGCGCATTGTGAACGCTTCTTTGGGGATTCATCATTATCACATTTACCGTGTGGCTATTAGGTGGTTTATAAACAAAACAAAGTGGTCTCTTCTGGTGATCAGAATCATCAACTAACTGCGAAAGGGAAATATTCAAACCTGGAGTTGGATCATTGTTCACAGTGTAAAATCCTGGCAAAATTTATGTTGACTATCTATGGACCGTATCTTTGATCAAAACAGGAGTAAATATACTCTTATAATTTTGGAGATATTTATCCGATCAGTTAAACTTAAACCTCTGCAGAGATTTTCTTAAAGGATATAGTAATGTAATATAGTATAGTAATATATATTACCAAATGATGTACCTTTTCGTTTGCAGTTTGATGATGAGTCTATCTATGAATATACTCAAATCAAAAATAAAATTACCGAATAAGTATGTTGGATATTTGCCTAAAATTTTAAATATTATAAGAATTTAAATTAACCTTTAATCAAGAAAATATTATTGAGATAAAAGTCATTTATTTAGAAACATTGAATTTTTTTCATCTATAGCATTTTTTCCCTATGTACTGACATTAAAACTTATTGTATTTGTACTCGTTTTTCTATTTTCAGCATTTGTGTTCTAATTTCAAAACAAAATTCTTCGCCAACTATAAAGTGCAAACCATCAATTAATGCATTTGACATTTGCAGTATTATATATTTGATTATTACGTTTACTTATGTTTTACTAAAATAATCATAATTACACTGAACTTTGAATATAAATGTAAAAAGTGTGCAGTAAAAACATATCGTTACGAATCGTTATTTTTAGAAATCACAGCATCTCATAAAGAACGTACACTTTAATATTAAGCAAACTATTTTTAAATTGCAGAAAATGCATTTTATGAACATTAATTCAAAAGTCATATGTTTTTTTAAAGATGATGTAATATCATGAAAGATAATATGCGGAAAATATTTTTGTCAATAATTGAACTATAAATTCACAAGGCAACATATATTTGAGAGTCTTATTGGAATTGCCTGCAACCTAAATTTATACATTGTAAAATGTTTACATATCTGTTAAGAAATCATACCATTAATTCTAAGCTATGACATTAATTCTTTTCAACTTCATTGATTTTTTTGTTAGTGCTGCTAATTACGGTTAATTAGAGCAAAAAATATACACATTTGATACAAATTTCACGATCATTTTAAATTGAGTGAAATAAGCAGTTTGATTTATTTGATTTAGATTATTGTCGAAAATGTACAACTATGACAGATTTCAATTGTTTATTTATAGAAATCACAAATGTTAAGATGTTCTATATCATTACTTTCTTGTGTAACATGCACCTTGCATTTACATTAAAATGTTAAAAAATTGACAAAATCTTTTCTGTTACAATATATCACAACAATATTTAGTTCACATCAAATTGTATTTAAAATATTAATTTTTTTAACTTTTAAAATAATAATAAAAAATAATTTAATTCAAAAAACTTCGTTAATTATGTTTATAAAATTCATTAATAACATTATTTATTTGAATGGTAACCATTTAATCACAGGTTGCCTTTACGATGATATTATTAATACTAGTTCTTTAAAAACTTTGCAACCGTTATAATTCGTTATAAGAAATAAACTTCTACTGTTGTCTAAAATGCTCAATAGAAATTATACGTTTGTGTTTACTATACATAAAATTTAATTGTAACATATACTTAGAAAGTCTATAATGAGTAGACAAATAGTCGTTGTTGCGATAATTTTACAACTTTTTTATTAAAATGTGGAAGTGGGATTATATTATAACGAAAAACATCTAAATTGATAAAAACAAAATTGTGAGCTACTGGCAACAAATTAACAATAATATTTTATTTATTATACAATCATTCTTATTGTTTTAAATAAAATTTATATGAGCACGAAACGAATGAATAAAACAGTCTTAGAATCAACAGAAGAAAGTTTTTGTGGAATGTGAGTGAATGAGTTAAAAAAATGTTTTTATTCAACTTAATAAACATTTCAAACAACGGAAGATGAAGTAATGGATCTGAGCTAATTGGACTGGTTAATTATTACTAGCTCCGCTTCGGATTTCCATAATGCTTTGGTTAAAATTTGTTGGAAAAGTGAAAACAAAAACTAAGTAGTTATCAATTGTTGTATTAATGTCATTATCGTTCGAAAAAGTACCGAACTAGTCTGTCATCGTGTTTGTGTATCGGGTAGAAGAACTACTACGACCAAAGGAATCAAATGAACTGTTATGAGCTCGTTCAATCGATCTCCTAGAACTATTCAAATCCAGAAAACAAATTTTATCGAATGGCCAACCGAGGTGCCGTGTAACATCTCGAGTATGGTACACCGTATATTAGTTTTGTAGAGAAAAGACGAATTTTTGATAACTATTCTTCAGTTGGATCGCTATATTACCAATATAGACATTCAAGCAAAAGTTGCGTACATACACTCTTACCAAGTAAGCATATATCAGCAAGTTGCATACATACACCTTTTCGACAAACAAATGCAATATTTTAACATTACTGCCGTTATGGATAAGGGCAATGACTTCCTTTATGGACATATAATCATAACGCTATGTTTTCCATTTCTTTTACCGAAACAGCAAAGTCACGCCATTTCTTTTAAACGGCGGCAGTAAAGTGTCATCATCGGCTTTTCATTTTTTTACGGTGGCAGGAAAGTAATTGAATAGTGAAATCCGAAATTCTACGTCCACGCCGTGCTACCTGGGTAACGCTAACAGAATTAGGTTGGTGTAGTTGAGAGGGGCAGAGTAAATACTGCTTATACTCAATGATTCTGCACCATGGCGAGTCATTGGCGCCACAAAACCAATGCAACTCAAGCGTCTATTCTCCATGTTAGGGGCGGCTTGGAACGGGCGTCTGTCTTGGATCAAGCGAATCGCTATATAAACGTGCAGCAAGCGTCTGTTCTCCATGTTAAGGGCGGTTTGTAGCGGGCGTCTGTCTTGGATCAAGTGGCTCGCTATATAAACATGTAAAAAGGTTGTGCTTAAGATGCAGAACAAACCCATTCACGAAAATTTTGGTTGGGCGAAAGGCTAACACCCCATTTCCGTAAAAAATTGCTTGTCATGAATTCTGTACACCGGCCTCGGATTATTTCGGATTCATTATTAGAACGCCCTCGGAAACTGTACCCGGACTACGATTTAAAAATGGGAACCTGGAACGTGCTAAGCCTTAGAAGACCAGGAGATCTACTAAAACTTACAAACCAAATCGATAGCTATACACTAGATATAGTGGCGTTACAAGAACTAAGATGGCCAGGGAGTGGAATCCACGAAACAGCTAAGGGATACATTCTCTACTATTGCGGTCATCAAAACGGAGGAGAATTTGGAGTCTGCTTTCTCATACATCGTCGCGTGAATCAACATGTTATCGACTTTTGCCCAATTAATATGCGGATATGCACAATGAGAATCCGTACGCAAAAATTTAATGTAACGATCGTCAATGTTCATGCACCTACTGAAGACAAAGCAGATGACATTAAAGACCTGTTCTTTCTAGAACTCGAAGAAGTCATCAATAACATCCCGCGGCATGATATAAAAATCGTGGTAGGTGACTTCAATGCGCAAATTGGTAGAAGTGCAGAACTTAAAACACATGTCGGCCCTAACAGCTTGTGTCATACTAGTAACAATAACGGCTTTCTCGCAGCTGAACTGGCTATGATGTATGATCTAGTAATTTCTAGAACTTTCTTTCCTCATAAGAGAATCCACAAAGCAACGTGGAAATCAAACGATGGAAGAACTGAAAATCAAATCGATCACGTCATGATTTCTAAGAGACACTCTACAAGTGTAACTGACTCCGATCATATGCTTGTCATCTTTAAGTATAAGTGCAAATTATCATCTACATTTAATAGGCAAGCAAAAAAGACCGTGCGCTGGAATGTCGAAGCATTTAAACACCTGGAAACATTGAATAGATATCAGGAAATTGTAACGCAAAGCATACAAGAGCGTGACATCCCGTCTGAGATGCCATTAAACATACAAGAAGAATGGCAAACGCTTCAATCAACCATTATATCCGCAGCACAAACTACAATCGGAAAACGACCACTGAAATCACGTAACGAATGGTTTGATGACGAGTGCCGCGAAAGCATTGAGCACAAACGAAAACTGCGAGAAAAATGGTTAACAAGAAACACCCGAAGCTCCCAAACTGATTATCTATGCGCCAGAAAAGCCTCAGCAAAACTCCTACGGAAAAAGAAACGCGAACACATGAAGAGCTGTATCGAAAACATCAACCAACATGCGGCTAATGGAAATTCGAAAGAGTGTTTTGCCAATGCACGGAATCTGACAAAAGATTTCCACCCAAGATCTACAGCCATCAAAAATGGAAACAACGAGCTTACATCAAGTGAACGTGATGTGCTGGAAGTATGGCGATCCCACTTTCAAGACCTACTGAATAGGACAAATGAAGTTCATCCTATTAGAGCAATTGCTACGTCAAGTGAGGAGATTTTTGTCCCTTACCCAACAATAGAAGAAGTGGAAGCTGCCATCAAAAAATTAAAAAATGGCAAATCATCAGGTATCGATGCAATCCCTGCAGAACCATTTAACAATGGAGGAGCAGCTCTGGTCTCACGTATATATGATCTGATTCTTGCAATCTGGGACCCAGAAGAACTACCTGCTGAATGGAAAACAGCTCTCATTGTTCCGCTTCATAAAAAAGGTGACCGCCTAAAGTGTGCGAATTATCGTGGAATCGCACTGTTGAACACTGCATATAAAATACTAGCTAGTGTCGTACTCGCTCGGCTCATCCCGTTCGCCGAATCTATCATCGGCGACTATCAGTGTGGTTTTCGTTCCAACCGTTCAACCACAGATCAATGTTTTACCTTAAGGATGATTCTGGAAAAATGTTGGGAGTACAACATCAGAATTCACCAGCTCTACGTTGATTTCAAGCAAGCATATGATAGCATCATCCGCGACAACCTCTGGTGTGCACTCATATGCCTTGGTATTCCAGCGAAACTTGTTTCTCTGTGCAAACTCACAACATCGGGATCAAACTGTAGAATACTAATCGAAGGGTCAGTTTCTGACTCTTTTGATATAACATCAGGTGTTCGACAAGGTGATGCACTCGCACCCGTACTATTTAATTTGGCGCTTGAGTACGCGATAAGAAAAAGCCGCATTTAGACACAAAACTGTATATTTAACAAATCTAGTCAAATTCTTGGCTATGCAGATGATATTTCGCTTCTTTGACGTAGACCAAGCGATATTAAGGATAGTCTCTCTCTGCTTGAAAGAAATGCTAAACGACTTGGATTATTCATTAACACCGGCAAGACTAAACTTTTAACAACATCCAGGAATATACCTCCCGGCAATCTGGATACTGGCGACAATGAAGTAGAACGCGTAGAAAACTTCAAATACCTCGGGTCTGTAATAACATCGTCAAATGACATGCAGGCAGATATTAAAGCCCGTGTCTCAGCCGCATACAGAGTTTTCTACGCATACTCAAAACTTTTGCGATCCAAACATCTTTCGCAGTCGTGCAAACTCACACTTTACAAAGCATTAATTCGACCTGTGCTTACCTTTGGAAGCGAAAGCTGGACACTGACTTCCTCCGATTGTAGAATTCTATCAACATTCGAGAGGAAAGTCATACGAACAATTTATGGTCCATGTAAAGTTGCTGAAAATCAGTATAGAATCCAAATGAATCATGAAATCAGACAGCTTCTTGGAGGCTGCGATGTAATCGGATTCATTAAATCTAACCGTATTAGATGGTTTGGTCATGTAGATTGGGCACCATTAGATAGAATGATTAAAAAAGCGTCCCAACAACAACCAGCTGGTGTTCGTCGAAGAGGAAGACGTAGACAACGCTGGTATGATGACATCATCCAAGACCTTCGTGATATAGGATGTCAAAACTGGGGTCAACTGGTCATGGAACGAGATGATTGGAAGCTGATTGCACAGACGGCAAAATCTTTCCATGGGATGTAAACGCCAGAGAGAGAGAGAGAGAGAAGCAGGAAAGTAACATAACAATTTATTTGTTATTTATTAAGTAAAGTAACATTGCATTATAAGTAACTGGATATTAAGTAACTTTCTGTGTTTCGTCTATAATTGTCGGCCTCCCAAAAGTCGGCCACCGAAACTATAGAATCAACCAAAAAGTATCACTTTAGCTCCTAATTTAATAATGTACTATTTTACATTACCCTTATTTTAGTATCTTAATAAACATAACCCTAACTCTTTTACTAAACATATACGAAATAAGGGTCAAGTCGGTTAATGTTGAGCTCATCGTTAACGGTGACCTACGTCCACAACAAATTGTGACTAGAGTTCTATAAGACAACCGAGGACGACAATAGCAACGGAATGACGTGATAAAAGTTTTTGTCTAGATCTTTATCTCACAAAAACACCAAATATTACAGTTTTCTAATTTACTAGAAATATAGTCAATATAGTCACTATAGTCAAGGTGAAATATTTGAGTTACTGGCGGATAGATTCTATTCACTCAGCGGTAGCTCCCGTAATCTTAGTTATGGGATTTTTCTTGACGATGGCATGCTATTGCGTACTCGAAGAAATGAGCACTAACTCTAAATGTGAGCTTTAATCCTCGAAGAAGACAGTGCGTCATATAATCAAGAAAAATACCAACAGTTGGCTTATCGACCCCAATTTCGTTTTTTTTCCTGTAAAGTATTTTAGGTAAACATATTGGTCTAAACTCTATGTTATACTTCATAATGTGATAGGATTTATTGTTTAGATACCATTCTTAAAACGAACATAAAAATCAAAACAAAAATATTGCGTCCATCAACCCCCTACATTCTAGAATGTATGATGTTGTTGGTTTCTATGTGTGATAATGGATTTCCTACTTTAAACATTATTTTGTATTAAAAAAAATTTGTTTGTTAAAACCATCCAATTCGGGACTAATAAATGTGTTACTTTTTTTAGGAGATAAACCCCAACAACATTTTTTTATTCGAAATATGATATGTTACAGTGGCTCTTAGAGAGCCACTGTAACATATCCTTTTATTACTTAAAACTGAATTCACAACAAAAAACTAATCGACAAATCGATTTTCCACTTGCAAGAACTTGTTTCTACACTTCAAAAGATGTTTACCTATAAATGTGGTATTTTCCCTCGTGTTGGACCCATCCCCCAAAAAAACGATGAATGAAATCATATAGGACAAAAGTTTTACTATAACCAGTTCTAACTTAATTAAATTTTATATGAACTTATATCTTTGAACATTTTTATATCATTGCATGTCATATCTCACAGTAACTCGTATGTCAATAGCAGAGACTGGAGTACGCGCGATTGTCATATACGAAGATAAAAAACTAAATGAAAATTACAAAATATGTAGGGACTGAAATCTGTTATGTAGACTGGAGTATGAAACCGTAGAGCAGTAAAGTTCCCGATTTATATAATGTCTGTTTTCTCATAATTCACAATTTTGCTTACCACACGTAGTTCATAATAGTTTCTCATTCGTCCACAATCTATAGTCATATTTTCATATAGTTTCCGTTACATAAATTTATTCTTAGCATAAAACCATTAACAATAATATTTCCTTTACAATATCCTATTATTGGTTCACACTGCGTTTTCACCAGCGTTATTTCACCTTACTACCAAAATTTGGATTCTCCGGACCTTAACCGTAGTTGCTCTAAAATGTTTTCAGACCTCAAACAGCTGTGCATATTTGTCCAATCATCGCAATAGCTAAAAATTATTATCCTACAATCAGTTTTGTATTCGATTTCTTATATGGGTATTTTTATCAATTTATCTTACCGTTATAGATCTAAATTTTGCTGTAATACTGTTGTAAGCTATTATTTCATAACACATAAACATCATAAGATCGGTTAAACTTACGTTTAATCCATTTTAATATTTCTTACAAATGCGTTGGAAATAACTTATTTCGTGAAATTATCTTACAATTTTATGTATTGCTCAATAACAAACAGTTTTTTTTTGAAACGGAAAATGTACTAACATTCTATAAATTTCCTTTCAAAAGAAAAACTTTGTCGAATTTTCGATATTAAAATTACTATATAAGAGATGACTATACGATCTTTTGTCTCTTATCTCGTCTCTCTTAGTCTACTATTCTAAAATGTTGTGGGCAGATGTTAGCTGTCAGACGAGTGAAAAAGCAAAATATTACATTGTTTTATAGTGCGATAAATGTATTCAAAAATAAGTAAAAATATTATAAATGTTTTTGTTAAGTAAATTCAATATATTGAATCCTTTGTTTTCACGCTTTAATGCGATTAGAATAATTAAACCAAATAAAAAAATATTATGTGTTTGTGGTTGTCCGTGTTAAGTTTAAACATCAATTTTGATTGTAAGTACATTAAATGCTAGATAATCCGTATGTGTTAGCTAAATTGTCATTAACTGTTAAGTATGTCGAAAGTTTTTAGTAAAACTAATTAGAATAGTATTTATTTATTGAATTGGTTATACATTCATTGATGGATAAGAAAAAAAAATTAATACTAAATAATAGGATTGTGCTTATTGTAGAAATAAGATTATACGCGAATGAATTAGTGCATGATATCCCGTCGCGTTAAGTAGTTTTTTTTCTGTATGAACCTGTATATAGTTAAATCCGTTTGAATAATTCAATCTGTAATAAAAGTAGTGTTATTGAAAGCAAATCATCAATTTTGTTTAAATCGAGTACTGGCAACGCTTCACAGCTCGTTTGATGGTGTGATTGTTAACAAAAATCCGCTGCCAAGGTAATCCAAGGTCGACAGGGTATTACGGTTATTTCAGGATATGTCGAAACCGGTTGACCAAGTATTCTATTAAACATTGTGTGTGATGATCTTTTTTTTATGATAGTTATTCGTGTCAATTTTTTTGTTTGATTTATTTGAGCCGAACGCAAATCTATTATTGCTAACGAATATTGGCTACGAAAGATACATTTCAATTACCACCAACCTAATCATTCCTCTTGGAATCGATCTGAAAATTGAACTCTGACCTGCTTGGAAGAGCACCGTTGCTGTCATGGATATCTATATTGACAACATCGATATAATCGTCTTCCTGAGATCGATGCCCCGTATATAATTACCAAATACAACTAAAAAGGATGCCTTATTAATTGGTGCTCAAAGGAGAGAGAAGTGGAACGGATATAACCAGGTGCGAATTTCAACGCAACATTGAAATAAGATTTGTGCTATTACTGCCGTATTGCAACACAACTTTCATATAGGAATTTTTGCTATTACTACCGTATTTCAAACATATTTCAACGCAACATTTAAATAAAATTTTTGCTGTTACTATCGTATTTCAACCATATTGCAACGCAACATTTATATCAAATTTTTGCTGTTACTACCGTATTTCAACCATATTGCAACGCAACATTTATATCAAATTTTTGCTATTACTACCGTATTTCAACCATATTGCAACGCAACATTTATATCAACTTTTTTGCTATTACTACCGTATTTCAACCATATTGCAACGCAGCATTTATATCAAATTTTTGCTATTACTACCGTATTGCAACGCACCATTTATTCAAAATTTATGCTATTTGTTACAACAATTGCCTGAGTTATTCCGACGCATCATTACTACAGTGTTTCAACGCAACAGTGGTACAACATTTATGTTATTTGTTACAACAATTGCCTGATTTATTTCCACGCAACCCTTATATGAAATTTATGCAGTTTTACGAACAATACTTTACCTGTGGGGATATTCACTGCTGATGGAGGGCTATGACCGTAAGACTTCGAAGCCTGTAGGATATAATCATGGGGTGAGTGAACTTTGTTTATTTTAATTACTTTTTTTCTAACGTAGAAGTGTGAATGTGCATGAAAGGGTGTACAAGTGATTGAATGGGGGCTTGCTTGCCGATGCGTGTGTGGGTGAGCTGGCGATGCGTGTAGCGAGACACATTCAGTCTAAAATGGAAATGATTATAATCAAAGTATGTGTGCTCCGAGGTAATACTTAGTTTTCCAAATACATTTCCTTTTTACTATATTAAATTTTATTACCTAAATTTATTAATTTGTATTTTTAAGTAGTTAAAAATCAATCCCAAATAATATGAAAACCAAAAGAAAAGAAAAAAAAAATAAATTCTTGTCATGTTTTATATTTATTAACCGTATTATGCATTAACCAACTGTAAACTACAGGTATTTAATTAAGTTGGTTTGGAAATATTTATTTAACTTACAAATAAAATTATAACTTTTTTGGAGCTGTAAATACTTTTCTTTGGTAATTTCGTATGGTTTCAAACATTTTTGAAAATGTTATTAATAAAGAAAAGGGGAAATAAATAATAAAGACTTTTAATATAGCGTGTGACGTTCTCCCGTGCTCTAAGATTTGATTCTCGGTTTACCAGCAATGGCAGTGGTGTACAAGCTGTATCATATTGATCAGATGACAGCAATACAACTTATGTTTGATTACTACCATTTGCGGTACTTGCTGTGGGTCTTTGAGCTTAACTGTCTTGCTTCGCAGTCTGAGTGTGTGGGTGAATGTTAGCATGTATGAAGCGTGAGTGTGTGGGCGTATGGGAATGATTGTGGGGGTTGGACGTGCTGATCGTGGTCCTTTCGCAAAAGGGGTCGCCAGAGTTTCATTTTTTCCTTCGTATTGGTTCCACTTCTGGTTATTCACGTAATTTGCGTACATTTCTGCATTTGTGCTGAAGCAGCAGGTAAAAATCTATCAAATCCACGATGACTGAGCTTTAGTCGTTAAGGCGTTAAATAACTCTAGGTACGCAGCCTGCTATGCCATTCTCATTGGTTCGCCAATCAGAAAGCTCTTCATTACAAATTGGCGCCCAACGTGGGGCTCCTCTAAGGGTTTCTACAGCGATGTAGGACTCTGGAGGAGTCCCTTCATAATAAATAAAAAAATTTTAACTAATTCAATTCAATTAACTATGTTAATTTTCAATTAACTTTGAAAAAATTTTTTTTAAAATTTTTTCTTCATAATTAATTTTCTTCGTCCACCATACAATAGTTAGAGGCTCTGGCGACGAGAAGCAATTCCCTGCTTCAAACGCGCAGGAGCGAAGGCAGTCTGAGATTCCTCAGACTTTCTTCGATGGGGTTTTGCGTCCCCACGCCTCCAGCTACCACTCTCCTTTATTTTATTTTGTTCATTAACGCAAGGGTGGGAATAGTTTTTAGGAATATTTCCCGATGGGCATTACAACCCCACGGACCCTAGTTACGGGCTGGGTTTCTGGCGATGTCGCGAAGGCCGAAGGTGACTCAGGTGCCAGACATAGACTGACGTGTATTGGTGTATACGCCAATCCTCGTCCGAGTCTGGTCACCTGGTCAGGCTTCGGGTTCGCGATGTCCTCAGAGTCCAGCCCGCGTCAATATCGTCTAAACGTTAGAATCCCCTCCTGGCAATATTGGCTTCCTATGGCCTGATTTGTTCAGTTTCACGAATAATAAAAAACGAAGCGAAACGAAATTTATTTAGTGAAAAGAATAATAAACTGACGGATAACTTTTTATGAGATAATATGACTTTCTTAATAATAAATTGATAAATTACTGCGGTCTGAAAGACCTAAGTATTACATTCATTAGCCAAAAGTGAAATTCTTACCTCCACTTTTTTGGAATTTCTCGACGTTTAAGGACGAGAAATTCTAAAAACGATTCTAAAAAAGCAACAAACAAAATGTATGTCTGTTTGCCGGCTGTCACAACCGACGAAATATAGAAAACGGCTGAAGGGATTTGAAAAATTTTGGTTTCTAAAAATAAGTACACCCAATGGTAAGAGCCGAAAGGACGATGTGTTCAATAGCTTTACCGGAAGTGTGTCAAAAACATCGTCAAGTGTGTCAAATGATGGAAATATGCATATTTTTTGCTTCAAAAACGTCAAGTGATAATGAGTAGGAACAAAGAATATGGAGAAATCTTGATTGGTCGGGATTGGTATGTGAGATCAAAACTAGATTATTGCATTAGAAATTTGTCACAAAAATGTTATCAAGTGTTTCAAAAGAAAGATTTTTATGTAATATTTCACCCAATTTTTTGGAAAAAATAAAATCAATTATTTGTATGACATGAAATTTTATTATTTTTATTGAGAATTATGGCATTATAAGTTTGTCAAAAAAATAATGTCAAGTGTGCCAAAAAATGATTTCATTTATTTTTTAGCCAATTTTTTGAAAAAAAAAAAAAAAAATTTAGCTGTTTGTAGGACGTAAATATAATTGAACACATGAAATTGGACATGGTAAGTTTTTGAATATGTTATAGTTTTTGAAATATTTTTGGAATTTTGAAAAAAGTTGTATTTTTAATTTTGTAATAATTTTTGCAATATTTTTAGAATTTCGGAAAAAGTTTTAATTTCTGATTTGTTAGAATTTTTGGAATATTTTTAGAATTTTGAAAAGTTTTAAATTTTTGATTTTATTATAATTTTTATAATTTTGGTAAAAATTTCAATTTTTGATATTGTTATAATTTTAGCAATATTTTTAGAATTTTGGAAAAAGTTTGAATTTTTGAATTTTTAAGAAGTTATGGAATATTATTAAAATTTAGAAAAAGTTTAAATATTCTAATTTTTGGAATATTTTTGGAATTTTGAAAAAGTTACAATTTTTGATTTTGTTATAATTTTTGCAATATTTTTAGAATTTTTGAAAAAAGTTTTAATCTTTGATTTTGTAATAAGTTCTGGAATATTTTTAGAATTTTGTTTGAAAAAAGTTTGAATTTCTGATTTTATTTAATTTTTACAAAATTTTTGGAATGTTGAAAGAAATATGAATTTGTAATATTTTCTCGAAACGCTTAATGGAGACGTTTTTGAGTAGTTTGCGGATTGTATCATCTTTTTACTAAATTATGTTAATTTATGATCTGATATAATTTTCCGGTAACGTATTGATGTTTCGTGTTCGGTTTGTAATAAATTTCTAAAAACAGATAAAAAATACATGTACTTCAACAAAGAGTTTTATGTTTGATATACATCGCTGACCACAACTAAAAACCATGTCCTTATAAAAGTGTTTTGCCGAAAAATAAATCAAAATCCTTAACCCAGACCGAAGTCTTGATATTTCAGAGCCTTGAGATTTCAGCCCCTTCATATTTTTATATTATTTACATTAATACTATGTGTGAAAGAAATTTTTTTGTGAAGGTAGCGAAAACATATACACACAACAAACGGCCACTTTGAATAATTGATTTGAATGATTATTATATATATGTAATATGAAAAAATTATTATATGTATGTAATATTTTTTGTTACTCATTTTTCATGTCAATTTATTTTTTATAATATTAAGAAAATTGTGGAAAATTAGTATGTTTTGAATTCTGATTTTTTTTTTATTGGAGGGCCTTGAGACTTGCAGTTCAAGTAGCACTGCGACCTGAAGGTCTATTGTGCTTACCCTGATTGTTTTATTAGTCAGTCGTCGTCTGCGCCGTTACTGGTTGTATTCTGTCATCCAAGTTGAGACTTTTAATAAAATTAATTACCTTAATAGGAGTGACGTTTTGTGGTAATGGAAGTGTTAGTGTTCTATGACCAAGTTGGTTGTATCTGTGCCAAGAGAGTTCAGGACAGCTGCAGATGACGTGTTCCATCGTTTCCACGTCCGAGTAGCAGAATCTACATCTGTCGGAAACAACAAGGCCCGTTTTGTCAAGATGGTGGTTTAAAGAACTATGTCCAGTAACGCACCACGTTAAAATTCTTAGAGACTCTCGGTTTAAGTCGATTGTTTTTAAGGGTGAAACAGGGAGGTTACCTAGAAACTTTTTGGAGTGTACTAGTCCCTCTCTGCTTCTCCATAATTTAGCATTTTGTTCCTGTTCCCATGTTTGAATTGTGCTTTTGAGCGAACTCTTGGCCATTCCGAAGCATGGTTCCGGTCCAACAAACTTTTTATCGGCCCCTTGCTTTGCTAAAACGTCAGTGATAGCATTTCCTTGTATTCCTGTGTGGCTAGGTGCCCACACAAGTGTTACTTTATTATTGCAGGAGAGTTTTAGTAGATTTTGGTAGCATTCCCATACCAGTTTGGAATCAAAGCGCGTAGATTTTAGTGCCAAGAGTGCTGCTTGGCTGTCAGAGATAATATATATTTCTATATTTTGATATTTTCTTTCAGCACATAGCAAAGTGCAACTGCTAATGGCAAAAATTTCGGCTTGAAATAGGGTTGTTGTGGTGCCTAGGGCAACCGTTTGCTTTGTTCTAGGACCAAACACTCCTGCTCCCGTGCCCATATTGGTTCGAGAGCTATCTGTGTACCAAAAGCTGGCGTTATGTGGCAGTGACCGTATGTAGTTTTTAATACGATCTCTGGCCAATATCTTGACATCAAAGTGCCTGTCTAAACCTATTGTTTTTGGCATACAATCCGAAATATGGTATGCATGCATTTCAGCTTGTAATTCAGAAAGAATTTTAAGGTGTCCGGTTAGATTACCCGGCTTAAACCCTTCTGTGAGCTGCAGTCTATGAACGCTCAACACCGCTACAGATTTAACATGTAGGTCCAATGGAGAAAGCTTTAGAAGAATTTCCATTGCTGACGTTGGCGTGGTTTTGAAAGCACCTGTGGCACTAAGACACACAAGCCTTTGTATTTTTGTAAACATATTTTGAGCTGTTATTTGGCGCGTTTTAGGCTACCAAACTAAAGCTGCATATGTTAGAATTGGTTTAATAAGACTTTGGTGCAACCAAAGTATCATTTTTGGGTTAAGACCCCATGTTTTCCCAAATAGGTTTCTGCATGTGAAGAAAACTTTGTTTGCCTTATCGGAGATATATTTCAGGTGTGAGTTCCAGGTTAGTTTGCTATCCAGGATCACACCCAAATATCTAACCTCTTTTGATGTTTGTATTGGATCGCCGTTTAGAACAGGAGAAATGAAATTAAAGTTTCTCTTGTTTGTGAAAACGACAATGCTTGTTTTTTGTGGGTTGATCGACAGTCCCAATCTGTTGCACCACTTTGATACAATATTCAGACCTATCTGGGTTCGACCAGCGACAATGGAGTCATGTTTTCCTCTAACCATGACTGCCAAGTCGTCGGCATAGCCTACAGTGTTGAAGCCGGAATCATTTAGCTTAGTGAGGAGATCATCAGCCACCATTAGCCAAAGCAGCGGAGTGAGCACGCCTCCTTGCGGGCAGCCTCTAGATGCAGTCACAGTCACTGAATAATCACCTAGTGTAGCTGTTATCTTCCGACTCTGTAGCATCTTGATAATCCACGCAATGATAAGCGGGTTTATATTTTTCTTTGTGGCCATTTCAATGATCGCATTGAAGTGGACATTGTCAAAGGCTCCTTGTATGTCCATAAATGTACAAACAAGTGCCTCCTTATAGTTTAGGGTGCTCTCAATTTCTTTCACCATTTTGTGCAACGCCGTTTCAGTAGATTTCCCAGTCTGATAGGCGTGCTGGCTAGAGTTGAGAGGGTTTTGTTTCAGACATACATGACGGATGTGATAATCCAACATCTTTTCCATTGTTTTTAATAGAAAAGATGTAAGACTTATGGGTCTGTATGATTTGGCTTCATTTGGTTTTTTTCCTGGCTTAGGTATAAAAAAAACTCTGGTTTCTCGCCATATCTGAGGAATGTAAGAAAGACGAAAGCTTGCTTTGAACAAACGCATGAGATATGGAAGAATGATTGTTAGACCCTTTTGCAGAAATACCGGCAAAATTCCATCACCTCCTGGAGGTTTATACGGACCGAAGGATTCTATAGCCCATCTCGCTTTGTTGAGGGTGAAAATTGTGTTGGTTAAATGACTGCATTACTTTTAGTTGCAGGATCTAGAAGACGTACGTCTTCGTTGGCATTATCTTCCGTGCTCCATTCTATTGAGCCCGGAAAGTGGGTTTGAAGTAAAGTATCTAGTGTCTCAATACAGCTGGTGGTATACGTACTACTTGGTTTGCAGATTGAGCCTAGAGGGTTTGTGTGATCAGACGACATCAATTTTTGGAGTCGAGCTGCAGCAGGCAGATTATCTATCGTATTGCAGAGCTCTTTCCAGCTATTTCTTTTTGATTGTCTGAGTTCTTTATTATAATTGGTTAGAGCTACTCGGTACTCTGTCCAATTACTAGTTGTTTTTGCTCTGTTAAAGAGCTTACGAACTTTATTCCTTTTCCTCTCCAAGTTACCATTCCACCAAGGTACATCTCTGCATCTTTTGGATTGAGTTATTGGAGTATTAAGGTTGTATGCTTCAGTGATAATTTCTTGTAAATTATTTGCTGCAGAGTCAAGCTCAAATGTAGAGTTGATACTGCCGCAACTATTTACATTATCATGAAGATATGTTGTGTAAAGTTCCCAGTTGGTTTTTCTTGGGTTTCTAAAGTACTGGATGCTCTTTGGGTAGTGTTCTATGTTGAAACATATATAAGCATAATCAGACATAGAAGCTTCCTTTGAAACATGCCAGTTCTTAATATGGTTAGTAGCGTTTATGTTAGTTAAAGTAAGGTCAAGGACCTCGTCTCTGATTGCGTTTCTAAAGGTAGGCTCACTACCACTGTTTGCAATAAACATATTGTTTGTATACAAAAATTGAAGCAGACGCTCTTGCAGAAGCAATTCTGATTTTACTTCGATCTGAAAGACCGAAGTATTACATTCTCGAGCCAAAAATGAAATTCTTACCCTACTTTTTGGCATTTCTCGACGTTTTAGGTCATAACGGTTCTAAAAAAGCAGAAAAAATGTATGTTTACCTGCCGGCCGGTCGCCACAAGCGACGAAATCTAAAAAACCGCTGGATGGATTTCAAAAATTTTTATTTCTAAATATAGGTTATACCCAATGGTAAGAGGACCGATGTGTTTGATAACTATACCGTAACTGTGTCAAAAAATCGTCTAGTGTGTCAAAACAAGGAAATTTGCATATTTTTGTTTAAAAATCGATTATTGTGATAATGAGTAGTAACATTGAATGAAGAGAAATCTTGAAGGTCGGGATTGGTATGTGAGACCAAAAACTAGATTATTGCATTATAAGTTTGTCAAAAAACTATTTTCAAGTGTGTCAAAAGAAGGATTTTCATTTATTTTTTTACCTAGTTTTTTAAAAACAATGAAATTAATTATTTGTATGAAATGAAATGTAATTGAACATGCAATTGGACATGGTTCTATCTAACATCAGCTGCTCCTATCTGATATGAACAGTTGGAAAATATCAAGTTGTTGCAGTTTATATATCGTTTTTTTTAAAGAAATTGTAATTACTACATTTTCTCGAAACGCCAAATACAATTTTGAAATATTTCATGTATTCAATTTTTTAAAAAATTTGTATGAAAGTAAAATAATGTAGGATAGATATTTACTAACAATTTTGTTAACAAAATTTATTATAATTTTTCTTACTACAAATTTCAAATATTTAAATATTTTGACAGAAAATATTATGGGCATAACTTAATTCATGCGTCTTATAATTACAATACGAACTAAGTTAGTTCGCAGTTCGCATAGTTGAAGGAAAAAAACATACCTGACAAAGCTTAGCTTAAATGTATAGTCATCCATTTGATTATCTTATATACAAAAAACATAGATCGCATAGCTGCATAGCTTAGCTCAAGTGAAAAGCGGATCTTACTCTTCGATATGAAATCAAATTAATATATGTATTTTGTCAAATGGGTAAAATATCGTATTGCTTTCGTGTTGAATTTTATTCTCTCACAAATTTGCAATGCTTGCTCGTACCTCGCTCGCATTGTAAACTTTTGTTTGAAAATAAACTATAGTTCATTAAAAATTTCAACAATTAAATACTATTAAAAATAATAAATAAAATAATATCAACTTATCTTAAAATGTCCTTATAAATTATGGTTTCATTCCTTATTGTCAATTTGGTCTGTGATGCATTTTTGAAAGATCTGTAACAGAAAAATACAAAATCAACATATTTTTAAGATATAATTTGTGGTAAATGGTGTATCGAAGAAATATTAGTGCATATTAGATACGTTCTATGATCTTATACTATCTAGTGTTTTATACACATTGTTTTATAGTTGATGAGTTCCTGTTGTGTGGCAATATTTATCAATTCGGTCAGAGACGTTGTCCAAAAATGGTCGCAACTTATACCAAACCAAACAAAACCAAACAGGGTCATGTTTTTCAGTTTAAGCCCACTTCTTACTTCTTACGAATAACTTTAGTTATTTTTGAAAAAATTAGAACTATAAGACAAGTTTGTTTTGACCAAGATTAAGTAAGAAAAATTTAAGAATTGAAAAAAGGTAAAATACACTTTTTCATAATTTTAGTATCATTTTAGTATCATAATTTAATAATTTTAGTATCATAATCGGATTTCATGTAAAAAAATACATAAATTTTTTTATATTTTTTGTCTTTTTGTCTTTAATAAAATGGGTTGTATAGCAATAGGCATAGATCCCACAACAACAAACGTTTTAAAGTGTTTATAGACTCAAATAATTTTTTTGGTTGTTTTTATATTTTTTTTAAGGAATGGAAAACTAAACAATAAATCCTATTCTTTATATATATATATATATATATATATATATATATATATATATATATATATATATATATATATATATATATATATATATATATATATATATATATATATATATATATATAAATATATATATATATATATAAATATATATATATATATATATATATATATATATATATATATATATATATATATATATATATATATATATATATATATAGATATATATATATATATATATATATATATATATATATATATATATATATATATATATATATATATATATATATATATATATATATATATATATATATTTATATATAGATATATATATATATATATATATATATATATATATATATATATATGTATATATATATATATATATATATATATATATATATATATATATATATATATATATATCAGAGGTGGCCAAGCTTCACTACACGTGGAGCCGCAGTTTAATAATCTCTCGTTACGAGAGCCAACATAAAAAATAGAAAATTTCAAAAGTATCAGTTGTTTGGAAATATTTATTTTATTGATAAAACAAATATGTACTTATGGTTATAAATACATACAAATACATATTTAAATTTTGTTACATGACATGCTTGCTGGTGGATGGCATGTTTGTTTGTAGCTTGGCCGTGAATTTTCTGAAATCTGGTTCATAGTTTGTTCCGTTAAACGCTCATTTGTAACTTAGTTAGATTCGGTGGTTTGATTTTATAAACTTCATTGTTAAAAAAAGTGATTCACAACAATATGTTGTACCGAATATGGACAGAAATCTGGCAGCAGCTTTTTTCAAATTGAGGTACTTTGATTGAGACACTAGTTTCCAAAACTCATTTGATTCCTTCTTGAAAACTCATCTGATCATTGATCTTCCTGTAGCTCTAGTAATTCCGTTTCTCCTGAGGCACTGTCAAATTCAAAATATAACAAGGAATCGATAAGCCCTCGTTTAATAATGTCAATTTCGAATAGATTTACAAGTAAATTAAGAGAAATATTTAAATTATTCAGGTCATTAAATCACAAGTAAAAGACTTTTAATAATTCTGTTAATTTACTGTCGTATTCACTTAGTTTGTTATCATAACTTTTAGAGAGTCTGTTCTTCAGACGAGGAAAGTGGTTCAACACTTTTGTTGTTAAATCTCGTTGAAAAAGTTGAATTTTTTTAATAAAACTTAGAATCGTTTGAATAAGATCAGTAAAAACTTTTCTTTTCCTTGTAATGCTAGGTTGAGAGATTGCAGATGCTCCATTATATGAGTCAAAAACATACAGTCATTAATCCATTCATCATCCTTTAATTCCAGATAGTGTTTTCTTTTTCTTTGAGGAAATGTCT
>OY856188.1:160890681-160989587 GCA_963693315.1 Diogma glabrata | reverse complement strand
ATATATATATATATATATATATATATATATATATATATATATATATATATATATATATATATATATATATATATATATATATATATATATATATATATATATATATAAATTATAAAGGGTTGGCAACAATGAGAGCCATTTTCGGTTTTTTATTTTGGAAAGAGCCACAACAGTATTTAAGTACACAATTTTTTTTACCTATACATACTTAAATGCTAAAAAATAATTATTTTCACGCAATTAGTTATTTCGAAATTTAAGCAATAAAAATAAAATATAATTAAAATTCATTAATAAAAAATTCATTAATTAACACGAACACTTTTGGTTAAAATTTAAATCTTTGAAATTTGGTGTATAATTTGTTAAAGCCGTTCGCAATAATTCTGTTTGATGCTGATTGGTTAACTGTGAAGTGTAAACGATTCTCGACTTCACGGACTTCACTGTGGAGTTCAAATATTCAATATATTGTACCAAAAAGATATTTTGATTCTGGTACGAGTTTCCAAAATTCAATTAAAGAAGTAACTTTGTAACTGCATCCTCTTTCATTTCTAATAACTCCAGTTCCCTAGCTGCTTTTACAACAAATTCCAGATATTAAAAAAACATCTTCAATAATATGACAAATAAATGGTTTGATACAAAATCTGAAAAATAATTTTTGTTTTGCATTCTTTTCTCTCGTTCTTTAGCCTTTTAATAGATTTGAAGAGAAAAAATAAAACAAATAAAAACCAAAAGAAAATTTTGTTATTTTTTTTGTGTGAAGATAAAATTTGCCACTCTTAAGAAAATACACCTCCAACCAGAATATTTCTCAAAAAAAATTCAGCGAAAAAATTCTGGAATTAAATAATCCTGCAGAAAAAAATTCTGAAATATGTAGTTCGATATCCATTTTCAATGACAGACGCAGTGTACCCAATGAAGAGCCGCATGCGGCCCTAAGAGCCTCATTTACCCACCGTTGATATATATTTCTTCTGTCCGTTTGTATCTGAAACGTTAGCAGCCGCATGTTTCACAAATAATAAAAAACGAAACGAAATTTATTAAATGATAAGAATAATAAACAAAGAATAAAAAATGGAGAGTGAAAAAGTAGTTTAACATTTTCTAAAATGACTTGTTTCATTTTTTTTTTGAATAAAATGTGTTGTGTTATAGGGTTTACAATATGTGTCACAACAACACATAAATACCTTTTAAGACCTAGGTCTAGACCTGGGTCCCACAACAACTGGCGTTCTAAGGTCATGATGAACGCTTTTTTTAAACCTCTGCGGGTTGAAGTCACCTGAGACTAAGGATTCCGGCAAACTATTCCATTTGTATGCAGTTCGGACAAAGAAGTCTTTCTGCGATCTGCCAGTATGACAGCGTGCGATCTCGACCGTTTGACTGGTTGCGGTAGCCGATTGTCGAGTGAAACGGGGGTAAGAATAAGTTTGAGGCATGATGCTGCTGATTTCATCTGAGCACTGTTGATGACGATATTTGTAAAAAACAACGAGGTCAGCAACAGTGCGATGTTGTAGGGAATCAAGTTTTGATGTCAAAGTTCGATCACCCACAATTCGTATAGCCCGATTTTGAACAGAGTTCAAGAGGGCCAAGATGGAAACAGAAGCAGCACCTCAAACTTGACAACAGTACTCCATACAGGGACGAATATAGGACTTATAAACATGGAGCAATTGGTATGGAGTGAAAAATTTTTTGCATCTATTTAGGAGGCCGAGTTTCTTAGACGCGCTTTTTGCCATCGCCATTACATGATCGTTCCAGAGTAGGTAATTTGAAACTGTGACACCCAATAAATGAATGTTTTTACCAGCACCTATTGGTTCATCACACATACTGAATAAAATATCTTTGGGGAACTCGGTCTTTGGTCTGGAAACAATCAACAGCTGTGTTTTGGTAGAGTTGAAATTTACCAGGTTTTGGTCACCCCAATCGGCGACATTTTTTAGGTCTGTATTCACGTTTATGGCAGCGTCTCTCCGGGCACTTTGAATAATTAATTTTAGTGATTAAAAAATGATTATATGTATTTATTTAATATTTTTTGATTGTCATTTTTCATGTCGGTCTAGTAATATTTAATTTTATTTTTTATAATATTAAGAAAATTGTGGAAAATTAATATTATTATTTATATGTAAGCCAAATAAATTTTGAATTCTGATTTTTTTCGGTAGTAATTTCCCAAGGGCGGTGATAAATTTTTGCCAAACATTTCGAAAGCAAGTATGAGGGCTATTATCAATACCACTTGCTATAGGAATTTTCCAAAAAATTATGAGAATTTATCAACGAACGAGGGGAATTCGTTTAGAAATTGTTTTGCCATTTTCCATATATTTTTTATGAATTATACGTTGGCCTACTGCGATATCAGTTAATTATATCAAAATTTTTTTTGAATTTTTAATATCCCGGTAGGCCCGACGTATTTGTTATTAGTATAATTCAAATGTTATTGGTGAAATTAAATGATGTCATTGCATTTTAGAGAATTTCATTGGGTTTAATTAAAATAAAACTGAAGCAAAAAATTTTCATTTAAATTGTGTCGTTAAAAAATGGTGAAAAAATGGACGCCTCATTTACAAATGTATTCACAGACACATATTTTCATTTTAGAACTTCAAAATACGACCGCACTCTTCATTTGTCGTAATGACGCTACCAAAATAGTAGTCTAGGAAAAATTCATAATGTATTAGAAGATCTTAGTCACAAAAGTCAAACATCAAATAATTATGTATTTATGCCTGAAAGTTCTATGCACATTTTGTATACAAGTTTACCTGGTTTTATAATGTGACTCAAATACTTTTAAACATCAACGAAATTTAAAGAATATTTTAGAAAACCTTAAAAATTATTAAAATAAAAAAGGGCACCGAATGTGCAGAGTCGTGCACCATGCGCAGAATGTTTGTCGGGATATGAGGACCTAAAATATGCCCATTGGGGCGACACAAATTTAAATTCCCCCAAAACACTTAGCTATTGTTTCCAGATCGATTGCAGAGTTCACCAACGATATTTCAATTAGTATGTGTGACGAACAAATAAACGAATGTAAAAGCATTCGTTTATTGGGCTTGGGATGGAGCGCGTCAAGAAAACTCGGCCTCTTCAATAGATGAAAAAAATATTTCACTTCATATTACTAACTTCACATTTATAAGTCCTATATTCGTCCCTGCATGAAGTATTGTTGTCTAGTTTGAGACCTCGCAACTGTTTCCATCCTGGTTCTTATGGAATCTGTTCAAGAGGATTGTGGGTGATTAAAATTTAACATCAAATCTTGATTCCCTACAACATAACCGCACTGTTGCTGATCTTGTAGTTTTTTATGACTATACAAGCAGTGATTGGTCGACGTCAGTGCCATCATGCCGCAATAATATGATTTTTTCCCACAAAGGCTTAAAGAGAGGGTCCATCACCATATATGTCTTAAAATGTGTTTATGTGTTTTGTGACCCATATTGTAATTCCATTACACAATATGTTTGATTAAAAAAATTTTTTTCGTGTTATTCGAATTTGCTGTTAGATTTAAAAAAAATGAAAAGCTTGCCTAAAATACGCTACTTTATAAATATTTAACGACTTGAAAATTTGAATTTTCATTGATATAAACAAATTGCATTGGACAAAATTTATATATTCGTTTTTATATTGTTATGTTTATCATCAGATGATAGAGATACCCGTTAAAATTTCATTATTTTTAGGGAATCAGTTTCAATATTATTAAATGCAGCAAAATAATATTGCTTGATTGGATAAAAAACACAAACTTTTGAAAATATTTTCAAAATTGAACCATGTTAAATTACACAAAAAAAAATTAAAGTGTTACCAAAGTTAAAATTTTTAAATGATACGTCAGTGGAGCCAAAAGAAACACCCTTCCTCTCCAGTTCAAAAAAAAAAGAATTATGAATAATGGACCGATCTCCTTATTTTTCATTAAAATTTACTAAACTTCTATAAATAAGAATTTTGTCCTTTATCATTGCTGCTTTATCAGGATCTGAACTAAGAGTGAGTACATGATTAAAACACACGTTTTTATTAGTTTTCCAAAAGCTTTGCAATGTAAAATTCTTAAAAAGCTGATAAAGTTAAAAGTTACTGAATGTAAGAGCTGTTTTAAATGATGCCCTACTCGAATAATATTTAAAATTTTGTTTTTCCTGTCACGTTTCCACCTCTCATAAACTATAGTTTTTAGGGTTCCGTTTTTTATAACGAACCCTATTGGTGAGAGTATAAAACGTGTTTTTCACATTATTTCGAGTATCTCGAAAACTATAAATCCTATAGATCTGAAATTTGAGATGCGTATAAAACTAACCTATCCACACAAGATGAGGGGTTGAAAAATAAATAAAATAGTTTTCGTTTGTTTTACAGGACTACGATGGCCTTTGAGTAAATGTATTTGTTTATCGAGTCAAGTAAGTGTAATGCAATGCATCACATTGATCACGCATTGATCTTGATTATAGATTTATAAGGTTTAATTGATAACATTTTAAGTAATTTTTCAAACCAAAAAGAAAGAAATGAAATTCATGTTGTTCATATTAAGCATATTCACTATAAATTTATTATTCATTATAAATTCACAATTTTATAATATTTCATAGTTAAAATATGAAGGGGCTGAAATGATGACTGACAGCTCTGAGATATCAAGACTTCGGTTTTAGTTAAGGATTTTGATATAGCTTTCGACACAAAACTTTTATGAGGACATTGTTTTAATTTAATTTAATTCATTTATTAGTCATACATATATACAGTTTTTATTTTTGCTGTGATCAACGTGCTGAGATCAATTAGATAAAAATTTTACAACAGCTGATTTTATGAAAAAGAGAGGGCATTATCAAATTAGTAACAGTATTTGTTTATAAAAATGCAATGTGACTACAACTTATTACTAGATTTTACCTATAACTACCCTATATACTAATTAAATTCTAACTTAAAACTACGGTAAACTTTAATTATGATATGGCAATTCATTGATTAATTCGTTTTCTATCGTATTTAATTTTCTTGTATAGTTGGTATATTGTTCATGTGCAGAGTCTTTAATTAATTTAATATTGGTGTGTTCATGCAGAATTGTTGTACTAAAGCGTTTTGGGACCTTCAATATTAGTTTTAAGAGTTTGTTTTGTTGAATCTGAATTTTGTTTTTATGTGTTTTAGCAGATTGCCACCAAATAGGACAATAGGATACATAATCACGGATAAAATCATAGATTTATAAATTAAAAGCTTGTTTTGCATGTTCATTTTACTCTTCCTATTTAAAATAGGGTAGAATATAAAAAAGAGTTTTACACATTTTTTGAGGATGTCTTGAATATGTGGTCGCAAGGTTAACTTAGGGTCCAATATTATTCCAAGATATTTGACTGTCTTTTGCCATACAATGGGTGTGTTATTTACTAATATTGGTGACTGTGGCAGTTTCCTTGCTGCTCTACATCGAGTAAAGTACAATGCTTGACATTTCGAAACGTTTATTCTTAGTCGCCATATAGTGAAAAACTGTTGCAATACTACGAGATAATTGTTAAGTCTATAGATCAGTGGTTCTCAAAGCGTGTTCCGCGGAACACTGGTGTTCCGCGAAAAAATTAAATAATCAATTCAATTAAAAATTGTTTGAAAATAAAAATCAATTCAATGTAAAATATACACGTACGTAAAATTTACACGTTTCTCGGCTTTGTATGAATAAAAATATCTTTCGGGTTGAAATTACGTCTTGGAAACATAAAGTATTATTGTAGTTATTAAAATTCTCCTTTTACACATAAATAAATAAAAAATGTATGAAGTTTTTGTTTCACACAATATGAACAATATGAACAATATGATTGAATAAGAAAGCCGTTTATGTCTTCTGAATTTTCTAGTTTTACTTTAAATGAAGAAGAAGAATTGACGTCGCCTTCTTCAGATCGTGGATTAAAATTACAGTTCCATGAAAACACTCCTGAATTTTTGAATCTCTGTTAAAGATGAATACTCGAGTATAAGCAAAAAATCCCTGACCATATTATTGTTATTTTCCACGTCATAACTTTGCGAAGCAGGATTTTCAACTATGGTCAATATAAAGACAAGCAAACGCGAGAGACTATGTAATTTAGAAGACAAAACGCGTGTGGCGTTATCATTTATTCGTCCCAATATCGCTGAGATCTGTAAAGATCTTCAGCTCATGGATCGCATTAAGTTT
This sequence comes from Diogma glabrata, assembly GCA_963693315.1. Classification (NCBI taxonomy): domain Eukaryota; kingdom Metazoa; phylum Arthropoda; class Insecta; order Diptera; family Cylindrotomidae; genus Diogma; species Diogma glabrata. The sequence goes on along the minus strand of OY856188.1, from coordinate 160,983,289 downwards.
GAGATTTTTTTAAAAGTATTGTAATTTTAACTGTGCTTTCTCAATAAATATATTTGCATCAATCAATATCGGTGCATATTTTACTTATATACATGGGTAATTCTACACACAAAGGAAGAAAATGGAGCTAATTACGGCACGACATGTTTTTTGCGTATAAGTTCTGTATAAGTAGTTTTAATATAAGTAGTTTAGTTAAAGTTGATGACGTTCTTTCAACTTTTCTGAATGTGGCCAGTAAAAAAAAAATACATGAGTCAAAATTAAGAAAATATCCTTCTTACTCCTAAATTAACTCAAAATTATGTCAATATTATCTCAAAATACGAAATAAATATTTATCTAAGTCAAATTTCGCTTTTAAAACTTCCAAGAGACTGAGACCAGGGGACTGATAATTTATCAGTATTTCTCTTAAAAATGACAAAATTACGTCTTATAAAAAAAATAAACGAATTCTATACCAAGGGACTACATATTCACGACGTATATGACTGTAAAATTACCTGTAATTAAAATACTTTTTACGAAAATACTTGCCAGCTGACTGATAATTTGACTGAACAAAACACGATCTTGCTGCTAATAATGACTGTTTTGATTGATAAAACCTCGGACTAAGAAAAACACTTGCAACATTATATTTATTGAACTTTAATTAATTCCTGTGACGAGCGATAACTTGATAGAAATATGAATATCCTTTATTTTCAATGTGTTTTGATTGGGCTGGAGAATGATAAAAATTCGGGGGACAAACTTTAATATGATATATCTTATATGAAATATAGAGTAATTTTATGATTATTTACACATTGCTAACGCATTATTATTCAAAATTATAACTGCAGTGTAAATTTGTCTCTACACACTTAGAATCATTGATTATTTAGTTTACCAGCTTTGACTTTCAAAGATGGACACGCCAGGGGACTGATAATTTTACGTTTTGCATCATATTTTTTGTAAGAAATATATTTCGAAACGGGTTTATTTTGGGTGACCTGCTAGACATAGTTAAGTTTTACAAATCTCATTTGAAAAACCATTTTTTTATATTAATATACGAGCCATCCAAAATTCCCATGTTTGTAGAACTACCCACATATTATTTTCTAAAATTAGCACTTGGAAGCAGAGGGTTGCCAATAACACGCTGCGACACGATTCCATTTCTTTTTTGCTCTATAATAATGGAGTGTTTTTGCGAATATTATTCTGTTTTTATTGCTCCTTTGGTTTCAAAGAGGTTAGCAACCCGCGCTCCCTGTTTTAAAGTTTATGCTGTATTGTTTATATGTTCCGCCTAAAAAAATATTAGAGTTTAGTGTTCCCCGACTTCAAAAAGTTTGAGAACCAAGGCTATAGATAATAGGAGCTGAAAGCTCATCGCTGGTATAAATTGCGGTATCATCAGCAAACAGTGCTATCTCACAGTTGAGAGCTTTTGGAATGTCATTGATATAAAGGATAAACAATATTGGTCCGAGAATGGATCCTTGTGGGACTCCTGCTGTTATATTAAAGTTGTTTGATTTTTCACGAAGGATTTGAACATAAAATAAGCGATCAGATAGATAGGCCTTTAATATTTTTAAAAGGTATATTGGAATACCGTAAGATTTGAGTTTATGCAAAAGACCTTCAATCCAAACAGTATCGAAGGTGTGTTCTAGATCAATAAAAACCACACCAGTTGATTTTAATACTGATCTGTTTGTTTTAATGTATTTAATTATTCTATGAATTTGGTGAATAGTGGAATGAGCACATCGAAAGCCAAATTGTTCATTTATCAGTAATTTTTGTGCATCTATAATATTCATTAGCCTATCCTTAATTGCACGTTCAAAAACTTTTCCCAAAGTACATAAAAGGCTAACAGGGCGATAGCTCTTATTACTAGTAGGATCTTTACCAGGTTTTAAGATAGGTGTAACTTTAACTATTTTCCAGTTTTTTTGGAAAATAACCTATCTTTATACAATCATTAAAGATATCAACAATATATGTAATAGCTGTATCTGGCAGTCTTTTTAACAAAATATTAGGTATGTTATCGTTTCCAGGAGCTGTAAATGGTTTTATAAATTTTAGAGTATTTTTGATTTCATCTACTGAGATGAGACTACCAGTACTGAAGTTATTTGGGCCTATCGAATCTATTTCACAAATCGAATGTTCTACAATTTGTTCTGTTTGATAATTCAAGATCACATCCGAATGTTTATGATTTTCATAAAAGCTCTGTGAAATTAATTTACATTTTTCTAAATTATCATACACAACAGTATTATCATGGTCGTTACTTCTTAGTGGAGGGATTGGTTTATATTTTTTTTTTAGGTTTGTGGCTACTTTTCAATATGGCTGTGTACCTTTTTCTAGGTTCTGAGGTTTGTTTTGCCACTTACAGTTTAGTAAATAATTTATTCGCTCCGCTATCGTTTTATTCAGTTCCTTTAAAATTTCTCTCAAGCATGGATATCTTAACCGTTGCCATTGCCTTCTTCTGGTATTTCTGATACTTATTATGAGTTTTGTTTCGTCATCAAGAATTAGTTTTTCATTATTAGTGGAGCCGGTTACTGGTGTGGAATGGTCTCTTGCCGAAATAATTTCATTTGTTATTAAATTTATTCGTTCATCAATTCCATTAATAGAAGCAGAGTTGTTTACTATAGGAAATACAGCAATGTTATTAGTAATTTGATTTTTATAAGTGGTCCAGTTGGTTTTTCTATAATTAAATTTTTTATTAATAAAATTATTAATCAATGTATCCAAGCTAATAACGGTGATAACTGGTAGATGATCCGAATTTAGTTCGTTCTTACATACAACACTTTCAATTGGAAATAAGTTATTTGTTAAAAATAAGTCGATCGTACTGGATCTACCAATGGGACTTAAATGTGTTGGAGAATTCGGTGCAGCTATTATACAATAATCTGAATTTTCGGCAATGTTTTGCAAAACTCGTCCGCCCTTGTTATTTCTGAAACAGTTCCATTTATTATGATGGCAATTAAAGTCGCCACCAGCAATGTAGGGTGTATTTCTATTTGTGATTTTAATAAGATCGTTTCTGAGATTGTTATCGTTTGGGTTGGGACAATAGCAAACAAATACTTTTAAGTTCATCGCATTTGTTGTTTTTAATTCAATCCCAAGACATTCGACAGCTTTTAATCGAAGGTCTGGAATTAGAGCATGTGAAATCGACTTTTTTACTAGTATACCAACACCACCTTTCGAAAGAATTTCGCGGTCACGTCTATAAAAAGAATAATTTTGAATAAAAAATGGAATGTGAAATTTTAAATGTGTCTCTGTTAAAAGCATTATATCTATTTTGTACTTATCTAAAAACTCGATAAGTTCATATTTTTTTTCTTTAACACTACGGCAATTCCAAGTTGCAATAGTCAAATTATTATGGCTGACAGCCATATTTGAAGGCGAATTCTGCAATACAATTAATTTGTTCAAGTTTCGTTGAACAGCTTTTTAAACATGTAACAATTTCTTTGAAAATTTCAAAAAGCTCAGTAGTGGTAAACAATTCATCTTGTGTTTCTATTTGGTTTGGTTGAAGAGACGGAAAACGAGTAGATTGGTTTGTGTTTTTAAGTATACCTGAGTAGGATTGTGATTGTGAATTAAATGAGTTTATTTGTGGTGAAACAAACTGAAAAGGTTGTGGTATGTTTTAATGTGAGGAAAATGTTTTTTAGCCATATTAAAATTATCATTACCTAATCTCTGTTGAGCAAAATTCCGTTGGTTAAGTTGTTGTTTCCGCTTGATATATTCCTCCCTTTTAGGACAGATTAATGAATTGGCTGCATGATTTCCGTCACAGTTGGCACATTTTAATTGAGCTGCTTCATTTTTGAATGGACAATCTGTTTCCATTTCGCCGTGATCCGCAGAACAATAGTTGCATTTTTGTTTCATGTGACAGTTATTTATGCCATGTCCAAACATTAGACATTTAAGGCATTGAGTCGGACCTTTAGGAGAGTTAAAAACATTCTCCCAGTTACACACAGTGTGATATATATACCTTATTTCCTTTAGTTGGCTCAATGATACAGAATGCTTCTTAAACGTTACAAAATAAATAGCATCATCGTTATTACGAGATTTTTTTGGCGTCACTTTTGCAATGTTTAGTGGATTAAGACCAAAAGTTTTTAATTCATTTTCGATCACAGATGTTTCAATTGCCGGTAATCCAAATATTACGAATCTTACTGTTTTATTTTCATCTAGCGTATATGAAAAATATTCACTGTTACTCATTGTTTTTAATTCGTTGGTTATTGTGTGATAGTCGGACAGGTTATAACAAAGTATTTTTATACCAATTGATATGACTTTTAAGTTGTATTTCTGTATCTTCAATTTTTTCATAGTTTCATGAATGATGGCATATTTTAGCTTGGAAATAATTGGAGGAACTTTGCTTTTTCCCGTTTTGTTTTCAGCGTTATTTTTATTGCTTGTGGGTTGATTTTGGTTAAGCAGTGTGTTAAATCTATCACTAACTGGTATGTTGAACTTCATATTCGAGCCATTTTTAACAAAATTATTTGAATTATCCATATCAGAGCTTAGCCTTTTTCTTTTATTTCGAAGAGAGTTTAAAGAATGACCACATGTCCCATTCTGAAACATGCGGCTCCGCAATTTAACTTACAATTCACCACACAAATTTATTAACAATTGCAATGGAAAATTTTCTTATATATATATATATTTTTTTTTTGTTTGACTTAACTGTTTCACAATATAAAAAATAAAAATATTAATTTGAGTAATTTAAACAACGATCCTAATCGTGCGACGATCAAAACGTTTCTCTCTGACAGTGTTGCCGTTTGAGATTTTTAAATTGTACTATTTTTTTTTTTAAAATGTACTAGACGTACTAGATTTTCCTAAATTTTTTAAAAACAGTCTATTGTAATAATTTTTTATTTTATTTTAAATTTTCGTTAACTAGCAATAAAACAATCAGTTTTTAATTTAATACCTTCAAATTTTATTGTAAAATAAGATATAGGTAAGTATAATATGATAAATTATATTTCATACAAAATATGAATTAAGAAATAATAACAAAAAAAAAATTAATACATATTAAAAAAAAAATCACATTTAAATTTCATAAAAAAACGTTTTTAAGAAATTAATTTAAATCACAAAATAAAACAAAAATAAATAAAAATAATATTTGAATTAAGAAGAAAAAAATCACTTTAAATTCAATATAATAAGTAAATTGCTATACTAAATAAACTAAAAAAACTCAAAAAAAAAAAAATCACATTTCAGTTCCATTTTATAAATCCATTAATTAAACATGGTTAGATCGATTTCGTCTTGATCATCATCTTCATCATCTTCCATTAGGTTTGTTTTCAATTGTTGTTCGGCATTTATCTTAAAGCTATAACAGCATTCATTGCTGTCAGTTAATAAATTTTTTGAGAGTAAAATACTTTCACAGGTTTTTGTGTTTAATCTATTTCTAATTTTTGGCTTTATTAAAGAATGAGCCGAAAATATTCTCTCCACTTCAGCCGTTGAATGTGGCAGAGACAGCAAAGAAGTTGCCAAATGTATTAAGCATGGATACAATGGTTTCTTCTCAGCATTTTCCATAACTGCTACGTTTTGCCAAAATGCATCGATTGCGTCATCTTTTAACATTTTTACCTTTTCATTATTTTGTAGAAGTCTGTATTCTAACTCTGTTTGTTCAACAGACTTGACAACATTAGGGAATCTTTTTATTAATTCGATAATAGATTTTAAATTTCCTTTAAAAATAAATTGAGGATCCAACAATTGAAGATTATTTAAAGTTTGATCATCAAAATCAAATCGTGAACGTATTTGAGAACAAAGTTCAACATAAAAGTTTAAAATATTTGTTCGAAAACTCAGAACTTCTTGGGTTGAAAATGAATTTGAAGTAAGTGTTAAATAAGCTCTTGGCCCAATATAAATTTCTTCTAATTTCAAAAAATAATCTATATTGGCAGGAGCAATTGAAGACAACTTTTTTGTATCTACTATTTCAGGACGCATGTAATTCTTCAATAGCAGTTTGTACATACTACTCATACTATGGACTAAATTATGAATCCGCACACTTTCACTTTGAAATTCTAAATTCAGTTTACACACAATATCTAAAACGTACGACAAAAATTCCAAATACATTCTGTAAATATTGTTACTCATTGCATTTATTATATTTTCATCAGACAGCAATTTTTCTTGTTCTTTTAAACAAATAAAATAAGATTGCAAAGGTTTCCACTGGTCTAATAATCTGTCAACCGCCATCTAAAAATTAAAATATTTACAGTTTAGAGAAAAATGTTTAATAATCTAAATAATTGTTACTTTTAAAGATAACCATCGTGTTTGTCCTGGTTTCAGTAATTTATTTGGTTCTGTATTGGCAATAAGTTGAAATGCTTCAAAATCTTTTTTTCTTTTAGCACTGTGCGCAAAATGGTTAAAAATATCATGAACCAACTGTTCAATACTTTTTGGTATTTTTCCTGCAGCAGAACATGCACAAATATGGAGACTATGGCACAAGCAACCTAATATAAAAATATGTGGATTAACCTCTCTAAATTTAGCCTTAAGTCCGTTTTTAGCTCCCATCATTACGAACGCATTATCTGCTGCATACCCAATAATATTGTTAAATGGTATATCCAGTTCAGAAAATTTAGCTTGCAGAACAGAAAACAATGAATTTGCATCTGCATTTGGTACTTCTACTAAAGCTAGCAATCGACTCTTTATACTTTTATCAAAAAATCGCACAACAATTGCTAAACTTTTTAAACTGCTGCAATCAGTACTTTCGTCCAACAAAACACTAAATTTAATGTTTTTTAATTTAGAAGTTAAATTCTTTAATTGTAATGGTGCCAATCTTTCCATTACAATAGTTTTAGTTTTTGTTCTAGAGCATTTTAAAGATGCCAAATTTTTACATTCAGAGCCAACTGTTTGTATTAGCTTTGTTAAATGTCCCATCGTATTAAAACTGATGTTATGTTCAATACCAAACATTACTAATTTATTTGCAAGGGCTTCTATATTATTTTTTTTAAATGAATCTGGAATTTTTGGAACCCGAATTAAAGATTTAGTGAGCTTTACATGAACACTATTTCTTTCATGTCTCTTCATATGTGTTAGACTACCTTGAATAAATTTTGAGCATACTTTGCAGTACGCTAATTGAGCTTTTTCCTTTATCCAAGGAAAAATCTCAAGCCATTCCTTACGAAATTTTTGTTTGTAAATTTTTTTTTCCTATTGAATATAAAAAATTATTTGTGTAGTTAAAAAATGCTAAAAAATGATTATGTTTAATTAAAAATTAATAATTACAGTCTCAATACTACTGTCAGATTCAGATGTTAAAATCGCTCTGGCTTTTTGTGATTGTGAAGTGGAAGCAGAAGGGCTGTCGTCTTCAATAATATTTACCTTTAATAAAATATTAAAATTATAACACACTAAGAAGAACAACAATTACTTATATACTTACATTTGCGTTTGTCGGGTTTCTTATTAAAAATTTATCCATTTTTATTTTTCAAACGTCAAACTCAAACAAAAACAAAAATTCATCTTCATGGCATGGCATCCATTAATACAAACAATAAATAATAATAAATAAAAAAATCGAATCGATTCAACTTTGTCAAGTACTTATCTAAAAAACATAGAATTTCTTTTTTCCATGCTCACTTATAGGTTGCGCCATCATTCAAAATTACAATTTGGTGTATTTATTACGGAAAAATGCTGAAATGAAAATTGTACTAGAAATGCTCTATTTTGAAAGCAAATGTACTAGCGTACTAAGGCATGTAAAATTGTACTAGATCTAGTACGATTGTACTGAAACGGTAACACTGCTCTCTGAGGACATTGTTTTTAGTTATCCGCAGCGATGTATATCAAACATAAAAAAAACTCTTTGCAAAAGTACAAGTATTTTATCTCTGTTTAGAAATTTATTGCAAATCTAATCTACTCTTTGCAAAAGTACAAGTATTTTATCTCTGTTTAGAAATTTATTGCAAATCTAACACGAAACATCAGTTGCCGGAAAATTATAACAGGTCATATATTAACATAATTTAGTAAAAAGATGACACTCAGCAATCTACTCAAAAACCTCTCCATTTAGCGTTTTGAGAAATATTACAAAATCGTTTTGAGAAATAATCAAAAATCCAAAAATATTCCAAAAACTATTACAAAATCAAAAATTTAAATTTATTCAAAAAAATTTAAATTATTGCAAAAAATATAAAAAAAATGAAAAATACAAACTTTTTTCAAAATTCTAAAAATATTTCAAAAATTATAACAAAATCAAAAATTGAAACTTTATTCAAAATTCTAAAAATATTCCAAAAATTCAAACTTTTTCCAAATTTCTCAAAATATTGCAAAAATTATAACAAAATCAAAAAAAAAACTTTTTTCAAAATTCCAAAAATATCGCAAACATTATAACAAAATCAAAAATACAAACTTTTTTCAAAATTCCGAAAATCTTCCAAAAATTATAATAACATGTCATACAAATAATTAATTTTATTTTTTCTTCACAAAAATTGTGTAAAAAATAAATGAAAATAATTCTTTTGACACACTTGACAATTCCGAAGTAACTTTTTTCAAAATTCTAAAACTATTGCAATAAAACCTAATTATTTTAAACCGAAGTAATATTTATAAAATTGACAATTTGGCATTTCTTAATTTTACTTTTATCATGAAAATAAAAATAAATTTTGTTTTAAATTTGCTAATGAAAATTATCATATAATGCGAATATTTTTTATAACATAATTTTTAAAAGTTTATTTTTATTTTGTAATGTAAAAACAAAATTATGTCATTAGGAAATTAAAAAACAATTTTTGTATTGTTTTGGTTTGATAAATTATGTCATTAACAATTTTTGTATTGTTTTATTTTTTTTAATTACGCAATGAAGAATATTTTGTATGATATATTTTTAAGATGATAAACAGGAAATAAGAGAAACTGGATCAGGATGAGTATATATAGCTTGGAGATTTAAGATAGAGTTAAGCATAAAGTTAGTTTTACTTCAAGAATTATATAATGTAAGAAGATCATTTATTCTAAAAAAAAAAACAAATAAACAAATATAGAAAGATATAAATGGATAATAATTGTTTCACTTTGGAGTCATCACGTCATCACCATCTACATCTTATTTCATGGGTAAGATTTTAATAAGTAAGATCAAAAGGCCTTCTTTCAAGGCCCGTCTACGATCAGGAATGACCCTCACTTGGTCATCCGCTTTACTTATTAACTTTGAAACTCAGTATTAACCCACAACCAGTTTATGGCGACCTTATTTATACGAACCTGACATCGATTAAAAGAAGAGAACCAGCAACACCAGTACCAGTATTGTGATATATAGCATTAACAAGTAATGAGTAAACAAGCATTTGTGATTAGATCAAATTATATACAATAAAATAAAGTCTCACTCGTTATGTCAAAATCACACTTAAAGGTTGTGTTTTTAATTATCGTATACAACATGGCGCTGAGGAAATGAACCTTTAAAACTAACTTAGAATTTGTAAGTAAGCAATAATCCTGTAACATGGTAAATTTATAGAGTTCTATTATAAACATTAAAAGTTTTTGAATGTATTTGATGACGAGATCAAAAAAAATTAAAAGTGAAACTATAACTAGACAAACGAGAAAACCGGGAAGGCCAGCGAAAACCCGTATTATTGTCCCCGTTACAATGGGTGATTTCATAAAAAAAGTAGACGCCTTGTCGTTAGATGGAAATATTTCAGAAAATTGGCGATCATTCAAGCAAAACTTTGAAATTTTTGGTGAAGCTATAGAATTAGAAATGAAAAAAGAATCACAAAGAATTGCAATATTTTTAAATGCTGTTGGACCTGAGGGTATCGAAATTTATAACTCATTTAATCTAGAAGATGCAGATAGAAAAAAATATGACAAAGTGTTAGGTGCGTTCGAAAATTTTTGCAAACCGAAAAAGAATGAAGTGTATGAGAGTTTTGTTTTCCAAAGTAGAAATCAGTTATTGAATGAAACTTTCGACAGTTTCGTGATGGATGTAAAGAAATTAGTGAGATCGTGTGGTTATGGTGATCAAGAAAATAGGATGTTGCGAGACCGAATTGTGATAGGTATAGCGGACAAGCAACTGCAAAAAAAATTGCTCGAAACAGAGGGATTAGATGCAACAAGAGCAATCGAGCTATGTAGAGCTGCAGAAATTATCAAACACCAAACATCAGAGATGCAAAAACAGAATACGTCGATTGATGCCGTTAATAATGATGGGTTGTTCGAAGGAAGTAGTAAGCCGTTAAATCAAACTGTTTTCAAGAATTCTAGCGGTAGTTCCTCGTCATTAAAGCCACGTGCTAATAAGTTTCCAGAAATTGACGGTGAAATTGATGCTGTTGCAAATACAAAAAATTTTTCAAATTATAGAAACAGTGTATCTACTAATAAATCTTATTCTAATTTTAGGCCAAATAATAATTCAAATTATCACATGAACAATCAGTTTTCTGATCCAACAGGTGTAAATTTTGTTCAAGATGGCATCCACCTAGAGCATGTCCAGCATATGGTAAAGAATGCACAAACTGTGGAATTAAGAATCATTTTGCGGTGGCGTGTAATTTAAAAAAGGTTCGTGAAATTAATTTTGATAGTGATACTTGGTACATTGATTCCGTTGATAATAATTACGGTGTAAATGTGGATTCGTGGTTTGAAACCATTCGAATTGAGGATAGAATAATAAAATTTAAGTTAGATACAGGGGCACAAACGAATATCTTACCACTAAAAGTTTTGAAAAAATTAAAAAGTGTTGTTATAGAAGAGAGTAGAATTATCTTGGAAGCATATGGAGGTTCAAAATTAAAAACAACAGGAATAGTTAATTTAGTATGCATGGTAGATAACATTGTTTCGGTTCAAAAATTTGTAATTGTCGATGCTGATACCGTACCAATCTTAGGATTGCGAGGTTGTGTCGAGCTAGAATTAATCAAAAGAATTCACAATACAAACATAGATAGAAAAGAAGATTTTGTTTTTAAAAATGCAGACTTGTTTCAAGGACTAGGTTGTTTTGTCACAACCTATAAAATGGAATTAAAAGAAAATGTAGTACCAGTAGTAAAGCCGCCCGGAGAGTACCGTTAGCGATTAAAGATTTGCTTAAAAGGGAGCTTGATAATTTAGAATCAAGAGGTATTATAGAGAAAGTGGATAGGGCTATAGATTGGGTTTCTCCGTTGGTAATTGTTGAGAAAAAAAATAAATCATTACGATTGTGTTTGGACCCGAAAGATTTAAATAATGCGTTAAAATCTGAAAACTTTCTCATCCCGAGTTTTGAAGATGTCATAGCTAAGTTGGCAAATAAAAACTATTTTACTGTGCTTGACCTAAAGGATGGTTATTGGCAGGTTGGTCTGGATAATAAATCTTCCGATTTGTGTAGTTTTAGTACTCCTTATGGAGTGTATAAATTTCTAAGACTTCCATTTGGAATAAAAACAGCACCCGAACTGTTTCAAAAGTACAATGAAAGAAATTTTTCAGGCATTGAAGGTTGTATTATTTATCTAGATGATATATTGATAGCAGCAGAGACTCAAGAAGAGCATGACATAATAGTAAACAAAGTAATGATCAGAGCAAGAGAATGTAATATTAAATTTAACAAAGAGAAAGTACAGTATTGTGTGGATAAAGTGAAGTATTTGGGACATATTATTTCCAAAGATGGTATTAGAGTTGACCCTCAAAGAACGGAAGCATTAGAGAAAATTGGAATTCCCAAAAACAAAACCGATGTGCAGAAACTGTTAGGTTTAATAAATTATGTCCGAAATTTCGTACCAAATTTGTCCAGTATTTCAAAACCATTGCGTGAAATCCTAAAGAAAAATGTAGAATTTCAATGGTTAGAGGTACACACGAAATGTTTAGAACAAATTAAACAAAATATTATCAATGCTGAGTGCCTTAAGCCATTTGATCCAACGGCAGAAATAACCATTCAAACCGATGCATCTAAGGATGGGCTAGGCTGCTGTATGCTGCAAAGGGGAAGACCTCTTTCTTTTGCTTCACGTAGTTTAACCGAAACCGAACAAAACTATGCCCAAATAGAAAAAGAAATGTTAGCTATCGTTTTCGCATGCACTAAGTTTCACAGGTTTATTTATGGCAGGAAAATAACTATAGAAACGGACCACAAACCGTTATTAGGTATTATGTCTAAAGACATAGGGAAAATTGTCAATTCTAAATTGCAAAGAATGAAGTTGAGATTGTTAAAATATACAATTGAACTAATTTATAAGCCAGGCAAATACTTATTTATAGCAGACTATTTGTCAAGATATTATAATAGCAATGAGGATAATAATGAGATTGACGATATTAACGAAATAATACACAGCATTAATGTAAGTGACGAAAGAAAGAAACAAATAGAAATTGAAACAGATAATGATCCGAATTTGAAAATTTTGAAAAAAACGTTAGTTCAAGGCTGGCCAAATTGTAAAAAACAATTACCGGATGAGATAAAAATTTATTGGAAATTTAAAAGCGAGTTAGCACTTGAAGACAACATAATATTTTTCAATGAACGAATTGTAATACCCGTTGCCCTCAGAAATTCAATATTGAAGCAACTTCACCGATCTCATTTGGGTATAGAAAAAACAAAAGAGAGAGCCAAAGGGTGTGTATACTGGTTAGGCATTACTAATGACATAGAGAAAATGATTGCGTGCTGTAATACATGCCAAACAAATAGAAATGCTAATATAAAGGACCCCTTAATTACTCATGAAATTCCAAATTTACCCTTTAACAAAGTTGCAATGGATATTATGGAATTGGGGAAGCAAATTTTTCTTATAGTAACAGATTATTATTCAAAATATATTGAAGCTATTGAAATGAGATCTAAAACTGCAAATAACGTTGCAGAAAAATTGAAAATACTATTTAGCGTTCATGGAATACCTCGAGAAATAGTATCAGACAACATGCCCTTTAACTCACACTATTTTCGGAATTTTTGTTCTGAATATGACATAAACTTAAATACATCTAGTCCATATTATCCCAAATCTAATGGATTGGCAGAAAGATCAGTTCAGACTGTCAAGCAAATGTTGAAGAAAAATTCTAATGAGCTGTGGCTAGCACTTTTAGAATATAGAAATACACCACTAAAAGGAATAAACTTGTCCCCAAACGAATTGTTGATGAACAGACGTACTAGAAGTATTGTCCCTATGAAAGAAACGAATTATAAATCTCAGTGTATACCTAATATGAGAATAAATTTTGAAAACCGAAATGAACGTTATAAAAAATATTACAACAGAAATTCTAGACAAAGGGACGAAAATGGTTTTAAAATAAATGATTTGGTATGGTATTATAATAACAGTTTTTGGGAAAAAGCAAAGATTGTAGGCAAACACGTTTCGCCTAGATCATTCTGGATAGAGCTCAAAGATGGTTCAGTTCTTAGAAGAAACCTTAATGTACTGAGAACCTTCCGTGCTATGTGATTCTTATTTTATAGATTGTGTCATTCAAACAATTAAAGTGATTGAAAACTGTTGGATCGTCTTAAAACGATTAGTGGTTGTAATGTACGAATATTATATAAAAACTTGATTCTAATGTAGTATTTATTAAATATGTAAAATAGTTGTTAGCATAAGTAGATAGATTTATTTAGTATAAAATAACAATGTTAGATTTATTTAGTATAAAATAACAATGTTAGATTTATTTTTGTTTTTTTCTTTTTTTTGAAAGGAGAAATGTTGAGATTGTTAAATTTAGATAAAACCTTCAGTTATCAGTTAAATTATATTTGAACTAAATTATCAATGTTAGTACCTGTGTAAACAATTAAATGTAATAACAATTCCTTGGTTAAAAGGGAGGTGTGATATATAGCATTAACAAGTAATGAGTAAACAAGCATTTGTGATTAGATCAAATTATATACAATAAAATAAAGTCTCACTCGTTATGTCAAAATCACACTTAAAGGTTGTGTTTTTAATTATCGTATACAACAAGTATCAATTAATATATTCATCGATCTGGCAGAAATTCGACGGGGGCCGATAACGATTAATCAGAAGCATAAATAAGGCAGAAAGTCAAATTTTGAGTTAGAATGGGAAACAGCGCACAAAAGCCGGAAAAGAAGGAAGAAGTCATAATAACAAATAGAGCTGGATCAGCGAATCTAAACGTCGGAGACACCCAAGATATAAATAAGTTAGAGATAATTGTGATTATATTGTTTCCTATAAATAAAATGAAGAATTACGCTCAGTTTTATCTCCCACTTTATTTTTAATTTATATCAACGAACTGTTGCAAATCACCAGTAACCCAATAAAAAGTTCTGCAGATGATATAGTACACTGCACAAGTCATTCGTCCCCCTATCTTCAAAGGGTAAAATGCATGAACGAATAAATCCTGTCCGGAGAGACGCTGCCATAAATGTAAACGAGGACCTAAAAAAAGTCGCCGATTGGGGTGACAAAAATTTGGTCAATTTTAATTCCACCAAAACACAGCTATTGATTGTTTCCAGATCAAAGACCGAGTTTCCCAACGATATTTCGATTAATATGTGTGACGACCAAATAGACGAATGTGAAAGCATTCGTTTATTGGGAATCACAATATCCAATGACTTACTCTGGAACGATCATATAATAGCCATGGCAAAGAGCGCGTCAAGAAAACTCGGCCTCCTCAATAGATGTAAAAAATATTTTACTTCGCATCAATTACTCCACATTTATAAGTCCTATATTCGTCCCTGTATGGAGTATTGTTGTCAAGTTTGGGGCGCTGCATCTGTTACTATCCTGGCTCTTTTGGACTCTGTTCAAAAGCGAGCTATACGAATTGTTGGTGATCGAGATTTAACATTAGGTCTCGATTCCCTGCAACATCGTCGCACTGTTGCTGATCTCGTTGTTTTTTATAAATATCGTCACCAGCAGTGCTCGGATGAAATCAAGTCCATAATGCCTCAGACATATGTTTTTCCCCGTTTTACTCGTCAATCGGTTTGTGCGGGCGGTCGAACTGTCGAGATTACTCACTGTCATAGTAATAGAATGCAAAGAGATTTCTTTGTGCGTACATCGTACACATGGAATGCTTTGCCCGAATCAATAGTCTCTTGTGCCTTCAATCCACAAAGATTTAAAAAAAGCGTCCATACCTCAAGACGCATGTTGTTGTGGGACCTACGTCTTAAAAGGTATATATGTGTTGTTGTGACACATTTTGTAATTCCTACTACACAACACTTCTTATTAAAAAAAAAAAAAAAAAAAAAAAAAATAAGAAGATAGTTAAGGCCGTGGTGAAAACTAACGGCACGGATAGCGTATGTTAGGAATTTGAGCACTAGTTGTAGCATTAGTTCTGTTTTAATTAAAGTAATAAAGAATTGTTTGATAAAAATTATTGAGATAATAAGAAAAGAGATTATTGTTAAGATAATAAGAAAAGAGAATATTTTTTTTAAGTATTGATAAATGAATAAGTGAAGATTTTTAATAGAATTATAATAGCATTAGAATAAAAAGTTTAAAGATGAATTAATGAAAATTTTTTGTAATATGAATATACCTTTTGTAGAATCAAATTTGAGCAATTTTATTTTAGAATAGATGGAAACGTTCAACCGTGCTGAGATTATAATCAAAGAGGTTCTTTCATTTGAGTCAGCATTAAGAGAAACACGCATTGTTAAAGTATTGAGTTTTTCGGAGAAACTCGAGAGTTTACGTGAGTATTTTAATAATTTAGCAAAGACTCTAGTACATGAACTAGATAGTAACGATTTCGACAAAGTAGGGAATGCATTGGAGAAGCTCATATTGACTATGCAACGAGACAATATAAATTATCTAGCGCTAGAGATGAATTTAAAGAAATATTTAATAAGCTGCAGCATAAAATGAATAAAGAAGAAAATAAGCAAACTGAATTGAAGATTTTAATATATGAAGCTCCACAAAGAATTTTAGATAGAGGCAGAATGGAAGAATTGATAAAAATATATCATGATGCAACACACACTGGTACTCAGGTGTCAAATGAACGATGAATAAACCTAAGCAGAAATATGTTTGGAAAAATATGAGCAAGATGATCAAATGTTATGTTGATAACAAATGATGGTAATTCTTAATTTTTGAACCTCAATGTGTTTTTATATTTTTATTTTATTTTATTCATTTATATTATTTTACAGATATATATGGCATTTTCGAAATCATTTGTTTTTTTTTAAATTAAAATAAATATAATAAAAAATGTTTTCTTTCCGTTCCCCTTTTTTTATATAAAAAAATTTATAATTTGTTGTTCACTACAATGAACATTAAAAACAAGTAAATTTAATAGATATTTGTAAAATGATATAAATGAATAAAATAAAATAAACATATAAAAATATAAAAATACATTGAGGTCCAAAAATCAAGAACTATTATCATTTGTTATCAAAACTACATGGACCAAGATTCTTTCTTGTACTTCTTCTACTTCTCGAATGTTATGTTAGGAATTGTGAGTTATGTTCTAGAAATAAGCAAATTAGAAATACGAAAGAAAAATTAACCATAATTGATACACCTACGTCAAGTTTCGAAACGATTTCTATGGATACAGTTGGTCCATTACGGTTAATAAATAATAATTATAGGTATATCCTTACTATTCAATGCCATCTAACTAAATACGTTGAAGCAATGCCTATTGAGAATAAAGAGCCAAAGCGTTAACAGAGAAATTCATTTTAAATTTCGGAAAACTTTAAGACGGACTTAGGGACAGAATTTGTCAATGAGACAAATGAGAGATGTTTGTGCATTCTTTAAAATATCCCATATAACTTCGACACCGTATCATCATGAAACACTTTGTTCTATCGAAAGAAGTCATCGAGTGTTAAAGCAATACTGTCATTTACGAATGATTATAATTGGGAAGAATGGATTCCATATTTCGTTTTTTGTTACAATGTGACCCCACATTCAGATACTGGATACAGTCCTTATGAATTAGTTTATTGGAAGTTAGTAACTCTCCCATCGGATAGAAAATTTATGGATAACGCGCCGGTATACAATTTCGATCAGTACGCTGATGAGTTAAGATTTCGACTGCAACAAGCCCAGAATAAGGCTAGAGAATTGTTAATTGCAGCGAAAATAAATCGAAAAGACGCATATGACAAAAATGTCAATCCTTTGAAAGTGGATATAGGAGATCATGTTTGGTTAAAGACAGATGAAAGAAAGAAATTAGATTCACTATTTAGAGGACCATATGAGGTTATAGATAGGATAGTAATGTGAAAATTAGAATAGGAAACATTGAGAAATTTATTCATAAGTATAGGTTAAAGAAAAGACTTTAAACAAATCAAGGTAAGATTTTTTGTGATATACTTATAAGCTGCAAGTAGAAGTAAGTTAAATAACTTTTTTGAAGTTAAGTCAAGTTCAAAAAACGGGCGAGGGCCTGGTGACTATCAGTATTTGTCGTAAAAAATAAAGCATTTACGGTCTAAAATTTAACAGAATAATTAAAAATGGAAGAAATTTTAAATAAAAACCAAGCTCGACCCTTAAAAGATTCGTAATGAAGGCCAATAAACAAACCAATCCACCGACAAACAGTTTTGGTTTGTATCTCTACTAAAAATTTTCCTAAACATCAAAATTGTCAAAAATAAATAAATAACTCATTATCGCGCGAAATGGCTTAAGTGTTTAAGAAAGTATTTTGGAACCCTATTCCCGAACACATAAATGTGAATTTGAACAATATAGTGAAGTTTGTGTTGCATAACATTAAACGGTAACGGTGACGATTTCACGGAAAACGAGTTTCAAAATATTGTCGAAATTCAATTTAGGTAATACTGTGAAATTCGTTTTCCATAAAATCTTTACCGTTCAACATTATACAATACGAACTTTACAATATTGTCCCTAAATAAGGTCCCTGGTCTAGAGGTCTAAATTTTAGGCATTTTTTAGAGTAAGATAACCGATAAACGTTTTTAGTATCCATTTTTTACCGAAGTTTATTGGCATTTCAAGAATACACAAAAAAATCAAAAATTCGAAAAGTTATAGGCTGGTGAAGTGGGTGGGGGCTGTAAAAAGAGGTGCGTTCTGGTTAACGTGGTTGCAGCCCCTGTAGTGTTCTGAAACCATTTTTTTTTTAAATTCTTCATTTGGGGCGGCCCTTGGACAAAAAATTCTCAAAATGGCGACGGTTTGAAAAAAAAATTTTACCCATGTTTTTTTACTTTTCCGAATTTTTTAAAAATAGTGAACAAAAAATTCAAAATGAAAAGGCCCAACTATAGAAGGATATACAAAGAAGATTTCCACAAAATTTAAAGTGAATGTTCTAGTAGAACTTGAGATATCATGTCAAACATCTCGAAAAAACTTGTTTCGAAACAAATACGTTTAAAAATAATAATAAAACTGAACTGTACAATAAACGTGAAATAATTACCACAAAATACGTGATAATGACTTTTGAATTATAGATTTTCAGCTATTAATGGAGTATGAAAGAATTTCTCAAGGAGACACGTGCTCAGGTGGTCGAGTTACATCTTCCGTCTATTGTTTGATTTAATCCGCCCGACTGGTTTAGTTGCCGCGTCTCAAAAGCTCTGTAACTCCGAAAATAATTCTAATTTAAAAACATTCTTTTGAGGACATATTCTTAAAGGTCTAATTTTTAAAAGAAATGCAAATAAAAATTTCAATTTATTCAAATTTATTGACCAGAATACCCCCTTGAAATGTTTGTTTTGAAATATTTAAAATAATTTTTTTTTAATATTTCGCAGCGTGTTTAGTTGCATTGCATTCGTTCGAATAATCACAACACTCTGTTATTATACGTTAGATATTTTTATTAACAATAAATTAATTAATTAATTCATCGTATCGAGTTGCTACATGATGTCGACTAGTTGTTCTATATTGTTGTTCATTGGGTTGAACATAAGTGAAGTGAGCAACAATCAGATTTGACATCTTGTTAGTTGAAATATATAATTTGTAGATTTAACACATGTAAAAATACAATTAATGAGTTTTTCTAATAATCTTAAATAAAACATCTTTACAAAGTAAAACAGAATCTATTATTTATAAACAACAAATAAAACATGGCGCAGTGAAGGTTTTCTGTAAGGATGGTTTTAATAAAATTGGATTAAAAGGTGTAAACGTGCAGTCAAAAAATAAAATTTTTAAATATATTGAGTGGCGTGTTACAATTTATTTAATCTTATTTTGCAAAAAATGGAAAATCCAAATAAGCCAGAAAAATTATCTCTGGAAGGAAATATAAATGTGAATTGGCAAAAATTTAAAAAATGTCTAACCACATTTCTGCTTGTGTCAAAAGAATGCAAGGATGATAAAATAAAAGGGGCTATACTGAAAAATTTGATTGGTGAAGAAGCAGTGGAGATGATGGAAGCGGTGTTAGATTTAGATGATGAAGGAATGTCATCATATGAAAAAATTATCAAAGCAATGGACAAATATTTCAAGACAAAATCGAATGTTCTATTTGAGCGGGATAAATTTTACAAAAGACTTCAAGGTGATGGAGAGCCATTCGAAATTTTTTATAGAGATGTCAAAAAAATAAGCTCTACTTGTGAGTTTGATAATGTAGACGACATGATTAGGGATAAATTAGTTTTCGGAACATCAAATGCAGAATTAAAAGAGGCATTTATTGAGAAAGGAAATATGAAGTGCGATGAGGTGATCGAAAAGTCAAAAGCCACCTTAGTTGAAAATTAATATGAAAAAGGAAATGAGTGTACAAAAAATTTATGTTAATGAAGTCTCAACAGGAACAAAAAAGAAACCATTTAATCAAGGCAATCATAATAAATACAAACCAAACGTCAAAATAACAGGAAGGGATTATACAGAAAAATCAAACCGTATCATTAATTCTAATAAATTTAATAATAATAATAATAATGATAATAAGGCTAAATCTATTAATTGTTTTAGATGCAGAACCTGGCACAAGCTTCGCGAATGTCCGGCGTATGGAAAAAAATGTAAACGGTGTGGAGTTTTAGGTCATTTCGAAGTGGCTTGCAATAAAGCAATCAAAAAATTAAATCAAGTAAGTGCAAATCAGTTTGAGTCTCATCTTGAGGAACAGCAATCGTCAATTTTATCGGTTTCTCAATTAAATGGTATAGAGAATTATTGGAGTGAAGAAATTTTCATTGAAAATAAAAAATTGAAAATAAAAATAGATACAGGATCTGAGGTAAATGTGCTGCCAATAAAGCATGCTAAAGAATTGAAAATAAATTTTGAAAATATTACCAATTCTCAGATTAGGTTAGAGGCTTATGGGGGAAAAAATATTGAAATATTAGGTAAAATTAAATTAAAATGTGAAAATTTTAAAGGGATATTTTTGAATGAGTTTTACGTAGTGAATGAATCTGCATGTGCCATTTTAGGACTACAAACATCAAAACTAATGGGATACGTAAATATAAAAAGTGTTAATTCCATAGGTAGAAATGAATTCGTGAATAATAACCAAGATGTGTTTGAGGGTTTAGGGAAATTTCCAGGAAAATATAAAATTTTAATAGAATCGAATGCCAACCCAGTCATTAAGGCGGCGAGACGGATTCCTCTACAATTGAGTGAAAAAGTCAAAGAATGGCTGCAAGACCTTATTGAGAAAAAGATCATTGAAACGGTTGAAGAGCCATGTAACTGGGTCAATAACTGTACGTTTGTAGAAAAAAAAAGATGGATCAATTAGGGTTTGTTTAGATCCAACAGAACTAAATAAAGTCATAATCAATGAGAATTATTCAATTCCTAATTTAGAAGAATTAACTGCAAATTTATTTGGTTCAGAATATTTTACGGTTTTAGACTTGAAAAATGGTTTCTGGCATGTTGAGCTGGACGAAGAATCGAGTAAATTATGCACTTTTAATACAATTTTTCGGTGTTTTAAATTCTTAAGGATGCCATTTGGGTTAAAAACTGCACCGTATTTCAAAGAATGATGCAAAAAATGTTTAAAGATATCAAAGGTGTTGTTGTGTACTTTGATGACATACTCATTGGCGCAGACACTATTTCAAACCATGACAAAACCTTAAATGAGGTTATGGAAAGGGCTCGTAAATTCAATATCAAATTTAATGAAAAGAAGTTACAATTTAGGGTAAGTGAAGTAAAATATTTCGGTCATATTGTTTCTGGTCAGGGAATACAACCGGATAGTGATAAAATTAATGCAATAAGAAAGTTGTCCAATCCGAAAGACAAAAAATCGTTACAAAGCATATTAGTAACTACACCAGTTTTGAACAAAATTTAGAACCATTGCATCTATGTAGTAAAGGATTTTTAATGGATTCTCTTGAAGAGTTTGAAATTTATAAGGCATTCAAAAAATCTCCAAATTTAATTTTAAACGACCAATTATTATTTAATTCAAATATTTTGTATAATTCGATTTTGTAAATTTTCATTCTAAAAATTCAATTCATTTATATTTTATTCATAGTATTTTGATCAGTATGTCATATTTTTTAAAAAACAAGTAAATTTTATACGTATGAAAATTATTTTAAACTATTTAATTCATAAAATGTTAGTATGCCATTTTTTCAATCAAAATTTAAAGAATGAATATTTGTTTTTATTTAGATTTAGTCATATTTTTTGTACCGATGATGAATATTTAATATTCGAAACGCGTCATAAATAAATATACTTACTAAAAAGATTGTTTGGTGATTCAATTTAACAATAATTTATTAATTTAAATTATTGATTTCATTTAATTATTTAAGATCGTTTATTCCTAATATGGCGGAATTAAGAACTCCGTTGAGGGAGTTAATGAAAAAAAATGTTCAATTTAATTGGTTAGACATACATGAAGAAGTTTTAAATAAATTAAAAAATATAATTTCAAATAAAACAATATTAAATCACTTTGATGTCAGAAAATCAGTGAAAATTCAAACTGATGCGTCGCAAAATGGTGTGGGATCTTGTTTAATGCAAGAAAACAAACCAGTTGCATTTGCGTCACGTAGTTTTACGGATACAGAAAAAAGATACGCACAGATCGAAAAAGAATTGTTAGCGATAGTTTACGCGTGTAGAAAATTTCATCATTATATTTATGGAAAAGAAATAACAGTAGAAACGGATCATCAACCGTTAATTTCGATATTTAAAAAAGATATTAGTAATATTTTTTGTACAAGAATTCAGGTGATGAGATTAAAATTATTAAAATATAACATTCAGTAGGTTTATGTAAAAGGAAAAAATATGTTTATTGCTGATTTGCTTTCGAGAAATTTTGATGAAAATGAGGTTGAATATGATGATGAGGAAAATGTCGCAGAAGTAGTTCATCATATTAATATTAGCGAAAATAAAATGGAAAAATTTGAAACTGAGACAAAAAATGACAGTAGCCTAGTAAAATTAAAAAAAATGTGTATAGCGGGGTGGCCAAATTCAAAATCAAAAGTTGATGACGAAATTAAGGTTTATTGGAACAACAAACAGGAAATTTACTGTGAAAACGGTTTATTGTATCTGAACGATAGATTAATTGTTCCACGTACTCTTAGAAATAGTATGTTGAGTTTGATTCATGAGGGTCATTTGGGATAACCAAAACAATAGCTAGAGCTAAAACATTATTGTATTGACCCAATATGAATTCAGAAATAGAAACAATGATATTCAAATGTGAGGTGTGTGAAAAATTTACAGCTGCAAATAGAAAAGAACCCTTAATTAATCAGGAAATAACGGTTAGACCGTTTGAAATTATAGCTATGGATGTTGCTAATTGTGAGGGTGAGCTGTATTTAGTAGTCATGGATTATTTCTCAAAGTGGTTAGAATTGAAATTATTGCCTAAGGGGTCTGCTTCTGAAATAATTGTGGTATTAAAAGAGTTATTTAGATTGCATGGCATTCCAAAAACAATTAGAGCTGATAACATGCCGTTTTCGTCTTGGGAGTTCGCTAAATTTTGTAAAGAAAACGATATTAATGTTATTACTTCTAATCCAAGATATCCCAGATCAAATGGTATGGCGGAAAAAGGGGTTCATATTTGTAAACAAATGTTAAAGAAATGTAAGGAAAGTAAATCTGAGTTATGGGTTTCACTTTTAGAATATCGAGACACACCAATTAGTGAGATAAATTTGACTCCGTCACAAATTTTAATGGGTAGGAGAATAAGAACAAAGGTTCCAGTCAAAGAAAAATTATTAATTCCGGGAAACGAAAAAAATATTAGGGAGAAATTAATTAATAAACAAATTAAAAATGCAAAGCATTATAACAGGTCGACGAGGGAAAGAGAAAAGTTTGAAATTGGTGAGAATGTCGTTTATAGAGATGGTAATTTTTTCAAAATATGGAAAAGGGGAAGAATTGTTGGTAAGGCTGATACACCAAGATCATATGTCTTGATAAATGAAAAAGGTAATAAACTAAGAAGAAATTCGTTTCATTTAAGAAAATCGTTTAATACGGTAATAATTGACAATGGTGTTGGTCAGGAGGAGACTCGGATTGAGTGTACACCAGCTGTGCCAGGTTGTGCATCGAATACTAATCAAAGAGTTGAAGGGACAAAACGGTCAAGATGTGGGAGGGCCATTAACCTTCCAAGGAGATTTAGTGATTATGAATTATAACTCAAAATAAAGTAATAAAAAATTAAAGTAAATTTAAATTTGAATTAAACTTGAAAAATAATTGTAAACATGAAAATTTTTAGAAATGTTATTTTAATTTTAATTAAAGAAGAGAGATGTTCTATATTGTTGTTCATTGGGTTGAACATAAGTGAAGTGAGCAACAATCAGATTTGACATCTTGCTAGTTGAAATATATAATTTGTAGAGTTAACACATGTAAAAATACAATTAATGAGTTTTTCTAATAATCTTAAATAAAACATCTTTACAAAGTAAAACAGAATCTATTATTTATAAACAACAAATAAAACACTAGTGGAAACAGACATTTAGTCGGTTCGTGACATGATTAATGATTATACATACTATAGGTGATCGTTTATGTTTATAGAGGTTAATTTTTTAAATATATTAACCTCCACGAAAGTATTTTAATTTGGAAACGGATTTTGACAAGTAAAACTTTCCACGTTGTTAGAACAATAACCAGATTTTCAGTTTAAAAATCTAGTAACTAGAAATTCTTCCTTTAAATCTATCTCGGTTTTTTATGAGGCAATGACTAATAGAGTTTATTAGGCAATGACTAAATGACAATAATGAATAAACTATCGAATTTTTAATTGTACAAATTCTATACAATTCTATACATCAAATTTAGCACATTTTGAGTAATAAACAGATATTCGTAGAATAATAAAGATGATATACAGCTTGTGCAGTGAGCCTCAATTTAAATCATTTTTTTTAACGAGGCGACCATGTAGTCATAGCCTGATATGTAGACTGCTAAGTCCTTTATGCCATCCTCCTATACAAGAACTGAAGACCTTTTTGAAAAAAGCCAACAGCCTTGAATGGTCTGCTTTGCAGAAAGCTTCTATCCTTAGATAGTTTGATCCTAACATGACGCTTCGGAGCCCTGAGAGTGCCAAACATTCTCCCACAATGTGAGGAACTGTTTCACCCTCTTCAAGATAAAAGCGGCATTTTGGATCATTTTCTACTCGAAGCCGTACCATATGTTTGTTCACATGATGGTGACCTGTTAGTAGTCCCACCATTATCCTGCAGTCTGACCGAGTCAGATTTAACATAAATTTGGTGGTTTGCTGGTTCAACTTTGGAGTGAACATCTTGGAGACATTGCAGTCTTCTGTGCTCCTCCATTGAGAGTCACTGGACCGAAAGAGAACTGGTTCGACTAGCGATCTTATCCTACCTTTCGATATACCAATTGCTGGCTCAGGACGTATGAGCTTCCCTGCGGAGCTCTTTGCTAAATCATTAGCCTTTTCGTTCCTGAGATTCCCACTATGCCCTGCTGTCCATATCAGTGATATGCTGTTCTTGAGCCCGAGATAATACAAGGACCTAGAACATTCTTGCACTATTTTTACTTAATAGTATAACTTCCCAGAGCTTTTAGAGCAGCCTGGCTATCAGTAAAAATATAAATGATCTTGCCAGACCACTTACGCTCCGTCGCTCGCCTTGATGCTGCATTTATGGCGAATACCTCAGCCTGAAAGACTGTGCAGTATTCTCCAAGTGGAAATTGCAGGCCTAGATCTTCATTACTGAAGTAAACCGCAGCTCCTGCACCATTTTCAGTGAGAGATCCATCTGTGTAGATTTGCAACGTGTTGACCACACTGTCCAATAGCAAATTAGCTGAGGACCGGTCCTCTACCGTTGGAATTACAACTTTAAATTACAATTTAAACCATTACTAAAGTCTACTTTAACGTTATCAGTTGTGGCATAATCCTTAATTACTTTGCTATTGTTTCCTTTTAAACTTTGTTTGAAGTCAAATACCGGCCAGCTTTGTTGTGTATTTGCAATTATTTTTCTACTGTTAAACTTTTATTATTATTGCGATACAATTAAGTTCATAATTAAGGATTCAATTCTTGTGACACGTAACTATTATGACTAATGATGATTTTGTCATTAAAATAAAAAAGTCTAGTTAGTATAACTTGATTCTATATTTACCATAGTAGATCACAAATGAAGTGATAAATATTTCCACCTCAAACACATTTAAAAACTTAGTCGTATCAACATCGTTTTTATTCGTTGTAATTAAGACAGCTTACACACATCATAATCAAAAAAATAATAGATTCTTGTATAAGTTTAGAATGATGGCAATTCTTCACGAGGATGAAGTTTCCCGGAACGAGCGTAGCGAGTGGAGGGAATCATCCGAGTAAAGAATTGCTATAATCCTATGCGAATACAAAATGCTATTTTATCCACGACTGCAAAATATTTCGATTAATTTTCAGTTTGTCTGCTAAAGTTTTTATCACCCTATTTGAAATACTATGATAGCATAGAAAAACAAAACAATTGACATAACGGAAAATCTTAAATTTTTTATATTATATTTTATGTATGAATTGTTCTCGTTTTAGCCTTTTGATATTACTATACCAACAAATGAAGTTTTTAATTTGTTAGGGGAATATTTAATAAACTATAGAACTGTTGTAGGATATTATGATTGCGTCACATTCTACACACAAGTGAGAGAATGTATAAAATTACAATGGAAGACATACACATGGAAAGCATATACTCTTTAGTATTCGTGGAAAAAAACATATTTTTACCAATTTTAAAATTTGAGAAAATGTAATTGTATACCCGGAAACATTATTTGGGACAAATGGGCTAAATAATACACCCGGATCCTTTATTGGTAGGGGCTTAATAATCGACACTTACTTTGCGGTACTTATTTAATCTTTCTTTAAGTCAGGGTATCTTTCCTGATTCCCATTCTGTCCACTCTTTGAAAAAAATTGTGAGTTAAAAATTGTAAATAGTTTTAAAGACTTGATTGAACATGGATTTGATTTGATTCGGCCATTAGACGTCAATTTGCATCTAGCCTCCAAGTGACGCTAATTACACAGACTTTAATGCTGAATATGGTCTCACTAAAATCAAAACGTGAGCTTGCATCTGATGCATTTGGTTTCGACCTAGTCAGAGCCCAGAGGTAATATAAGGTGTGTTGAATAGTGTGAAATAATGGTTTCTAACTGTCATACTTATAATACAAGACACAGGAGGCTTCTAACTGAAAAACTTCATAAGAATGATTTATGATTTACCCACTTAACGAATGTATCAGAAACTTTAACTTTAACAAGTATAGTGCTTTTATGACTCTAATATGAGAAGAGATAAATTAAAGAACAAAATTCTAATTAAATTTAAAACTTTGAATTCTTCATAATATACATAAATATAAATAAGATTCTATAGTATTATAATTTAGGTTAGAAATTAAGATTAATTTAAGATGTATATGTAGTTTTTATTTGAATGAATAAACTATTAATTAATTATAATTATTATGATATAGACTTTTTTAGCTCTTTGCTAAAACTCTTTACTCTTTATACATTGGACAAAAGTTTCGGACCAGGGATACTTAACAAGAAATATTAGTAGATTGTTTTTAATTTTAATATATTAATTTTAAATAAGTTTTTAAATCAAAATTGGTTTTAAATTTACGAATCTACTTATTTTTCAATAAATACTTTAAATCCTGACAGTCTGCATATCATTTTCGGATCAGTGCAACATAAGAAGTGAAAAAGCGGCTGTTGAAATGCAGAAAAATAATTGTTAGAGTCAACAACCTCCATCGTTATATCTAAATTTGTGTAAACACAAACAAAATCTTTTAAAACCTCCACAGGTTCCACAACAAAATGGGTTCTGACTTTTGAGGTGTTGATGGACGCGAATTTTTTTTGTTGTGATTTGTTTAGGTTTTAAAGAATAAATAATTAAACATTAAATCACTCTATAAAATATGGGATTATCCTATATTTCATGGTATGGATATGGTGGGGGAAGCAAAAACAAAATAAGAGGTAAAAAAGCAAATCTAAAATTAATTATTCCAAATTCCCGTTTGTTTTTTGTGTATGTTTTTACCTTTACAAAAAATTTCTTTCACATATAATTTTAATGAAAATAAAATAAAATTCATCATTTTATTATTTCGAAAGTCATATTATCTCATAAAAGGTTAAATGAAACAAGTCATTTTAAAAAAACTTAAACTACTTTTTCGCTCTCCATTTCATTAGTTCTTTGTTTATTATTCTTATCATTAAATTTTCTTTATTATATACCTTTACTCTCAAAAGCAAAAAAAATGTCTGTCTGTCTGTTGGTCGGCCAGTCGTCCGTTCGTCACAACCGACGAAAACAAGAAAACTACCGGAATGATTTCAAATTTTTTTCCTAAAAATAGGTTATGGGAACGTAACGATTCAAAAACGTTTATGTTCAGTGATAAGGAGTAGTACTTTTAAACCAGGAGGAAACTTGATGATTGGCATTTGTATGTTTCTTCGTTTCTTTTCATTAAAAAATTTATCATTTCACCGCTTCACAGTTAGAGAATTTGCCTGCTGGACCTTGATTATTGTGTTATATGTATGTCAAAAAAAATCGTTAAGAGTGTCAAAAGAATGAATTTCATACATTTTGTTTCCTAATTTTTTGAGAAACATATTATAGAACATATAATATTTGAAACTTTAAAGTTTAAGGGTGTCTGGCAGGGGCTTTCCACGATAGTAAGTGTCTGGCAATGGGTCACGTGGCTTCTAATATTATCCCGAAGAATATATAAAGAAATTAGCTTTTATACTTTCCCGAAACTTTGGAGGCCCGTTTGTTACCTGCTCCCTGCCAAAGCCACTATGATCCAAACTTCATATGTCACTAATCGTTCCTACCTGAGTAGGGGGTATGCGAAGAGAAACTTTCAGCTTTTATAAAATAACGAAGGTCTGGCCGTCGCGGGCTCTTAGTCTATTATGGCAAACATTTTCGACTAGAAAGATATAAAACATAAAAGTAATTATTTGTATGACATGAAATGTAGACCATGAAATTGGAAACGGAATATGGTTCTATACAGTTTCAACTCCTCCCAACTTATAGGAACCGGAAAACATCAAGTTGTTGCAGATTAAATTTCATTTATTAACAAAAATTGTAATTATTAGGGAGACGTTTCTTAAGTAATTTGTTTGTGTGATTCCAGATTCCACGACTTCTGAATAACAGGAACAGTTGGAAAATAAGTTTGAATTTTTGATTTTGATTCGGTTGGCTGAAAAGTTCGTAGGCTGACACATAGATGGCGTTACTAGAACAAATCCATATGATTTTTAGTTAGTACCAACTTTCAAAAGACAGGTGTATAAATTTGACGGACGATTGGTTCGTAAGATATAGCATTGTGAGTGAATCAACTTTTGTTATTGTGAAAAAAGTGGATAAAAAACAATTTCGTGTGTTAATGAAGCATTGTTTTTTGAAGCAAAAAATACTGTTGAAGCCAAGGCTTGGCTTGATAAACATTATTCGGACTCTGCACCAGAAAAATCAACAGTTGAGAAGTGGTTTTCTAAATTCAAAAGAGGCGAACTGAGCATCGAAGACGATGCACGTAGTGGACGCCCGAAAGAGGCTGCTACCGACGAAAACATCAAAAATGCCCACAAAATAATTTTGAATGATAGTAAAGTGAAAATGTTGGAGATAGCTGAGACTCTATAGATATCAAAGGAACGTGTTGGATATATTGTGCATGAATATTTGGACATGTGAAAACTGTGTGCCGCGGGTGCTCACAAGCGATCAAAAGCAACAACGTTTTGATGATTCGGAGCAACGTTTAGCGATATTCAACCGTAATAAATACGAATTTTTCCGTCGATATGTTACAATGGATGAAACATGGATCCATCACTACACTCCAGAGTCCAATCGACAGTCAACCGAGTGGACTGAACGCGGTGAACCGAATCCAAAACGTGGAAAGACGCAACCGTCGGCTGGCAAGGTTATGGCATCATATTCTGGGATGCACGTGGTATTATATTCATCGATTACCTCCAAAAGGGCCAGATTATCAACAGCGAGTATTGCATAGCGTTGTTGGAGCGTTTAAAGGATGAAATCACGGAAAAACGGCCCCATTTGAAGAAGAAGAATGTGCTGTTTCATCAAGACAATGCAGCGTGTGACAAATCAATGAAAACTATGGCCAAATTGCATGCATTAGGCTACGGATTGCTTCCCCATCCACCGTATTCTCCAGATCTGACCTCCACTTTTTTTCTGTTTGCAGAGCTCAAAAGAATGCTTGCTGGAAAGAAATTTAGATCCAATGAAAAGGCCTATTTCGAGGCTAAAGAGAAATCGTACTATAAAAATGGTGTCGAAAAATTGTATGACCGCCCTCGTTGTATCGCCCTCGAAGGCAACTATATTGAATAATAAAATCGAATTTCACCAAAAAATGTGTTTTACTATGTTAGCCTACGAACTTTTCAGCCAACCGGTATAATTTTTGCAATATTTTTGGAATTTTGAAATTTCAATCTTTGGTTTTGGATTAATTTTTGGAATATTTGTAGAATTTTGAATAAAGTTTAAATTTTTGATTTTATTATAATTTTTGGAATATTCTTGCAATTTTGAAAAAAGTTTGTATATTTGATTTTGTTATAATTTTTGCAATATTTTTGGAAGAAGTTTGAATTTTTGATTTTGTTATAATTTTTGCAATATTTTTGGAATGTTGAAAAAGTTTGAATTTTTGATTTTGTTTTTTGTAATAATTTTTGCAATATTTTTGGAAAAAGTTTGAACTTTTGTTATAATTTTTAGAATATTATTAGAATTTTGAAAAAGTTTAAATTTTTGGTATTATTGATTTTATTATAATTTTTGGAATATATTTAGAATTTTGAAAAAAGTTTGAAATTTTGATTTTGTTATAATTTTTGGAATTCTTTGCTTTTGGACTAATTTTTGGAATTAATTTAGAATTTTGAAAAATGTAAAATTTTTGATTTTAATATATTTTTTTTGAATATTATTTGAAGTTTTGAAAAAAGTTTGAATTTTTGATATTATTATAATTTTTGCAATATTTTTGGAATTTTGAAAGAAGTTTGAATTTGTGATTTTGTCATAATTTTTAGAATATTTTTAGAATTTTGAAAAATTAAAAATTTTTGATTTTATTTAATTTTTGGAATTTTGAAAAAAGCATGAATTTTTGATTTTGTTATAATTTTTGGAATGTTTTTAGGATTGTTATTAGAGGGCTTTCCCAGCACCTGTTTATAACCTGAACCTCAATAACCTGAACTGATAATCGATTTATATTAAATTTAGTGCATATGCTTTTGGTATGATTTTGAGCAGTTCTATTTGCCAACTTTGGATTAATCACTTGCACCAACAAAAAATTCACTATTTTGGCCGAACAACAAAATATATGCTCGTTGAGACACAAAAACATTGGTTAATGAATCAATTTTGACGCGACTGGCAAAGATGTAAAAATAAACAGTAATGAGTTGATTTGTTTTAAAACAATATTATGCTTAGTGGTTGGTTGGTAGGCCTCTAGAGCACCTATTTATTTGAATTTAAATAAAATTAGTTTTGGATATAATCGACTTTGAAGAAATGGTGCATACGCTTTTAATTTGATTTTCAACAGCTCTTCATCACAATTTCCGGTATGTCACTTTAAGAAAACAAAATTTTATTACTATTTCACATTCCATAATTTATGTCTGGTGGGACATGCTTTAAATATATCATTAAAGGAAAATTTAATTGAAGGTGTAAATTTGAATGATTTGAATTGGAGGTATATCGTACAGTTTGTTTGTTTTAAACTTTAATAACTTCAAACACTGAGAACTAATATGAATAAAACTTAATATACAAGACTGTATGTCTTGTACTTAATATACTTAATTGAACTTAATATACAAGACTGTACGTCCTGACTGTGCAAATTGCACAAAAATTTGATCCATTACTTTTGGGTACGATAGTTTCGGTAAAAGTTTGTTTGTTATGCTATTATTGTAATATCTTTTATCCACGACTACTAAAGAATATATGCTTTCTATGCGTATGTCTTCCATTGTAATTGTATTCATTCCACAACTAGTGAATTTGATTCAAATTCTTTAACAGTTCTATAGTTTATTAAATATTCCCCTAACAAATTAAAAACTTCATTTGTTGGTATAGTAATATAAACAGGTTAAAACAAGAACAATACATAAATAAAATATAAAATAAACAACAAACTTGTTTTGTTTTTCGCTATCTTTGATGCATTTATTTCAATATGGCGATACAAATTTTTGCAGGAAATTGGAAATTAAACGAAATATTTTACAGTCGTGGATAAAATAGCATCTTGTATTCGCTTAGGATGATGGCAATTCTTCACTCGGATGATTCCCTCTACTCGCTACGCTCGTTTCGGGAAACTTCATCCTCGTGAAGAATTGCCTTCATTCTAAGCTCATACTAGAATCTACTATTATAACATAATAACGAACTTCCGCACAACTGCTCTAAGTCTGGTTTACTCAGTGGCTGAGTACGGCGCACCAGTCTGGTTGAATAGCACACATACTCAAAAAGTTGACTGCCAGCTGCATGCCGCGATGCGTACTATAAGTGGTACTATCTGGTCCACTCCTTTACCTTGGCTCCCTGTGTTGAGCAATATCGCTCCACCTGCACTCAGACGCTCGCATGCACTCATGCGTGAACATAAAAAGGTAACCAACAACACCACGTTACCCTTGCACGAATATTACGGTGACCACACTAGTTGTCGATTGAAGTCAAGAAAGCCTCCACATAAAACTGCCAGCAACCTGCTGGCAACTAATTTTAATATCTTGGATGCCTGGGACACCTCCTGGAATGATTACAACACTCCTGGCGTTTCTATTACTAACCCAACTTCTGCCCAACCTGGTTTCGATCTGCCACGTCGTACCTGGACCACACTAAACCGAATAAGAACGAATCATGGACGTTGTGCTGATTCTTTCTACAAGTGGGAATCTCAGAGTTCCCTCAATGTGACTGCGGTGCTCCACAACAAACCATAAAACACATTGCAACAGTGTGCCCACTTAGACGATACAACGGCGACATCTCAGACATCCAATTGGCAACTCCCAATGTAGTAGCATGGATAGACTCACTCGATGTAAACATCTAATGTTCAAATATACTGCCCAATGTTCAAATATTTTAATATTTTACTTTTTAATTTTTAACTAAAAGACGCGCAATCATATTGATTGTAAGCGTTAAGTTAATGTGTATTCATGTTTTGTTTTATGTAGATTTCATGAAAATGAAAATCTATCTATTTTAAGTTTTATTTTTGTTTTTAATGTGTCACAACAAAAACCATACGCTAAATAAATAAAAATAACGAAGAAAAATCTTTTGTAATAGCTATTAATTTGATGATTATCAGAGCTATAAGTATCAGTTCACCATATTTCCAGAACGTTGTGTTTCCAGAACTGCAGTGAGGTGGGTCTTTTAGGTATAGATTTCATATAAAAATCTACCTTTAGCAATGAGCGTCATCTTTGAATTTCGGAATTTGTATATATGGTCTTATTTACAGCAGTTTTTAAAAATGGAGACCTCTGCGCTTAAAGGTTTTTTTAAAAAAGAGCCGTTTAAAAAAGTTATTAAGCTTTGTTGTCCTTAATATAGATGAAAATAACCAAACTCACATTCGAAAACTTTTGCAAACGTAGATACAACATAAATCTTGTCAAAATTTAAAAAAAATTATTTCAAGTTCAGAGGTTGATATACTGGAACAGATTTAAAACGCGATGCTTTCATCGTTTTAGTTTATTTTGTTTAAACTCATCCTTTCATTTAGACAAACTTTTAAACTAACCTCAGATATTTTCAGTCTTCTAAAGGAAATTGGAACCTAAAGGTTTAAATAAAACATTTTCGTTGGAAATTTGGAAATATTTTATATGTAATAAACATATATCAATTATTTTGGATTTTTATGATCAATTAAACTCAAGTAAGTAAAGAAGTAATTGGAATATTTTCAATTCAAAGGTATGGTTTGAAGTTTCTCAGAAAAAAACTACAATTCACATTTTACGTGTTTCGGATCGGATTCGAACCTACCCTCGTCAGTGCCCGGCTCGAATCTTTGGGCAGACACGCTATCGATTACGCCGTTGAGGCGATGACAATTTCAAAGTTGAAACTTCTTCATCACTTAATTATTTTTTACTTAAGTTGAATTTTTCCACTGTCATTAGACTCCATATTATGGAAATGTTTTTACATTATATGGGATTTTTTGCATTAAATTCCTAGACAATACTTTGTGTGAATTCATAGAATGGGGAACATTTCTATTCCAATTAACATCCTAAGTCACGATTGTATAGTCATTATTGATTGTTTCCAATCAATGTGAAATCAATGGCTGACACTTGGTCAATTTGTAGTTCTATATGTATTAACATTAGACTACATTAAGAGAACATTAAATTTATTTTGGATTTTTGAGATCAATTAAACTCAAGTAAGTAAAGAAGTAATTGGAATATTTTCAATTCAAAGGTATGGTTTGAAGTTTCTCAGAAAAAAACTACAATTCACATTTTACGTGTTTCGGATCGGATTCGAACCTACCCTCGTCAGTGCCCGGCTCGAATCTTTGGGCAGACACGCTATCGATTACGCCGTTGAGGCGATGACAATTTCAAAGTTGAAACTTCTTCATCACTTAATTATTTTTTACTTAAGTTGAATTTTTCCACTGTCATTAGACTCCATATTATGGAAATGTTTTTACATTATATGGGATTTTTTGCATTAAATTTCTAGACAATACTTTGTGTGAATTCATAGAATGGGGAACATTTCTATTCCAATTAACATCCTAAGTCACGATTGTATAGTCATTATTGATTGTTTCCAATAAATGTGAAATCAATGGCTGACACTTGGTCAATTTGTAGTTCTATATGTATTAACATTAGATATATGAATTAGTTATCAATTAATATTAATATCAATTATCAATTAATTAACATATATCACATCTGATTTCATCGTATTTTTACAAAAAATTACATGAAAAAAAATTGATAGATATTTGTAGTATTCTTATTACTTCGGTCTGAAAGACCTAAGTATTACATTCATGAGCTCAAAGTGAAATTCTTACCCCCACTTTTTTTGACATTTCTCGACGTTTTAGGACCTCCTGATTCTAAATAAGCAAAAAAAAAATGTATGTCTGCCTGCCGGCCGTCCGGCCGCCGTCATTACCTACGCTGCAGGGAAAACCGCTAGAGGGATTTCAAAAATTTTTTTTTCTAAGAATAGGTATTCACAAGGGACAGGTTCGAAAGGACGCTGTGTTCGATAACTGTACCGGAAGTGTGTCAAAAAAATCAATATGTGTATCAAAAATAGCAAATTTTCATATTTTTGGCTTAAAAAACGTTCATTTTAAGTGATTACGAGTAGGAACATTAAATTTGGAGAAATCTTGATGGTCGGGATTGGTATGTGAGATCAAAAACTTATTGCATTATAAGTTTGTCAAAAAAATGTTGTCAAGTGTGTCAAAAGAAAGATTTTTATTTATTTTTTTACCTAATTTTTTGGAAAAAAAATAAAATTGTTTGTTTGAAATGAAGTTTTATTATTATTATTGAGAATTATGGCATTATAAGTTTGTCAAAAAAATGTTGTCAAGCGTCAAAAAATAATTTCATTGATTTTTTTAGCCAATTTTTGGGAAAAAAATGTAGCTGTTTTTATGACGTAAATGTAATTGAAAATGAGATTGGACATGGAAATTTTTGAATTTGTTATAGTTTTTGAAATATTTTTGGAATTTTGAAAAAAGTATGTATTTTTGATTTGCTAATAATTTTTGCAATATTTTTAGAATTTTGGAAAAAGTTTTAATTTTTGATTTTGTAAGAATTTTTGGAATATTTTTGGAATTTTGAAAAATTTTAAATTTTTGATTTTTGATAATTTTTGGAATATTTTTAGAATTTTGGAAAAGTTTAAATTTTTAAGAATTTTTGGAATATTATCGGAATTTAGAAAAAGTTTAAATATTTGATTTCATTCTAGTTTTTGGAATATTTTTGGAATTCTGAAAAAGTTTGATTTTACTTAATTTAACAATAATTTTGGAATTTTGATTATAATTTTCCGGCAACGTATTGATGTTTCGTGTTAGTTGTGTAATAAATTTTTAAACAGATATAAAAAATACTTGTACTTTAACAAAGAGTTATGTTTGATATACATCGCTGCCCAAAACTAAAAACCATGTCCTCGTGAAAGTTTTTTGCCGAAAACTATATCAAAATCCTTTACCCAGACCGAAGTCTTGATATCTCAGAGCTGTGAGATTTCAGCCCCTCCATATTTTTGATTATAAATTATATGTGGTAATATTATAATTGTTTATGAATCTACATAGGACGTTCATTTGCGTTTTAGTGGATTTAATATGTTATAACTGATTTTAACCATATTAACAAAAACTGTCTTAGAATTAAATAGATGAAGTAGTTTCGGTTAATATGTTTAATTTTATCTATAAACTTTGTTTGATTAGTCTGGTTCTATTAAACTTTCTTAATTAAACTAATCTGATACATCCGATTCTAATTGCACACAGATCTGTCTGGCCAAAAACTCTACCTATTTTTTATCGGATATCCTGCCGCTTGGACTTTTTTTTTATATATAAATAAACTTATAGACAAACCATAAAAATTATGTCTAGTGTACATACACACAGTAAACTTCTAAAACTTTCATAATTTTTAATGCATAATAAAAGCAAGTTTGAATTTAATACCTAAATACACAGATTGTTGTTACTTGTTAGAATAAGCAGATAGTATTTTCTAGTACATACGATGTGAAAAATTAAAAAATTATTGACACACATCTAAATTTAGTTTTGTGAAACAATTTTGGCAATGTTCTGCAATTTGATTAGAAATAAACATTTTAGTTATAAAAATAATTATTTTGTGTAATTTTCAAATTACTATTCAACAATTTACGACAGTTCTAATTCGGAAGACTACTCTTATTTACATTTTATTGAATAGATATAATATGCTGTTCTTTTTTAGAACAAACTGATTAACAACATTTATTTCAATAATCAATTTTCTTTTTATATATGTATCGATCGATATCTTGATTTCAATCCAACAAAACTTTATTTGTTGAAAACCGTTTTAAATTATTAAATAAGCTAATCATGTGATTGATTATAGAAATCGATCTTTGTTGCTAGCGGTGTATCTATAAGTAACTACGTTCTAATAGCATTCTTTACAGGTAAGAGTTGAAACTTGAGAAATTATATTATGTGACTAAAGGGATTGGTTAGCGATCACTTACTTTTAAATTATATGTAATTCTATTTTTTTTAATGCAATGTGTTGTCAAGTTAGAACTACAATTTGTGTCACAACAACACATAAAAACCTTTAAACGGCATGATTTCACAGCAAAATGCATTCGGAGGTGTTGATAGACGCAAATGTTTTTTTTTTTAAATCCTTGCATATATTAAAATATGACAAAATTTCAAGATAGGACATAGGAAATAAAAATAAAAGGATAAACAGCATCGATTTTAAAGAAAAATTCGACGAACAAAACTAAAATTTGGTTGCCAATAATCCAGTTAGTGGCATATTCCTTGATCATGTGACGCACTGTCTGCCTCAACTCAATACTTATAGCCCAGATAAAGAGTTTTACAAAGGCACGTTTTTCGAACAAGCAATAGCATGCCAGCATCAAGGAATATTCCATAACTAAGATTGAGGGTGTTACCGTTGAACGTTGTTCAACAATTCACCTGCTAGAACCCCTAATATATCACCTTGACTAGCAATATCTCGCTGCTATTGTCAGTGGTATGTGAATTATAGTACACATCTGTCACATCTGTAGATCAAAAATATATAAAAAATAAGTCGTGTTGTTTTATTAAATACTAGGGGGTATCCCGCGTTCATCGCTCTGCGCATAAAAGATGTGTTTATCCTGCGCATAAAAGATGTGTTCAAATCAACAGTGATATGCAAAAAATCGATAAATTCATGTAAAGGCGGTGTCCGTCGATGAGTGAAGTGATTGCTCAATTAGTTGCTGTTGATGGGTTTTCTTTCAACAGAATTACAAAAAGTAGCTTTATTCGACAAACATTTATCAGAAAAATCTTTCAGACGTCATTAAATTTGTTGAAACTTGAAACTAAAAGCTGGAGGTACTAAATAATATTAATTCAATGGTAACAAAAAGTTTAGCACATCCCTAGACGAAAGAACTAGCGTCAACAACAAAAAATTTATGGATGTTCACATATATATTGTAATAACACTGAATTGGATAATTTGGGCTTAATCCCTGTAAATGGAAGTTGTTCGAAATTATTAGATTTATTATTTACAATTAAAAAAATTGTTTAATTTAATATGCATAGTTAAAAAGTCAGTGTAAATACTCATTGGTTTTTAAATTGACGTCATAAACCAGGCATTCTAAGAAAATATGTTTCTCGAGATTTCTCGAGAAATAAATATTTCTCGTTTTCTTTCTCGAGAAATTTAAAAGTCGAGAAATCAGAAACACTAGTACTATGGTATATAGTACTATGGTAGTAGTATATAGTACCATGGTATATAGTTCTACTACCAGTAGTACTATATACTACCAGTAGTATTATATACTCTACAGTACCAGTAGTACTATATACTACTATAGTATCTAGTACTACTTGTATATAGTACTACTACTGCCATGGTAGGGGAGAGTTGCCATATGCGTACTGGTCACCTAAATCGTACTAGTGCCATTATTCAATAATTAGTACAGTTTTATGCAATCTGGTGGTAAACATATTAACTTTTATCTAAGCCGATAAAGTAGAAACAAATTAACAATCAGTATAAGTATTTCCTTGTGTATAACAGAAGTAAAAAACATTCAGGTAGGTTTGATGTTAATTTTAAACGATTTCATTCGACTGAATTTCATATAACTGTACAGCTTCTGAGGTAGCGTTAAATACTTTTGAGAACTGATTATGTTTTATTATTTATTTTATTGAATTTAAGAAACATGATAATAATATTGTAAGGTTAGGTTCAAATATTTGACGGGACGACTTATTCCTAATTTGTACCACACTGTAGTTTTCGAATCATACTGGTACGATTTAAGATACTGATGTCAAACTTGCAGCGTGAATAATCTGTTTAAAACAAAAAAAAATTTTTTTTGAATTTTTTGGCATGGAAAAGCGGAAATATTGTGAATGGACAGAAGAACAAATGGAAGTAGCACCTAGTTTTAATTCCTCCCATCAGGTACGATATTGGAAACTGGCTGGTACCATTTAGGATACCGGTGTCCTTAATCGTACTTTTTGCATGGTCTGAAGAAATCGGTCATATCACAATGATCTATCAATGAATAGTTAAAAAATTATGTTAAATTGCACCTTTGATAGTTGACAAATGGATATAAATCATAATATTTGCTAAAAAGCCTAGTAAAGAATATTTAAACTGCTTTCAAAATTAAGTGGTACGCATACGGCAACTCTGCCCTATATAGTACTATGATAGTAGCTACTATCCATCACAATTCAATCTCTCCTAATCTATTGTGCATGCACCTTCTGCTTAACTAATTTTCCAAAAACATATGGATAATAGGATCTCCATGGATATTTAATCCATGTGTTTTAGTAAAATTAGTTAAGTAGAAGGTGGATGCACAATAGATTAAAAGAAATCGGGTTGTGATGGATAGTAGCTGTATCAAAATTGGATTAAAAGATTAAGAGTGCGTTGGCGTGCGAAGGGAGAGCCCGGGGAATCCCGCGGGATACCCCCTAGTAGCTACGCAATAAATTTAAACTTTATGTATTACGATCTAAAACATATACAACAAAATAAATAAACTAAATACATAAATACACATTCTAATTAATAAAAAATCTTCATAAACAACAAATGAGAAAATCTTGCAAGTCAGGATTTAAAACATATGCAACAAAATACAAATTTGTCTCTATATAATAAAAATTAAAAACATACTTATATATAATTAGAACAATCAAAAACCAAATTGTAATCAACATTTAGGCTCGTTGCTATGAATTAAGTACCGGAGTTGCTAGAAATCAAAAATCCTATTATTAAAACTATAAAATCTATGAATAAAATCCCGAGCAGAAATTTGTCAGGGCTCAAGTAAGGTCCTGATCAGGTTTGCGCTAGTCCGGATCAGACATTGGTAGGGCAGCCTGATTGGGCCCTGATCATGAGTGTAACGCTTTTGCCCTATCAGGTCCTGATTGGGATTACCGGATCAGACCCTGATTGGGATAATCGGATCAGACCCTGATTGGGATATCCGGACCAGACCCTGATATATATTTATACATTATATACATAAATTAATCAAATTAAAATAAAAAAATTACAATGCAAAAAATTAAAACATACATACCACCTTAATCACTATTATTATAGTATTTCAGCCGAGAAGCGATAACTAAAACATATTTGAAACGATTTTAACTATATATTTCTAAAATGGATATTA
This sequence comes from Diogma glabrata, assembly GCA_963693315.1. Classification (NCBI taxonomy): domain Eukaryota; kingdom Metazoa; phylum Arthropoda; class Insecta; order Diptera; family Cylindrotomidae; genus Diogma; species Diogma glabrata. Next base: position 160,942,740 of record OY856188.1, on the reverse strand, counting down.
CTCTAGTGAATTTTAAACAATTGAAATTTTAGCTAGGGGTCAAATACGAAAAACCTGATCAGGGCCGGATATATTCAAATAAGGCTAACCCTAAAAGGGTATTCTATATCAGGCCCGGAACAGGCCCACATCAGATTGCCCTAATAGGGATCGCCCTCGTAGGATGGACCAGGCCTTGATCACGCCCTGACTGTATTCAGGTTTTCCCTAACTAATTTCTGCTCGGGAAGTAGTCTATTAAACTTCTGACATTCCTTTCTTTATATTTGTCAAGTTTTATATAAATCGATTCAGCCGTTTCGAAGCTTATCCCGAACAGACAGACAGACACAGACACTCGAATTTTATGTATATAGTTAAAACCCTTTTATTAAACTGTTTTATTAAATAAAAAACTAATATAAGACCCTTGAAGAATTAAACGAAGTTACATTTGACGTTTATTTGACATTCACCTTTAGTTTGTTATACATTTTTTTTATATTAGTTATCCTGAGTTTGAGAAACGAAGTCAGAAAGAGAGGAATATAATTTTGGTGCCATTTTTTTGGAACATTTTGTATGGAATTAGCATTCCATCTAATATGGAACATAGGGCTCTAAGGGGGATCCACCATACAACAGGTAGTTTTTTTCACTATGTTTTTAATGTTTGTTGGGAGCATACAACATTCGTTCGTGAATAAATTTTGATGACACTTTAAAAAAAGATGTAAATATATATAACAATGAGCTGAATAGTCTTTGAGCGATATTCAACAAAGTGGTCGGGATCTCTCGAGCACCTGTTTTTTTGAAAGCTCAATGTATAATTGAATCGAATGAAACTTGGTACATAAGTAATTTTTAGTACGGTTTACAACAGTTCTGCATCCCAACTTCGGGTTTTTCACTTACGGTTAAAAAAATTTTGACAATTTTTGACAGTCTACAACAATGAAGTGATTTTGATGAAACTTATGAAAAAAGTTTCAATTAGTGTTAGGAGATAATGATCAACTTTTGGCACACATTAGTCAAAGCAGCAGAGGGGATCCACCATCCAACTGCTGACTTTTCAAACTTTGTTTTTTTGGGAGCATACAAACTTCGTTCATTAATCAATTTTGATGACACATTGACAAAAGATGGAGATTTTAATCAGTTGGAAAATAAGTTTTAATTTTTGATTATTTTATAATTTTTGCAATCTTTTTGGAATTTCAATCTTTGATTTTGGATCAATTTTTGGATATATTTTTTTGGAAATATTTTTTTTTTCTTTTTGAAAATGGCAAAGGATGTTTGCCGAAACGTTAAAATAAACATATTAATTTAAAATAATTAATTTGTTTTAATATCGAATAGGCTCTATTCCCAATATATTTATCATAAAATTAATATATAAGCCTACAAAATACTATTATATTAATTTTTGGACTAATTTTAGAATTTTGAAAAAAAAAAATAATTTTTGATTTTATTATAATTTTTGGAATATTTTTAGAATTATGAAAAAAATTTAAATTTTTGATTTTATTGTATTTCTAAAAATTTTTGGAAGTTAGAAAAAAGTTTGAATTTTTGATTTTGTAATAGGATCTAGAATATTTGTGCAATTTTGAAGAAAGTTGCTATTTTTGATTTTATTATAATTTTTGGAATATTTTTAGAATTTTGCAAAAAAAAAGATTGAATTTTTGATTTTGTAATCAATTATAATTTCTTTGTATATTTTTAGAATTTTGAAATAAGTTTGAATTTTTGATTTTGTTATAATTTTTGCAATATTTTTGGAATTTTGAAAAAAGTTTCAATTTTTGATTTTGTTATAATTTTTGAAATATTTTGAAAAAATTTAAATTTTTGTTTGTTTGTAAAAAGTTTAAATTCTATTATAATTTTTGGAATGTATTTAGAATTTTGAAAAAAAGTCTAATTTTTGATTTTGTAATATTCTCTGGAATATTTTTGGAATTTGTAAGAAAGTTGCAATTATTGATTTTATTATAATTTTTGGAATCTTGGAAAACGTTTGAATTTTTGATTTTCTTATAATTTTTTTTATCAATTCAGTCAGGCCCCTTTTTTTGAAAAAAATTAGATGAATTATTTGTATACCATGAAATGTAATTAATTGAACATGAAATTGGTAGATAATGGGTTATTAAGTTGTTTTTAAAAAGTTGAAATGGCTGAATGCTAAATGGAGAGGTTTTTGAGTAGTTGGTTGAGTGTATCATCTTTTTACATCTGTTATAATTTTCCAGCAACGCATTTATGTCTTGTAATAAACTTCTACACTGAGATAAAATTGTACTTTAACAAAGAGTTTGATGTTTAATATAAATCGCTGGTCCAAAACTAAAATCAATCTCCCCGTAAAACCATTTTGCTAAATACTATATAAACATCCTTAACACAGACCGAAGTCTTGATATCTCAAAGTCTTCAAAGTCTCAAAGATTTCAGCCCCTTCATATTTTTTTCTAGCCAAAATAGAACGAGAAACCATGATTAATTTCTTAAAGAGAGAGTAAGATGAATATAACAATTTTCCATGAAAAAAGATTATTATTTTTTATTTAAAAGAAAATTATTTTTTATAAAAATCTAATTTATTTATATAAATAATATGTATTATTATTTTATATAAAATATATATATAATACAATGTCGTACCCAAAATAAACTGCATGGTAATTTTAAATATATTTTCCCAGTGTAAAAGTCGTCTTTTTCCATAAAAAAGTCTTGCTTTATAAACTTTTTTTTATAGTATAACACTTTTTTCAAAAATAAAAAGTCATGGAAAGTAAAAAAAAGTCATGGAATAAATAAAAAGACGTCATCTTGTTTTCTTTCGCACGTATATTTTTATATTTTATAATTTTATAAAATTTTTATATCTTCTAGTTGACAAAATAAAAAATAAGTCGTGTTGTTTTATTGTTGTTGTTGTTCATCGCTCTCATTTACATTTTGTAAACAAAACAGTATAAATGAATTCATAATACCCTCTCATAACACCCCGGTTTTTATAAATGTGTTTAAATATAGCGTATCCTAGACATTATAACAACATTATATCATTACGATTCACTTGTACTATCATCTGCTATTACTATTTATAATACTATTTATAGGAAAATGTTTAATATATATTTTAGTATTTTTGACTGTTAGATATTTATTTTTTTAAATTATTTTTGAAAACACTTATATCAGTCTTAAAATTTAATTTTTATTTAATTAATAAAAACAATATTTCGGCACATTGCCATTTTCAAGTTGAAAAAAATATATAAAAAATTATAAAAATAATACACAAATTAGGTTCACAAAAAACTATCCGTATAAAATGAAAAACTAAAATGAATTGAAAATTTAAAAAAAACAAAAAGACTAGGCTAATAAAAACGATCTAAAAAAGCTACGTTGATTTTTTCGAACATATGTATTTTTTTCAAATTTAGCAAGTATTTATATTCACTGTGTAGAAATTTGGTATCAGTATGTGCATTACATGCACAAATCTTTTTATGGAGATAATATAAAAGCTATTAAAAATATTTTAAAAGAAAATAATTATCCATTTAAATTAACAAATAAATTAGTACATCAAGAAATTAATAAATTAAACCATATTACATCAACATCCATTACAAATAATAACACACAAATTAACATTCAGCAAAATATAACTTTACAACAACAAAATCCTAGTTCCAGTCAAAATCTTCAAGCTCCGTTATTTGGGTCTGTAACATATATACCTAAGTTAACAGATAAATGCCTAAAAATAATAAAACAACATACCAAAAAATCAAAAATCGCCAATAAAATAACAAACACCCTTTACAATAGCTTATTTTCCAAAACAAAAGATAAAATAAATAAATTCGACCAAACAAATCTTATATACGAAATACCTTGCAAGTGTAAAAAAACAGTGTATATGTACGCATTGAGGGATCAGTTTTTATTAATTTGTTAATTTTGTTCTATTTTTTGATCCACGGGTGTGACAACCCCGCGCACTCCAGTCCCTGTTATTGGCACATGAGTTAACGTGAGATATCACATACCACTGGCAATAGCAGTGAGATATCACTAGCCAAGGTGATATCTTAGGGGTGCTGGCGGATGAACTGTATTCAGTCAACGGTAGAACTCTCAATCTTAGCTAATGAATATTCCTTGATGCTGGAACGCTGTAGCTTGCTCGAAGAAACGAGCTTTCATATAACTATATATCTGAGCTTTAATCATTGAAAAATATACTGCGTCCCATAATCAAGGATTATGCCATTAGCTGGACTATTGGCAAACCAATTTTAGTTTTGTTCCTGCAAATTTTTAAAACATATTTGCTTTTTTTCTCTTATTTTATTTTTATTTTCCCTATCCTATCACGAAATATTGGTCTATGTCATATTTTATATGTGATAGGATTTATAGTTTAGTTGTCCATTATTTAACTAAAAATATTAAAAAAACAAAAAAAAACAGATTTGCGTCCATTAACATCCTTAGAACGCATGTTGTTGTGGGACCTTGGTCTTTAAAGGTTTTTATGTGTTGTTGTGACACATATTGTAATGCCTACTACACATCACGTTTTATTAAAAAAAAAAAAAAAAAAAATATTGGACAAACCAAACAACAACTAAAAAATCGTATTCTTCAGCACAAAAGAGATGTTCGAAATAAAAGTGATTTGACCGCATTAGCAAAACATAGCATTAATGATCAACATAGTTTTGAATTCGATAAAACAAAAATATTGGATCTAGAAAAGAAATCAAACAAAAGAGATATCCTTGAGGCTGCACATATCCAACTTAAATTACCGATGGCATGTAATGCACATACTGATACCAAATTTCTACACAGTGAATATAAATACTTGCTAAATTTGAAAAAAATATGCTCGAAAAAATCAACGTAGCTTTTTTAGATCGTTTTTATTAGCCTAGTCTTTTTGTTTTTTTTAAATTTTCAATTCATTTTAGTTGTTAATTTTATACGGATAGTTTTTTGTGAACCTAATTTGTGTATTATTTTTATAATTTTTTATATATTTTTTTCAACTTGAAAATGGCAATGTGCCGAAATATTGGTTTCATTAATTAAATAAAAATTAAATTTTAAGACTGATATAAGTGTTTTCAAAAATAATTTAGGAAAATGTTTAATTTCAGAATTTTTAAATTATCAATATCAATATTTTAAATTGTTTTTACATTTTATAAATTATTCCTAGATACTTATTGCATATTACTTATTATTTATATACGTTACTGGTTATACTAGTTATACGTTAAGTTGTACATTTACGTCCTTAAGTTGTACATTATATGAAATTTTAGCTGTAGTTTAAAATTAATCGTGTGTAAACAACGCTTTTACGACGAATGATATCCTTTTATTCATACTATGGCGAACATTAAAATTAAAAATTTTCAAAATTTTAATTGTAGCAGGCGATGTTTTTATCGTTAAAAATTTATAAAAAACAATTTAGTTTTATAGAGTTCTTGTTTTTGCAAAAAGTAGTTCTCTTATTTGTTCCTTAATTATATTTTGTCGATAAAATAATAGCTATTTATGTATTCAGCGCGTAAAGTAGTCTTTTCCGCTTGAGAGTGAAATTGTTTTCGAGGCGTTTTAGCCGAGAAAAACAATCACTCGAAAGCAAAAAAGATACTTTATGCCCGAATGGCATACAAGATTTTTTGTACGAGCAAGATTCTGTATTATTTGCCTAAATAAAAATACATATATTTACACAAAATAGTAAAATATTTTTTTAGAAAATTATTTTATCCAAGTAGTTTTTCGAAATAATAGTAATAAAATAATGGGCCCGATTCACTAAAATCTTTTATCGAAAATTTTTGTTATTCTTTTATTTTTTATATGAAATTTTATAACGGCAAAATAAAATTTCATACAAAAAATAAAAGAATAAAAGAAATTTTCGATAAAAGATTTTACTGAATCGGACCCAATATAGTACATTATGATGCTAGGACGTAAAGCTAAAGATTTTGGACGGATGTGGAGTTTGCACCCACATTAAGTCCAAAATAGCTTACGTCCGTACATCATATACTATTTTTTATTCGCCGCGAGCAAAATATTTTAAGAAAAGTTGTTTATTCTTAATTAAAATTATAAATTTTCATAAATTTTAAAATAAAAATATGTGGAACAAGTAACTTTTGAAAAAATATTTATTATTTTTTCCAAATTCTTTGACAACAAATGATAACAACTATTTTAATTGGATAATGAAATTTTGAATTTGCGGATTGCTTTGATAAAAAAATTTATTTTTCATAGAATTTAAACAAATACAAATGCTTTTTACTTTTTTGGACGTAGCTATGACGACAAAATAAATAGTTGAAAAGTGATACTTTAAAGCCGCAAATCACAGTAATAAAGTAACACTTTAATATATAGGCGAATAAAAATACCTTTATGCATTGTTATTTCAATTATAGGCATTGTTATTTCAATAGGAAAACAAGGCTTGCTTTGCGAACAATTTTTGAATTGCAAAAGTGCATTTTACGGTTTACTCGTACAAACTAGCTATTTATGTATTAAGAGCGTAAAGTGTGTCTTTGCCGCTTGAGAGTAAATTCTTCACTCGAAAAATATAATTATCACTCGAAAGCAAAAAAGATACTTTATGCCCGAATGGCATATACAAGATTTTTTGTACGAGTAAGATTCTGTATTATTTGCATAGATAAAAATACATGTATTTACACAAAATAGTAAAATACTTTTTTTAGAAAATTATTTTATCCAAGTAGTTTTTCGAAATTATAGTAATAAAATAATAATACCTTTAGGCATTGTTATTTCACTAGGAAAAAAAGGCTTGCTTTACGAACAATTTTTGAATTGCAAAAGTGCATTTTACGGTTAACTCGTACAAAATAGCTATTTATGTATTAAAAACGTAAAGTATGTCTTTTCCGCTTGAGAGTGAAATTGTTCACTCGAACAATTTAACTATCACTCAAAAGCAAAAGAGATACTTTATGCCAAATTGTATACAATACTTTTTGTACGAATAAGATTTTGTATTATTTGCATAGATAAAAACACATATATTTACACAAAATGGTAAAATATTTTTTAGAAAATTATTTTTTTTAAGTAGTTTTTCGAAATAATAGTAATAATAATAATTTGAGGCATTGCTATTTCAATTTTAGGCATTGTTATTTATTTCAATTTTAGACATTGTTATTTCAATAGGAAAAAAGACCTGCTTTACGCACAATTTTTGAATTTTAAAAATGTATTTTACGGTTTACTCGTACAAAATAGTATATTGTATAATTAGGAGGAAAGTACTGCATTCCCGGACGACAGTGGAAATTGGAAATTGGCAACCACTATCGTCCGGGAATGCACTTTTCCTCCGAATTGTACATACTATTTTTCTCCGATCGGACTTTAAAACGAATATAAATCCAAAATAATTTTTAGTATTATTCATTAATATAAAGAAATCAAAACAAAGTAAAAAATCGAAAATAACATAAAATTATTGCTTAGTTAGCCACGACATCATAAGACATAAATACATTTTGTTTTTTTTTTCAAAAGTTGTCAAGTTTGTGTATCTACTTGATTTATAAAAAACGTGTGAACGAAATTTAAGGGATATGGCCAGTGAAAGCGAATTATCCTTATCTTGCACCCCGCCGGATATAGTGGAAGCAGCTAATTCAGCTACATGTGATTTACTCCCGCAAAAATCGAAGGAAAAATACGAAAATGCTTATAAACGCTTTATGGATTATCGTCAATCTAAACACATCAAATCATTTTCGGAAAACGTAGTTCTGGCGTATTTCGCTGATTTATCTACAAAATTGAAATCATCCACATTATGGTCAAACTACTCAATGATCAGGTCGATGCTAGTGGTTAAAAATAATGTGGATATTGCAAAATACCAAAAATTACGTGTCTTCTGAAACGCAAATCTGACGGATATAAAGCGAAGAAATCTAAAATATTAACTATGGAATATGTTCAAAAATTCATTTTGGAAGCTTCAGATGATTCGTTCCTAGTTACTAAAGTAAGCATGTAGGTATTTAAAACGATTATTATTTGTATTTACACATTAAATTCAAATATGTTTTCGGATAAAATACAATTCACACTGCAATATTTTTTTGTATGTAATATTATAATTGTTTTTTGTAGGTTGCGTTAATTTTTGGAATCGCTGGTGCTTGTCGACGGGATGAACTAAAACCCGCATGGAAATTACTGATATTAGTGATTTGGGATCTAAACTTTTAGTTAAAATGCCGAATAACAAGACAAATAAACCACGATCATTTATCGTAAACGAAACTTATTTAGAATATTACAGAAAATACATAACTTCGCGTCCAAAAGATTTAAATTCTTTGCGTTGTTTTTAAATAAACAAATGGCAAAGGTTTCAAACAAGTAGTTGGCATACATCAGTTTGGTAAAATGCCACAAATTGTTGCTACTTTTTTAAAACTGCCAGACGCAAAAGAATACACAGGGCACTGTTTCCGCCGTTCATCTGCGACAATTTTAGTTGATAATGGCGCAGATTTAACATGCTTAAAAAGATTTGGAGGATGGAAGTCATCGACTGTTGCTGAAGGGTATATCGATGAATCCATTATCAATAAAATTGAAGTTGCTCATAAGATTTTCGATACAACGGATAATGAAGCAGCCGATGCAAATAATGTTAATGATTTTAATAGCACTATATCAACAACAATGCTGGGATGCGATACTATTAATCCACCAATGTTCAATAATTGTACGAATTGTACGATAGCCGTTAATATTACAAATAAGTAAAATTAAACTCCTATACCTAACACATAATTAGTTTGGCATAGATTCATCACATTCATTATTATGTATACTGTTAAATTAAAATAAATAAATGCGTTTGACATTATAAGTGTACTTTTATTTCTTCTAAACAATTAAAAATCCATACAGGAATATATTCCCGGCCTAGGCCAGAAAAAATATTCTCGTTCTATTATTACTTGTTGCTTAGCAACAAATACAACATACTGGAATCATAAGCTTTTCGTTTCGAAAAAACAACGGAAAGATATATTTTTTCCTACGATCGGAGAAAAAATGTTTTGTTCTAAGATAATTGTTAAAAATCTAAGATAATTGGAAAAGATTAAGATTTCATTTACTGTGCCTAGAATATTTAAGTTGATCCTTAAACTATTTTTGTTTTATTACCTCCAAATAGTTTATTTACTTTTGTTAATTAAAGAATATTATAATTGTATATTGAATATGAATTTAGTGCTCTGAAATATACCCTAAATTTGGTGCATAATTGTTACTCTAATTGTTTTGAATTTTCGATGAAGATGCTTATCTTTGGATTAATTTGCTAAATATGAGATGTAAAGACTAGTGTTTCCAATTATCCGTGATTTTAACTATCCGGATATCGAATAGTATGTAAAGTAGTTATCCGGATATCCGGATAATAATCCGGATAATGCCTTTAATAAAAACAATAGTTTTAAAAAATTAAAATCAAATCAAAAGCAATCAAAATTTATTTTCATCTGCAAAATAATATTTAAAAAATATAAGAGCGTTTAACATTGGAAGCTGCAAACGATTTCTAGTTTTTATTAGCTTTTCTAGGTTAGGAATGAGTGTTTTACATGCGCTATATAAATTAAATTTTTTGTCCGGCAATGAATAATTATTTGAACGAATAACTTTACTATTTTCGATTGGTGAAATCGTATTTTTCAATTCCATGACTAATGTACATTCGGTGAGTTCGGTCGGTTTTGGAGAGTTTTCATTTTCCTAATCTTATTGATCTGCCATTATTAACTAAACATTTTCGGATGTTTTGGTATCCGGAAACAAACTTTTTATTAACTTTTTTGCATAAATCATAGCTGATGTTTTAGAAACATAACTAAAATCGTTAAAATTATCATTTTGTGATAATGTTGAATCCTGCAACAACATCATTAATGAAACTAGCTCAACATTTTTCCTTTTGTTAATAGACTGTTTTAATGTGATTAACTTTAAATATTTATAAATTACTCAAAATTGAACTGTAAATTATGACACGGAAAAATTCTGTTTTTAGTTTGTAAATATAAAACTGCATTCCAATAGAATGCTAAATGGTCTCCAAATTCTAAATCGTGCTAAATTTAAAAATTTAGCATGATATCGTTCCAATTTATTTCTTCTAAATAATTATAAATTTGAGCACCGGTGACAAAAATCATATAATTGTTATTGAGTTGTTTGCATTAAAAACTAGAATATAATTTATAGTTTCAAACATCAAAGTGAATAAATAATTAAAATAAATAAATTTTCTCTAACGGAAGATGACCAAAAACTGATTTGATACACAATATTCAATAATATATTGTTCTGATATTTAATAATACAAAAACTTTAAATTTTATAATAGAATTTAAAATTCTTAACAATTTTGAAATTAAAGAAGAATTAATTTCAAAATTAATTTGAAGTTAATGTTTAACTGTCAGCTCAAATAAGTCTACAATGCAAGTATTGGATTTAGTCAACTTGAAAATGTGCTAAATCATTTTAGTATTGCGGAGACCAATTAGCATTCAATTGGAACCCAGTCTAAATTACACTTCCAAAAATTCAAGTACAAAACAATTGCTGGAATGATAATTCTTAGATCAACAACACGAAATCGTCTATTATGAAAAAATTAATAGCTGATTAAAATTTTTAAAAAGGTAAATAGCGCAAATAATTTGTTTTTGCTTTAATTTAGTTGTCCGGATATTTTTTGTGAATTAACCGGATATCGGATAGCAAGATTTTTACGCATTATCCGGATAATTTCAATCCGGCTTACCGGATTGGAAACACTAGTAAAGACGTATTTTTTAAGAACTTTTTGGCAGAATTTAGACGCAGTGTTTAATGGAACTTCCAGAAGATAAAATTAATAAATTTACTAAATACAAATTAATAAGAGCCTATTGAAGAGTTTGATTTAAATTTAGCTCCAGGATTATATAGCTCAATTGCTAGCTGTAAATTGATGATTCAAATCCAGTATTTTATAGCGAGATATTGAAGCTATATTTGGTGCCTCGACGTGATATTTAAGCTATAATACTAGTTGCAAGTAGCATGCTGTTCATTATTTTGATCAGACAGGTGTAATAGGGGACCCATTATGTGCTTTAAAATATAATTTATTTCAACAACGGTGTTGCCAATTGGTAAGCTTTAAAGTGCTCTAAAAAAATATTTTTATGTAATACTTGTATCCCAAAAAGTGGTTAGGCTGTGGCTGTGGCTAACCATGAAGTCTGGGGTTCAAATACTTGTCAGAGCAAAAATCGTTTTTCATGCTTTTCTTGAAAATCTTTATTAATCCACGACATACAATGAAAATACAATGGATAGAAAATTTGTGGACGGCACCAAAAAGGTTTATAAGTTAACGGAGTTAACAGTCTAAATCAGTGTTTCTTTTGCGAACCTTGCGAAATATTACTTCGGTCTGAAAGACCTAAGTATTACATTCATGAGCCAAAAGTGAAATTCTTACCCCCACTTTTTTTGGCATTTCTCGACGTTTTAGGACCTACTGATTCTAAAAAAGCAAAAAAAATGTGGGTAATTCTTTTACAAACCGAACGGATTTTGATGAAAATTCATTGACACCCCTTCGATTTGGCTGAAACTTTTTTTGCGGATTCTATGTCGAAAAAAAAGATATACGTGTTTGAGGATTTTTTTTTTTTTTTTTGGAAAATAGAGCTGTTCTAAATTTCGTGAATTTTGTGATTTTTGGCTTGAAGACTTATTTTCAAAAATTCGTAGTTCCGAATCTGTAAGAGCTACAAAATTTTCACCGACTACTTTGTTGTAGCTGAAAAATTGAACTTTGAGGAAAAAATATTTTTTATAAAAAATATTAACAAATGCATATTATTATAAACAATTTAATTGTTTAAATCGATTTTTAACAATTGCCCCCAAAACGAATCCAGTTCTTAGTATTTTCATTGTATTTTCTGTCAAATTTTACGTCAAAAACATGTTTTTAAAATATGGCACCTTTTCAATTATTCTTAAAATATTAATTTATGTAACGCGTAACGACCCAAAAAACGGTTTTTTGCTACAAAAATCAAATCTGTAACTTGTTTTCGTTTTTTTTTCTTCTCGTTTTTTTTTAAATATTGGTTAAAGTTAAAGTTTAAAGTAATAGAATTTATTATTTATTACTCTCTACTTCGTTTCGTGTGTCATGCTCCAATTTCTATCCAGCATGACGTCGCCTAGATTCTTTTGTCATAAAGACCATTTCTTTTCATTTAAATAAATCATAAGCTCTTATCATAAAACAATCCTAAAATTTCCATCCCATTTAACAAATTCGATCCCATAAACTATTTTTGCGAGCGAGTCTTCAGAGAATAAATGATCCCATTCGAACACCACGAGAACAATTTAATTGGGCGACAGAATCATTGCCAAACATTACTTGTCGCTATTCTACAAATGACGAGTACGAAGAAGAAAAAAAATTATTATCAGAACGATTTATAAAAGCGAAATCGATAAAGGAAACTCAAAAATATCATTGCATGATTCCAATATCTTTTCAAGAATTAGAAGCTAAGATATTTTCTTTGCATGAATATATTATTATTTGTCAAAGTTTGTCATGGCAGTGGTGGCTAATACAACAGACAGGTTGAAATTACGTGGTGCACTGGATGGATTTTTTTTCCAAACGCTTGAAAATAATTTTTTGTTTCAATCAAGATTTGTTTTCTAACAAGTCAGGAGATTCGGTTTGAAAACGAATAACCCATAAATTTTTTTTTATGCAAATTTTCAATAAATAATTGTTACAAAGATGATTTGTAACATTTTTTGCAATTTAATTTAAAAATTTGAGGTTATGTCAAAAACTAGTTTAGACAAAAGTTGTAGACCTTTTAATTATCTACAACTTTCACATTAAACTTTTTTTTACAAGTTACAGATTTGATTTTATTAGCAAAAAGCCGTTTTTTGGGTCGTTACGCGCTACATAAATTAATATTTTAAGAATAATTGAAAAGGTGAAACATGTTTTTGACGTAAAATTTGACGGAAAATACAATGAAAATACTAAGAACTGGATTCGTTTTGGGGGCAATTGTTAAAAATCGATTTAAACAATTAAATTGTTTATAATAATATGAATTTGTTAATATTTTTTATAAAAAATATTTTTTCCTCAAAGTTCAATTTTTCAGCTACAAAAAAGTGGTCGGTGAAAATTTTGTAGCTATTATAGATTCGGAACTACGAATTTTTGAAAATAAGTCTTCAAGCCAAAAATCACAAAATTCACGAAATTTAGAACAGCTCTATTTTCCAAAAAAAAATCCTCGAACACGTATATCTTTTTTTTCGACATAGAATCCGCAAAAAAAATTTCAGCCAAATCAAAAATGGGTCGGTCAGAAAGGTGTTCGGTTTATAAAAGAATTACCCATGAATGTCTGTCTGTCGGCCGGCCGTCCGTCATTACCTACGCTGCAGGGAAAACGGCTGGAAGGATTTCAAATTTTTTTTTCTAAAAATAGGTATTCACAAGGGACAGGTCCGAAAGGACGCTGTGTTCGATAGCTGTACGGGAAGTGTGTCAAAAAAATCATTATGTGTGTCAAAAATAGCAAATTTTCATATTTTTGGCTTAAAAAACGTTCATTTTAAGTGATTACGAGTAGGAACATTAAATTTGGAGAAATGTTGATGGTCGGGATTGGTATGTGAGATCAAAAAGTAGATTATTGCATTATAAGTTTGTCAAAAAAATGTTGTCAAGTGTGTCAAAAGAAAGATTTTTATTTATTTTTTTACCTAATTTTTTGGAAAAAAAATAAAATTAATTGTTTGTTTGAAATGAGATTTTATTATTATTATTGAGAATTATGGCATTATAAGTTTGTCAAAAAAATGTTGTCAAGTGTGTCAAAAGAAAGATTTTTATTTATTTTTTTACCCAATTTTTTGGAAAAAAATAAAATTGTTTGTTTGAAATGAAATTTTATTATTATTATTGAGAATTATGGCATTATAAGTTTGTCAAAAAATGTTGTCAAGTGTGTCAAAAGAAAGATTTTTATTTATTTTGTACCCAATTTTTTTAGAAAAAATAAAATTAATAGTTTGTATGACACTATATTTTATTATTATTATAGAGAATTATGGCATTATAAGTTTGTCAAAAAATAATGTCAAGTGTGTCAAAAAATGATTTCATTTATTTTTTTAGCCATTTTTTTGGAAAAAAATGTAGCTGTTTTTATGACGTAAATGTAATTTAGAATGAAATTGGACATGGAAGTTTTTGAATTTGTTATAGTTTTTGAAATATTTTTGGAATTTTGAAAAAGTTTGTATTTTTGAATTTGTAATAATTTTTGCAATATTTTTAGAATTTCGGCAAAAGTTTTAAGTTTTGATTTTGTAAGAATTTTTGGAATATTTTTAGAATTTTGAAAAATTTTTAATTTTTGATTTTATTATAATTTTTGGAATTTTGTAAAAATTTTCAATATTTGATTTTGTAATAATTTTTGCAATATTTTTAGAATTTTGGAAAAAGTTTAAATTTTTAAGAATTTTTGAAATATTATTGGAATTTCGAAAAAATTTAAATATTTGATTTTATTTTAATTTTTAGGCTATTTTTGGAATTTTGAAAAAGTTTGATTTTATTTAATTTAACAATATTTTTGGAATTTTGATTATAATTTTCCGGCAACGTATTGATGTTTCGTGTTAGTTTTGTAATAAATTTTTAAACAGAGATAAAAAATACTTGTACTTTAACAAAGAGTTATGTTTGATATACATCGCTGCCCAAAACTAAAAACCATGTCCTCATAAAAGTATTTTGCCGAAAACTATATACAAATCCTTAACCCAGACCGAAGTCTTGATATCTCAGAGCTGTGAGATTTCAGCCTCTCCATATTTTCATGTTATATGGATGAAAGTGCCGGTTATATTTTGCTAACACTGACATACTAAATGTAATTTAAACAGGAGTGAACGAAATAAAGTTTCAAGAAACTATAAAAAGGAAAGAACGAATTTTTATGTGTAACAGAGTTTGAAACTCTTTTTATACCACTTATTTACTCCGTTATTTCAAAAATAAAAAAAATATAGTTCTTACTCCTAATTCGAATCGAATGGTAGTTTATTGTGTAAGTGTTTAAATGAAGTTCATTCTACTACAACGTTTGTGCTTCCGACAGAGTAACATGTGTTAATTTAAATAATTTTTTTTTCAAATTCATTGATAAAACGAAAAAAAAAAACAATGAATTTTATTTTATTTTATTGTACCATCACTTCCAAACAATTAAATAAATTTTATTCAATTTCGATACCTACTAAATTGTTTGATATTTTGAAAAGGAAATGACCTACAATGAAAGACATCAAAGTTCTAACTACGAATACTAATGAATGAGAAACCAAAAAGCGATCATAAAACTTTCTTATTTTTTTTACAATGGAGATTTGGTTCAATTTAATCATAGTAGCCTTTGTCTTTTGCAATATTCGCGAGAGGGACATGTGCATTAATTTGAATTTATTATTTTTTGTATAATCAGAGCGAAAATGTTATTATTGATTTTTTGATTTATAAAGTACAATCCAAAAAATTTATTTCATAGTTCAATACACTAAAATAAATTGTTTCCGGCACTTAAATATAGGATTATATTTGTTTTTTTTACGCAAATTTTGTGCGTTATAGTCTTAATAGAATAAAATAAACAGCTGTTAATTTTATTCTGTTGCGTGAATGCTGCAGAACACAATTTATTTGTATTGAACTCAGAAATAATATTTTTTGATTGTATTTTATAAATAGTTTGATTTGCTTTTATAAAGAAATCAACAATTTCATATAAAATATATCATTTAACATCCATTAAAATATTAAAAATTGTGTTCGCTAACGCGTCATGTGAACAAATTTTCACTCATGAAAAAGCAGCGTTTTCATCTCCTGTAGCAAAATGTACTATTTTATATGCTAACGTAGACATTAATTTTAATATGTGAAATAGAATTTCCATTTGTGAAGCGAAAAAAGCAATCGAAAAAAATAAAATCGTAATTGGTAACGAATATAAAAAAATCGCGGACCATAAAACTTTTTCTGTGGACTATCGATGGTCCGCGAACCAACGGTTAAGAAACACTGGTTTCTTCATGAAAATGCTATATGCCATTTGTATTGAAAAAAATAAATAAGAAAACATAAAAAAAGTTTTAAAAAACACACTTATATTGAAAACAAACCAAAAACTAAAAAATAAATTTGATGATACAACACGATGTTTCAAAGAAACAAAGGTTGTGTTCAAACGTTAAATCTTTTATTAATATGTTTGATTTCTAACTGTAATAAATTTAAACACCTTTTTAAACAATTTAAAACAGATGGCAAAATTAGATGTACAGACTAGAATACTATTTAACTAGAATTTTTGTTAGATAAATAATTTTCCGTTACACTTTTTTACAAAAAATAAAATTGGGTGGCGCAGTCAGCGAATTGAACGTATTACATCACATTTTGTATTGTAAGTAATTTATAATACTTTAAAATAGTTGAATTAAGTTTTAGTATTTATACTTATTGCTTAATTAAGATTTAGGATTAGCACATTTTCTACATATTTATTGCCTTTCTATATTGACATTAATATGATTTTTCTTTCTAAAAATAGGTTAACTTAATGGTACGAGCTGAAAGGACGATGTGTTCAATAACTGTACCAGAAATTTGTCAAAAAAAAAATCGTTAAGTATGTCCAAACGAGAAAATTTGCAAATTATTTGCTTAAAAAACGTTCATTTTGAGTGATTACGAGTAGTACAACATTGTATCTGAAGAATTGTTGATGGTCAACATTGGTATGTATAGCCCGCTTTTGAACAGAGTCCAAGAGAGCTAGGATATTAACATATGCAGCGCCCTAAACTTGACAACAATACTCCATAAAAGGACGAATATAGGACTTATAAATGTGGAGTAATGCTATGGTCATTATATGATCGTTCCAGAGCAAGTCATTGGATATTGTGACTCCCAATTAACGAATGCTTTCACATTCGTCTATTTGGTCGTCACACATATTAATTGAAATATCGTTGGGAAACTCGGTCTTTGATCTGGAAACAATCAATAGCTGTGTTTTGGTGGAATAAAAGTTGACCAAATTTTTGTCACCCCAATCGGCGACTTTTTTAGGTCCTCGTTTACATTTATAGCAGCGTCTCTCCAGACGGGATTTATTCGTTCATCCATTTTACCTCTTGAAGATAGGGGGACGAATGACTTGTGCAGTGTACTTTCATCTGCAAAACTATTTATTGGGTTGCTGGTGATTTGCAACAGTTCGTTGATATAAATTAAAAATAAAGTGGTTATATATATATATTATATATATATATATATATATATATATATATATATATATATATATATATATATATATATATATATATATATATATATATATATATATATATATATATATATATATATATATATATATATATATATATATATATATATATATATATATATATATATATGTATATATATATATATATATATATATATATATATATATATATATATATATATATATATATATATATATATATATCAGGCACGAATCCTCCATATATTGATTGGAATGAGTGCTTCCGTAAACATTTAATTTATTATATGAAACAATTTTGAAATTTTTGTTTGATATAAAATTACATCTATAAACCTTTTGTTTTTTTCCTACCATACTCATTTATCCACAAACACACGACTCAATCTGAATCAACAAACAAAATACTTACAAATTTACTCATCATACAAAATAATAAAAATAATGATCTCGCTAGATTCATTCATCTATCCATACATAATAAAATTCAATAATTAGAAATATTATATATTTCCCCTTAAAATGTTCATATGAAATTTGAGATAAATAATGAGTTTTAAAAATCATTATGAGAGAAATGAAATTTCTTTTGCTTGAGAGAATATTGTTTTAATTTATTTTAAATCTCTTTTTGGTTTCTTTTTGTTTCAAACTAAGAGATATTTTGTTTTTTGATGAAAAATTAAATTCATTTAAAATTTGAATTTGTTTGAGATACAGATATTTCATTTCGGCTTAAGTGATTTACGGCAGGTTTTACGTTTTCATATTTTGATATTGAAGTAATAATATTGTATACTGATTTAATTTTTGTAGTTTCATTTATATTGAAGAAATTATTGAATATAAATAAAATGAATGTCTGTAATTGTGTTGTAGGCAATATTTTAGAAAAATCTTTCTCATCAAGAAGTTTTGATGAAAAGAAAAAAATTTTAGATAATGGAAAGCCAACACCAAATTTGACCATTTCTACTGTCATTAAAAGATGTACAAGACATTTTTCAATGAAGTTTTATGAAAGCTATGTTTGGTTAACGGGCTGTAGTAAAACAAACAAATTGTATTGTTGGCCATGTCTTTTATTTGCTACGGATAAGTCTGTATGGAATACTACAGGCTTTTATGACATGAATAATTTATCCAAAGCAGCTAAAAGACATGAAAAAGAATGCAGCTCTCATATGACTGCAACTATTGCTTTAAAGATATTCGGTAAAACACGAATAGAAAATGTTTTAGATTCGTCACGAGCAATGTCTATAAGAGCATACAACGAAAAAGTAAGGCAAAACAGAGGCATATTTAAATGTTTGATAGATGTCACATGCTTTCTTGCGGCCCAAGAGCTACCATTCAGAGGAGATGACGAATCACCAGATTCCTGTAATAGAGGCAATTATATTGAGTTGCTTAAACTTTTATCTTGTTATAACCCCGTACTCAAAAACCATTTAGATAATTCCAAGGTATTTTCTGGTTTATCCAGTGAAATACAAAATGATATAATTTCTTCTATTGCCTTTGTATTGTCAGAAGAAATTCATAATGAAGTTAACAATAGCGATTACATTGGACTATTGTTAGATGAAACAACTGATGTGTCAAATAAATCCCAACTGTCAATTATGGTTCGATACGTCAAAAAAGATTGTAACGTTGTTGAAAGGTTTATTGGATTTGCTGATGTTTCACTTGGTAGAACAGCTCGGGAATTGTTTGAGTTTATTGTACCCTTTCTGAAAAAACAAAATATGTTTGACAAATTGGTTTGTCAAAGCTATGATGGTGCTGCCGTTATGTCTGGTAATTCAAATGGGTTACAGATTAAAATTAAAGAATTAATGCCTAATGCGCACTATATTCATTGTTTTGCTCATAAGCTGAATCTTGTTTTATCGCAATCGTGCTCCAAAATCAAAGTTTGTGCCGGATTTTTCAAAAGTATGAGTTGTTTTGTGAGTTTTTTTAGTCACTCAACTAAGAGGTTAGCTGCATTTAATGAATTTGTTAAGAAAAAAGTTCCAACTAGTGCTCCAACTCGATGGGAATATAATGGACGTGTTGTTCAAACATTATTTGAAATAAAGCCCCATTTATTAACATTTTTTGAGAATATAATAGAAAATGAAATAGACTGGGACAATGAAGCAGTATTGCAATCAAAAGGCTTATTGCATATCTTAAATGACAAAAAATTCATTATTTTGCTTCACTTTTTTAATAAATTCTTTCCACATTCGGATACTTTGTTTAAAATATTACAAACTAAATCCAACGATATGCAATTTTGTATACAGCAAATCAATAGCTTCAAAAATACTATTAGTCGCATAACAGAGAATTTCGGAGATTTTTGGGAAGGTGTTGATCAAATGGAGAATTTAGACCTTTTAGAAACACGTCGATCAGATGCGAATCTATCTACAAAAGCTGAATTTGAAAATCTATTGAAAACAGTTATAACCCTCATAATTATAGAACTAGATAATAGATTCGACTCCTTACCATATTTTGAGTTTCTGAAGCTGGCCGATCTTTCACAATATAAAAATTTCGATAAAAAATTTCCAGAGAGCTTAATATTAAATTTACAAAATGCTTATCCTGGTTTTTTTGATATTCCTGCCTTAAAAACAGAATTAAAAGTAGTTTTCAATGATGATAATTTTACAGCTAAAAAAAATATTCAAGAAGTTTTACACTTTTTAGTTGAAACTGAGTTGGATAATTGTTTCTCCGAATATTTTAAATTTATTAAATTGGTGTTAACATTTCTTGTAACTACAGCCTCTGTTGAGAGATCATTTTCTTGCTTAAAAAGAATTAAAACGTATTTAAGAAATAAATGTGGACAATCGAGACTATCAAATTTAGCCCTAATATTTATTGAAAAAAATTTATTAAATAATTTGAAAAGTGGTGATGATTTTTACGACAAAGTCATTAACAATTTTAGTTCCCAACAACGAAGAATTGAACTTTTATATAAAACTTAGAAATTTATTTTTTATGCAAATAATAAACTGAAATATTTTTTTTATTTGATTTTGTATTGAAACAAAGATTTTTAATTATTAAATAACGAATTTAAGAATTAATAAAAAAAACAAATTAATTTTTTGAATTATGGATTAATTTATTTATTTAATTACGGAATTAAATTTACGAATTTTAAAAAATTTTAATTTTTAATTTTACTTTTATTTATATATGATTTGAGACAACTTAACACAGATGTAGCATTAGATGTACCGACTAGATTAATAATATTTTAATAAATAAATAACAAATATTTGTAGTATTCGTGTTATATAAATATTTAGTTATATTCACAAATTTTGCATATATTTGTTTGTTTCTTATATGGATTGCGCCACTTATCTATTTTTGGAAAATATGAGGACGGAAAATTATTTATTTATCAAAAATATTAATCTAGTTAAGAATTTTTAATTCACTAGATTTGAATAATGAAACAATTTTGAATTATATTTCGGATTTTGATTGAGCACTTAAAACTCAAGTAATTAAGAAAGTCATGTGAACTTTTTAATTCGAAAGTATATTTTGGATTTTTCTCACACAAAAACCCCTTTTTACCCTAACTAGCCTTTAAATTAAATGTTTAAGTATCAAATTCTGAATCTGTACAAAATAATATCTAAATACTTTAAAATTTGAATATTTGGTTTATTTGGTTCATTTTCTGTGTTTTTTATTAAAATAACGTTGTGTCAGCAAATTAGCAAAAATATTAGCAAATTTATTTGATTAATGCTTTTTATTTAATTTATAATATTCGAATGCATAAGTTATTTGATGATCATCAATTTTTTGTTTGTTTAAAATATATTAATTTAAAATATATTTGTTTAAATCATTTAAAATTCAACAAAATGAAGGTCTATAGTGTTTGTTATTCTTAATATAAAGTATTCTTAAATATAAAAATTTAATTATTATGTTTTGATTTGAGACTAAGCTCATTGCTAAAAACTTGACTAGATTTTAACCATCCTAGTTGAAATACAAATTAACTAAAAGTACGTAGAAAAACAATGTAAGAAACATCTTGAAAAACAAATAAAGCACATATAATATAAAGTTCCTTTCCTTAAACAGTGTTTTAAGAAAAAGTATTTCTAGAATTTACTGCTTCCGTCGTAAAACAAAACAGGCTTCGTGCCTGATATATATATATATATATATATATATATATATATATATATATATATATATATATAACGATATGAGATATAACAGAATTTAGCGGCACTCTCATGGTCGCATTTTTTGACCTACACCAAAATAATTTTCTGTGTATGTTTCGGCAAATAATTTCTTAAACAAGTTCGTGAACTGGCCATATCCGGGTACCGGTTAAGCGGCTAGAGCCTAAAAAGTCGAATAATCTAGGGCGCTATAACTTCCGTTTGAATTATAATATTTTAATAAAATTTAATAATATTGAATATTTGAACCTTTTGTTATCATTTTTATCCAGATGACTACCTTTGCGTTTCAATCAGCTGTCAATCAGCTTCAAAAATCAGCTGTTTTAAAAATTTATTAAACTTTGCTGTCCTTGATCTAGTGAAAATGGCCAAGCTCATATTTGAAAACTTTTTCTCACGTATATAGAATATAAATCTTTCCAAAATTTTCAAAAAAAATAGTTCAAGTTCAAAGGTTGAGACCCTAGGGCTGTTAAAATGAAAACAAACGCAAATAGCAATGCTTTCATCATGTTTCAATTTATGTTATTTAAATTCATCTTATCTTTTAAGCATACCTTTAAACTATAGCCTCAAAAAATTTCAGCTTTCTAACCCAAAAGGTTCCATTTTTATAAGCATTATAATGCACCTCTGGCAAGAAAAATATCAAGCCATTTAATACCATAGAAAAATTATCAAAATCTCTTTTGTTTTTATTTTTTTTACTAAGTAACCGTTTGAAAAAAGATTAAATAAGAACAAAAAAACACAACAACAAAAGATGATTTTGAAATAAAATTGTTTGATAATGTTTGATTATAAATTATGTGTGATGGTATAATTGTAGTTGTGACGTAGTTCATTTGATCTTTGGTGGATTTAATATGTTATTCTTTTTACCCTTGTGGAAAAAGAACCCATTTCCACAAGGCATTAAGCGTGATGAAAATAAACTCTTCATATGCTATCATAGAAAAAATTATTTTTACAATAAACTTGAATTTACAGAAACTGTTCATTTTTGTTTTTTCATTTTACTTCGGTTTTGAAAATACCTAAGTATTACTTTCATGAGCCAAATTCTTACTCCCACATTTTTTGGCACTTCTCGACGTTTAAGGACCTACTGATTCTAAAAAGGCAAAAAAAAAATGTATGTCTGTCTATCGGCCGGCCGTCACACCCGACGAAATCTAGAAAACCGCTGGACGGATTTTAAAAATAGGTTTATTCAGTGGTAAGAGCCGAAAGGAAGATGTGTTCGATAACTGTACCGGAAGTGTGTCAAAAACTCGTCAAGTGTGTCAAAACAAGGAAATTTGCATATTTTTTGCTTAAAAACGCTCATTTTAAGTGATTACCAATAGAAACATTGAATTCGAAGAAATCTTGATGGTCGGGATTGGTATGTGAGACCAAAAACTAGATTATTGCATTATAAGTTTGTCAAAAAATTGTTTTCAAGTAGGTCAAAAAAATGATTTCATTTAATTTTTAGCCAATTTTTGGAAAAAAAATCTAGCTGTTTGTATGTAGCTGTTTGTGACATGGAAATTTTTGAATTTGTTATAGTTTTTGAAATATTCTTGGAATTTTAAAAAAAGTTTGTATTTTTGATTTTGTAATAAATTTTGCAATATTTTTAGAATTTTGGAAAAAGTTTTAATTTTTGATCTTGTCATAATTTTACAATATTTTTAGAATTTTAATTTAGATTTCATTATAATTTTTGGAATTTCGAAAAAAGTTTCAATTTTTGATATTATAGTTTTTGGAATAGTTTTAGAATTTTGGTAAAAGTTTGAATTTTTTAATTTTTAAGAGTTTTTGGAATGTTATTAGGATTTAGAAAATGTTTAAATATTTGATTTTATTCCAATTTTTGGAATTTTCAAAATAGTTTCAATTTTTAATTTTGTTATAATTTTTGCAATGGCTTTAGAATTTTTGAAAAAAGTTTGATTTTATTTAATTTTTACAATATTTTTGGAATTTTGAAAGATATATGAATTTGTGGTTTCTCGAAACGTTTGCGTAGTTTGCTGATTGTATCATCTTTTCACTAAATTATGTTAATTTATAATCTGTTATGATTTTCCGGCAACGTATAGATGTTTCGTGTTAGTTTTGTAATAAATTTCTAAACAGAGATAAAAAGATACATGTACTTTAACAAAGAGTCATAACTCCTTTGATATACATCGCTGCCCAAAACTAAAAGCAATGTCCTCATACAAGTTGTATGCCGAAAACTATATCAAAATCCTTAACCAAAACCGAAGTCTTGATATCTCAGAGCTTGAGATTTCAGCCCCTTTATATTTTGTTCTTTGAATTCAAAAATAAAAATTATACATATTTCTTTTATGTCTTAGAAAGAGGAACGAGTAATCTAGACAAGAAATCTTAGTTGTGATGATAACGATAACAAGAGAGAAGGTTTTTGATCCTAGAATATTGTGATAGAATTTTTTAATTTATTTTTTTGTGATTTTGAAAATGGTTACATTGTATTTGTATTAATTATAGTACATTATGATGCTAGGACGTAAAGCTAAGGTTTTTGGACGTATGTGGAGTTTGCAAATCGAGGCGCCAATCGAGTCCAAAATGGCTTACGTCCGTGTATCATATATACTATTTTTTATTCGCCGCATGCAAAATATTTAGAAAAATTGTTTAATCTAAATCAAAATTAAAAACTTTATAAATTTTGAAATAAAAATATGTTGAACAAGTATCTTTTGACTAACATGTTTGTTATTTCTTTTCAAAGAAATCGTATAACTATGACAACAAAGAATAACAAATATTTTAATTGGATTAAAACATTTGGAATCGAAAGGTTGCTTTGATAAAAATTTCTAATTTTTATAGAATTTAAACAAATATAAATGTTTTTTACTTTTTTGGACGTAACTATAACAACAAAATATATGGCTAAATAGATTTTGACCTGCTGAAAACGAATATTATATTCATTTTTTTAGGTTAGCTCTTGTTTTTGAGATATTCGCTAACAAAGGGTGGGTTTTCGGTGAACAAAAAGGTTTTGTCCGGTTTTTGGATTATTTTACAAAACAATAGTACATTATGATGCTAGGACGTAAAGCTAAAGATTTTGGACGTATATGGAGTTTGATACACATACACATTAAGTCCAAAATAGCTTACGTCCGTGCATCATATACATATACTATTTTTTATTCGCCGCACGCTAAATATTTAAAAAAAAAATGTTTATTCTAAATTAAAATTATAAATTTGCATAAATTTTGAAATGAAAATATGTGGAACAAGTTACCTTTGACAAAATATTTGTTATTTTCTCCAAATTATTGTATAACTATGACAACAAATGATAACAACTATTTTAATTGGATAATGAAATTTTGAATTTAAGGGTTGCTTTGATAAAAATTTCTATTTTTCATAGAATTTAAACAAATACAAATGTGTTTTCTTTTTTGGACGTAGCTATGACAACAAAATATATGGTTGAAAAATGACACTTTAAGGGCGCAAATCACATTAAAAAAGTAGCACTTTAATATATAGGCGAATAAAAACAAATTTAATATATTAATGAAACAAGTGCGTAGAAAAGATACTAACAAACATTTTGAGCTGTTTTATGAAAAAATCCATCAAGAATTCTGGAAGTTATACTCGAAAAAAGTTTAAAAAAAATAAAAAATTTATGTTTTTTTAATATTTTTCTATATTCAACGTCATAAATTTTGAACAAACAATGATTGTAAATTTTTTTAGTTTTTTGGAGCTTACAGTTAATTCAATATCATTTCTTTATATAGGTTATATACGCTTTTAACCCGCCAGGGATCCATTTTAGGAGATAATTAATTTCTTTTAACCTCACTATTTGTGATTTTCGAAAGTTAGTATAGGTATATTTTATCCTATATTTTAAGTTAAAAATCACGAATTTTGTGCAGGTTGCACAAGTTATTCAGGTTTTCCCAAAATAAATCAAAACTCAAAATTTGGAGAAAAAAAATTTTTACTAATAATAATTTAAATTCTGCAACATAATTGATTTATATATGATTTTCGAGTTAAAATTGCGAGTTATGGTCAAAACCTGGTCGTAACACAACGTTAAAACGTTTACTGAACATTTTCTCTATTGTACCATCTTGAATGTGTTAAATTGCAGTAGACATAACTATTTTTCGGCATCCACGGTTTATCTTCATTCAGTTTTATGCTAAAGTAATAAAGGTATGTAAATCTTATATATGGAGTGATTTTTTAGCATTTTTTTTTTTTTTATTAATTAGTTAGACATGTTTAGCACACTAAATATGAAATATTCATTATTTAGACTCTTTGATTATCCGAAGATACCATGTCAACTATAAAGGAAGGAGATGAGGAAAATGGAAGGAATGGTGATATAGGGATAACTATACTAAGTTTTTTAAATGATGATGGACATTTTCTTTAAATGCCTGAGGGGAAAATTCATCGGGAAATACAGAGGAAGGCATTGAGTTCCATAATTTGGCCACTCTATTAAAATAGTCGTTTTGGAAGGACACAGTTCTACAACGAGGTATTTGTAAAACAAATGGATGGGATAACTCGGCAGCTCTTGTTTGTCGATTATACTGCGCACACGATGGAAGGATATTTTGAATTTCCTTTGGGGAGAATTGGCTAAAGTTATATTTATACACTGAAAGAAAAGATTGCTCAATTCAAGTATAATAGGTATAAGATTATGCATAATAGTTGCTTAAATGTGTGCTAAGCATAACTATTCTCAATTTATTCTCATTTGAAGAATAAAGCGCTAATAATTTGTTAGTTTTTATAATTCTAAAATTGAGAATATACAACATGATTCAAGTAAATACAGTTGCTTGTTTAAAGTATATTATTCTCAAGATGATAAATCTTTGATTTATAAAATCATAAACCGTTTTCAAAACTATACTCCATTTGAGAATATATTTAATATTTTTAAGAATACTTGATTCAATGTGAATTAAAAACTATTAATCTTTTTTGAGTTCTAAACTCATTTTGAGAAAAAGCATACTAAGTACGAGAATATCCTTCGATGAAATTTGCTAGATTTTGACTAAATTAAACTAATTTTGAGAATATCTTATCTACTTTCAAGAATAAAATATTGCAAAATATTCTTAAAACAAGCACAATAATTCTCAAGTTGAACCATTTATTTATCAGCCGACGCAAGATTTGAGTGAAAAATGCATTGGTTGAGAAAACGTAGAACGATCTTTAGTGATCTTATTTTACAATAATGAGAGGATTTGATATTATTTTCCAGTGCAGACAAAATCAATTAAGAAATTAAATCACATAATTTTATTTATTTTATTTTACCTACACTTTATTCACAAATATTGTTTTTATTATATGAAAAAATTATATTCATTAGTAAATATTTTATATTTGAATTGACTAACTAGTTATTATTTATTTATAAATACACAAACCAAAGAATAGTCGTTCAAGTAAATTAATAGATAAAAGTAAAACTAATCAAATAAACTTCAAGCGGAATAACTTTAACTTAATTTTAACAATTTAAAATACAATCCTAACATTTAAATTATTCCATTTTTGAATATTCGAATTAAATTTAAATAAAAATTAAAACACTTTAAAAATTTTAGATTATTAAAATTAAAAATTATAGAGCACAAGTATATAAAAAAAGCTAAATTATAAATAATATTATCAAATTTACCATATTTAAAATTCTGTTGATCTTGTTTATTCTAGTTTTGATCCAATTAATTTGTGGCTGCTAATTTCTATCATGGAATCGGACCAATGATGAAATCGATTTTCCCAATTACGATTTTGTCCTCAGTAGAGTAGCTCTAAATAGCAGTGTAATTTCGTTGATCAATGATTGAAGCACTTGTATGTTTTTAATCTAGAAAATAAGCAAATGTTTTTGCATTAATATAATGTTATTCATATAAAGTAAATATTCATACCTGATCAATTTATCCGGTGTTTTGAAAGATTTTTTTAGCATTCAGATGTTTAACATGATTTTATAAACTTGATTGGTAACCTCCAATTAGACTTTTGCATAAAAAAACAAAGTCTCACTCTACATCATATCAGCCTATAATAAATACAAATGTTTATAAAAACTCAATCAAATATTTTAAAATATAAACAATTTTTAGGAAATAGTTACAATAAAGCATAACAAAAACACTTGCGTTTAGCTTAATAAAATTCCTGTCAAGCTACTACAAATGATATTGAAATAGGAAAAATAAATTTAAATATATTAATATTAATGATTATTAACCAGTATTAATTCCAAGATGTTTCCTAACTAGGCCACCGTGGCGAAAACCATATCAATTCGCTTTTAATTGTTTACTTGGAATAAAACATCGTGTTAATGATAATATTATTTTTCATATGAAATCAAAAATCTTTTATACTTATTTTTTATTTAATTTTTTATACTTATTTGAAAAAAAAAAACACTTAGAAAAACAATTAAGCAAGCACCATTCCTTTCTGCGCACTTCAATGAGGTTTTCTCCTGAGTGCCCCGTTTGAAAAAAATTACAACTAACACTGATTAATTTATATCATAATATAGGTAAAATATGTTAATGAAATATAATAATAATCATGATAATCACTATTGACTATTTACATACCGTAAATTATACACACAACTTATTTCCTCCATATTTTGCACAATGAATAACACTTTTCAGTACACAGTTTATATAACGTTTCGATATCTTAAAATTTAAACTTAAACTAAACCAGAATAATGTGAATAAAATACTTTCAATAGCATTTGCAACTAAATTTTTTATGGTCCAATTACTCCTATTAACAATATTATTCTCAAAATAAGCAAGAAAAAATCGTATCAAATAAGCATTATTTTCTCAATTTAAGTAAATCAGTCAAAAACGTGAATGAATCATAAATCTTATTCTCATATTGATCTCAATATACACGAATCAAGAACCATTTTGCACAATGGATTACTTATATGAAGAAAAACTATTCAGGAATTATGAATTTCAATTTTTACGGAATAGGGTTTCTGAAAAACAGTGTTTTTATAAAACAGCTGTTTTAAAATTTTGAAAAACAGCTGTTTTACTATTTTTCATGTTTCATGAAAGTTTATATGGTTACATTTTAATATAAATTTTATTTTTTATAATGATATATTCAAGCTACAAGCGCTGATAATGACGTAGTAGAAAGGTGTAAATTTGTTTTTGTACAGAAGTTTGCATACACTGAAAATACTCTTCCCGCATCCACAGAATCAAAGAATATGCATATGTAGTATCAAAAATCTTCTATAAATTTTCTCTTAGTTTGCCTGTAGTTTAGAGATAGAAAATAGAGAAAATTTAGTGTTTGTTCACTTGAAATTATCTTATCTAGGAGAGTCTTAGTGGTTCATTTTTCTGAAGCAATACATTAAGTTCTCTTTGTACAGTTAAAATTCACTTGTATGAATTATCGCTAGTTATTTTAATAATTTCTACATCATTTACGCAAAAAAAGATGCCACCATACCTGCAAAAACTATTGTAGCTCTGGATAGCGTAATCGTAGGGTTTTTATAGGGCTGCGTAATAAAATACTGACCTTTGCACTCCAACGTTTATCAATTCGAATCTTCAAATTATCTATCAACTTCTTATTAATTTCACTATTCATTAAAGAGAATAAATTTTAATATTGTGTGTGTGCTCATCAGTGTTGAATCTTATCTGCTAAGATCCTCAACAGCTAGTTTTAAGTTTCTAGTAAACAGCTTCTTTAGTAAATCTTTTCACGCATCTACGTTGTCGACCAAATCTAAATATGTCTTAAACTCCAATAAAGTCTTTATCAATCGCCCTTTGTTAGGATTGGGTTCTAGCGAGTCTTTGAATAAAAAACATGATTTTGAATAGTTGACAGTTTCATGTATTTGATGAGATTGTAGGTGTTTTTATATAAATCATGGTGGTCGATGTTTTCTTCATTCTCACTATCGATTACTTCAACATTTTTGAAGTAAAACTTCTTTAGACGCGTTATAAGAATTTTGCAACGGAGGTACAAAAAACGAATATAAATTTCGGCAAATATACGATACAATCCGATTATGACACACATATTTTAAATATTCACTGGGTTTTGGTGCATTATAGAAATAGTCCATATTTTTCGATGCTTAAACATTTAACAGAAATTCAATTAAAAAAACATAATTTTGAATTAAATTTAATGATTTTCAATCCGAATTTTCGGAGTATTTTCATTTAATTTAATATCAATTTTCAAAATATTATATGTCTGCTCCATTTTTGTTTGCAATGGATGCTTAGACTCGTAAATTAATAAAAATGGCAGCATATTAGGCTTCTTTAAAGGCAGAGAAATAAGTTGTCGCAAATAAATCTTGGTAAATGGCATATATAATGAAATATAAGATGACAAAAAGCACCGTTTTAAAATTTGAGCAAAATCGAATAACTGGTTCAGGAATGGAAGCATGTTTGGTGGATCTTTTTGGTTTGTATGTTCAAGTCATTCATTTGTTCATTTGTTATTGTATTTTTTATTCACTTATGCAGTCTCGTACTAAATGTTATATGAGTTGGATGTGTCGATTGTAGATGGTGGTCATTGTGGTCATGGTGGCCATGGTGGTCATGGTGGTCATGGTAGTCATGGTTGTAATAGTGGTCATGAGGGTCATAGTGGTAATGGTGATCACGGTGGTCATGGTGATCACGGTGGTCACGGTGGTCATAGTGGTCATGGTGTTCATTGTGGTCATGGTGGTCATGGTAGTCATGGTGGTCATGGAGATTATAGTGGTCATGGTGGTCATGGTGGTCACGGTGGTAATGGTGGTCATGATGGTCATGGTGTTCACGGTGGTCATGATGGTCATGTTGGTCATGGCGGTCATGGTGGTCATGTTGATCAAAGTGGTCATGGTAGTCATGGTGGTCACGGTGGTCATGGTGTTCACGGTGCTCATGATAGTCATGATGGTCATGGTGGTGTCACGGTGGTCATGGTGTTTAGAGTTTGCACCCCGGGCTTTCCTGGGCGGGAAAAAATATTTGTGTTGATTAAATTTGTATTTTTAAATAGACAAATGAGTGCGTGTAATCTTTGCACGCGGTTAAAATAAATTTCTTTGGCTACTTTGGCAGGTATTAATTCAAATTTAAATTTAAAAACACAAAAAACAGTAAAACAGTCTTTTTCAAAAATTCCAGATATTTTTTCCAAAATACAGCTGTTTTACTGTTACTGTTAAACAGGAATCAGAAACCCTATCACAGATTCATAAATTAATAATAATAAATTTGTCTAAATTTGAGAAAATAATTCTGTCAAAACTAACGAAATTTATCAATATCGGTTCAAGAAATCAGTTTTCTACATTTGATACTAAATTTTTTACTCGGATTGAGAATAAATATATTACAATTTCATCGATCTTTTGTAAGTTGAATTTGAGAATAAAGTTCTTCAAATAATTAGAATAATGCATAAACGTAGCATAATTGATTTAAATGTTGTAACTTATAAATCCACGAATTTGAAATTATTAGTCTTATTTTGTGAAATTGTTAAATTACTAAAACTGATCTATTTGATCCCAATTTAAGCATAAAATTCTTTTTTTAAGTAGTTAATTCTTTAATTTTCATCAATTTTGATTTTCTGTTATTAAGAATTGGTTTTACTCAATAATAGAATAGGATTTCTCTCAGTGTAGTAGATTGACAATTCAGCCACATTTCTTCTGTGCTGGAGTGAATCCAGCTGGTCCGTTAGTTCGGTATTATCAATCAACCGCATTGCTTTTCTCTGTACAGAGTCTAGACATTTTATTATTGAATGACAAGCACCTCCCCAAACATGACAGCAGTACTCCATACATGGACGAACAAAGGACTTGAAGATTAGCAAAATTTGCTCGGGATTGAAATACTTTTTACATTGACTCAAGAATCCTAATTTTTGCATTGCAGATTTAGCGAGGTTGAACACATGTTTATTCCATTTCAGGTTATTTTGAATATCCACTCCAAGAAGTCCAATTGATTCAACCTCATGCAATTCCTCATGGTTTATTTTAATAGGAAAATTTTTATGTCGCTCTATTCGTGAAAGACGGCATAATTTGGTTTTGGTTGGATTAAATGAAACAAGATTACGATCACCCCATTCCATTATACGCTCCAGATCTTTGTTGATGGAATCAATTAGCAGCTCTCTATCAGTGGTAACTGCAGTATGAAGTCGAAATTTAGGAGATGCATGTGATGCATGTAATGTGCTGTCATCAGCAAAACTATGGATTGGGTGCACTGTGGAAATAAGCAGATCATTAATGTATAGAAGAAACAAGGTTGGTGAGAGTGCCGAACCTTGGGGAACCCCAGCATTGGTTGTGAAAATATTGGATGTGATACCATCTAAATTAACATGAAATTGGCGACCGGTAAGAAAACTATGAATCCATGAGACAGTAACATGGTCTATGCCATAAGATTTTAATTTAGCTATAAGATTTTTATGCCATACTTTATCAAATGCTTTAGAAATGTCAAGTGAAATACTGAATGTTTCACCGTGGTTTTCCAGCGATTTGTTCCAGAGATGGGATACGTAGGCTAACAGATCACCTGTTGCATGACTTCTACGAAAACCATACTGCTTATCATCAATCATTCGCGACATATCCAAATAATCTATCAAATTGTAGTTAACATATTTTTCAAATATTTTGGCTAAAACCGACAGAATTGCAATTGGTCTATAATTGTAAGGGTCTATCGTACTGCCTTTCTTTGATATGGGTTGAATGCTGGCCAGCTTCCAAGAATCGGGAAATATTCCGGTTTTATAAGATAAATAGAAAATTTTTGTTAAAATTGGAGCTAGTTGTCTAGCAAAGTATTTAAGAATGAGGGGTGGAATACCGTTGGGGCCAGCAGATTTGTTGATATTGAGAGAAAGAAGCATTTTCCGTACAGTGTTGCAACGAAAAACAATTGGATTCATTTTCGTTACAACATGGGGGAATGAGTGTAGGAGAATGGGGGGGTTCAACTATGTTTGAGTTTTCTGCGAAAATACGACCCAAAAGATCCGCTTTCTCTTTCGAGTCGCTCACGGAAATGTCATTCAGAACTAAGGTTGGAATATAGGATCGAGTGAAATTGCTCTGGACTGATTAAACTGCCTGAAAGAAACTACGTGAGCCAGATGGGTGCTCGGCGAATTTCTTTGCTTTCTTCTGGATAAACGCGTCTTTGTCCAAGTCTATTTTGAATTTACTAATATTTCTGGCTTTCTTATAGGCGCTATGGGTTTCAGGTGTTTTATTAGCATTATACGTCTTGAATGCTTTGCGTTTATTCCTCACTGCCTCATCAACATCCCGTGTGAACCAAGGCTCAGTTTTAGGAGCGATTAATCGATTTGTAATAAACCGCCGCATTCCTTCTTTTATGATTTCAGAAATTCTTATTGCCGATGTGCTAGGATCTTGATCAACACAACAAATAGTTTTCCAAGGTGTTGCATGATGTAGCAAGCATGATGTATTATGCAAATTCAACAAATAAAACAAAATGAATTTGGACTATTTTTACACTTGAAACTTCTTGCGAAGCCATTTAAATAGATTTAACTTTACACGTTACGATTTTAAAAGAATTCTTTGCTGATGTTTGAGAACGACTGAACTTGTAAAATATTATTTACGATGCGGCACAAAAAGAAAGGAAAATATACATAAACGCGGTTGAAATAAGGAAAACTCAAAATAGCTCGCAGTTTTTATTCGAAAATCTGGATAACAACTTAAATATAAATCAATTATGTTGCATAATTTAAATTATTCTTAGGGCCAGTTTCACCATCCTCAGTTAAGTTACAGTTAAGTTAAATTTAAGCTAACTGCCACTTAACTGAAGGAAATGGGTTTCACCAGTCTCGGTTAGCTAAATATTATGTTAAATTCTCAGAGAACTTGATATACAAAATATATTTAAGTTAAAATTTAACCAAGAGAAATGCGATACGTCATATTTGGATGAAAAATATGAATGAATGAAATATGAGAAATGTTGAAATAAAAATTAAAATATAAATAAATAAATTGCAGGATTTTTTTATCTTTTATCTTTCAAAATTCGGTTTGGTTATTCAAAACTAATAGCATTTCAACTTATTGTTAAGTTTAACCGTTGGTTAATTTAACAAAGAGAATTGTGGTGAAACCGAAACATTTTGTTATCCTCCAGTTAAAGTTAAGTTCTGGATAAAGTTATATGAACGATGTTTTTTATGATCGGTTTTTATTCGTTTGATAAATAATAGGAAAAGTAAAATAAAGTAAAGTTTATTTTGGAAAAGTAATTAAAAAAATGGAAAAACAGATGATTTGAGATTTTGATATAAAAAATATGATTTGTGATTATCTTCTTTTAAAGAGAATTTTAAATTAATGATTAAAAAGATTCTTTGTATTTTGTTTGATAATTTCCTATCTTGATAATAAGAATAGATACGCGTAAGAATGAAGATGAATATGTGCGGGGGAAAACTTGACCATTTTTTATTTTTCTGAAACTTGGCATATAAGTAGTATGGACAAAATAAAAAATACTCCCTATTTTAGAATTCTTTTAAAGTGCATAGTATGAACATAGGCGAAGATTTTCCCAATCCGAACTAACCTTGAAATTAAATTGCTTATGGTAAGTACGACTAAAATTCTAACTTCCTAACATTTGTTCGAATAATTTTATAAAAAAAAATTTAACCGTTGAAGTTCGAATGATATAGTCTAGAGCAGTATTTCTCAACCGTTGGTCCGCGTACCATTAGTGGTCTAGAGGAAAATTTTAGTGGCCCACGAATTTCTTTGTTGCTTTTTTATTGGAGGGCCTTGAGACTTGCAGTTCAAGTAGCACTGCGACCTGAAGATCTATTGTGGCTACCTTGATTGTGTTATTAGTAAGTCGTCGCCTGTGCCGTTACTGGTTGTATTCTGTCATCCAAGTTGAGACTTTTAGTAAAATTAATTAGCTCAATTGGAGTGACGTTTTGTGGTAATGGAAGTGTTAGTCTTCTGTGACCAAATTGGTTGTATCTGTGCCAAAAGAGATCAGGACAGCTGCAGATGACGTGTTCCATCGTTTCCGCGTTCGAGTAGCAGAATCTACACCTGTCGGAAACAACAAGGCCCATTTTGTTAAGATGGTGGTTTAAAGGACCATATCCAGTAACGCACCACGTTAAAATTCTTAGAGACTCTCTGTTTAAGTCGATTGTTTTTAAGGTTGAAACAGGAACCTAGGGTTACCTAGAAAATTCTTGGAGTGTACTAGTCCCTCTCATCTTCTCCATAATTTAGCATTTTGTTCCTGTTCTCATGTTTGGATTGTGCCTTTGAGCGAACTCTTGGCCATTCAGAAGCATGGTTCCGGCCCAACAAACTTTTTTTTGGCACCTTGCTTTGCGTCAGCGATAGCATTTCCTTGTATTCCTGTGTGGCTAGGTGCCCACACAAGTGTTACTATATTACTGCAGTAGATTTTTAGTAGATTTTGGTAGCATTCCCATACAAGTTTTGAATCAAAGCGCGTAGATTTTAGTGCCAAGAGTACTGCTTGGCTGTCAGAGATAATATATATTTCAATATTTTGGTATTTTCTTTCAGCACATAGTAAAGCGCAACTGCTAATGGCCAAAATTTCTGCTTGAAATATGGTTCTTGTGGTGCCTAAGGCAACCGTTTGTTTTGTTCTAGGACCAAACACTCCTGATCCGTGCCCATATTGGTTCGAGAACCATCTGTGTACCAGATGCTGGTGTTATGTGGCAGTGACCGTATGTAGTTTTTAATACGATCTCTGGCCAATATCTTGACATCAAAAATACTGTCTAAATCTATTGCTTTTGGCATACAATCTGAAATATGGTATGTATGCAGTTCAGCTTGTAATTCAGAAAGGATTTTAAGGTGTTTGGTTAGATTACCCGGCTTGAACCCTTCTGTGAGCTGCAGTCTATGAACGCTCAACACCGCTACAGATTTAACATGTAGGTGCAATGGAGAAAGCTTTAGAAGGATCTCCATTGCTGACGTTGGCGTGGTTTTGAAAGCACCTGTGGCACTAAGACACACAAGCCTTTGTATTTTTGTAAACATATTTTGAGCAGTTATTTGGCGTGTTTTAGGCCACCAAACTAAAGCTGCATGTGTTAGAATTTGTTTAATAAGACTTTGGTGCAACCAAAGTATCATTTTTGGGCTAAGACCCCATGTTTTCCCAAACAGGTTTCTGCATGTGAAGAAAACTTTGTTTGCCTTATCGGAGATATATTTCAGGTGTGAGTTCCAGGTTAGTTTGCTATCCAGGATCACACCTAAATAAGCAACAGATTGGGACAGATTGCGACTGTCGATCAACCCCCAAAAACAAGCATTATCATTTTCACAAACAGGAGAAACTTTCAAAAGAGGTTAACAAACATCAAAAGAGGTTGGAGGTCTAACCTCTTTTGATATTTGTATTGGATCGCCGTTTAAAACAGGAGAAATGAAATTAAAGTTTCTCCTGTTTGTGAAAACGACAATGCTTGTTTTTCGGGGGTTGATCGACAGTCCCAATCTGTTGCACCACTTTGATACAATATTAAGAGCTGTCTGGGTTCGACCATCGACAATGGAGTCATGTTTCCCTCTAACCATGACTGCCAAGTCGTCGGCATAGCCTACAGTGTTGAAGCCGGAATTATTTAGCTTTGTGAGGAGATCATCAGCCACCATTAGCCAAAGAAGTGGAGAGAGCGCGCCTCCTTGCAAGCAGCCTCTAGATGCAGTAACAGTCACTGAATAATCACCTAGTGTGGTCGTTATCTTCCGACTCTGTAGCATCTTGATAATCCACGCAATGATAAGCGGGTTTATATTTTTACATATGGTGTCATGGTTTTTTTGTACGGTTTTTTTGACACATATAAACACAACAAATTAAAACCAATAAAACTTAAAATAGGTAGATTTTTCTGAGAAATCTACCTAAAACTTGCGCTTCATTTGTCTTAATTTATGTTTAATACTTCTCTTATGAAGGCGATTAATAGAGGAACGAGACATGTTTACAATATGATTTGCAATGTCGTCTGGATTTATTTCATTGTTAGCACGAGTAACTGAGTTTAAGCCATCCAGCTTCCGAAGAAGAGTCCAAGCTGCTGCCATAAATCTATGTTTTCAACAGCGTTAATCCACTTTTGTTTCCTCGCGATGTACAGTGAGTATATTAAGTCATAAACCACGTCTGCCTCACCACTACTAAGGTGCTCCTCAAATAATAAATATATCGCTCTCTCTACTCCAACCAGGAATGCATTCTTCACCGGAAGTGCTCTTGGGATGCATTTCTTTGCAGTTGAAATGATGACTCCTACGAACTTATCGTAATTTTACGAATGGGTTGGATCTAGTGAATCACTGCATCCAACTCCGACCCATATTTAGCGTTTCGTCCCGAAAATTCGGACAAAATTGAGTGATGGTGCCATTGACAACAGAGTTTTTTTAAAAATAGTTTAAAAATTAGTATTATGAATTTATTTTTGTTTTGTTTTTATGTATTCTATTTTATTTAATTTTTGAAGTTTTATTTCGGTCTGAAAGACCTAAGTATTACATTCATGAGCTCAAAGTGAAATTCTTACCCCCACTTTTTTTGTATTTCTCGACGTTTTAGGACCTACTGATTCTAAAAAAGCAAAAAAAAATGTATGTCTGTCTGTCGGTCGTCCGTCATTACCTACGCTGCAGGGAAAACCGCTAGAGGGATTTCAAAAATTTTTTTCTAAAAATAGGTATACTCAAGGGACAGGTCTAAAAGGACGCTGTGTTCGATAACTGTACCGGAAGTGTCTCAAAAAAATCATTATGTGTGTCAAAAAAATCATTATGTGTGTCAAAAATAGCAAATTTTCATATTTTTGGCTTAAAAAACGTTCATTTTAAGTGATTACGTGTAGGAACATTAAATTTGGAGAAATCTTGATGGTAGGGATTGGTATGTGAGATCAAAAACTAGATTATTGCATTATAGTTTGTCAAAAAAAATGTTGTCAAGTGTGTCAAAAGAAAGATCTTTATTAATTTTTCTACCCAATTTTTTGGAAAAAAATAAAATTGTTTGTTTGAAATGAAATTTTATTATTATTATTGAGAATTATGGCATTATAAGTTTGTCAAAAAATGTTGTCAAGTGTGTCAAAAGAAAGATTTTTATTTATTTTTTACCCAATTTTTTTAGAAAAAAATTAAAATAATAGTTTGTATGAAATGATATTTTTTTATTATTACAGAGAATTATGATGGCATTATAAGTTTGTCAAAAAAATAATGTCAAGTGCGTCAAAAAATGATTTCATTTATTTTTTTAGCCAATTTTTTGGAAAAAAAATGTAGCTGTTTTTATGACGTAAATGTAATTGAACATGAAATTGGACATGGAAATTTTTGAATTTGTTATAGTTTTTGAAATATTTTTGGAATTTTGAAAAAGTTTGTATTTTTAATTTTGTAATAATTTTTGCAATATTTTTAGAATTTCGGAAAAAGTTTTAATTTTTGATTTTGTAAGAATTTTTGGAATATCTTTAGAACTTTGAAAATTTTTTAATTTTTGATTTTATTATAATTTTTGGAATTTTGAAAAAAATTTCAATTTTTGATTTTGTAATAATTTTTGCAATATTTTTAGAATTTTGGAAAAAGTTTAAATGTTTAAGTAATTTTGGAATATTATCGAAATTTAGAAAAAGTTTAAATATTTGATTTTAGTCTAATTTTTGGAATATTTTTGGAATTTTGAAAAAGATTGATTTTATTTAATTTAACAATATTTTTGGAATTTTGATTATAATTTTCCGGCAACGTATTGATGTTTCGTGTTAATTTTGTAATAAATTTTAAACAGAAACAAACTTTAACAAAAAGTTATGTTTGATATACATCGCTGCCCAAAACGAAAAACCATGTCCTCATAAAAGTTTTTTGACGAAAACTATATCAAAATCCTTAACCTAGACCGAAGTCTTGATATCTCAGAGCTGTGAGATTTCAGTCCCTCCATATTTTCTAAATAAAAATAATGGAAATTCAAAAATCAATAGCGCATTTTTTGTGCTGTTTTAATTTTACACATTTTTCTACCACCCAATTAGAAAAATCTAGCTTTTTAGCGTTTCCCGAGAGTTCCCGGGATCCCGGGAATTTAACATTTTTTGTCCCGGCTTCACGGGATTTGAATTTCTACAGGAAATGAGAAACCCTATTTCCAACTACTAACTTGCCAAAAAATCAAGTCTTAAAGGCAACACCGTCAAATTCATCGAAAAGATTCCAAAAATATTATTCCAAAACTATGAAGTTGAGTTAAGTAATCAAAAAACTCATCTTATTTTACTGCCATTAATTGCACAATCTGCATTCTAATAAATTTGTTTTTACAAATAAAAATCAAAGAATAGTTTTATTTTATTTATATAATCTACTTTTAAACAAAAAAAAGCAAACGAAAAAACTATTTTAAAATTAATATTTTTTATTTTTTCATTTTCATTTCTATTTTTCCAATTTTTTTTTCATTTTATATGTATGTTAAATTTTAACTGAGACAAATTGTGATTGTTAAGTTAATTAAGGATTTAACTGGCATGTTAAACTAACCGACACTTGTGAAACCCAATTTCCTCAGTTAAGTGACAGTTATGTTAAATATAATTTAACTGAGAGAAACAAAAACAAAAATTGCAAACAAAATATTTTTATCATTCAATTTTCTCTCAGTTAAATATAAGTGCCGGTTAACTAACTGAAACTTTAACTGAGGATGGTGAAACCGGCCCTTAGTAAACAAATTTTTTTCCAAATTTTTAGTTTTGCCTTTTTTGGGAAAACCTGAATAACTTCGTTATCGTTATCGTTATCGTCAACCTTCCAAAATTCGTGTTTTTAACTAAAAAGAAAGAGAATTGAATTTACCACGGGCTTCAAGAAATTAAAAAATTTACAATCATTGTTTGTTCAAAATTTATGGCGTTGAGTGTCGAAATTTTTTAAAAAAACATAAATTTTTGATTTTTTTCAACTTTTTTCGAGTATAACTTCCAGAATCCTTGATGGAGTTTTTCAAAAAATATCTTTACTATTCACTTCTTTCATTAATACATTGAATTTGTTTGTTTGGTAAAATATGCAATCCAAAAACCGGAATAACCTTCTTTTCACAGGAAAAATTGGTTTATCGCGAATATCTCAAAAACAAGAGCTAGCCTAAAGAAGCAGGGGCGTCAATTGGGTAGGGCTGGGGGGGGGCATTGGCCCCCCCCCAAGGATCTGATATTTTCAATACATCGATTCAATAAAACCATCCAATCGTGATAGAATTATACACTATAAAAATTTCAATGCACTGTTATTTTGTAAATTCGTCTAATTTTTAGAAGATTTACTTAACTAATATACCAATTTTATCACATACTATTAATTGAAATATATCTGATAATATAATTATTATGTTACATATTATTTTGGCCCGACTAAAGTACAGTTCACCGCAATATTCAAACCGTTATCGTTCTTTGTATCAAGGACTAGAGCGCCACCGATACGAAAGGTGGTCGTATTTCTTCTAATCTTCTGATGAAATCAGTTTTATAAACAAAACACGATCGTTCTTCCAAAAACGCCGTGGGTGCGTATTGTGACAAAATTCTATCGTACTATAAGGTGCGCGGCATCACCGCTTTTAGAAGAAAGATTGTGTTTTGTTTATAAGATATTCGTGTCTGAGCCACGTCTGAGCCACGATTTCATTAGTATAGCGTTCTTCGAGAGTTCATAGTGCAGTATTTAACATTCAAATTTCAATTGTTATTGGCCATTGGTAATTTATATAAACTTAAAAGTAAGTACATGCAGGAGAACACAACCTAATTATACCCCACTTATTTGGATAATCCTGACTGTTTGGCCTTGTTTTTTATCTATATCATATTGTACAAACTTTACAAGACTTTTTTAAAAACAATAAATTAAAAACAATTCTAAAATGTAAAATCCTATAACATATCAGAAGTTTTCTTGATAGTTGTGCTAATTTTTATAAAATGAATGAAAATAATTATTGGGTTATTTCCAGTGATTTTATGATAGTGAATGTTTTATAATGGACAAGCAATATTTTCTAACGAAACGAACAAATATTTAAGTCATGTAAATATTTTCAAAGTATGTTATGAAAACTTGCTGTCAAATTCATTTTATGAATTTTTAATTCATAAAATAGCAAAAATTATATGTTTGGTTGGTTATAATAAAATCCAAAACGTATCCTAAACGTCAATCTTTGTTCAT
Source organism: Diogma glabrata (assembly GCA_963693315.1). Lineage (NCBI taxonomy): Eukaryota > Metazoa > Arthropoda > Insecta > Diptera > Cylindrotomidae > Diogma > Diogma glabrata. The sequence goes on along the minus strand of OY856188.1, from coordinate 160,901,482 downwards.
GTTTTTTATACAGTCACAGGGAGGGAGAAACTATTATTTTTTTGTGGTAGGTTTTTCTTATAGATTTAAAAGAAGCTCGCAATAATTGTACGAAGCGTCCCACGAAACAAATATTTCCACCACATTTGCCCGCATTATCGAAATAATCATCTACCTACGTATAGTTTGCGCAATATCTTAGTCAGAGCAATAGCTTCACAGTTTTTTCTTGCAGTTTGTATAATGTTATGTATATGTTGATTTAACCATATTGAGAGAACAAACCAGTGCAATATTATTATGAAAAATTAAATGCAAAATATTTTACTTAAAAAGATGCAATTTTTCGTATAAATTCATAAAAATTTAAATTTTTAAACCAGAGCTTACGAGTCTTTATTCGAGCACTCATTTCAATAATATTCAAAAATTAAAATGTTCATAATTTGCATATCGTTCTTACTCGTAAGAGTAAAATTTTTGTTTTGTCAATTTTACTCCTTTGGAGCAGATTACATTTTCCAGTTCTTTCATTCGATTTGTAAAAGAAGAAAATTAGTCACTCTACGTCATCCTTTATATTCATTTTTCTAACAATGCATGAATAATTGAACGAATCAAGCATTTTACGTTGAAAAGCATCAAATTTGACGCAAAAGTAAAAGTTTTGAGTATTTGAAAGAAAATATTTATTTCAATTTAGTAGCAAGAATGATATTTTATTATTTTCACTCCTTTATGTGGGAGTGTTATATTTTTTTTAAGCTACGCACTGAAAGGACAAAGTAAAAGAGTGATATAAGTAGCGTTTTAAACTCTGTTTAAGACACACTTTAACTAGGAAGCTCAAAAGTAAAATTATTATTTTCTAATTTATAATTTTTTTTTTTCTCAATAAAGAACAAACAAAGCAAACAGCATAAAAACTTGATAAATGGTATAGATTTGCAAAAGATAGAACGAGAGGTATACTGTATACCTCTTATACTTACAGAATACAGAAAAGATATTAATTATTTAGTAAAATTAAAATAAATTGTTTCAATTGTTTTACAGTCTTTACTTGTGTAACAAAAGTTTTAAGCTACTATAAAAGGTAAATTTATGCTAATTTTTAAAATTATATTTAAAAAGTTCTCCTGCAAATCAAGACGGATAGAAAACGTTTACGTAAATTCTTATACGATATTGAATTGGACTATCCTTTTATAAAAAAAATCAAAATATAACAACGCAAAAGTTTAGTGTATTACCAGTCGGAGTGAATTTGAAAATTAACAGTGGACATTATGATTTTAAAAGACATATAGATACAGATAAACATAAAAAAGCGTTGCTATAAGCCGCCAGCTCCAGTAGCTTGAACAAGCTTTGTTGTTATTTTGTTTTCTTGTTGTTATTTAACATTGACAAAAAGTTAGTTGCAATTTGCGCTGATAACACGAACACTAATTTTAGTGGTGTCACGTCAAGGGGTGAAAATTTAAAAACAAGCTGAACTCGAATTTGAACCAGAGTGTATTGGGTATTGGATTCGCAGCCCATATTCTAAATAATGCAATAAAAAATGCTGCTGATTAAGATATTTTACCGTCTTTACTGGAGACGTTGAAGGAGTTCTGCGGCAAAAGTAATGTCGAACATAACCAACTTTGTAAAGCCTGGACCTTACAATTTAAATAATAGATGCTTAGGCATCTATTTATCCAAGGGTTTTATATTTTATTTAATTTTTAGAAATGATACACGAATTTGCGGACGTACGGGCTCTACCCAGGAAGAATCTCTAATTTAGCCACAAAAACAATTTAACGGACCATTAGATCTATAACAACAATTCAATTCAAAAGAATAAAAAAAAGAGGACATAAAAATATCTTAACTAAATTGTGTTTTGATGGTGAACACTGGAGCGTTATAATTTTTATTATTTTTTTTTTTGTTTCCCAAAATTGTTTTTGACTAGTTGAAAATGGATTAAGATTAAATGATGCTCGAACAACTCTTCTGCATATATCTACTATGGGGTTTATTGGTAATCTTGTTATCATTATATTACTACGTTCCATACGACCAAATCGAACGGAAAATCATGCATTTAGTAGTATGTTACCTGGATATGATGATGGTTTCATTGATGGTCTTGAACAAATACATCACCAATGCACTGGTGCGTACAATGTGCTATGCATGCATATTCAATTGCATGTCCAAAAATGTTTCCGGCTTATGACACGAAAACATTTATTCGTAAACCGCATATAAATCCAATATATAATTTATTATTTTTATCAAAATTAATCTTTTTCAAAATACAATTAAAATTTAAGGAATTTTTTTTTTTTATTTTTTTATTTAATTATAATAACTTCATTTCGAACTTGAAATTAGAAAGTAACTCAAAAGAAACTAGCTAACAATTATTATTTTTTTTAATTATTCACAAAACAGCACTTAGCAAATTGCACTAAAAATAATTATCAGAACTAAAACACTTTGTTCGATACCGTTAATGTAAGATAAAATTAAATAAATAATCTAACGAAAAATCACAATAAATGAAAAAAATGTTTTCTTCAGTTTTTATTAAATATTTATTTAAAAACTCAAATCATCCGTCACAAGTTAACTATGAAGACCGGTTTTTCAAATTTATTTTTTTTTTCTTTAATATCAACAATCATAATATCAACAATCAATGTAAAATCGCAATCCAATTTTTAAGTTTTGATTGATTTTATAAATAAAATCATACTGACTTAATTATCAAAAATTCTTTGTTTAAATAATCTAAACGAAGTGGAGCGAAGGAGATGACCATTCAAAAATTTTGTATATTTCTCTCTGTTGTTTTATTTTCCCAAACAAAGGAATTTAATCGGTTTTTTAGAACGAGATCGTCAACCAATTATAAAAAAAGAAAGAAGGATCAACAACATATAATTCGAGTTTGTTTTGTTTTCAGTTATTAAAGATTATAGAGAAAACGAAATAACAATAACCACGAAAGGCAACAATTTATTAACAGTTTATTCAAACAGATGATGATGAGATTGTGTCTGATAGCATCAACAAAAAAAATGAAAAATGCAACCACAACTACATGAGTTTTATTTTTCGTTTGATGAAAACAAAGTAGAAGAATGTTTACGAATTTAAGCAATGTTAATTGTGAGACTGATAGTTTTGTTAATAGAAATTGTTACTGAATCAACACGACGTGTTGTTTTAGCAACGCGATTAATTAATGGTTTTGATACTGGTTCATTATGTAATGTATTTTTGTTGAACTAAGTTGCCGTTTCATGTAGTTACGGATGTTAAACTGAAGATTACCAAGTAGTGCGTTTATAAGGGAGAGAAGAAATAGAACAATGTGGCGACTGAAGAAAATGTATCCTTGACTGTTCGTTGACCGTTAAATCTCACTACCAAGGCATACATTTCCTTCAGTCTACCAATACAGAACCTGAACTCGTTCTGGAGTAGGGTGTAGACTCTCTTATAAATACTACTGGTTAGATAATTCCCCAGATTGCGGCATAACAGACAATTTCCTGAACCGATATCAAACAAGCATTCAACAGTGAAATGCTTTTTGTGAAGATTAAGGAAAGAAAAATATGTAGCAATCACCATTATTTACCGATACTAGGTATACGAATTGATGAGTCGAGTACCTCTCCCAAGACAACCAGATGTTTAGCATTTTTGCATGTCGCTAAATGATGAAAGAAAGTAAGCATTGTAGATGTTGAGTAACCATGATGTAAAATAAAGATGTTTAGAATTACTGATGTTGTATATCCATTATAAAAGGAATTGTGAATTATAGATGTTTCATACAAAAAAAAATTGAAAATGTTTTATTTATGTTGATTATTATCTACTGCCTCTAAATTCTTGATTGTAGAACGCCAGAGTTTTGTTGACTAGCTGCATTAAAATGATATCGTGTAAACTGTCATGTCTCGCTGTAAAAGTTCCCCAATTGAGACATGCCGAGTCCCAGCAGACAACAGGCAGCGCAGAGTTGGTAAGCGTGCGCAAATAAATCAAGTGTTAGATACTAATGAATGAAATTATATTATTTATTAAAGGTAAGTTCTATTGCAATAAAAGGAATACAAATGTTGACCATCATGACCATCAACCGAAATTCCATACTTGAGAGCCCTGTTCAGTAATTGTATGTGGAACTGATGACAGATATGAGCCTAATAATCTCTTTCTACGCACATCAAATTTCCCAACAAAAACTAAAACTAAAGAAAAAAACTAAAACTAATGAAAAAAAACTACCTAATACTCTTACTGAACAGTGCCCTCAAGTACCAAAATTCAATTTCAGGCAATGAGAGACAGCATTACTATTGTTAGCGATGAAGACTATCTAGAAAAATAGTAGAAATTTTTGAAAGTTAATAAAAAAAAATGAATGGGGAGGGTAAGCTAATACAAAGTAGAGTCAGATAACCGCAGACAAAGTCTTAAGCGGCTCACATCTAACACGAAAACGTTAATATGTTAAGCATAGTGGATGATTTATTAGAACAACCAAGGTGAGAAATTGTAATAAATCAAGATACTAATATAAAGAATAAGAAAAAAAATTAATAATAATTAATAAATTATAATAAATAAATATAAAAAAACTATAACAGAATAAATTAACAGGGATAGATAAAAAAAAAAATATCAATAATTAATAAATTAATAAAAATAAGAATACTATTACACAATAAGCTAACAGATTTAAAACTGATGGGGACTGAATTAATGTCATAAACGGATGTCTTTAGAAGGGTAAGTCCCCATGTCCTTACCATCTAAATTCGCACACCTGTACATATCCTCACCAACCTTGCTTTTCATTTTGGCTGGTACTAATTGTGAAGCCATCTTGGCCGATCGTTTATTAGCAGCACCACAGCGATGTTGCCGTACCAAGACTCGCTGTTGTGGCCGGAAAGTTTGCGGTCGAGTTCGCGTTCGCGAAGTATATGGTTGTTGAGGCCTTGTAACTGTTGCTACTAAATGCTGTTGCATGTTAGATCTGAAGTTTGCTAACTGATCCGCATGATAAAGTGCTTGGGCAATTGGAACTTCGAGACTATGTGTTCGTTCTTGGTTACGATCACTCTGAACTAGATCAGCTATAAATGAAGGAGTGATGCCAAAGTCTCTCCAAAAATCAGCACCCAGGTACACCTCCTCCTTCAGACTTGGGACTACATAGAACCTAAAAGATTTTGTAAAACCGTTGAAAGAAATTGGAACGTCGACGTATCCCAAAATATGGTTACGTGTGCCATCCACTGTACGGATGAAAGATGAAAACTTACGATATGAGATTCCGGCATTATTTAATAACTCTAAAGAATTTCTTCCTAGAAAACTGATAGCAGCCCTATTATCCAGAAGTCCATATACAATTTTATCAAGGATGTCGATGTAAATATGTGGCCTAGAATCATTTAGTTCGGAAATGATAGAAACAACACATGCTTTATTGAAAATCTGTCGCAACTTTAGATAGCGTTTAAAACGTTCATGGCGCTTTAAAGAAATTAGTTTTCGTCGAACCGGAATTTGAACTGAGCTGGATTTTGGTTCAATGTGTATATCTGTAAAAATACAGGGGTTATTTATCGATTCCTCGTTCGTAATTGTCAAAAAGCCCTCCATTGCTTCTGCAGCGATGTATCGAGTTCGGTATTCATCAGTTTGCATTTCTAGATGACAAGTTGTTTTCGATGTTGTTGGGAAAGATGACCATAGCGTTTCATATTTCTGGCACAGTACCCGCAAGTCAGCTAGGGTAACTACATTAGCCACCATTGTAGCACTTTTTAATTTATCTGACATGCCTTCCCTTACAATCTCAATCATCTCCTTTTCTGAAAATGGTTGAGCCAGTCGTTTGTTGAGCTTGCTAACCTCTATGATGTAATCAAATATCATCTCATTTTCATTTTGTCTTCTGTTTAGTAGTTCACTCAGTACAGCCTTATCATCGTTAAGAGTACCAAACGTTCGTAATAAACTTTCTCGGAGTATGGAGTAGGTCACCACCCGATACTCATAAGTAAGGTTTATATAATGTTTATCCGCGGTTCCACGAAGATACCGGGGAACGATTGACTTTAAATCATCAATGGTCACCTGATCCCTCCGTGCAGCCACTTCAACCAAATGGATGAACTCGTGAGCATCTGGTGATGACCCATCCCCTGAGAATAGAGGAAGCCAATCTGTGCAAAATTGACTCAAGTCCTGATAGTCTTCGTACTCTTCCTGCTGCATTACTGGTGCTGGCACTGCCTGTATCCTAGCCACTTGTTGATATGAAGGTAGAGGAGACAAAGATTTAATCTTATTGAGTGATTCATTCAAACTCCTAGTGGCATAATTACGGCCGTACACAATTTCATTACTGTCACTCAATCGGTTGACACGATCTAGATAATGTTTAACACGGTTTAAAAGACCCTGTAAAATATGTGGTTGTACTGAGGGTACAAGATCCCTCGCTTTACTGGATAAAAATAAGGCAGCGTCTACAATCGCTTCGCTTTCTTCAGTCATGTTTACTGCATGAGATTGAGTTATCCTTGTAGCTGGATTACGCGCAGCGTCATTCAATTGTTGTATCCAGTCCTCGCTGTTGTACTGTATGTCCCGGAGGAAGCATTCGACCCACAACTCGTATTCTTCAAGACCGTAGAACGGATGGTCCAACGGAACAACTGACATTTTTTTGTCAGATTTTATGAAAAGAAGGGCAAAAAGTAAAAAAAAAAAAAAAAAAAAAAATTGCAACTCAACAAAACCAACAACAGACGATAATGATTGTGACCCCCTGAAATGTTTTTCCGCGCAAAAATGTCAAAAAACACACAACACCCGTAAAAAAAATTGTAAAATGCAATAAAAATTGTAAACCGACTAGAAATCGTGAACACCGCGACTCACAACAGCAGAAAGAAATATACAAATGCTTCGAATGATCAACTCCTTTACCCCTCGTTTTACAGAGAAAATTATAAATCTTAAAGATTTTAATTTATATCTAGGAAAAAATATGATTTATTTAGTATTGAGCAAGCAAATGGTATTGATTTACTTAAAATTCTATTTATTTTGTTGCAACTTGTACACCTTGATTTACTTATTGCATAAGATGGTAAAAATATTTATTTATTTTTCTTGATGTTAAGTTTATTTAAGAATATTTTTATTTATTTAAAAATATATATATATTTATTTATAAAAAAAATGAAAAATATTTATTTATAAAAATATTTATAAGAAGCTATAATAATATTTATTTATTTATTTGAAAAAATATTTATTTAGAAAAAATATTAAATTAATTATGAAAATATTTATTTATTTAGAAAAATAAGAGAATTATTTATTTATTTATTTATTTATAATTGTTAGAGATTTTTCCTGGGCAAAGCCCACACCGATTGACTGTATAATCAAAAAAAATTTTTAAAAGGAATTGTAACGAAGATTCGAAGTGGAAAATCGAACTCGCGATCTCTTCCCAGAAACGATATGTGAGGTCTAGAACAAAAATAGGTCTAAAAATCCTAAAATCTACATTCTAGGACCCTCCCGCTTGATGAAATGAATTCAGCATTGTTTAAAGATTCAGCCTAAATATCTGTTATCTACAAAAATCATATGCTGAGTTCATTCATCCTTAAAACTAAGAAAAATATAAAACTAGAAAAAGTTAAGAAAAACAATTAAGACTAATATCGTTTGTTGGGAGTAGACCAGTATAGAGTACCAGTCTCCAGATCCGATTTCAGTACAAGACCGAATTCACTATTGTAACGCGATGTTGGATGGATTTGCTAAGTCCATTGAAATTGTGAAGGGAGGTTGGGTTGAACGTTGGTTCTTCCCAACAAAGTGGAGATCTGGATGCAGCTTCACTTGTATGGAGGAGTGCTTAGCATTGTAGAAGCGATCCTGGCTGTCCGTAGGACTGACAGGCTTCCCTTCTCTTCCGCATAAACACTCGACCAGTAAAGCTGCATTCAGTCTCGGAAGGAAAACTAATTGGAATTTTACTAATATTATAAAAAAAAAATCCGCTTGGTGATCGCATGCCAAAAGACAGAGGCGACCCTTAACCAACGAAACATGTTAAGAAGGTTAAGCCTTCTTGGATTCTTTCTTAGAGATACCCATATTTTTATTCAGATCAAAACGTTGTAAAAATTTTTTTTTGTTGCATCATAAAATAAAGATATATCGAAATACAATAGTATATATATATAAAAAAATACAAAAGGTATATAAAAAAAAACACCATAGGCATATAATAATACCACCATAGATATATATATCGAACAACAGATGTAACACAAATTACAATATCCGAATCAAAAAAAAAACGTATACTAACGCTATCACAAAAAACCGTATTATTCGAAATATTTAAAAATATCAAATCAAAAATATCAACATATCAAAACTTTTAAAAAATATCACAAATATCAATAATATCAAAAATGCTCATATGTAAAAACATGCAATAATGAACATTTCTAACATTTTCGATATTGTGTACAACAGGTTATAACGCTATATACCTGTTATACTTGTTTTTGTTTCCGGCGCCATTTGTAAAGCCTGGACCTTACAATTTAAATAATAGATGCTTAGGCATCTATTTATCCAAGGGTTTTATATTTTATTTAATTTTTAGAAATGATACACGAATTTGCGGACGTACGGGCTCTACCCAGGAAGAATCTCTAATTTAGCCACAAAAACAATTTAACGGACCATTAGATCTATAACAACAATTCAATTCAAAAGAATAAAAAAAAGAGGACATAAAAATATCTTAACTAAATTGTGTTTTGATGGTGAACACTGGAGCGTTATAATTTTTATTATTTTTTTTTTTGTTTCCCAAAATTGTTTTTGACTAGTTGAAAATGGATTAAGATTAAATGATGCTCGAACAACTCTTCTGCATATATCTACTATGGGGTTTATTGGTAATCTTGTTATCATTATATTACTACGTTCCATACGACCAAATCGAACGGAAAATCATGCATTTAGTAGTATGTTACCTGGATATGATGATGGTTTCATTGATGGTCTTGAACAAATACATCACCAATGCACTGGTGCGTACAATGTGCTATGCATGCATATTCAATTGCATGTCCAAAAATGTTTCCGGCTTATGACACGAAAACATTTATTCGTAAACCGCATATAAATCCAATATATAATTTATTATTTTTATCAAAATTAATCTTTTTCAAAATACAATTAAAATTTAAGGAATTTTTTTTTTTTATTTTTTTATTTAATTATAATAACTTCATTTCGAACTTGAAATTAGAAAGTAACTCAAAAGAAACTAGCTAACAATTATTATTTTTTTTAATTATTCACAAAACAGCACTTAGCAAATTGCACTAAAAATAATTATCAGAACTAAAACACTTTGTTCGATACCGTTAATGTAAGATAAAATTAAATAAATAATCTAACGAAAAATCACAATAAATGAAAAAAATGTTTTCTTCAGTTTTTATTAAATATTTATTTAAAAACTCAAATCATCCGTCACAAGTTAACTATGAAGACCGGTTTTTCAAATTTATTTTTTTTTTCTTTAATATCAACAATCATAATATCAACAATCAATGTAAAATCGCAATCCAATTTTTAAGTTTTGATTGATTTTATAAATAAAATCATACTGACTTAATTATCAAAAATTCTTTGTTTAAATAATCTAAACGAAGTGGAGCGAAGGAGATGACCATTCAAAAATTTTGTATATTTCTCTCTGTTGTTTTATTTTCCCAAACAAAGGAATTTAATCGGTTTTTTAGAACGAGATCGTCAACCAATTATAAAAAAAGAAAGAAGGATCAACAACATATAATTCGAGTTTGTTTTGTTTTCAGTTATTAAAGATTATAGAGAAAACGAAATAACAATAACCACGAAAGGCAACAATTTATTAACAGTTTATTCAAACAGATGATGATGAGATTGTGTCTGATAGCATCAACAAAAAAAATGAAAAATGCAACCACAACTACATGAGTTTTATTTTTCGTTTGATGAAAACAAAGTAGAAGAATGTTTACGAATTTAAGCAATGTTAATTGTGAGACTGATAGTTTTGTTAATAGAAATTGTTACTGAATCAACACGACGTGTTGTTTTAGCAACGCGATTAATTAATGGTTTTGATACTGGTTCATTATGTAATGTATTTTTGTTGAACTAAGTTGCCGTTTCATGTAGTTACGGATGTTAAACTGAAGATTACCAAGTAGTGCGTTTATAAGGGAGAGAAGAAATAGAACAATGTGGCGACTGAAGAAAATGTATCCTTGACTGTTCGTTGACCGTTAAATCTCACTACCAAGGCATACATTTCCTTCAGTCTACCAATACAGAACCTGAACTCGTTCTGGAGTAGGGTGTAGACTCTCTTATAAATACTACTGGTTAGATAATTCCCCAGATTGCGGCATAACAACTTATTGGATACAGTGAAACTCGCTGGCTGGCGGTAATGCCAGCACTAGAAAGAATTTAGAAAATGTACGAACCACTGCAACCACATTTCCTAACGGTTGAATGTCCAATTAAAATAAAAGATTTTTTTGAAGAATTAAATAGTAAACAAATAGTAAAGGAAAGCATTAAATAGTAAATTTATGCACAATCTAGTTAGCACGTTTTCACCCTTCCACTTTCTCGCAATAGAAATTCTAATTAGTTAGTATTTGGAAGAATGTTTACATTTTGTCGCACA
>OY856188.1:160760034-160890481 GCA_963693315.1 Diogma glabrata | reverse complement strand
GAATCTACTATTCCTCAATAGAGTGAATCGAAAAAAAATCTATATAAAAGATTAAAATTTTTAATAAATTCACCCAAGTAAGAGAATAAATTATTTTTGCAAAATATACTGATATAATGTCAGAACGTTGCGGAAAACTGCTGAATTTGAAATCAAATATAATTGTTTTTCTTTATTTTTGTATTGCTGTCTAAATCATTAAAGCTACATAGCGATTCTGGTTTTATATAATTTTTTCATGCGATCTTAAATTAAATTTTCAATTAAAGTTCATTTCATTTCAAGTTACTTGTTCAGTTTTCACCTTCTCGAACTTATCATGAGAGGAAAACTTAATGATTGCATTAATAGAAAACTTGTGAATACGGTAAATGAAAAAAAACAATCGCTATGTATTTTTCTATACCGATCCATTTACATGTACTTATATTTCAAATCAATTAAACTATAAGTTATAACTAAGAATTTTCCACAGCTTCAATTGAACAAAAGTTGATACATTTTGACAACTGATTATTGTTTACATTTTTAAATAATTTTGATCTACCATAACAATATATTAAGTATGTCGAAGATATATTGCAAATTAAATTTCAAATTGTACCTCGAGTAATAATGTCAGTTTTTAATTAATAATTGTAAAATTTAAAGCAATATTATAAAAAATATATATAAATAGATTAAAAAAACATTTTATGTAATAGATAAACTAAAAAATATATAATATCACCAACTCACCACCCCCTTTATATATATTTGTCTCCTTCTCGTTTCGTTTTTGTGATGTGGAAAATTTTCGCTCGATGATATAAATATAAAATATAAATAACCAGTGCTATAATTTTATTTTTCTTTGTCACAGAAACAGAAATATGTATGTATCAAAACTACATAAGAATAAATGAAATAATTGATGCACTTTAATAGAATTAAAATCACTAATTAACAATTAGGGGTTAAATACGTCTTACTTCTTAAAAATATTATATCGTTGTGAAATTATATTTAATGTTTTCTCTTCTCGCTCGCTCTTTAGTTTTAGTTTTTTGTGATGCGACATTGAAATTTTCCAACGTCATTTGAAATTTTGTGTTTATGGAATGAAAATTCATATTTTACTCTTTCGTTTGATACCACGCTTGCGCTTGAAATATATAAATTAGAACCATTTCAATGATTTAATATCAAAAGGCAAACTTTGTTTACATGTATTTTTACTAATTTATTATTATTGTAACAAATATATATATTCGGAAATGAATTTATAGCGCATTTTTTTGTACAAACCTGTTGCAATAATAAAGTTAAATTTTATCAAGTCATTGTTAAAACTCTTGAATTAACTGGATATGTAAAGATGGGTTTCATTTTTAGTGAACTCCCAAATCAGAATGTTTTATGGAATTTCAGTAAAGTTTTCATCTATTCACACTACGTTCCGTAAGATATAATAAGTGACCCAAGGTTTCAGTTTAAAGCAAAAATAAGGGATATGAAATGTACTTACCATATTGTTACACTGAAAAAAGAAAATTAAAGTAAGGACAACCTCATCTCGAAGTGGGAGGTTGCTGTGTAAGTAGCTCCAACAAAAAAGATTGTAAAAAAAATTGAAACAACCGGCACTCTCTCGCACTTTTTCTAAAAATGTGTATTTGCGGAGCAAAATCCGACTCACGGTAACGAACGCTTTATACTTCTTGTTTTGATCCGTTTTAACGGCCGTTTGGATACTAATATTTTTAAAAACTTCATAAATTTCGAATCTTTGGAATAGCTTTTATCAATTTCTTCTAAACATAGACCTCTGCAATTAGAGGTTTCTGAGTGAGCGGCTCCAACGAAAAGCTTGTAAAACACGAAATGCGTTTGAATCAACCGGCACTCTCACAGTCGCATTTGTAGAGCTAGATCAAAAATCTTTTTTCAAAAATATGTTTTTTATGAATATCTTGGACAAGTTCGTAAATCAGCAAAAGCAGAGACATGGTTAAGAAACCAGAGAAAAAAGTACCAGAAAAAAGTTGGTTTATTACATCCGTTATACACTGAGAAAAATTCAGGGTAATATTAACGATTATTTAATACATTTTCGTATTATTTTTGGTCAATACTTGCTAAATATTATTTTTATACAAAAAATTTTATTAATGTAATATATTTGGATGTATTAAATTAACTCTAAAAAGTTCGAAAAAAACCGCCAATTACTATTAATTTAATCAAAAAGAGGTAAAAGTCGCAAATGCAGTTTAGTCGATACTGTAGATTCTCTATTCAATTAATACACAATCGGATTAAAATTATATTTAATGTGTTTATTTTTATATTTAATAAAGTATTAATTTAATATGTTACGAGTTTTTTTTAATACTTACATTGGCGAATTTTTCATTTAAGCTGGTATTATTTTTATACTTCTAAAAGTTTATTTTTAACGATTTATAACGATTTTATTAGTTTATAGTAATGTTGTAATTCAACTATAATTAAAACAAACAAACTGCGTTTCCTTATTTATTTGTATTTCAAATAATAATTGTTTAATTCAATACTTTATAATAATGTAAATATATACAATTTAAAAATAGTTCAAAGTTTTTAAACTATCTTATCGTAATATATACATACTGATAATTAAATATTTCTTTCTTATAACTAAACGTCCGTCATTCAAAAAATACGTATTAAACGGTTCTACATTGAAATATTCAATTCCAAAAACTTCCAAAATATTACTTTTTTTTATTTCATTAGATTGTATATGTTCATCAAATGATAGTAATTCATATAACTGGCATATTAAAATGCAGTTTTTACTTCCATCTATTGCTAATTCATATATATTATTTCGATCATAATCAGCTAGATAGTAATTAATAATCTGCATAAAAATTATTCCGACCATAATCTGCTAGAATAATCTGCTAGACTGGAAGTCGTTCTGTTGGGTTTATATTTTAGCGATTTGATATTTCCTTTTTTCCGCTCTAATTGTGCGATATTATGGGCTTTATCGAACAATTTCTATTTCGCAGTTTGGCCGTTTTGTGAGGGAATATAATATGTTTCCTAAAAGTTGATATAAAATGGCAAAAATATTAATAAAAACTAATAACCATTGAATATTTAGTTGTTCTTTTTAATAAACATTTTAAAAATTGTATATTTAATTCATTTTAAAAAATTAAAATATAATCATATTTTGATCCCCAAGTGGTTTTTATTTTCAAGTTGTAACATAATAATTTATTTGAAATAAATTTATCAAAAGATTCTTGTAACGACTTATATTAATTAATACTTGACGCGTTTCGAACAATAAATGCTCATTCTCAAACGTTTCAATTATTATTAATTTTAGTAGTGTAAATTATTTAATTTAACATACCAGTTGTTCTTTTGGAAAAATTTTCACAATTTGTTCACTGTAGTAGGAAACATCCTTTACTGCCATCGCGGCACTATTGAGTCCCATAAACTTATCAACAATAAGCTTGCATAATTTCTTTCTATAATAATCGCTCAAAATTTTATCTTTAAGATCCAAAAGAATTTTTTTCTAAATAGGTCACACTCAATTCGTGTTCCTAATCAATATAACTGATCGGGTATGCTGGAGATGAGGAAAACGTATTTGAAACGGAAATTGATGTGATGTTACTTTGAGAATTCCTATCATCGTTAGGTACATTGCTGCAATTGCACTTTCGAACAGATGAGACTTTGGGTAATCCCTTAAAAAATAACAGTTGTTTAGCAACGTAATATTACAGAAAATATTACACGTACCATTTCATACCGCCATTTATCAATTTTTGCTCGGATGCTAATCCTGTCCCTAACTATGGGAAAAAGTTCTTGTAACTCCTCATAATAAATGAATTTAACGTGCTCAACGTTCATTTTATTTGCTGCAATGTAGAATTAAGTTAATTGTGTTAACAATTTATCACGCAGTTTTGTTAAATAAAACATGTGCTAGCTCAATTTTGAATATACATATACACTAGTAACACATTAATTGTGTACATTTTTAAACATTTGAAATACTTACAGGCAAATACAATTTAAAATTCCAGTGGCAAACCGAAATTGGCGAAAATTAATTGGTAAAGCTCATTGTCTAAATGAATTTGTTCAATTTGTATATTTGCATCATTTACAAGTAATTCAAATGGAACAGAACCATTTTCAATTGCTATTTCTTCCATTAATTATTTTACAAAATTATTCAGTTGATCATTAAAAATTATTATTTATTATTTAACACTAGGTAGTTAAACATTATTTTAACACTATTTAAAGATCACCAATTTTAATCAATATGTAAAACACTAATTTTAATGATAAATAAAGATCACTAATTTATGTATAGTCGACAAATAATCCAATGAAGAGATAATGAAATAGTAAAACAAGAATACTAAAAGTCTGGAAAAATAACGGTTGTTACATTTTTTATACAATTTTCGTATAGTTTTAATATTTATTCGTATTAATTTTACATTTTTGAATTTTGAATTTGAATTTTGAAATTAATACTTTCAATAATCAGGAGTAAGTTGGGTAGGTTTTATAAGATAAAGGATTATTTTAATAATCGGAAGATATTTTTCACATTTTATAGTATTAAAATAATATACACAGTGTCTTATTGAATCAATAAAAAAATATAAGTTAATTTAATAAATTTATTTTAGCTGATGTGATGAATTCAATACCAAATACAATTAAAAATATACAATTTCGTTTTGATTTAACCAAATTTGAGAAAAGTAGAATTAATCCGTAATTTTTATTAATTCAAAACGATTCTTTTTTCTCAGTGTAACGGATGTTTTGGTAATAATTTTTTTAAAGCTTCATAAATTTAGAAACTTTGGAATTTTTTTTATCAATTTCTTCTAAAAATAGACCACTGCAATTAGAGATTCCTGAGTGAGCGGCTCCAACAAAAAAAGTTTATAAGACACAGAATGCTTCTGAAACAACCGGCACTTTCACGGTCGCATTTGTGAAGATCAACAAAATGATTTTAAAAATGTATATTTTATTAATATCTTGGACAAGTTCGTAAATCAGCAAAATCCGACTCAAGGCTAAGAAAATAGAGACTTTCTACTAGGAAAATAAGTTGTTATTTTTAAACCGTTATAATGGCCTTTTGAATACTATATTATTAAAATCTTAATAAATTTATTTTTATTTATTTATTTATTTTATTGTTAAGTAAAAGAAACCTAACAATTTAAATAGCCATATGAGCAAAAAATGCTATTGCATGGCATACTAATAACAAATTACAATAACATTACAGAAAATCAATAAAAATTAACAATTAACAATTATAACAATTACAACAAGTACAAAACAAAAATATCAACAAAATAGTAACAGAAATAATCTCAAAAAGAAAAAAAAAAAAAAAAAAAAAAAAAAAAAAAAAAAAAAATTAAAGATTTAAAATCTGTGGAAACATTTTAATCCGTTTCTTTTAAATATAAACCTCTGCAGTTAGAGGTTTTTGACTTGTCGGCTTCAACAAAAAAGTTTGCAACAATCCCCAACACCAACAATTTGCAAAAACCTTATAACAATCAATGAAAAACAAAATAAAAAGATTTGAATAGAAGAAATTAATTTATTAATTCACCAAAATTTTAAATTGTGTGAAGTAATGCAATTTATCGAGAAAAAAAAATCTTACGTGCCCCAAATTTTGCTTTTTCTTTTGTTTTGGACCATCCTCTATCTAAATAGCCAATTTGATGTACGTTTGTGTGTGGGTGGGTGACATTTCTGCATAGGATCTTGATAAAACTTTGGCAAATGATTCAGGTTCACTTGAAAATAGATGATCTGGATTCATTTCAAATTAAGACGAAATGGCGGGAGGTCTCCCTAACACCTCTAAGTTTAAATCTACAATAAGTTCTAATCCCGTTCGCTTATGATCTTACGAAAACGTGGTATATAAGGTTTTAGTACTGTTTTAATATTTCTACATACCAACTTCCGGTTTGTCACTTCCGGTTAAAAAGTTTTTTGAAGTGAAAACTTCTTTAGCTGCGTTATGCAATTTTGTATGAGGTAGAATTTATATATTCGCGTTACCATGTTTTATATGAATTTTTGGAGAACAAAAAAATATTTGAACAAAAAAAAAGAAAATATGAAATACATACATAACGTTTCAAATTGCGATGTGGATATCGCGCTCGACTGATGTTCTGTAGGTCGTGAGTTCAGTTCCTTGTGTGGTCCATATTTTTATTGTTTTTTTTTTAATTTTTATTAAATACCATTAAAATTATTTTTTGAAGTAAAACTTCTTTAGGCGCGTTATGAGAATTTGCAACGGAAGTAACCAAATTAAAAAAACGAGTATAATATTCGGCAAATATAAGATACAATTCAATTATGACACACATATAAATGTCAAGTCATTCATTTGTTCATTTGTTATTATATTTTTTATTCACTTATTCAGTCTCGTACTAAATGTTATATGAGTTGGATGTGTCGATTGAAGATGGTGGTCATGGTGTGGTCATGGTGGTCATTGTGGTCATCGTGGTCATGGTGGTCATGGTAGTCATGGTGGTCATAGTGGTCATGGTGGTCATAGTGGTTATGGTGGTCACGGTGGTCATGGTGGTCACGGTGGTCACGGTGGTCATGGTGGTCATGGTGTTCACGGTGGTCATGATAGTCATGTTGGTCATGGCGGTCTTGGTGGTCACAGTGGTCATGGTGTTCATGGTGGTCATGGTGGTCATAGTGGTCATGGTGGTTATCGTGTTCATGGTGGTCATTGTGGTCATGGTGGTTATAGGGGTCAAGGTGGGCATGGTGGTCATGGTGGTCATAGTGGTCATGGTGTTCATTATGGTCATGGTGGTTATGATGGTCATAGTGGTTATGGTGGTCATGGTGGTAATGGTGGTCACGGTGGTCATGGTGTTTATGGTGGTCATGGTGGTTATAGTGGTCATGGTGGTTATCGTGTTCATGGTGGTCATTGTGGTCATGGTGGTTATAGTGGTCAAGGTGGGCATGGTGGTCATGGTGGTCATAGTGGTCATAGTGTTCATTGTGGTCATGGTGATCTTGGTGGTCAAGATGGTCATGGTGGTCATAGTGGTCATGCTGGTTATGGTGGTTACGGTGGTCATGGTGGTCACGGTGGTCATGGTGGTTATGGTGTTCACGGTAGTCATGATGGTCATGTCGGTCATAGCCGTCATGGTGGTCATGGTGGTCAAGGTGGTCATGGTGGTCATGGTGGTCATGGTGTTCATGGCGATCATGGTGGTTAAGGTGGTCATGGTGGTAATGGTGGTCATAGTGGTTATGGTGGTCATGGTGGTAATGGTGGTCACGGTGGTCCTGGTGGTCATGGTTTTCACGGTGGTTATGGTGGTCATAGTGGTAATGGTGGTCATGGTGGTCATAGTGGTCATGGTGGTTATGGTGGTCACGGTGATCATGGTGGTCATGGTGGTCATGATGGTTATGGTGGTAATTAGCTAATTTTTTTTTTAATTTGTTCGATATCTGTTTGTAATTAGTTTGTTTAAAAACTAATCTGATACATCAGATTCTACTTGTACACAAAACTGTCTCATCTCGAAATCTACCTATCTCTAGTGAACATTCTGCCGCTCGGACTTTTTAATTTCTTTATTAATTTAGTAAAAGCATTTTGTTTTTCATTTATATTTGTTCTGTCGTATTGTTAAGTATACATATATTTTGCAAAATATTTTTTGAGAAAATTTTTTAAATTCAATTAATTTTTTGTTAAGTTTGTTTAGCAACCAATTTATTTAATTTTGTTTGTACATATTATATTATTTATCTAACCAACTAAAAATGCTTGGACTAATAAACACTTTTCTCTTAAAAAATTAGATAGAGAATTGTCCAAAACAAAAGAAAAAGTAGGGTCTGCGTCGGACCAGACGGTGGAAGTTATACTTCTTTGCCCATTCGCTCGCACACACACAGACAGACAGACAGATAGGATACATTAAAAAAATAACTAAAAAAAAAACAAAAATATTATTCAAAAAAAAAATGTTATTCAAGAAAAAAAATATTATTCAAAAGAAAAAAATATTATACAAAAAAAAAAATATTATTCAAAAAAAAAAAATATAAAAAAAAGAAACATATTATTCAAAAAATAAATAAATAAAAAATATTATTCAAAAAAAAAAATTATTACTCAAAAAGTATAAGAACGTATACACTGAAAGAAAAAAGTAAGTATTTTCAACAGAAAACACGTATTAATTTAACAGAAATTTATGTGAGTTTTCAGCCACCTTAGCACTTTGTTATTAAAACATTTTTTGCTATGTTAAATATACAAAAATTTACAAACTCATTTCTGTACAAAATGACATAGTTTTTTGTAAACAAAATATAATATTTTGTTATAACAACATAGCCAATTTTTAAGACATAGGTTAGTCTAACAAACATATATGTACTTTTAACAAAGCTTTTTTATAAAACGACGTAGTTTTTAGTAAAGAAAAAATAATATTTTGTTATACCAACATAGCCAATTATAAAGATTTAATTAGCCTAACAGAGATATATGTACTTTTAACATAATTTTTGTAAAGTTTTATTTCACTATGTAGCTTTGCTAAGTGAAAACAATAGAATTATTTGTTATTTATACATACTAATGAAGTGACTGCCATAATTAAAATAACTATATATTTAATGGAACCTCGGTTAAAATTAACAATATTGGACCTTTGGACTCCTTCTAAAATTGGGAATAAAAACACTTTTTCAATGTACTCTAAAAATTTATTTATTAACAATGATTTTATTAACAATGATTTTATTAATACTTATATATAATATAAAGTTAAATTTTTAATTACACAACTTAATTATATAAATTAAATTAATGTATTATTAGTTAAGTCACCTTATTGTATATATTTATGATAAAAAACATTTTTATTATGTACAAGTTTTATTTATAATTTATTATAATTTATTTATTTATTAAAATTTATTTATCATTATAATTTATTTATTTATTTATTAATCATTCGTTATAATTTATTTATTTATTTATTAATCATTCGTTAGAATTTATTTGTTTATTATAAATGTTTATACAATGGTTTTTTTATATAAAAAATATTATCCTGAGAGTGAGAAGGATTGTAATTAACATTTAAAGACTATAATACTTCAGCTAATACAAATCAAAAAAATTAAATAATGTTTAAAATTCGAATATTTTTTAGAAGTTGATTATTTTAAATCTAAAATTTAATAACAGAAAACATATAAACATATTTATGCATCTATTGCATTGCATCTATGCTCTATCTTAAGATGCGTTATAAATAAATGAACATTATTTTTTGATGTTTTACATAAGAAACAAACATACATTTTAGATTGGATAAAACAGATGTAAGATAACTAGGATTCCTTAAACTATTTAATGAAACTGTCGGTTATGGATACTGTAGATGGTGTTACCGTAGATTATTGTTCTTTAAAATATTTCTTGAAATTGGTAAATAAAATGTTTATATATGGTATTCGAATATGTTGCGTTGTCGTTGCCAAATTAAAATTAATCTGAGCAAATTAATTCAGTAAACAAAATTGAGTATATTTAATTCAGACAATAGTTCGAATTGGTTTAAGTCTGTATTAGGATTGCAATAATTTATTGTATATTTTTTATAATTTTATTCCATTCAATATATTTTATTTTAACTTTTACTTAATTTTAATTTTATTTTAACTTTAACTTATTTTAAATTATTATATAAAGCTAAATTTTTCAAAGTTAAAACTCAGATTAATTTAGTTCAGTTAACGAAAACGTAACAATTTTTTAGCAAGCGGCAAACATTTAAATTCAACTTACCAATTCTTTATTCTCCTCTCTTGAAATTTATATATGTACTGCTCGAATTGTATCCATCCCACTATATTTTGTTACCCTTCAAACATTACTTATATCATCTTGTGTTATATAACAATAATAAGTTTTTCGCGAATAGAAATCGAGCTATCAGGATTTCAAAAATAATAACATATAACAGAGGTGGCCAAGCTTTACTACACGTTGAGCCGCAGTACAATAATCTCTCGTTTCGAGAGCCACAAAAAAAAATAAAAAATTTCAAAAGTATCAGTTGTTTGGAAATATTTATTTTATTGAAAAAACAATTATGGACTTATGGTTATAAATACATACAAATACATATTTAAAGTTTGTTACATGACATGCTTGCTGGTAGATGGCATGTTTGTTTGTAACTTGGCCGTGAATTTTCTGAAATCTGGTTCATAGTTTGTTAGCGCAGTACGAATTAATTCCGTTAAATGCTCGTTTGTAAGTTGTGAACGGTGGTTTGATTTTATAAACTTCATTGTTGAAAAAAGTGATTCACAGCAATATGTTGTACCGAATATGGACAGTAATCTGGCAGCAGCTTTTTTCAAATTGGGGTACTTTGATTGAGACACTAGTTTCCAAAACTCATTTGGAGATTGTGTGGCTTTGTGATGCATTTTAAGAATGTGATCTTCCTGTAGCTCTAGTAATTCCATTTCTCCTGAGGCACTGTCATGCAAAATATAACAAGGAATCGATAAGCCCTCGTTAATAATGTCAATCTCGAATGGATTTACAAGTAAATTAAGAGAAATATTTAAATTATTCAAATCATTGAATCGCAAATGAAAGTCTTTCAATAATTCTGCTAATTTGCTGTCGTATTCACTCAGTTTGTTATCATTAATTTTAGAGAGTCTGTTTTTCAGACGAGGAAAGTGGTTGAACACTCTTGTTGTTAAATCTCGTTGAAAAAGTTGAATTTTTTTAATAAAACTCAGAATCGTTTGAATAAGATCAGTAATAACTTTATCTTTTCCTTGTAATGCTAGGTTGAGGGATTGCAGATGCTCCATTATATCAGTCAAAAACATACAATCATTAATCCATTCATCATCCTTTAATTCCAGATAGTGTTTTTCTTTTTCTTTGAGGAAATTTCTAATAGGTTCCATTAAATCAACAAATCGGCTTAGAACATTATAGGTGGATAACCATCGCACAAGGCAGTAAAATGTTATATCTTGAGGATGATCTTCAAGGTCCAGTGCTTCGATAAAGTTCTTGAATTGGCGATGGGTTTTTGAATTCGTCCGAATATAGTTCACAATTTGTAGCACAGTTTTCATTACGTTTTCGTATTTAAAATATTTTGCAACTAAATGTTCACGATGAACAATGCAATGAAGTGCCAAAAATTCGGGTATTCTTGGATCATTTTTTAATAGACCAATAAGGCCTACATTTTTTCCTAACATTGCAGGTGCTCCGTCAGTTGCTACACTTACCAAATTATTCAGTGGAATATCTGTATCTGACAATATATTATCCAGGGCACTCTTAATATCAATACCACGAGTAGTATTTTTAAGTGCTACCAAATCCAATAGTTCTTCCTTTACGATTAATGATTCGGAAACGTATCGGATAAATACAGCTAACTGGGGAGTGTCTTGTATATCGATTGATTCGTCAAGGGCTAAGCTGAAAGCTACACTATTTTTTACATCTACTTGTAGCCGCTGCTTAATATCTTTACTTATTTCCGTAATACGTCGCTCAGTGGTATGACGTGATACTGGAACATTGCTAATTAATCTGTGCAATTTGATATTTAAAGGATCCAGCATTTTAACCACCTGTTCCATATTCTTTTTGATAAACTCTCCCTCAGTGTAAGGTCGTTTAGCACGGGCAAGGTTCCAAGCGATCATAAAACTAGCCTCGGTAGTATTATCAGATTCTGAACTAAAAGATGATAATAACGTTTGCTGATTACTTAATGCAGATTTTAAAGAGTTTATTTGATTTGTTCGGATGTTGGTATTTAACGGATAATTATCCAAAAATTTACTATGGTTTTTTTCGTGATGCCGTTTTAAATTACTGGTTTTATAATGAGCAAGTGATTCATTGCATATAAGACACAAAGGTTTTCCCCCTTTATCGACGAATGCGTATGCTTCATCCCATTCTTGCCTGAAGCTACGATTTTCTTCGTCATATCTCCTTTTTTTGTGGTCTGACATATTTAGCAGTTAAATTAAACTAAAAAACAATACTTAATTTATTTTACTCTTAAAATAATTATTAAAACTTAATAAAAAAATTGAAATCTGTCAATAATTACCGTCAAATGATGGAAAAAAATTACACGACACAGAAACAACAAGTATTAATTTTCTATCGAAAAATATGAACACAATTTTTTCACAATGTTATTTTAGCAGCCAGTACACGATAATGATTTTCTCTCATTTCCTAAATTTATTTATATGAATTTTTTTGTTGTTCTTTTAGTTCAGTGATTCCCCTAACAATACAATTTAAATTCAGTAAAAATGATTTTGTGAATTTGCTCACATATAATAAAAGAAACCAAAATACAATTTTTCGTCAGAAAAAACAGTTAATTTTTTTTGGTTTTAACCAACACGAAAATTATCCGACTTGTTGATATTTTTGAATAAGAGCAGAAAATATACCAAAATCAGCGCTGTCGTTTTTAAAAAGTAATAAATAGTGGGTATATTTGCCTGGGTCAGCGGAGTATTTTAACAGCGCATGCATCAATGAAATTACTTTTACTCATGAGATTTGAGTAACTTTTTATTATTATTTTTTAATAGTAGCACAATGCTTTAAAATGTAGCTAGGTTCATTCTCTATTAATCATGAGGAAAAATTTAAAAAATCTTTAACTTTTTCATTGAGAAAAATATATTTCAAAAATAAATTTTTCTTTTCTCAAAATAAATTTTCATACAAACTTGGATCTCATGAGTAAAAGTAATTTCGTTGTACATGCACTGTAAGTAAAAACGGATTATTCATAAGAAACACGCAAAATATTATATTTCGCTACAAGAGTCATCACCGTTTTTTTCTTGCAATTTCCTTAAGTTTTTAATTTCGTTATTATGGTCATGTTTTTGGTTTAGGGTAATATCTTACTGTCGTAGATGTAGAAGCGGTTAATGGTAGTAGATGTCGGGTTTGCACGTGTTTTTAATTCTATTTAATTCATTTTTTAATTGGAATATTAAAGGATACATTAAATTTAACGTCGGAAAATTACCTAAAGATAAAATATCAAAACTATTGTTTATAAAAAAATTGCAGAAAAAGATAATCATAGAAAAATAAACGAATCCAAAAGGAAAGACTTTTGATTTTGAGAAAGATTTTTGTGCATTAATTTGAAACGAATACAGGTGATTTTATTTTTAGTCCACTAGAATATGTTAGACGTATAACCTTAAATAATAAAATTAGTTAAATTTATTTATAACAGCGGATTATACTTAAACTTGATTCGCGAAGTAAAGTAGTATCAAACTAAAACAAAGTCGCAAAAAACTCCAATAGTAGTAACTTTGACAGGATGAACCTAAATATAATAATATGATTGCATTAAATCATATTATATTAAACTGCAGCATTATAAATTATATGTATTATTTCTAATTTTGTTACAATTTTTATGAATTAACCATTAAATATTATTTAATTTTTTCATTTCTTTTCGAGAGCCGCATTTATTCTTTCAAAGAGCCGCATGCGGCTCGCGAGCCGCGGTTTGGCCATGTGTGACATATAATATAAATATAATTAAAGACAAGTAAATGCTTCATAAAAAGATTGAATTGCTTACCTGTTAAATTTTTAAATAATTTAATGTTGTATATTATTTTCCCTTTCTTTAGCAATCTATAAAGTATTTTTTTAGTTGCAAGAGAAGATTTTTTCATTTCCAAGCACAAAGACAACACGTTTCAAATGGAATTAATTTTAAATACAATTCTTAAATGAATTTTGGCATTTTACAAAATGTTCTCTTATTTTAAAATAGCTCTACATACTTATAACAATTCTTTCAATTTGATTAACATAGTACTCCGTTACTTTAACTTAGCCTCGTAAACTTAATTTCTCTTAACATAGCGCTCTGTTATTATAATATATGCGTAACAGAGTATGTATATGTTAAATATTTTTACCATTGTTAATCAAAATAAGCTACTTCCATGTTAAAATAATTAGAGCCATGTAATTTTAACAAAACCAATGTTTGTTTACAAAATGTATTTGCTTAGGTAAAATAACGAAGCGATTTTTGTATTAATAAAATAATTGAAAAAAACTAGCAAAGTCAATTTTATTGAAACGTAACATAAACTATGTTATTTTAACAAAAATATTTTAATAAAACCAATTTGGTTAATATTATGTAGCTTTTTTCACAGTGTAGTTATTAATTACTAGAAGGTACACCCGCACGGCGATGCCCGTGCTTCCCAGATAAAGTGGTTGAAAACTGCTTTTTTTTGAGTAAATTCTCCGATAGTTTTTTGTAATGTCATTTAATTTAACTTATTTTATTAGTAAAATATAAAAAGTTTGAAAAAAATGTAATAGTATCATTTTGCAGTCAGCAAAAGCCATTAAGTAAATGTATCTAAAGCTATAGATAAATTTACATATTAAATGTACGTTATAATTAAAACACATTGACAGACAAATAATAATTAAATAATTTTTATAAATGTAGATGGCAAAAGATTTAAATCCAAAGATTTAATTCAAATAATTCAATGTGTCACGAACAATTAGGTGAGCGTAAATATATTTGTTTATTGGATGTCACAATTGTCAATTACTTACTCAGAAACCACCGTACTCGTCATACAAAATAGGTGCACTGGTTCATTGCTATTGGTTTAGCGTCCTATTTCATGTATACTTATAATCATTTATCAATCCAGAAATTTTGCTGTTCTGAAGAGGGTCGTATTGCAATTTGCCAATATATTTTATCGATTGTCTGCAATACTCTACTACATTGATGCATACGCCGGCCGATTAAAATATACCACCATTTTTAGTGAATATTTTCGTTTAATGGGTTTTATTGCTTTATGGTCATCGTCTTATTTCGACATTCCTTCCCACAACTTAAAACAAAAATTGGAAAAAATAATAATAAGACTAATTTCATTTGTAAATTCAGACTTATATATTATTATTAAAACAGTCAAATCACAACATATGTTAACATATTTGCATATATTTTATAGATCCCTTGCAATAACAATAATAGTTTTGAAAGTAATGGAGAAGCATATTTCACTCAATAAGTAAAACATTTTAAACCTGTAGCTTTGATATTGTTCATAATCTTTTTCTTCGGTACTAAGGTTCCAATGCAAATTCTTGGTTCATCAATGTTTCTGAGAAGAAGAAAAGAAACGTCAATTTCCAATTTTTGGAACATGTGAGGGCAGTTCTGCTAATGCAAGCAGGTTTGTTTAATCATATATAAGCAATGCTTATATGTATCGTATTGGTGCTAATGCATAGAAATATGTACATATTTTGTATAATTGCAAACCATAAGAACATATTTGTTGTAAATTAGCAATATGTATTTGATAAAAAATAATTTTACATAATTTTCATATAAATGTACATATTTGTTTGTCACATTATACATTAACTATTCATTTTAATGATAATTCCGAAAAGTGAAAAAAAAATTGATCAAAGATAACTAAGCGAATAATGTTTTATTATTATAAAATATGATTGATTTAGTAATTTCGTCTATATTACCATATAGCATAAGGTTGATTTACTAATTTCGTCTTTATTACCATACAGCATAAAGGTTAAAATATAACTTCAAACAGCGTGACGCGGTTTCTCGATTAACACCCCATCAAAATATTTACAACGAGCGCAAAGAAGTATAACTTCAAAAACAAAATTTGGGTTATGTAAGATATTTTTTTCTCGATAGATAGCATTAGTTCACACAATTTAAAATTGTGGTGAAGTAGAAATTTTACAAAACACATATCTGTAGATTTATAAATATATGTATATTTTATTTGAAAATAGTGTTTTAAAATTTTCTTTTTTGAGTGTAGTATGTTGTCTCAAATATGTTTAGGGCGTAAAATAGTCATTTTACGCATTGTTATTTTAATAGGTTACATGTTAAATAAAAGTGTATAAAAACAGCTTGCTTTACGCCCGATGATTTTAGAATCGTAAAATTGCATTTTACGGTATACTCAAAATAATTTTGTAGTAACTAGCGTTATGTCAATTCAAAACAATTTTTTGCAAAATAACAAACGCTATGTCTTTTACAATAATATTCCATTTCAAAGTGTAATAAAGAAAGAATATCAAGCTTCTCTATAGTATGTTATACCACTTAACATATTTGCAAACGTTAGATATACAGACTAAATTATTAGTTATGATAAATAAATAAATAATTTTACGTTCCCATTTTTTTACAAAAAGTAAGAATGGGTATTGCAGTAAATGTAGAAAGGAACAACTCGAGCGGAAATTTCTCAGGGTTCAAATAGAACCCTGGTTGGTTTGCCCTTGTTCGGCTAGATGGACTCAATCAGACATTAAAAAGGCAGTCTGATTGGGTCCTACTCATGGGCGTAACATTTTTCCCTACCAGGTCCTCTTTGGGATGCCCGTGATTGGGATTGCTGGATCAGGACCTGAAATACTATTATATTCAATATTACAATATGCATAAACATTGTCTTTTGTATGTAAGAATTAGGGCCGGGAAAAAATATAGATATATAGATAAATATTAATATATCGAATATCGATATCGGAATGATATTTATCGATGATATCGATAATATCGATATATCCAAATATCGATATTATCGATCGGTTTCATAAATATTTTTGCTATATACACTTTAAATCATTTTGCGTTACATAATGCCCTCCATTATTTCAATATTATTATTACATAGTAAGTACTGTTTGCTTCGATTAAAATAGTTATTCACATTAATTTTTTTTTAAAGCAGTTATTTATGTCAATACTGTCGTGCTAAGTACAAAGGGCGTATCTTAAATTTTGACATTGCGAGATATTAACACTTTTTAATTTTTAAGTTTCACAGTCTAACTAATCAAAACTATATTTTTAGTTAAACAAGTTTCAAATTTTGGTTTGAATCAGAGAGATAGAAGGCTATATTATTTGTTAATGTTATAAAATATTAATTATTGGATAATTAAATAGTAAATTTGATACTTTTAAAGAAGATACGGTATATTTAAAAGAGTAATTTTTGAATGAAAAAATTAATTAAATGGTTTAATTATTTGTTAAAAATGTCCATCGACTGTTATTATATCATCTTAGATGCATAACTCATTTTTGACAAAAAAGCAAGATACGGCCTAAGCACGGCAGAATATCGAAAATACTTTCATTAAAAATTAACCGTTTTTTATACGGAACACTGTTGGTGAGAGTACAACGTGTTTTTCGCATTATTTCGATTATCTCGTAAACCATTAATCCGATTAACTTAAAATTTGAGGTGCTTATAAAATTAACCTATCCACACAAGATGGCGGGTTAGAATATAAATAAAGTTGTGTTCGTTTGTTTTACAGAGGTACGGTGTAAAACCTTTGAGAACATACATTTTTTTATCGAGACGAGTAGGGTATCATATGAAAGGGCTTCATTTCAGTATTCCTTAAAAATGTATTTTGGAATTTTACACCTCAACATTTTTTGTATAATTTTGAAAAATGACGTTTTCTCTATGTTTTATTGCCCCAATTAACTCCGATCCTACTTCATCGAGAATCTTGAAATATATTTGGAATGATATAGAAAAATGAGTAGGTTTTTAATGAAAAATATAGAAAAGTGGCCGATACTCATAACTATATTTATTAAAGGGGTGGGAATGATAAGGGGTAAAAACATAATTTAAAACCAGGTCAAGTAGGGTGTCATTTAAAAAAGCCGATTTTAGTAACATTGCAATTTTTTTTAGAATTTTGCGGTGCACAGTTTTTGAGTTATTCTACAAAGTGTGCAAATACTGCCTCCCCTACGTTTCGACACTGATAGACAGAAAAAATAGAAAATATTCACAGAGACAGAAAGTGTGCTATATTTTTAACGAAAATCATAACGAACTCTCAAATAATTATATTTCTGTGTGTTTAGGGGAGGGGTGTTAGGTAAACAAAAACTCTTTTTGATCCAAGCGAGTAGGATGTCATTTGAAAAAGCACCTAATTTAAGAAATAATGCACTTTTTTTAGAATTTTGCTGTGCACAGTTTTTGAGTTATTGTCAAAAAAGTAAAACTTTCAGACCGTCCCCCCGTTTCGACACTGATTGACAGAAAAATTTGGAAAAATGCACAAAGACAGGCGTTTGGAACTTTTAATGACAATTATAGCGAAGTCTCAAATAATTATATTTCTGTGTGTTTAGAGGATGGTAATAGGAAGTAAGAAAAAAAATCTTTTTTGACCCAAATGAGTTGGGTGTCATTTGAAAGGGCACCTAATTTAAGAAACACTTCAATTTTTTTAAGAATTTTGCGATGCACAGGTTTTTAGTAATTGTTAAAAAAAGTGCTATTTAAAAAAAAAATATTATAGTTTTTAGTTTAAAACACACTTTTTTAATATCTATGAGTTTTTTATTATATTCCAATTAATTTCGTTGGCTATGCTAATATTATCAAGGATATTTCTAAACTGGCTATTTTAAGTATATGTATACCACCACCACCCTATATTTCGATGCTGATTTATAGAAAAAATATTTCTAATTTAAACTATTTAAAAGCTGGTTAAATCTTTCTTTAGTTAACATAAACAGCTATGGATAAGATTTAATTAACCTCAAGTAACATTTTTGTGTCATTTTTGATCAATGTTCAACTTTATGACATTTATTTTTGATATTTTGTTCTTTTACATTCACGGAACCCTTGGCGAGCGAATTTTATTCGCAATTGTCCGACTTTTTTAATATAGAAATGTAATGTTTTTAGTTTAAAAGCATGAAATTTAAAATTTTACTTAAAAATGTTCAGATAAAATTGCAGAATGATATAATTCTTAACTTTCAAATGAGTATGAATTACTTACTCACCAATATAAAACAACACACAGTGGACCATTTCATATACTTCACAATACATATGAGCAATTTCACGCAAGCTCAGCAAATTTTTGGGAAATTTCGACTTGACCCCTTTTAATTTTAATTTTGATTATTTTTTGTTTATAGATAGTCTTTCATAAATAAAAAATACAAGTTCTCTTAGAATTTTTTTTCGACCATGGGTCTTCACAGGGTACCCCTCAATTTTTTGTTATTTTGTGATGTGAGTGCATTTTGACGAGCGATTGTAGAAAAACTACTGAATCGATTTTCATAAATGATATGTCGTTGATAGCGACAAGATAAAGATAGCGCTACAACTTTTTTAACTAAATTGAAGCTTATTTTATATCTAACAACTTGTGAAAGCTTAGGACTAGCGATATTTTTTGTTTTAAAGATAAAATTCGTTGTGCATATGACTGTCGGGAATCAGTTTTTATTGTTCTGAAGGAAAATTATAAAAATGGCGTTATAAACTAAGAGATTTTTTTTATGTTAAATATCAAATATCTTATTATTAAATGAACTTTTTAAAATATTATAAAAATTATATATGTACAATAAAGAAAATATGAGCAATTTCAGCATAAATCCACAAAAGCGCTTATTGCTATGTACATTAAATGAAGCTTATGTGGAGTTTAAAAATAAGTTTCCTGAAGTGACAAAAGGATTTACTAAATTCACGTCCCTTCGACCACAAGAATGTATAAAATTATCCCAAGGAGTTCATAATGTGTGCGTGTGTACCATACATCAAAATATGAAACTAATGATTCAACACTCTAAGATGTTTTGGATTACTGATGCTGCTTTCCAGAATTATAAAACATTAATCGACTTTGTTTCATGTAGTGAATTAACAGAAGATTGTCATACTTTGAAGTGCAATGAATGTTTAGAAAAACTTCAACAACTGGAAGAAAAATTACTAAATGATTTTGACGTTAAAGGAATCCTTCAAGTCAAATATCAATAATGGAATACCACTGATCGATGCAATTTGGATACTTTAATAGAAACTGTAGAAGAATTTATGAAAAAATTCGTTTACAAATTTTGATACCACACAACTTTATAGCAAAACAGCAATCTAAATTCATTGAGGAAAGAAAAAAAAATTAAAACCAGGAGAGTGCTTCGTTCAAGGGGATTTTTCTGAAAACTACGCCTTCATAAATCAGGATTCGGTTCAAGGTTATCATTATAATAATTCACAAGCTACTATTCATCCATTTGTCATTTATTTTAAAAGTGATGCAAGTGAATATATACAGCACCGAAGTGTTGTACTCATTTTAGATATCACAACAGTACTACAGTTCATCTTTTCATTACAAAACTTAATGAATTCATCAAAACGCATATAAATTCTAATATTAGGAAAATAATTTATAACACCTTCTCAATACAAAAATAAACCACCATAAGAAAGACTTTAAGGTTGATGCAGAATGGCATTTTCATGCTACCATCCATAGAAAGGGACCTTGCGATGGGATTGGTGGTACACTGAAGCGTGCTGCACACCGTTATAGTATGGGGAGCAAAGATATTATTGATACACCAAAAAAACTTTTCGAATGGGCTTTAAAACGGGAAACTACCATGAACTTTGGATACGCCGATAAAAATGAATATCAATTAACAAAAGAAAAATTACAAAATCGATATAAAAATGCGATTACTATAAGTGGAACTCCAAAATTTCATTCTTTTGTACCATTAAATACTAAGACAATAATTGCAAAAATGTTTTCCAACTCAAAAGAATATTTTGAATGTAAAATAAGTAAATAATTTTTAATAACTATATTTATTTTCTTTAACCTTGATATATAATTTGTATGGTATTTTAAAAAGTTTCTTCAATAATAAAATATTTGTAATTTAATGTTAAAATACAATCTTTTACTTTATGATACCATAATAACATAATACGAACATAATGCTTCTCCAGTCAAAAGTTCCTAAATAGATTTAGTTATTTCCCAGGTAACAATTTAACCTAGGTAATCATTGAGTAAAGCTTTAAAAGAGGAATTTAAAATGGAAGGGGAAATTTCAAATTCTTGGGCTATGCATGATAAAAGTTTTATACAAGCTCTACTCAAGGAGAAAAGGCGTATGAAAAAATATTCTTTATTCAAGAAGACATATATAATGCTTTATACATGTTTTATATAAGTGTTTGTATAAAGTGGTACATAAGTTGTTATTCAAGACTTATTCAAATACTGTCAAAATGTTACTTGAATAAAGTGCTTGAGTAAATCTTTTCTCAAGAGAATTACTCAGTGCCTATTCAAAAAGCGATGCCACTGAAAAAAAATTGGTGATTGTTTCCTTTAGTTATTTTGGTTAATTGGCGCATTAAACTCCTTTTTTTGTATATTGCTGCTATTGCGTTAATCTTTTATCGGAAATTACAATTTATTTTACACATTTCGCATCTTTGAAACTTAATCACTATTGTTTAACAAATTATTTGTACACATTTCAAGTTTCGGACCACTACCACGGCTATGAATTAATTTTTATTCAAACATTTTGATTAGGAATGCATATAAAAGTGTACTAATGGTTTCCTAAAATGAGAATATATGGGTTTTTGTTAAAAATAATATTGGTTATGGTTGAGGACAATCTCGAAATGAAAATAATTTTGCGTAATCATATACGATATCTACGCATGTGTTTCCATTCAATTGTACGATTAAAAATGATTAAAGAATAAAAATAAAATAAAAAAAAGGAAAATAAAATTCATAAATAAAAACGTGCCTGGCAGGAATCGAACACAGACCCTCTTCCTCATCGTTTACCCTTACACACTCGTTCATTAAATCAATTTCCACGACAGGAATAAAACCTACGTTACTCAATACAGAACAAAAGTGTTACTCAAGCTTCGTAAGGGGTATAGTATGCTGTGATTGGCTTTACTTTCAGTTGCACAATTTGGCTGGTTAATAAATAAATGTTAAATTACCATATTAAATAAACGTTCTACGTTATATTTTCCGTAAGTCAGTTGCAATCTGTTGCAAGTTTTGATATAATTTTTTCCCAAGCAAATTGCCCACAATATGGCGATTACATACATTTAATACAAAAATGAATTGTATGACAAATTATCATCAGTTTATTTATTTGTTGACCAACTCAAATCATTATATAAACCATCATCAGAAATGGTAAATTTCAATCAATTTATAAACCATCATCAGAAACGTTTGATTAAATGGTCGCGGAATAATGGCAATTGCAAATTTTCATTGACGAAAATATGTCTACCATTTTGAAATAATCTTTTGTATTAATCAATAATAGTTTGTTAAAGTTCTTAAAGTTTTGTTAACTTTTTAAACACATCGATAAGTGATTTAATAAAAAAACACACAATCGCAAAATTAAACAACGAACTGTCAAAAATATTGACAGATCGATTTGTTGTAAATCTTTTAATATTCATTGAAAACAGCCGTATATAAGAAATATTACTTGAGTAACAATTTTCTTGAATACTACTAAAATTATTATACACAAATAAAGTCGTATACAAAAACTATCCTTGGGTAAGAATCTTCTTGGATTCTTCCTAAAAGTTGTACTTTAATAAAGGTTTATATAAGGGACAGAATTCTTGAGTAAAAACATCTTGAATACTACCTTAAAAGTTATATGTGAATAAAACCTTATAAAAGGTGTTATACTTGAGTAACAGTTGCTTGAATATGCCCTAAATACTTATTATTGAATTAAGCTTTACTTAAGGAATTATATAAGAAACTTAGTGAATCTAGTCTTTTACAAGCTTTTTTTAGGTGAATAATATGGTCTTACACAATGCTTTTTCAAGTTAAGTTGGAATAATTTAAAAAATTTAGGCGAAATTGTTACCTGGGATACGACTTTTTTGTTTGCAGTCGAGACTGTCAAATTATTTTTTATAAGAGTGACAAGTTATTACTAAAAGTGATAAATAAACATTTCATTTTTTTATGCCATCTAGTACAAGAAAATAATTGCAGAAGTGTTTTCCTATTCAAAAGAAACTTCTGTTTGTAAAATAAGTATATCATTTCTAACAATGGTATTTATTTTATTTATTGTACTACATATATAATTTTTATAATATTTTAAAAAGTTCATTTATTAATAAAATATTTAATATTTAACAACAAAAAAAAATCTCTTAGCTTATAACGCCATTTTTATAATTTTCCTTCAAAACAAAAAAAACTGATTCCCGACAGACATATGCACAACGAACTTTATCTCTAAAACAAAATATTTCACAAGTTGTTAGATATAAAATAAGCTTCAATTTAGTTTTAAAAAAAAGGTGTAGCGCCATCTTTTCTTCAATTACACCGTTTTTTTCTTATGTTACACCGTTAAAATTATTTCAAAAAATTAACAGTGTACATTTTTAAAAACTTTGTTCTAGTACCTATTCAACGACATATCATTTATGAAAATCGATGCAGTAGTTTTTCTACAATCGCTCGTCAAAATGCACTCACATCACAAAATAACAAAAAATTAAAAAAAAAATAAATTGAATGGGGATTTTTGAGATCAATAAAACTCAAGTAAGTAAAGAAGTAATTGAAATTTTTGGCGTAAATGCATAATCATTTTTTAAAATAAAAAGTGTTGTTATAAGTTTTGCAACAACACATAAATACCTTTTAAGACTTAGGCCCCACAACAACTTGCGCTTTAAGGTGTTGATTAACGCTTTTTTTTAAACCTCTGCGGATTGAAACCACCTGAGACTATGGATTCCGGCAAACTATTCCGTTTGTATGCAGTTCGGACAAAGAAGTCTTTCTGCGATCTGCCAGTATGACAGCGCGTGATCTCGACCGTTTGACTGGTTGCGCTAACCGATTGCCGAGTAGAACGGGGGTAGGAATAAGTTTGAGGCATAATGCTGCTGATTTCATCTGAGCACTTCTGATGACGATGTATGTAAAAAACAACGAGGTCAGTAACAGTGCGACGATGTTGTAGGGAATCGAGTTTTGATGTCAAATCTCGATCACCCACAATTCGTATAGCCCGCTTTTGAACAGAGTCCAAGAAGAAACAGAGCAGCACCAAACTTTTAAAAAAAAGTTTTAATTTTTTTGAATTTTTGGAATATGTATTATTGGAATTTAGAAAAAGTTTAAATATTTGATTTTATTCTAATTTTTGGAATTTTGGAAAAAGTTTCAATTTTTGATTTTGTAAGAATTTTTGGAATATTTTTAGAATTTTTAAAATTTAAATTTTTGATTTTATTATAATTTTGGGAATTTTGAAAAAAGTTTCAATTTTTGATTTTGTAATAATTTTTGCAATATTTTTAGAATTTTGGGAAAAGTTTGAATTTTTAAGAATTTTTGGAATATTATTGGAATTTAGAAAAAGTTTAAATATTTGATTTTATTCTAATTTTCGGAATATTTTTGGAATTCTGAAAAAAGTTTCAATTTTTGATTTTGTTATAATATTTGCAAGATTTTTAGAATTTTTGAAAAAAGTTTTAATCTTTGATTTTGTATTAATTTTTGGAATATTTTAAGAATTTTGAAAAAAGTTTGATTTTATTTAATTTTTACAATATTTTTGGAATTTTGAAAGAAATATAAATTTGTGATTTTGTAATATTTTCTCGAAACGCTAAATGGAGAGGATTTTTAGCAGTTTGCTGAGTGTATCATCTTTTCACTAAATTATGGTAATTTATAATCTGTTATAATTTTCCGGCAACGTATTGATGTTTCGTGTTAGATTTGTAATAAATTTCTAAACAGAGATAAAAAAATAAATGTACTTTAACAAAGAGTTATGTTTGATATACATCGCTGCCCAAAACTAAAAACCATGTCTTCATAAAAGTTTTTTGCTGAAAACTATCCTGAAAGGAGCCGAAAACTAAATCCTTAACCCAGACCGAAGTCTTGATATCTCAGAGCTGTAAATTTCAGCCTCTCCATATTTTGTAATTTATTTTAGACAAAAAACATAAACATACAATCATTTATAAATGAAAACGAACATTTTAATTATTTGCATTTTTAAAATGACTTTTCAGTAACTGAATAATTTGTAGAAAACGTTTTATTTATTAACTAATAATTTTCTTTTAAACAAAATTATAATTAAAAAAAATTGAATTGAAATTTTTGTCTAAAATTTTTCAATTTTACTCATCAATCAAACCGACACTTAAACCACACGTCCTTCGGACTCGTGGTTTATTGTGCGGTTTGATTCGCAGTGTTTCTAAATAATTCAATTCGTAAAGCCAAAAAATTTCGAAAAAATTTCAATGACTCGTGTTATTACAACCGAAAAATTATTATTTAATTTATAATATAAGTCAAAGTCAATGTAAAAATATGGGGGGGGCTGAAATCTCACAGCTCTGAGATATCAAGACTTCGGTCTGGGTTAAGGATTTTGATATAGTTTTCGGCAAAAAACTTTTAGGAGGACATGGTTTTTAGTTTTGGGCAGCGATGTATATCAAACATAACTCTTTGTTAAAGTACATTTATTTTTTATCTCTGTTTAGAAATTTATTACAAAACTAACACGAAACATCAATACGTTGCCGGAAAATTATAATCAAACTTCAAAAAATATTGCTAAATTAAATAAAATCAAACTTTTTTCAAAATTCCAAAAATATTCCAAAAATTAGAATAAAATCAAATATTTAAACTTTCTATAAATTCCAATAATATTCCGAAAATTCTTAAAAATTTAAACTTTTTCTAAATCCTAATAATATTCCAAAAATTCTTAAAAATTCAAACTTTTTCCAAAATTCTAAAAATATTGCAAAAATTATAACAATATCAAAAATTGAATTCCAAAATTATAAAAATTGTAATAAAATCAAAAATTAAAAATTTTTCAAAATTCCAGAAATTTCCAAAAATTCTTACAAAATCAAAAATTGAAACATTTTTCAAAATTCTAAAAATATATATAAAATTCAAAAATTTTAAAATTCAAAAACCTATTTTTAGAATTCAAAATTTTTCAAATCCCTTCAGCCGTTTTCTAGATTTCGTCGGTTGTGACGGCCGGCCGGCAGACAGAAATACATTTTTTTTGTCTTTTTAGAATCAGTAGGTCTTAAAACGTCGAGAAATGCCAAAAAAGTGGGGGTATGAATTTCACTTTTAGCTCATGAATGTAATACTTAGGTCTTTCAGACCGAAGTAATATATTTAATAACAGAGCCGATTCATTCAGTTTTATTTGATTTTATAACTTGAATTTTATTATTGTTTTTCATTTTGTTTTTATTTTATTAATTTGTTAATTGTGTTGGGTAGCGAAAATCCGAAATTCTACGTCCACGCCGTGCTACCTGGGTAACGCTAACAGAATAAGGTTGGTGTAGTTGAGAGGGGCAGAGTAAATACTGCTTATACTCAATGATTCTGCACCATGGCGAGTCATTGGCGCCATAAAATCAATGCAACTCAAGCGTTTGTTTTCCATGTTAGAGGCGGCTTGGAGCGGGCGTCTGTCTTTTATCAAGCGGCTCGCTATATAAATGTGCAGAAAGCGTCTGTTCTCCATGTAAGGGGCGGTTTTCAGCGGGCGTCTGTCTTGGGTCAAGCGGCTCGCTATATAAACGTGTAAAAAGGTTGTTTCTGGTGACCTTAAGATGCAGAACGAACCCATTCACAAAAATTTGGGTTGGGGAAGGGCTAACACCCCATTTCTGTAAAAAAATTATTGTCATGAATTCTGTACACAGGCCTCGGAATATCTCGGATTCATTATTGGAACGATTTAGGAAACTGTACCCGGACTACGATTTAAAAATGGGAACCTGGAACGTGCTAAGCCTCAGAAGACCAGGAGATCTCCTAAAACTCACTCAACAAGTCCAGAGCTACACACTGGATATAGTGACATTACAAGAACTAAGATGGCCAGGCAGTGGAATCCATGAAACAGCGAAAGGATACACTCTGTATTATTGCGGTCATCAAAACGGAGGAGAATTTGGAGTTGGCTTCCTTATACACCGTCGCGTGAATCAGCATGTTATCGACTTCTGCCCAATTAATATGCGGTTATGCACACTGAGAATCCGCACGCAAAAATTCAATGTAACGATCGTCAATGTTCATGCACCTACTGAAGATAAAGCAGATGATATTAAAGACCTGTTCTTCCTAGAACTCGAAGAAGTCATCAATAACATCCCGCGGCACGATGTAAAAATCGTGGTAGGTGACTTCAATGCGGAAATTGGTAGAAGTGCAGAACTTAAAACACATGTGGGCCCTAACAACTTGCATCATACCAGCAACAATAACGGTTTTCGCGCAGCCGAGCTGGCTATGATGTATGATCTAGTAATTTCCAGCTTTTTCTTCCCTCACAAGAGAATTCACAAGGCAACTTGGAAATAAAATGACGGAAGAACGGAAAATCAAATCGATCACGTCATGATCTCTAAGAGACACTCTACAAATATAACTGACGTTCGACCATACAGAGGTGCTGATATGGACACCGATCATATGCTTGTCATCTTTAAGTACAAGTGCAAATTATCATCTACATTTAACAGACAAGCAAAAAAGACCGTGCGCTGGAATATCGAAGCATTTAAACATCCGGAAACGCTGAATAGATATCAGGAAATAATAACACAAAACATAGAAGAGCATGACATCTCTTCTGAGATGCCATTAGACATACAAAAAGAATGGCAAACGTTTAAATCAACCATTATAGCCGCAGCACAAACTGCAATCGGAAAACGACCACCGAAATCACACAACGAATGGTTTGACGACGAGTGCCACCAATCCGTTGAACATAAACAAAAACTGCGAGAAAAATGGTTAACAAGGAACACCCGAAGCTCCCAAGCTGATTATCTATGCGCCAGGAAAGCCTCAGCAAAACTTCTACGTAAAAAGAAATGCGAACACATGAACAGCTGCATCGAAAACATCAACCAATATGCGACCAACGGAAATTCAAAAGAGTGCTTTGCCAATGCACGGAATCTGACAAAAGATTTCCACCCAAGATCTACAGCCATCAAAAATGAAAATAATGAACTCACAACAAGTGAACGTGATGTGCTGGCAGTGTGGCGATCCCACTTTCAAGACCTACTGAATAGGACGAATGAAGTTCATCCTATTCGAGCAATTGCTCCATCAACTGAGGAGATTTTTGTACCTTACCCAGCAATAGAAGAAGTGGAAGCTGCCATTAAAAAACTGAAAAATGGCAAATCACCAGGTTTCGATGGAATTCCCGCAGAACTTCTGAAAAATGGAGGAGCAGCTCTGGTCTCACGTATATACGATCTGATTCTTGCAATCTGGGACCAAGAAGAACTACCTACTGAATGGAAAACAGCTCTCATTGTTCCGCTACATAAGAAAGGTGACCGTCTAAAGTGTGCAAATTATCGTGGCATCGCGCTGTTGAATACTGCATACAAAATACTAGCTAATGTCGTACTCGCTCGACTCATCCCGTTCGCCGAATCTATCATCGGTGACTATCAGTGTGGTTTTCGTCCCAACCGCTCAACCACAGATCAATGTTTTACCTTAAGGATGATTCTGGAAAAATGTTGGGAGTACAACATCAGCATTCATCAGCTAGCTCTACGTTGATTTCAGGTAAGCATATGATAGTATCATCCGCGACAACCTCTGGTCCGCACTCATATGCCTTGGTATCCCAGAGCAACTTGTTTCTCTGTGCAAACTCACAACATCAGGATCAAACTGTAGAATAGTAATCAGTTTTTGATCCTTTCGATATAACATCAGGTGTTCGACAAGGTGATGTACTCGCGCCCGTACTATTTAATTTGGCGCTGGAGTACGCGATAAGAAAAAGCCGAATTGAGACACAAAACTGCATATATAACAAATCTAGTCAAATTCTTAGCTACGCAGATGATACTGTGCTTCTCGGACGTAGAACAAGCGATATTAAGGATAGTCTCTCTCAGCTTAAAAGAAAGAATAAACGGCTTGGATTATGCCTCAACACCGGCAAAACTAAAGTGCTAACAACATCGAAGAACATACCTCTTGGAAATCTGGATACTGGCGACTATGAAGTGGAACGCATGGAAAACTTTAAATACCTCGGGTCTGTAATAACATCGTCAAATGACATGCAGGCAGATATCAAAGCCCGTGTCTCTGCCGCATACAGAGTTTTCTACGCATACTCAAAACTTTTGCGATCAAAACATCTTTCGCGGTCGTGTAAACTCACACTTTACAAAGCATTAATTCGACCTCTGCTTACCTTTGGAAGTGAAAGCTGGACACTGACTTCCTCCGATTGTAGAATTTTATCAACATTCGAGAGGAAGGTCATACGAACAATTTATGGTCCATGTAAAGTTGCTGAAAATCAGTATAGAACCCGAATGAATCATGAAATCAGACAGCTTCTTGGAGCCTGCGGTGTATTCGGATTCATTAAATCCAACCGGATTAGATGGTTTGGTCATGTAGAAAGGGCTCCATTTGATAGAATGTTAAAAAAGCGTAACAACAACAACCAGCTGGTGTTCGTCGAAGGGGAAGACCTAGACAACGCTGGCGTGATAACATCATCCAAGGCCTTCGTGATATAGGATGTCGAAACTCGGGGTCAACTAGTCATGAAACGAGATGATCGGAAGCTGGTGGCACAGACGGCAAAATCCCTCATAATTGGGATGTAAACGCCAGAGAGAGAGAGAGAGTTAATTTTGTTTCAATTAGTTTCAATTAGTTTCAATTTTATTTTATTTTTTGTTAAAAGTTTATGTTTTCCATTGAATAAATATCTAAGGAAGAGTAACTAGACATTTTGAGTGAAGCATCTAATTTTTAGTATTGGTGAAGCTTGATAGTGTTTACATTCCAGCTGGGTGGTACTGCTTACAATTTGTATATTTATATTTTCAAAACAAATAAAAGAAATAATGAATGTTACATATAAATTTAAAAGCCTAAATTACTTGATTAAAATATTTCCTTATATTTCCAAATAAAAATATTTTTAATTGTATGTACATCGCAAATTTAATATTATTGAATTACTTTAAGAACACCTTATATTTGGCTTTGATAGCGTTTGACATTTGTTTTCACAACAATGGATTTTGAAAAATTACATTTATGTAGGGTAATGAAAGATAACATTAAACTAGAAAATAACAGTTTTTGTAACGCAAATATGTTCTTTATGTTTTTGTTATAACATAATTCTAAACACTTTTTATGCGTAGTATTAGTAAATATATTCTAATCTTTGATATGAAATTCGATGATCAAATTTCATTGTATTTAAGATTATTTCTATATATTTTAATGCAACTCTTTATTTTTATGAATAAACTACTTACTACACAAATACTAATTATTATTTTGTAAAACATTAATTTAAACTTCAATTTTTATAAATACTGTTTAATTTGTATATCTTAAAGTAGAATTTCGGATAAAAACTATGATTTTATTTTAAAATACAAAACGGAATATGTCAAATGTCATGGATGCGGAACGCACAGATATACATATCACATACTTAAAAAATATTCGTGTAGCCACACGTAATTATTCTTCCTTATATATTAACTCAATGATGTTTTCCTATTGTTTATTATTAGTTTGCACTGAGAATAATATACAAGTCATATCGAAATACATATAAGTAGTGTGTATAATCAATTATAAAATTTAAGTTATTAAATATTTTGTAATAGTATCCATCATTTGGTGAAATTGAATAATTTTTAGTAATTATCTTAATAGTAGATTATACACCAAGGTAGAGAAGTGCATGTTTCTCTCTCGAGGTATGTTTTGAGCCCGAAGACAAAGCTTGCGGGCTACATATCACTGATGGAGATGACATGCTCTCTTTCGAGGTGTATACACTATTTTTGCAGGTCCACTATATAATTATATGAGATTGGGTGAAGTGAATACAAGTAGAATATTCTAAATACTTAAATTTTTAATTTAAATGCTTAAATTATTTTTCTGATAAATCAGTGAATAAAAACCAGGTTATAGAATATACTATAATCCAATGAAAATTTTCCAAAAAATTCTGGAAATCGAGTGAATAAAACCAAGAATATTCTAATTTTTGACATTACTGTACTTGATATTTTCAAGTTGCTATTTGTGCTACTTATTTAGGAATTATTATTAGGAATTATTAGGAATTTTGTGTATAAATATTTGTATGAAATTATTGTTACTAACATTGTTCGTTATCTTTTATTCCCTAGGGAGGGAACACAATTGCAAATGAGTTGTATATACAGTGCAAATCCGCTCCCCATTGGCGTAACTAGGTAGGAGCCAAGAGGGCCCGCCCCTCCCCCTCCTAGACGAATTTTGGTTACCCTAGAACACGAAGTTTATGAAGCCTATAACAGTTAGGGAAAATGAAATTCTATTTCTTTACTAAGGAATTTGATGTCCAAAATTATTTCAAAACGTTAGCATCAATATTTAATAAAATTATTTGTTTATTATTTGTGATATATGATCATTTCGATATAAAAATCAACTACCATTAAAGTATTAGAAATAAACCAAATCGAACTATTTATTGACAATTATGAAAAAAAATTTTACAGTTCATATCACTCATCTTCATTTCAATTTAATAAGGAAGTTTAATAAGGACTACCAATGATGTGTTGCGATTTGGACCTTTATCAAATATATAATAATTTTATATTGCACTGGAAAGCTCATAAAAATATATGAAAACTGAAATATTGCCGGAACACTGAATTTATAACAAACAAATTTCACTTGGAAATCTCTTATACTTTGAATCACAGAAAAATTGTAAAGAAACTTATCAATTGACCAACAAATAAAAATAATTTAACTAAAAACAAATCAAAAATTATATAAATTAAAATCAAAAGAAAAAAGCTTACATTAATTTATTTCCTCAATGTTGTCTTCTTCGTGTTTTATTTCACATCTTCGTTCATAAACGAAGCTCACGAACGCTCATAAACGTTCAAATTTCATAAACCTACTTGACGATTAATTTTTACAAATAGAATTAGACGATTTTGTGTTTAGCATCTCGTACGGTAACAACATCATGAACTTCTTCAATTAATTTTTGTTTTTCGTCATCATCAAAGTTCGTCAAAGTTTCGTCATCATAAAATTATAAATTTATTTTCAAAACTGATAACATAACACTTGCTTAACAAATGAATTTTATTTCTCAAATGTAAAACATATTTCGTTTACATATTTTAAATAGATGTAATTGATGTTTT
Source organism: Diogma glabrata (assembly GCA_963693315.1). NCBI lineage: Eukaryota > Metazoa > Arthropoda > Insecta > Diptera > Cylindrotomidae > Diogma > Diogma glabrata. The sequence goes on along the minus strand of OY856188.1, from coordinate 160,858,060 downwards.
GACATTTTATTAAATTCACAACTATAAAAAACCCTTTACAATATTAACACAATAATTGACATGAAAAGCAAATTTATTTTCTTTTTAGTTTTAAAACAACATTTTAAAAATAATTAACAATATTAAAACTACTCAAAAGTAAGCTGTATGACGATTCAGTCATTACTGAGTTTTAATTTTATTTCAATTTACATAATTTACTGATCGTAAATTTAGACTAACCAACTCGATCCAAACGATTTGATCGTTTTTATATCATATTATCCTCGATCTTCTGTTTCATTTTCCATCATTTATCAAAACTTGTATTTTTAATTTACTTGAACTTATTTAAATCATCAAAAAAAATGTACAGTAGTACGCATAAATGTCTATGTTTAGTACAATTGGAGAAAATTAATAAAATTATTATTGAATTTGAAAACTATTATTTTCAGAGTAAAAATTGGAAACAGTCCGTCGTTACAGATGTTGTAACAAAAGTATCCACAAAATGGTCGTTTATCTTATCGGTTCACCATAATAGCGAAGTTTAAAAAAGAAAACATTTTCTTTCCAACATGTGGTGTGCCACACCAATTCCAATTTGTTCAACGAAAAACATCGCAATAAAAACAATATAGACTTCGTTTTAAAAAATACGGTCTCATTGCTCCATAAGACCTAAAATCACACCGAAACACCAACACTACTCGTAGTTTCAAGTTTGTTTGTATTAGCAAATTGACGACGTAATTCGAAGTCTGATGGATTTATTTCTGGCAGTATCTGAATTTCGTATGGCTGAAAATTAAGATCGTTGTGCACAGCACTGCAATGATTGGGGAGCGTGTGATTACTGTAAACAATGAATTGTTATTTTTGGAATATTCTTTTTTTTTATTTTTTCAATAGTTTTGATACATGGTGTCTCGAAATATGTTAAGAAATTTAGAGACTAGGAATGTTGATTTTGTATAATTTTTGTTTGTTTGAAAGTTACTACATAAGTATGGATCTAAAAAAATATCATACTGATATAACAATTTATAATTTTATATGATTTTTTTCAATTTTAATTTGTCAAACATGTCGATTTTACACAAATATTTATCTAGATATAAACATAAATAACTGCAAACAACGTAGCATAAATAACTGCATTAAAATACGTAGATGTAGTAGCAACGACATCAAGAGTGACACTAAACCACCGTTAATTTCACCGTTCATATTATATGGGTGCCGGGTCACAGTGGCGCTAAGAGCAACTATATAGCGGACGCGCTTGCTAGGCAAGGGACTGAACTCGCTTTTCTACAAGAAATGGAAGCTCTAATCGAGTCGTTTGCCCCTCTCAAAAAACTAACTTATGACAGGGATAAATGCGTAACCTAAAAGCGGTGTTCAAACACCGTTAGCTGCATGATAAGCAGGTAAATATTTCCCAGACTAGACCTGCAGGGTTCCAAAAAACTTATAACCTTTAGTAGGCAGTATATGGTAAAGTTCATTGGTAAAGTCATCACTGGTTACTGGATACTTGGATATCACCCAAGTCTTGATTGCAGGAGCTGTAGGGATGAGGATGGACCAGCGGACGAGGAGGAACCAGCGTTTTATCTACTTTGCACGTGTCCAGCATTCGCCCATTATACGGCAAACTCATTTTGGAACGAACACATTAAAACTCTCACCGACATGGATAATTATAAAATCACGCAAATACTTAGCTTCATTAGAAGCTCCAAATGGTTCGAGTAGGGAACGAGATTCTTTGGTATCACAACCGACGTATTTTGGTCTAGTATGTCGTCCTGATGTTGTGTTTTGGTGACTGCAACCTAACCTAACATAAATAACGTAACAAAAAATATAAATGACCGTAAATTTGAAAATTAACCTCAAATTGACACATCCGTTATGTATTAAAAGAAAGAAATAAAAACGGTGATCGCGCCAAGTAGCGCACTCTCTTAAATAAACAAAACGTAATTCATAATATCAGTGGTTCAGATCACGAATCAAGAGAAAATAAATAACCACCACTTAATTTGCTAGCACTGAACGTGCTTAATTTAGAAATAGTCTAGCACTGATAGCAATTGTTCAGATCACGAATCATAATAAATAACTCCAACATTTAATTTACTAGCACTGAACGTGCTTAATTTAAAAATGTTCTAGCACTGAATGTGCTTAAAATTATAATGTATTTTGATTCTTCAGTTGTTGGAAATGACAGTCGTGATTGGTTGTTTACCAATTGGAAGAAACGTAAGTTCCATAGTTTTTGATTGAAACTTGTGATAAAAAGGCTAATCATGTTCACATTTTTCTTATTAAAATTTTCAATATTGTTTGGATAAGTTATTCCGCAGTTATGTTTGAGTTTGCTTGTAAATCGGTCAATTTGCGATTGTGCTATTAGAGTCATTGTCATCGCTCAATTTCAAATTGCTAAATCTAATGTGATTTGTTTTAAAACTTAGTTTGTAAAATGAAGTTTAGTCGAAATATAGTTTAGTCGAACTTAAAGCTGTATAACTTGTATAAACTACAACATCAAGTGTCTGTTTTTTAATATGGTTGATGATTTGCCGCCATGTTGCAGCAGTTCCCAGTGCATGGTTAGTATAAACATTTTATAAGTGTAATCAATATTGTTCATCGTTCCAGTAGTTATAATTGTGATGTGCTGTATGCTGTGTGCAATAATGGCACTGTATTATTTCATCCTTTGAATTATTCGTCATCGTATTGATTGTTATCAACTGCAGCTGTTTATATTATATATTGATTCATCGTCATCGTACTGTTTATTGTCAATTGCTGATGTGTATTCCTGTTGAGTCGTCACCAGTTGACCTGTATTGTATATTGATTCATCGTCATCGTACTGTTTATCGTCAGTTGCTGATGTGTATTGTTATTGAGTCGTCACCAGCAGATTGTATTATATATTGATTTATCGTCATCGTACTGTTTATTAACAATTGCTGATGTGTATTGCTATTGAGTCGTCACCAGCTGATTGTATTATATATTGATTCATCGTCATCGTCCTGTGCATTATCAATTGCTGATTTGTTTACTATTGAGTCGTCACCAGCTGATTTGTATTATATATTGATTCATCGTCATCGTACTGATTATTAGCAGCCATTGCTGATAAGTATTACATAATGAGTCGTCATCGTGCTGATTGTTAACATAACAATTGCTGATTGTACAAAATATTGGTTTAGTACTACTGCGGTCAAAAATCTAGTCATCATTAGAATATATTATTATTGATTTGCATCAAGCATTAATCCGATGCCTTTATTTTTATCGTCGTAACAACAGACGTTGCTAATGTCATCGCACAGTGATTATTCACAATATCAGTGTGCCGCTTGCTGAATGTTCATCCGATACAAATTTCTTCATTGTTCAAGACACCGTCCTATTGAGCTATTCTATTACAACTACATTGTTGAGTTATTGAAAATATTATGTGCTGATCTTCGAATTCATATATTGTCAAACTACCAGAATACAGTCCACTCACATTCATCGCATTGGCCGCATCAAACAGAAAATTTATTAATGATTTTACTCAGCAATATTATGGGGCCAGGCCCACCCTAAAACAATTTCCTAGTTACGCCAATGCCGCTCCCGCATATGAGGGAATGGGCTTGCACTTTATATATACAACGTCCACTCTAGTGGACGATATAAAAAGAAACAAAAAAATACAAAAAAAAAATCATAACTTTATACACAACTCGTGCAAAAAATTTATTGTGTAGTAACAACACAGAACAACTTTAAGGCATAGTTTAAATAACGATGAAAAACACGTGAAATCAGCAAAAAACATGCAATTTTGGAAATGAGGTTTCAATTTTGTATATTTAGGTATTGAAATTCATTGACATCAATAAAAAAAATTTTTCTGCGTTTTTAGTTTTTTTTTTCAAACTGTCTTAAAAATCAAAAAATTGCTCGACCCTGGTGTATTAAAATGGCTCTACAGTCAAAACTACTTAATTGATTTTAATGTTATATAGCTCAAAATGTAGGTATTGAACAGAGCTAATCAAAATAATAATTCACATTATATGACCTTAAAAACTTTCTTTTAGAAAAATAACGGTAAAAAATTCAAATTCGATTTTCTAGAAATGCGTATATTTTAAATTTTTGATTTTTTTAATATGTGAAAGGTACACATGTTACCAAAATTTTATAAAAAATACAGGAGGGAAAAATTTTTTGTTTGTTTTTATTAATTTTATTGCAACACGCCTTAAAATTTTTCATCCTTAAAATAAGTTGAGTTAAAAAATGAATAGTTTTTTTGGATTTACATATATGTTTTTATAATAAACTTTTAATTTTAACTCAAAATAAATATTGTACACATTTTTTATTTAACTCAAAATAAATATTTTACACATTTTTTATCATTTATTTAATTTTACATTACTAAATTCCGTTGAGTTAGAATAAAGTCTAGCTAAGATTGATCCATCATTTGTAGAGTGAGTGATATCCTCGTGTTTCAGGAATTGTTTTTAAATTGGTGTATCTATCAGCTAGTTAATTTTGTTTTGCAAACAAAGAAATCTCACCGAATTCTTTCACTATTGCTGTGTGCGAACTGACGAAATAATGACAGAACACAATTTTTGGTGAAGGTGAAATTTGTAAAAACAAAATTTTGACATAAGGTGAAAAACTTCGTAATATTTATGTTTGCTGTTAATAAATATATATATATAACATATATACTAATATAAATATTACTTTGGCACTTAAAAAAACTTCTGTAATAAATTTTTGTTCCTCCTGAAATAATTTGTTATGCCTACTGTCAAAATTTGATGATGCTAAAAAGCTATACCAAATTTTGACGTTTCGTTATGGTGAATATAAATTTCAAAAAACAAAATGTTGACAGTTAATATTTGTCATCTGTCATTATTTCGTCAGTTCGCACACAGCATATATGACAGTGGTGAGTGAGTGATCTCAACAGTTTGACTGTTTGCAGGCATAATGAATTTGATTTCATCCGAACACTGTTGATTAAGATATTTATAAAAAACAACGAGATCAGAAAAAATTAACAATTCGTCTAGCACGCTTTTGAACAGAGTCTAAAAGAGCCATTATAGTAACAGATGCAGCAACTTGGTAACAATACTCGGCATAATGCGGCCTGTTAACGATTTGCAAAATTATTATTGGCCTTTAATGGTAAAAAGGTTCCCCATCCCTGGTTTAGACTCATGTTATACTTTTCCCTAGTTTCTGTTTTTTGTTCACTTAGGTGTAGTGGAAGTATTGTTTTTGTTTTATGAAGAAAAATTGACTTTAAGCTAATTTTTAATTACAATATATGTTTTGTTGACTCTCAAAAAATAAAGCTGGGCAATTTTAGTTCAGAGAGATTACTTAATATTCGATATAGTATATTTTATCACAGCAAATATTATATTATTTTTAACACAAAAATAATATTATGTGTACTTCAATTACCAGATAAGATTATAGCTTAGATCAGAATATAGTGTGGCTACAGTACTGCGATAAAAAAAATCGTTTGTGCGTCTTCAACTAACTACTTCTTGGTGAACTGTACCTCCTTGCTACCTGGTTAGAGCAGTTCTGATGTGATGGAATTGGAGGAACAGTAAAAAAAAATGCAGCTAGAGGCGAGTCTTAAAAAAGAATACGACAAAGTTATATCAACACCTCTGGAGTTATATAACTGAGCAGCTGCTCCAGGTAGTTTTCAAGATAACATGCATTTTTCCTATGTAACGGAGGCAGGTTACATTGCAAAACGAAATCAACTAGCTGATAGATACGCCAATTTAAAAACAATTCCTGGAACACGAGAATATCACTCATACATTCCTACAAATGATGGATCAATCTTAGCTAGACGTCTAACTCTACGGAATTTAGTAATGTAAAATTAAATAAATGATTAAAATGTGTAAAATATTTATTTTGAGTTAAAATTAAAAATTTATTATAAAAACATGTATGTAAATCCAAAAAAAACTGTTCATTTTTTAACTCCACTTTTTTTAATGATGAAAAATTTTAAGGCGTGTTGCAATAAAATTAATAAAAAAAACAAAACATTTTCCCCTCCTGAATTTTTTATAAAATGTTAGTAACATGTGTACCTTTCACATATTAAAAAATCAAAAATTTAAAAAATACGCATTTCTAGAAAATCGAATTTGAATTTTTTACCGTTATTTTTCTAAAAGAAAGTGTTCAAGGTCATATAATGTGAATTATTATTTTGATTAGCTCTGTTCAATACCTACATTTTGAGCTATATAACATTAAAATCATTCAATTCAATTCAATTCAATTTTTATTTATATAATCGTTTAAAAATACAATATGTGTAACAAATGATTAGTGTATTGGTTTTCAACTATGGTATTTTTAGTCTATTGTTTTTAAAATAGTTATGTTGGTCTAAAGTTTAGTTATCTTTAGATCATATTATCGATTTATATTATAATATACTTTCAATGAAAAATTAATTAAAAAACCATTTTATGCTTAGTTATGACTACTTATCTAAAATAAATTCTAAGGGTGCAAATTAAAAACTAACTTAAATCTAACTAAACCTAAATATTGTGAAGAACACAATTTGTTAAATTTTATTTATGTAATAGTATATTCTTGTATGAGCTAGAATGAAGGCAATTCTTCACGAGGATGAAGTTTCCCGGAACGAGCGTAGCGAGTGGAGGGAATCGTCCGAGTGAAGAATTGCCTTCATCCTAAGCGAATACAAGATACTATTTTATCCACGACTACAAATAATTCAAATAATTTCATTCATGTTTGTATCGTTTCATTTCATTCGTCATATTGAAAGAAATGAAAAACAAAACCAAACATGTTTGTTTATTTTAGATTTTATATATGTATTGTTTTTGTTTTAAATGGTTTATATTACTATTCCAACAAATCAAGTTTTTAATTTGTTAGGGGAATTTTGAATAAATAAAGCGTAATAAAAGAAATAAAAAAGAATTTGCTATATAGAAAAGGAATGAATACAATTACAATGAAAAATATACGCATGGAAAGTATATATTCTTTAGTAGTCGTGGATAAAAAAGTTTATTGTATCTGGTAGGTGAGAGGACTGCACCTTGAGGTACACCCCATAGTATTCGGTGTAGTGCCGACTTCCTATCGCATATTTGTACAAAGAAACTTCTATCATTGAGAAACGAATCAACGATCTAGATTAGGTAGCTTGGAAATTTATGTTTAATCATTTTTATTATCAGACCTTTGTGCCAAACTTTATCAAACGCCTTTTCAATATCAAACGATATCACGGCTGTTGAGTTTTTGTGCTTTAGTTGCTCTTTGGCATGATTTAAGATACGAAACAGCTGATGGGAGGTACAATGTCTGTGCCGAAAACCAAATTGTTGGTTGGGTATTACGTTATTCTCACAGCAATACTTGTTGATGCGATCTAGCAAGACTTTTTCTAATATTTTACCGAGTGTATCTAGCAGGCTTATAGGCCGATAGCTCGAGATAAGATTTTTATCTTTATTGGACTTGCAAACAGGTATGATTTTAGCAGTTTTCCATTTTGAAGGAAAGTAGGCGTGTTTTAGGCATGTATTAAAAAGCTATACCAGGTATAAAATGGATTTGCGTGGTAAATGTTTTAAGACTCTATTATTAATTCCGTCTGGCCCAGGTGATTTGTTGGCTTTATTTGTTTTATAAAGGTAGAGATTTCTTTGGGTTTTGTTATTTCAATTGTATTAAGACTGTATTGAAATGTATTTTGAAATTGGTCATAAGCTTCGCTTATGGTGTTTAATAATGAATCATTAAGAGACTCGTTTTCTTGTGTGTTTTTAGAAAAACCTTCGTCAAAGGCTTTCACTTTCACTATTTCTTCACTATTTGTTAATAAAACATCATTGCTATCCTCCGATGTTTTGATGGGAGTGATAGATCTCCGTTTTTTACTTAAAGTTTAGTGAGGTTGAATAAGCGCTTATGAGTATTGTCTTTTGAAGTTTGCTCAAGATATTTGCTAAACTTTTCATTTCTTAATCGCTGAATTTCATCAGCAATGGATTTATTTAATGACCTTACGACATTTCCCACTATCGGATTTCGTGTTCGTTGCCAATGCCGTCGTTGAAAATTACAATAGGTTATGAGCTGTTGAACATCTGGTGTAATAATTAAGTTATGATCTGGTTTCGTTCGCGAACTAATTTGGGGTATTGAGTTGGTAATACTCTCTCGAATGAAAGATGTTAATTCATTAACACAGTTGTCGATATGGCTTGAGTTAGAGATGTTACGGATTGTGGAATTTTCTGAAAGATCAATTTTTTGATTTAAATAGCTTTTGAAATTATCCCAGTTAGCCAGGTTATAGTCAAAGGAATTTGTGTTATTATTATTTAAACATAATGAAGCGTTAAGATGTACATCAAATAATACAGGTAAATGATCAGAGCTTAGTTCGTTTAACGAATATGGCTCAGAATTAATTTGATTGTTGTTTGTTAGTATGATATCTAGAGTTGAACCGTAACGTGATCTAGGTGAAAAATGGGTTGGTGCATCTGGAAAAAGTATATGGAAATCTTTTATCGTGTATTCATTATATAGAATTTTACCGGCACGATTCGATCTGATACAGTTCCAATGAGAATTCTTTGCGTTAAAATCGCCTCCTATGAAGTACATAGTGCGATTGTTGGTTAAAGTTTGAATATCACTTTGAAAGTGTTTTAATTTCGTGGGATCATTTGAGGCAGGGTAGTAGAATGTAGTGAAATGAATCTCTCCTAAATTTGTTACTACGCATATACCAATGGCTTCTATTATGTTTAAGACTATTTTCGGCAGTATTTTATGTTTAATATATCTGCGAACTAGAATGCAAACACCACCATGCATGCGGCTTGTATTTGCGCTGTGGTTTGACGGTGTACGATCAAGTCTATAGCAATAAAAATCAGGAAGGCAAAATGAGTCACGGTGATTTAATCAGGTTTCGGTTATTAAACATATATGAACATTATTATTTCGAGAAATTTTGAAAGCTCACCACTTTTGTTTCGAATAGATTGGGAGTTCCATATCATGATTTTTAAACCTAAAATATTATTTAACATTAAACAAATATTTTAACGATAAATTTGTTATTACAATAAATTGTTCTGTACTTGACTTACAGTTTGAAATTTGTGTTATTGTATCTTGAATTAGCTCAGTGATTTCTTCAAAACTAAAAAGATTATTAACATTATTACTGTTGGCATTTTGAGAAGTTACCTTTCCACTGATTCCAGTATTTGAATTTCTATAATTGCTGGGATTGATCGTATTCCAATGATTGAATAACGTTTTTGTTGGTTTTTTCAACTCCGGAAAGTGTTTTGTATCCGAAGGAGGAAATTTAGTAGGTGGCATATGATAATTGCGACTTGTCATTCTATTAACCTGGTTATCAATTTTGATATTTTCGCGAATGATTTTATATTCCTGGAATTTTAGGCATTCCCTATTGCTTGCGTAGTTACCTTCACAATTTGCACATTTAATTATATTTGTTGTTTCACATTTTATAGTTTCATGATTACCACTACAGTTGCGACATTTAAATTTTTTGAAGCAATGTGAAGAACCATGTCCAAACATTTGACATCTTCTACACTGGGTGAAGTTTCTGATGTTATTGTTTGCTAATTTAATTTTCACAACAATATTTTCAATTCGATTTATTGCTAATATTGATTGCTTTGTAACTTTGACCTTGTTGAGTTTTATAAGGTGATACTTTATAAAATTTTTATCATCTTTATAATGAATCAGCGTAATACTAAAAATATTATCAGATTTAATACATTGCATAGCAAGACTGTTTTTAATATCATCTGTTGTAATTTCTTTTGGTATTCCAAATAATACTACTTTAAGCGGCTATGATATAGAGATAGACGAAAAAGAAAAAACCTCAATATTTTTGTCAATGAGAATTTATTTGAGTTTATCATAATCCACTTTATTGTTGTAATTTTAATACCTGTTTTAATAATTTTTAAATTGTACTGTAGAATACCGCTATTTTTTAATAATGATTGTATATCAGCAAATCCAACATCTTGTACCACAAAAGGTGGAATATTTATTTTATTAGAGATGTTAACATTTTGTTTTGTGGACTCATCATTATGTCCGACAATGGGCTCAAAAGAATTAGAAATTAATATTTCAGGATTAACCTCAAATGTAGAATTTTCATCGTCCATATCTTCTGTATTAGATTTGTGGTGAGATGTTGCAGATTTTAGAATTTTCATATTGTCAAGCTTTTTCTTCTTCAGCTCGACTAGATTCAGTTTTTTCCTTGGATTACTCTGCATGCCTGAATCATGCGAGAGTTTTGTAATGAACTCATCCGAACCACGCTTAGTCGTGGTGATGCCTTATAATTCAATTTATTTCTTTTATTTGCACTACACAATAAAAAAACTGGTTCAAATTATTAATTTTATTTTTTTTGTTTTTGCACAAGTGCACAAGTTTATATTTTATGTATCGGTACTTTGAACGCTCGATAATGAAAATGATATAACATTAAAATCAGTTCAGTAGTTTTGACTGTAGAGCCATTTCAATACACCAGCGTCGAGCAATTTTTTGATTTGTAAGAATGATAATAATAATAATAATTTCTTAATAATCTTAAGACAGGGTTAAAAAAAACTGAAAACGCAGACAATTTTGTTTATTGATGTCAACGAATTACAATACCTAAATATACAAAATTGAAACCTCATTTCCAGACCTTGCTGATTTCATGTGTTTTCACCTAACAACATATCTGTAGGTGGGAGGTAAACTACCAAGTCTCATTTTATTCAAAATACGTTTTTTATACTGTTAGAATCAGGATTTTGTTCTCTACCAAGAGGTTAATAGCACTGAGTCTTAACTAGTGTAGTTTTCGAGATCGAACAATTTTAAATGACACCAAGTGCAAAGCCCTTAGAGGTAAAGAACGTCAAGTGAACAAATTTTGACACCAAGTCTAAAATGTTTAAGAGGTAAAGAACATCAAGTGTACATAGTTCTGTTTATGACTAAATAGTGTTTTAGACGACAACAATGTATTTAGAGGTAAATAACACCAAGTCCACTTAGTCAATGTGTCTTTAGGATTTAACGCCTTTCTTTTAGTTTCTTAAATATGTAAACAAATTTAAATGTTTTTTAACGTTAAACTTACATTGTTAATAATATATTTTGAAGTAAAGTTTATAAAAAAGCCTTTAACATTATTTTTGGAAACACATTTTATGTACAATTGTCTTGGACTGGGTGCTGTATGTTTCAAGGGACTTAGGAATACTAAGATCCATCATTGTGAGGTAAAGCACACCAAGTCCTTTTTAACAAATAACCGTTACATAATATGACGTAATCTAATTAAGGATGTGAGGGATATAAGTGGGACTTATATCCCTCACCTTTATGTATGTGTGGAGTTATTCAAACAACGAACCACATAGTGAATGAATCTCCCTTACTCAAATTCAATGGTGGTATGATCAAGTTAAATGAGGTTCCTGTAGAAGGCGTTAATTATTTGAGAAATTTGGTTTTGGACTTGTGATTTTGTAAACTTTTTTTTGTTTCTTTAAATCATACGATTAAATAAATAAATTAAGGATGTCATGGAAATTAAAAAAAAATTACAGAGCAATAAAAATAGTCGGGGTAAGGGAAGCAGTTAATGGAGATCTAAGGGTTTGTGATTTTCAAACAGTTTTTTGGGTTTCTTGTAAATTTTAAAAATGTGACTTGGTGTAGTTTACCTCCCACATACAGATATGTTTTGAGGTGTTGATGGATGCAAATTTAATTTTTTGGGCTAACTTTTGTTAAAAAATGGATATCTAAAACATAAACTTAGGGCAATGTTTCATGATAGAATAGCGAAATAAACAGAAAATAAGAGAAACGGAAATGTTTAAAAAAAATTTGCAGGAACCACACTAAAAAGGGGTTGCCAATAATTCAGCTAGTTGATTATTCTGTAATCCGGCTAGTTGATTAAAATAGTTGAGGTAACTAGGTAAATAGGTAACTAAGGTAGAGGAAACACTGAAAAAACATATTCTATTTCCAATCGAAACGTAGTTGTCTCAACCTCGCCCCGCCGGCAGATATGGCGAATCGGACTACGAAATTGATTCAACAGCTGTATAGTTACATAACGATTTAGTTGAGACAACCACACGGAGTGTTTATATAAAATTCAAATAAAGTTCAATTATATTCAAATATTAGAATTTTTAAATGAAAAACTCATGACATAAGGTCAAAGTCAATTTTTATTTCACCACAATTTTAAATTGTGTGAAATAATGCAATCTTTCGAGAAAAAAAAAATCTTGCATACCCCAAATTTTGTTTTTCTTTTGTTTTGGACCATCCCCTATCTAAATAGCCAATAAAAATTTGGTTAAAATTTTGGTGTACGTCTGTGTATGTGTGTGTGGGTGGGTGGGTGAGTGGGTGGTTTGGTGACCTTTCTCCATATGATCTTGATGAAACTTTGGCAAATGATCCAGGTTCACTTGGAAATGAAAGATCTCATTTCAAATTTGGACAAAATGGCGGGGATCACCCGAACACCTCTAAGTTTAAATCTTCAAAAACTTCTTATTCCGGCTTATGATCTTATTGAAACTTGGTATATAAGGTTTTAGTACAGTTTCGCATATTTCTGCATACCAATTTCCGGTTTGACACTTCCGGCTAAAAAGTTTTTTTTCAAGTCATTATCCCTACTGTAGCCTACAATTACCGATCGATTTTTATGAAACGTTGATAAAAGCTTTCAAGTAAATGAGAAAGATTTTGCCAGCTTTTGGAGTACATTGGATAAAGGGTTATGGGGTCCACCATACAACAGGTGGTTTTCTCCACACTGTTTGTTGGGAGCATAAAACATTCGTTCGTGAATGAATGATGAACTTCGGAAAAAGATGCAAATATGTATGACAGGGAACTGAACAGTTTTTGAGCGATAGTGAACAGAATGGTGTGGGGTCACCGGAGCACCTGTTTTTTTGAAAGCTCAATTACATCTGTACCTGATAATCGAATTGGATGAACATAAACATTTAGTACGGTTCACAACAGTTCTGCATCCCAACTTCCGGTTTTTAACTTCCGGTTAAAAAATTTTTTTGTAAATTTTGGAAGTTTGAACACAGTTTGGAAGACACTGAACTTTATGCACACTACAGCCTACAATAATGAAGTGATTATGATGAAACTTATGGAAAAGGTTTCAATTAGTGTGAGAAGATAGTTATAATCTTTTGGGACACATTGATAAAGGTAGCGGGGGGTCTACCATACAATTGCTGACTTTTCACACTTTGTTTTTAAAGTTTGTTGGGAGCATACAGACTTCATTCATTAATAAATTTTAATTTATTCACTTTGAGATAAGATGGAGACTTTAATGGCAAAAAACTGATTAGTTTTTGGACAATATTGGGTTAAGTGGCGAGGAGCCCTACGAGCACTTGTTTATTGTGTTACCATTTTTTCAATGTTTGTTGGGAGCATAAAACATTAACGTTCGTGAATGAATTTTGGTGACACTTTCGAAAAAAAAAGCAAATATGTATGATAAGGAACTGATTAGTGTTTGAGCGATAGTGAACAAAGTGGTGTATGGGGTCCCTGAGCCCCTGCGTTTTTGAAAGCTTTATAACATCTGTACCTGATAATCGAATTGGAAGAATTTTGGTACATAACCATTTAATACGGTTCAAATCAGTTCTGTATCCCAACTTCCGGTTTGTCACTTCCGGTTAAATTTTTTTATTGCTATTTCTTGTACAACAGAAATTATGCTTGTTGGGATACTACTGCTTTCTTTAATATTATTATAATTAGAACTACGCGAAATCTTAAACATTAGTTAGCCATTAATTAAAGTATTTTATGGATATTAGCTCGCTATAGATCCAGAACACTATATTTACAGAGCTGTGGTGAATTCAGCCTATGCATCAGCGTCGCAATATTTTTTTTCATGGAAATAGTTAATTAAACTTTTTCCAACTTTTTTTTTTATTCTAAGTTTGGCATGTTTAGTGTTAATCATAATAAATTATTAATTAACGTCTCTGAATATCCGAAGGTACAATGCATACTAGAGATTGGGATTCAGTTTAAATAAATTAAGTTTCTCTAAGAAATTTATGGACGCTAACTTTAAAATTTTGAGGATTAAAGCTATCAGGAAAAACTCATGAAGGTAAGGCGTTCCAGAGATGAGAGACTCTGTTGAACAAATCACTTTGAAAAGAACAGTTCTGTACCTTTTTTTTGAACCGTAAAAGAATGGGCTACAACATTTGCTCTGGTGTTACGCGATAGGTTTGCTAGTCCAGGTAAAATTGATTTAATCTCTGCAGAAGTTCGTTCATCCATAATGTATTTATTTGTAGAAAATTGTCAGATCAGCAACATTTCGTTTGTGCTGTAAAGAATCAAGCTCATTAGTAAGAGTTTAGTTGTCAATCAGTTTAATAGCTCCCAATCCAAAATAGCTTTAAAGTCATGGTTTAATGAATCTATCAAATTTGATCTACAGCTATTAAGCGCTAACGGTGAATATAATTTAGGGTTTTCATGAGACGCATGAAGCGTGCTATCATCAGCAAAACTACGGATAGGTTAAATTGTTGAATCCAACAAATCGTTAATATAAATAAGAAAGAGAGTTGGTGACAAAGCAGAACCCTGAGGAACTCCTGCATTAGTTGAAAAGATATCCGATGAAACACCATCAACATTGACCCAAAATTTTCGCTCAGAAATAAAGCTTTGTATCCAAGATATAAGTTGCTCATTCAAACCCATAATATCTTAATTTGCATATAAGATTGTTGTGCCCAACTTTATCAAATGCTTTGGAAATATTAAGAGCAACACCGAACGTCTCAACATGATTTCAAGCGACTTGTTCTATTTCCACACATGAGTGACAATGGAAAGTAAATCTCCCGTCGCTCTTCCATACTTTTATATTGCATACACTACATTATATTTTAAATAAATCCCATTCTGTTGTCAGGCAAATATTTACATATAGTTGTCTTAATCACCATAAAATTGTTTGCTAGTATTTTTTCTCTGTTTGGTTAATAAACTGCGCCAAATTCGAGATGAGGTAGCCAATACTTTAATTTATTTTCAGTATTTAATATTTAGTTTTTAATATTATAATTGTTTCAAAAAATATGCGTCGTTTTTGTCACTAGATTGGTGTGGGTGGCTATAAAACTGGCACCACTAATTTGAATGTGTCAAATGCATGTTTGGAATGTGACGTAACAGGACGATGCTATGTTTATGATGAGATTGGAAGGGGATTGTTCATTATGAGCTGCTATCTCTTAGCCCAGCTATCAATTGTGGTCTTGTGCTATCAACAATTAATCAGATTAGAGCAAGCATTAAAAGCAAAGGATCCAGTATTTGTCAATATATATAGCGTGTTGTCTTCCATCATGACAATGACGGACCACACACATTTTTGATGACCTGTCTAAAATGCCCGAGGTTTTGAATTTTGATGCATTCATTATATTATATTGCCCGGTCCTTGCGCCATCTGACTACCATTTATTCAGCTGTCTCTGAAAACACCCTTGATGGAAAAACTTTGACGACTAACCGACTAAACTTTGACGATAAACCACAGAAATTCTGGCAAGATAAACTGGCAAAAAGTTGTAGGTAATAATGGTACCTACATATGTACTTGATAAAAATTGATTTTCAATAAACAAACATTTCATTCGTAAATTAAACCAAAAACGCCGAATACTTATTATATTGCCTATATTCTATGTATGTACCATCTACAATTATATCTACTGTGAAACAAACCATAATTGAGTAGAATTTTAGATAAGAATAAAAATTCATCATATGGAATTTTTTTTACATATTTTGTTTCATATAATTGCCGTTAAATAAAGTTAAATTTTATCCTTATTTTAGACACACGATGTGAACCTTTTTGAAGTCATATATTACTATCTTAGTATGAAACGATATATGTATACCAGTTTTATGACAAATATTCAATTTTATCCAAAATACGACTCTCAAATAATTTTTTCCGTGTTTATACTTATTAGAAATATTTTTGAGTCTTCGCTAAAAATTATAACACTTTTTATACTATTTAAGGAATATAATACCCGTCATCTAGCGATTATAATAATTATTATTTATTGTAAGTTTAAGTTTTATAAAAAATTAACAGTCCATGCACAATGAAATTACTTTTACTCATGAGATTTGAGCAACTTTTTCTTATTACGGTACATACACAATGTATGAGGTTTTTCCTCATTAGATTTGAGCAACTTTTTATTATTATTTTTTAATAGAAATACAATGCTTTAAAATGTAGGTAGCTCAATTCTCTATTAATCATGAGGAAAAAGTTACGAAATTTTTAACTTTTTCATTGAGGAAAAGTATTTCAAAAATAAATTTTTTTTTCTCAAAATAAATTTTCATACAAACTTGGATCTCATGAGTAAAAGTATTTTCATTGTGCATGCATTGTTATTTTTTAATACTAGCACAATGCTTTAAAATGTAGCTATGTATGTAGGTTTGAGGAAAAGGTTAAGAAATCTTTAACTTTTTCATTGCGAAAAAATATATATCAAAAATAATTTTTTTTTCCTCAAAATAAATTTTCATTCAACCTCGGATCTCACGAGTAAAAGTAATGTTATTGTGCATGCATTGTATGTATATAAATAAACGGAAAAAACACTTTAAAAAGTAAAAAATTGCACGACCATAATATTATACACAAAACTTATAAGCAGCTTGCTTGGTAATTAAAAATTAATTAAATCAAAACAAATCTTTTGATCCAAATAGTCAAAAACATTATAACATATATTGAATTTGTTTTAATAAACAAAACCTAAATAATACTTTTTTAATAAAAAATCAACTAAGTATGTATTGAAAAATAATTAATTTAAGAAACAATATCAATGCAAAAAAATAATATATGAATAAACGTTAAAAAATTATATTTAACTATTTATTTCATTTCTTCACAAATAACTGAAATCAATTGGTTCACGACCGAATTTATTAATCTCAATCATTACTTTAGCCCATAAACTGTTTTATGAATATATTGTGACGATTATGGAAGATGATAGAACACAAAAACAATAGAACTTTCAAGAAAATTCTCGTTAGTTCTACAAATATAAAAATCAAAAGATACAAAAGGTAACAATGCAACCAAAGTAAACAGTTAATAGGAAGTATTTGTTTTATCGAATAAGGCTTGGTTAACGAAATAAAAATTGGTAAATAAAACAATTGAAAAGAATAGATTTCACACCTAGGTGTCAATATTAGAAGATCGTCTTATTGTTGAAATAAAGGAAGGAACAACAAAAAAAAAGGGGTTTGTTCATCTAGAATATTGCAGTAATATCGAGGCTATTTCATGTAGTATAAATAAGAGGTGTTCTTCCAGGATATGATTAGTATAAAATTGTTGGCGATATAAAGAGTATAAAAATTGTTAGCGATACAAAAAGTATAAAAATTTAGCAGTGATAAAGGCGAAGTAAAAAAAATTAACAGTGTTATAAGTAGAAAGTTAAAAGTGATATTGTGAACAAGTATAAAAGAAGAACTAAAAGGGGAAATAGGAGAAATATTTTTACTGTAAAATCTTGAACGAATAAAATTATAACGTTTAGAAAATCCATTGTGTTTTAAATTTCCTGATTTAGTGATCGAACTAAATAATTGTAACTCGGCTAAAGAAACGTTACAACTGGTGTCAGAAGTGAAATTGGGAAATAAGATGGATTTGAATGGATTAAAAGTTCAAGATCTGAAGAGCGAATTGGAGAAAAGGAATCTTTCAACAACGGGAACTAAGAATGAGTTGAAAGAGCGATTAATAAAAGCTATGGAAGCAGCTGGATTGGATCCAGAAAAATATCGTTTTGGGCAAGAAGAAGCAGATGAAAATCCAGATGCAGGAAATAGTGAAGCTAAAGATGGTGCTGTTGAAGCAACGAGGCAAGTCGTACCAGCAAACAACGACTTTGCACAGTTAATGGCTATGATGGAGCAAATGAGTTTCAACATGAGAGCAGATGTAAAGGCAAACATGGAGGTTATGAACAAAAAGTTAGATTTGCAAAGTAACAGCATGAGTAATGAAATGAAAAAGTTAGATGCAAACATCGCTTCAAGTCGAGAAGAAATTAGCTTGGTTAAAACACACATCGACGAGAAACTTCTACATATGGCAGCGAATCTACGCATCGAAGTAGAGAAAATTGTGGATGAAAAAGTCGAGAAAGTGCAAAAAGAAGTTGAAGTTCTGGAACAGAAAGTACAATCGAAAGTAGATGACTTTAAAGTAGAAGTAGAAAGAAGGCTTCAAGATGTTGAAATTAAAGGTAAAACAATTCACACGGTTCAACAAACACAAAGCATGAAGTTAAAACCGCCCACATACGATGGTACATCATCGTTTGGAATTTTCAAATTCCAATTTGAAACAGCAGCTGATCAGAACAGTTGGAACGAACCACATCGTGTGGCAGCTTTAATAGTGGCACTGAAGGGTGAAGCAGCAGAAACAATACAATCAGTTCCAGAACAAGATCGAAGGAGCTACAATGAGATCATGAAGGCTTTAGATCGCAAATATGGTAGTGACCACAAACGGGAGATATACAGACTTGAGTTGAAGGGTCGCTACCAGCGAATAGGAGAAAGTCTGCAAGAGTTTTCGTCTGCGATCGAACGTCTGGTACATATGGCACATGGAAATACATCACCAGACTATATGGAAAGAATGAAGATAGATGCGTTCATCGACGGCATAAGAGATCCAGAGACGCGAAAGTCAGCTGTGATGACACCTAAAGCTACATTTGCTGAAACAATAGCTTGTGCATTGACTAGTGAGACGGCACAAGCAATTGTCAAACCAACAATCAAAGTACGCCGTGTAGAAATGGAAGAAGAGGATAGTTTTAGGCCCCAAAGAAGATCTGGAGAATTTAACAGTAGAATAAGATGTTGGGTATGTGACAAACTTGGTCACATATCTCGAGAATGCAGAGAGGCTAGACGAAAACGGGGCAGATCGACATCACCAATCAGACGGAGATCATCTGAAGAAAAGGCTCAAGCGGGAGAGGATGGCCAAATAGCAGCGGAAGGGTTAAACTAAAACGAGTCAGCTTTAAGGGGCGTAAGCTGGCTCCCACAACCGAATGCCCCATAATCTCCATCCCTATTTCAAGAATCGCAAGGAATGGTGACAGTTTAACGATTGGAGCTAAAATTGATGACAACAACTGTATCATTACGCTAGATACTGGAGCAACTCGCACAATAGTCCGTACAGATTTACTAAAAGGGGAATTACAACCAGTAGAAAAATATCGAATACAAACAGCAACAGGGGAAAGTGCAACTATCAGGGGAAGCAAAATTGCCGATATAAAAATTGGAAATACGCACTTTCAGCATGAAGTTCTAGTGGCAGACATCGTTGATGAAGTAATTTTGGGAATGGACTTCATGAGGCCGAATGGATTTGTAATAGACGCTGGAAATGGAGTACTCAAGTATGGTAACGTAGAGTTGGCTCTTCAGATGAATGGTGCAGAATCAAGCATGAGATTGGAACATCGCGAAAAGCTGTCACCTAATACCGAAACAATCGTCTGGGGAAGTGCACATGGAGATGCAGATGCATTATCAAGAAGGCCATGCCAGGTGGAATGCAAGCACTGTAATCGGGTGGAGAGTAAGGAAAACATTAATGATGTCAGGCTTCTGCAAGTGCTTTCTAGTGAAGACTGGACACCTGAAGTACTAAGAAAGGAGCAACTGCAAGATCCTAGCTTAGCACCAATAATAAAGTTCAAGGAAAAAGGAGAAAAACCTACATGGAGTGAGATTGCCGATAAAAGTCAAACGTTGAAGGCATATTGGGCACAATGGGACAGCCTCTGTATTGAAGATGGATGCTTGAAAAGAATTTGGGAAAGTCCTGACGGATCAGTTAAAGAATTAATGATAGTAGTTCCCAAAATAAGAATACCTCAAGTATTAAAGGAATATCATGAAGGAACCAGTGGCGGTCACCTGGGTATTAACAAAACCCTTGCTAAAGTACGGCGTAGATTTTATTGGTCAGGAGCACGTCAATCGGTAGTGGAATGGTGTCAAGCATGCGATCAATGTGCGGCTGCAAAGGGACCTGCAAGAAGAAGCCGTGGTAACATGAGGCAGTATAATGTAGGAGCACCATTCGAGAGAATTGCGATGGATGTAGCTGGACCATTTCCGACTTCTGATAACAACAACAAATATGTGCTAGTCATAATGGATTATTTTAGCAAGTGGCCAGAAGTGTGTGCAATACCAAACCAAGAAGCAACAACGATCGCTGAAGCAGTAGTTAGCAATTGGATAAGACGCTACGGAGTACCGATGGAAATTCACACAGATCAAGGAAGAAATTTTGAATCTACCATATTTCAAGAAATCTGTCAGATGCTTGGAATTAATAAAACTAGAACAACTGCTTCACATCCCCAATCAGATGGCATGGTTGAAAGATTTAATGCTACTCTTGAGAAATATCTAGCAAAAGTAGTGAACAAGAATCAACGTGATTGGGATCGTCATATTCCGTTATTCTTGATGGCTTATAGATCAGCAGTGCATGATACAACCAAAACGACGCCTGCTACAACTATTTTTGGAAATGATTTACGGCTACCTGGTGATCTGAAGTTTGGGATTATTCCATCGTCAACATTATGTGTACAAGATTATGTTAATAAACTTCAAAAAGAACTTGAGGAGGTACACACGTTTGTCAGACAGAAAGCACAGATATCCAGTGATCGAATGAAGGCTCGGTATGACATTCGCGCAAACAACAAAGGATTTGAGGAAGGACAACTAGTGTGGCTACACAATCCACAGCGGAGAAAAGGACTATCTCCAAAACTACAAACATCTTGGGAAGGACCTTATACCATCATAACAAAATTAAACGATGTCGTTTATCGAATAAAGAAAGGTCAACGAGCGAAACCAAAAGTCGTTCATCTAGAAAGATTAGCACCCTACAGAGGGGGAGATTTAGATTCTATTCGGGACGAACAGAAATAAGTGGGGGAGAATGTGACGATTATGGAAGATGATAGAACACAAAAACAATAGAACTTTCAAGAAAATTCTCGTTAGTTCTACAAATATAAAAATCAAAAGATACAAAAGGTAACACTGCAACCAAAGTAAACAGTTAATAGGAAGTATTTGTTTTATCGAATAAGGATTGGTTAACGAAATAAAAATTGGTAAATAAAACAATTGAAAAGAATAGATTTCACACCTAGGTGTCAATATTTGAAGATCGTCTTATTGTTGAAATAAAGGAAGGAACAACAAAAAAAAAAGGGTTTGTTCATCTAGAATATTGCAGTAATATCGAGGCTATTTCATGTAGTATAAATAAGAGGTGTTCTTCGAGGATATGATTAGTATAAAATTGTTGGCGATATAAAGAGTATAAAAATTGTTAGCGATACAAAAAGTATAAAAATTTAGCAGTGATAAAAGCGAAGTAAAAAAAATTAACAGTGTTATAAGTAGAAAGTTAAAAGTGATATTGTGAACAAGTATAAAAGAAGAACTAAAAGGGGAAATAGGAGAAATATTTTTACTGTAAAATCTTGAACGAATAAAATTATAACGTTTAGAAAATCCATTGTGTTTTAAATTTCCTGATTTAGTGATCGAACTAAATAATTGTAACTCGGCTAAAGAAACGTTACAATATGTTTATGAATTAAATTAATAATAAAACAAAACTGTAAATAGAAAACACGATTTTCTCTTCAAATCTAATTGTTTAAGCCATAATTAATTAAAATTTAACTGGGACCTATATTTGTTACGCTAATGTCTACTTCTAAATTGTATGAATTTTTGTTATATCTGGTCGTCGCGGGCATGTTTTTTTTCTTAGCTATGTTTGAGAAAATGGTTCTAGAAACTGTTAGTGTTGACTGCTTTAAGCATCATATTTATTCTCTATAATTCTTCATAGTTGAGAGATAAAAGCATACCCGCGACGACCAGATATAACAAAAATTCATACAATTTAGAAGTAGACATTAGCGTAACAAATATAGGTCCCAGTTAAATTTTAATTAATTATGGCTTAAACAATTAGATTTGAAGAGAAAATCGTGTTTTCTATTTACAGTTTTGTTTTATTATTAATTTAATTCATAAACATATATTCATAAAACAGTTTATGGGCTAAAGTAATGATTGAGATTAATAAATTCGGTCGTGAACCAATTGATTTCAGTTATTTGTGAAGAAATGAAATAAATAGTTAAATATAATTTTTTAACGTTTATTCATATATTATTTTTTTGCATTGATCTTGTTTCTTAAATTAATTATTTTTCAATACATACTTAGTTGATTTTTTATTAAAAAAGTATTATTTAGGTTTTGTTTATTAAAACAAATTCAATATATGTTATAATGTTTTTGACTATTTGGATCAAAAGATTTGTTTTGATTTAATTAATTTTTAATTACCAAGCAAGCTGCTTATAATTTTGTGCATAATATTAAGGTCGTGCAATTTTTTACTTTTTAAAGTGTTTTTTCCGTTTTATTTCACTTTTAAATTTAAATGTATTTAATAGATGTATATAAGGTTTTTTTAAGTTATACGTATCTGTTTTAAAATTAACTGTTGTTTGCTTTTTTAAATATATGTGAGCAGATTCCATTATTTCTCTATTATTTTTATATTTTTCCATGTCAATGATCTCAGTATCTTGAAAATTCCAACAATGGTTGTTTTCAATGGCATGTGTTGTAGAGCTGTAGATAGAGCTGTGTTGAGTTGTCTTAATTTTATATTACTCTTATGGCTATACATCCTGTCCTCAAGACGTTGACTAGTTTGGCCAATATATATTTTTTCACACTCACACGGGATTTTGTACACTAAATTTGATTTTTTCCACTTTGAAATTTTGTCTTTCAAACTAGTAAAAATCAAATTGTGTGACTTGTTTATTATTTTGGTTGCTACCTTCAACAAACTTGGCTCCGTTAATACTTTTTTAACTTTTTCCCTTAAACCAGGGATATAGGTGAGGACGCCGTAAATTGTTTTGTCAGTATTCTCTTCATTGCTTTTTTCAACATTTTTCAATGGGTTTTTGTGAAAAGATTGTTTGATAAATTTATCGACAAGATCCAATGGATAGTTATTTTTATTTAGTATTGTGGTAATTTTTTATGTTTGGATCGAAAGATTCAAAAATATTAAGAGTATCTGCTATTTTGCTCTCAGGTATAGCCATCAGAATGTCATCAACATATCTTACGATGAACGTAGGTTTTGTATTGAGTTTTTCTAGACAGACTTTGAACAATCTATCCAGGACGATATCTGATAGAGCTGGTGAAACAGATCTACCCATTGCTAAACCACTTTTTTGTTTGTAGTAGTTGTTATTAAACGAAAAAACATTATCTAGTTCTATACATTGTTTTAATAATGTGATAAATTCTGGTAAATCAAGCTGTGTGTAGCATGTCAGTTCTTCCCATCCGTCTTCAACCTCTTTGATTGCAATGTCTCTCGGTATATTTGTGAATAATGATGTCACATCAAAAGAGACCAAGATGTCATTATCCTTAAGACCCAGGTTAGGAAAACCAAGGCTTATCGAATGGGCCAAGCTTGGCCCAAGCTTGGAAAACTAAGAAATGATTATCAAGGCATGGCCAAGCCTTAGTCTGATACATTTTGTCGTACTAAGCCAATGGTTAAAATAAATAAATGAAAATTGTATCTTTTGACTACTATATTTAGTTTTGGGCCAAGCTTGGTTCAATGTTGAAACAAATTTATTGTAATCGTTATATAATTTCAGCATTTGTGCAATGATGAACTGTAACCAACAAAATTTACAATATATTAGGAAATTGCACTACAATACCCTGGTAATAAAAGGCTAAGGGGCCAGACTTGCGCCAAGCAACAGCTTTCGGGGTTTTGGCCAGACTTAATATTTTCAAACGGCCCAAGTTTGGGCCAAGTTTGGACTGATGTCCTTGGGCCATGTCTGGCAAATAAGACTTGGGCTAGATCTACGAAACCAATTTTTTTCCAGACCTCCTTTAAATGTGTGGAAAGAAGTTGTTGAAAGAGTAACATTTATAAAATTAGAGAAAAGCTTAAAATGACTTGCACATGTTTACACTACATTAGACTAGTAAATAATGCGTAACATAATGAACTGAATCTTGGTTCAGTCAAGGCATTTACAACTGGCCCCGACTGTAACCAAAGTTAGCTAGCCAAGGATTATACTGCATTATACATTAAAATGCAATATTTAAAAATATACTTTTTTAATATGTTAATTTATTTTTTGTTTTTTTTTATTTTATTAATAATCATATAAATTTCCTTATAGTAACAATTTGAATTTGATTTTTTATTTTAATGAATATCGATTTCGACTTACGTCATCCTCAGTTCCTAAATTATTATTACAATTTTTGCTTAAACTAATATCTTATAAACCATTTAATCTGCTATTTTTTATTATTATGTCATATATTTTGTTAGTTTTAGTGTTGATTTTATCATTTAAAATGTTGTTATTGTTTTTATGTTTATATATTACTATTTCTTTCTATCTATCTAGATGTTGTCCTTTTCTTTTTTTATGTTATATGGCTAAATTTGTGTTGATATTAGTATATTTGTGATTTTCTATTTTCAAATGTTGGGCATATCTGGATTTTGGATCACTTTTATTAATTTCACTGGTGTGTTCAATAAATCTTTTTGTGAAGGACCGCCCGGTCCTACCTATATAACCTATATAAAATTTACCTATTAACCTATATAAAATTTACCTGACCTATATAAAATTTACTACAGTCATCACAGGCAATTTTATAAAAACCTGTGTCTAAGGTTTGGGCTTTTTGGTTCTTAGGTAATTTTCTATTTTATTTTTGTTTATGTAAGCTGCTATATTGTGGCGGTCTGTATTGATTTATTATGTTAATATGATGAGTTCCCATTTCTATTAGTTTTGATTCTTTTAACTTTTTTAATTTCAATTTTTTATTTCACTTTTCTTTTTTATCGTGCTTTCCATATCATTTTTGACTGATTCAATTTATTATTTCATCCGAAAACCAACCCAAACGGATCAAACAATAAATATTAAATCACATCATCCATTCCAACATAAACTAGCTGCATACAACCACATGATCAATAGATTGAACAATATACCAATGAATGCAGAAAATTATCAAGACGAATTAAATAATATAAAATATATAGCCAGTAAAAACGGATATAAAAACGAAATAATTGACACATTAAATAGAAAACATAAAATCAAGAAAAATTTGAAAACCCTAAATCCTAACACTGAGGAATAAAGAAAACTTAGCAGACAACAAATACATAGGCGTAACATATAAAAAAACACCCTTCAAAATAATGCAAAAAACTTTAAAAATATATGGATATATTGCAGCTTACAAAAAACAAAAATAAAATAGAAAATTACCTATAAACCAAAAAACCCAAACCTTAGACACAGGTGTTTATAAAATTACCTGTGATGACTGCAGTAAATTTTATATAGGTCAAACGGGCGGTCCTTCACAAAAAGATTTATTGAACACACCAGGAAAATTAATAAGTGATCCAAAATCCAGATATGTCCAACATTTAAAAATAGAAAATCACAAATATACCAATATCAACACAATTTAACAATATTACATAAAAAAAGAAAAGGACAACATCTAGATAGATAGGAAGAAATAGAAATATATAAACATAAAAACAATAACAACATTTTAAATAATGAAAGCAACACTAAAACTAACAAAATATATGACATAATAATAAAAAATAGCAGTTGAAATAGTATATAAGACATTAGTTTAAGCACAGATTGTAATAATAATTTAAGAACTGAGGGTGACGAAAGTCGAAATCGATATTCATTAAAATAAAAAATCAAATTCAAATTGTTACTATAAGGAAGTTTATATGATTATTAATAAAATTTAAAATTAAAAATAAACATATTAAAAAAGTATATTTTTAAATATTGCATTTTAATTCAAAAGTGACAAAAGCACACAAACAGTGAATAATATGGAAAACCATAACAACACATATAATGAATTAAACATTGCAAAAAAAATTAAAGAGATATGAATTCGATTTATTTGTTTTAGAATTGGTCCAGCATTGTTTTTAAATATTGATCCAATGTGTACAAATAATAATGGTACGTGGTTATCATTTAAGGTTAAAACAACATTCAACCAATTTTATTTTAAAGCTTGTCTCAACGTTGTTCAACCTTAAAACAAGCTTGGCTCAATGTAAAAACAATCCTTTATCCTTACCTGGGTAGTATTGGGCCAGCATTGTATTTAAATATTGTTCCAATGTCTAAAAATAATAATGGTACGTGGTTATCATTTAAGGTTAAAACAACATTCAACCAAGTTTATTTTAAAGCTTGTCTCAACATTGTTCGACCTTAAAACAAGCTTGGCTTAATGTCAAAACAATCCTCTCTGCTTACCTGGGGATTAACGGTTTTTAGTAAATTTTTAAGTTCCATTGAATTCTTAACAATGTACGGACTGTAGTTATTCATTTCTTTCAGAACACTGCTTAGGTATCTTGATATGTTGTAGCTTGGAGAATTTATGGTGGAAACAATTGGTCTTAACGGTATTCCTGGTTTATGTAACTTAGGTAATCCGTATGGTCTAGGTAGGTCAGGATTTTTTACTTTGAGTTGGAAGTGTAGTGATTTGGTAATTAGGTTATCATCAACCATCTTTTGAAGAGTTTTATTTATGTTTGTTTGTATTTTATTTATTGGATTGGACCTTACCTTTTCATATGTATGGATATCATTTAATAAATTGGACATTTTTTCGTTGTAATCTTCTTTTTTCATTATAACCGTTTTGTTGCTTTTATCGCTATTTAATATTATTAAATCTGGATTTCTTTTGAAAAAAGATTTCGCCTGATTTTTTATTATTAACAATTGTTTAGATACTGGATCGGAGTTATAGCTATGAAGATATCCTGCTATTTTGTTGATAATGATTGTGCGTTTTTCTTTTGTTTTATTATCATTGGTTTGACCTAATATATATTCAATTTCAGATATTATTTTTGGCAAAGGAATATCCAGTGGGTCACACGCATTAGCAAATTTCGGACCAAAGCTCAGCAAACATTGTACATTTTTTGGAATATTTACATCTGTAAGATTTTCCAAAAAGTCTGGTTGAAACGGTATCAATTGAAAATTGTTAACAATCGTGTTGTATTTCTTAGTTAATAAAAATTTATGTTTTTTAACAGACATTTCATTGAAAATAGCTTGTGTTGACCGAAGAAAGTGATAGTCATTGATGTATAGTGTGAAAGACAGACAGTTGTTCAAATATAAAATGGTTTTTTGTAGATAATTATATTCTAAGATGCATGTTTCTATCTCCAAGTTTAGAATTTCTTTCATTACTTTGTGTTTGACCTGTTCTAGACGTTGATTGCAAGCCCTGAATTTTTGATTTTCTATTTTAATGTTTTTTGTTCTATTGACGATGAACTTTGGGAAAAAATTGGTTGCACGACATTTTGAAAGAAAGTGTCTCCTAGGTAAAAAACTATTGATCTTCTCATTTATTCTAACATATTGCATGATTTGGATGTTGGTTTCATAGTTGTATGTATTTTCAAGATTAAATTTATTTAATCTTGAAAAAATCAGTTGATTAAAAATCAGTTGATCTGAAATATACATTTATAGAATTAATTATTAAATTAAATCAAAATTCCTAAAATTATGTTTAATTCTGATTATAATAAATCAAATCAAATCATAAATTCGATACTATTGTTTTAACTCAATAGTATCGATTTTATGATTTGAATTGATTTGATTTATTATAATCCATATACATGCATGGTATTCAAGAAACAAAGAAACAAAAAAATTCCAACAGTTGTTATGGAAATTTATCAATTTATCAATCAAATTTATCATCCAATTTATCAAGATAATAATTCAAAGAAAAGGCTGGGCTGTTGATATTTTAATATAGCAATAATGACTATCGAGAATGATTATATCATATAGCTTTCCTTCGATGAAACTAGGGGTGCTGTGGCGAACATTTAAATTAAAAAATTTCAATATTTAGTATGCGATGTTTTATCGTTTAAAAATTTATAAAAAACAAAATAGTTTTTTTAAAAACTTCTTGATTTTCGTGATGTTAAAAATAGTTTTTGTATAATAAATTTTTTAAATTAAAAAAAAATTATTTTATTTAATTAAAAATTATTTTGTTAATAAAAAATAATCAGAAAATTCGAAAACATATGCTTCGGCCCAAGAGTTAAGAAGAGTGGAGTGGGTCTTACGAAGGAAGTAGATGTTAAAATTCGGCCCGTGAGTAACGGAGAATGAAGTGGGTCTTACGAAGGAAAGAGTTGTGAAGCTTCGGCCCATGATATCGATTATTAAACAAAACGAAAAAATCAAAAAAATGGTACTAGCAGGAGTTGACGTGGCTTGAAAGCCGAAAAATAAGAATTTGGAGAAACAAGAAGAATGGGTCGCTAGGAGAAAATTTTTGGCACTGTAAAAAGAAAAAAATATAAAATACATGTATTTATAAAAATAAAAATATTTGTTTCGCGTTTTAAAATACTTGAGACGAACAAACTATTACTGCGTGATTTTCAAAACGGATGCTGCAAACAACAACACCCCTAAACAAACTGAAAGTTCCCTTATTAAAAAACAAACAAAAACAATTACTTTAAATTTATCAAAATTAAATTAAAGAAAAAAGAAATTATTAATATTATTTAATATTTTTAATAGTAAAATTAATTAATCAAATGTTTACTTAAAGTTGACTCTGTTCCTTGTCGGGTGGTCACCAGATATAGACGTAGTAGAGGGATAGAGGTGGAGTTGATCCTGGTTGGAGTTATTGACGAGTTGATTGTTGAGATGATGCATATTACTGATGTTGTTCCAAACTCAGTTGATTTAATTCTATTGGCTACTGCCGCTAAGTCAAGTTTTGAATCGACGATAAATTTATCAGGTGTTTATGATTCAAAAATATTATTAACATATCGTCAATCGTCCTATATTCAAGATGATAAATAAAATAATCCAGTTCCAGAAATTTCATGTTTATAGTCCGAACACAATAGAATGTGATTAGTAAAAAGTAGGGTTTCTCAAACGGGATCCCGGGATCCCGTTTTCCCCGGGATCCCGGGGGTAAATTTTCATCCCGTTTTCCCGGGATTTCATCCCGGGATCCCGGGTATCCCGCTAATTTTTATTAACATTTTTTTGTATTTTTTTCAAAGATATTAAAAGTTTTCTCACTCGAAAATCGAGTAGTTTTTAATTCTTTTCCCTCTGTAATAATTAATTTCGTTCAAAATTAGGAAAATTTTTTTTTTGACACATATGGTACCACGGTTTTTTTGTATGGTTTTTTTGACACATATAAACACAACAAACTAAAACCAATCAAACTTAAAATAGGTAGATTTTTCTGAGAAATCTACCTAAAACTTGCACTTCATTTCTCTTAATTTATGTTTAATGGTTCTCTTGGATGGCTCAATGGATGGTTCAATGGACGTTTCGTCACGAAAATTCGGACAAAATTGAGTGATTGCGCCATTGACAACCTAGTTTTTTGAAAAATTGTTTAAAAATTAGTAATATGAATTTATTTTTGTTTTGCTTTTACTTTTTATGTATTCTTTTTTATTTAATTTTTAAAGTTTTTCTAATTAAAAATAATGGAAATTTAAAAATCAATAGCGCATTTTTTGTGCTGTTTTAATTTTACACATTTTTCTACCACCCAATTAGAAAAATCTAGCTTTTTAGCGTTTCCCGGGATTTCCCGGGATCCCGGGAATTTAATATTTTTTGTCCCGGCTTCCCGGGATTTGAATTTCTACGGGAAATGAGAAACCCTAGTAAAAAGTCAAACATATGTAAAAAGCTCGATGAACCATTGACACATTTTAAAAGAAACATGTAAGCACCTTAATGAACGTTAATTTATTGATATAAAAACTTCCAACCGAATTTAGATGCTTTTTTCCTATTAAATAGATGTTTCTCTTCATCTATTAACTTACGACATAAATTTCTCTCTTTACGGTACTGTCTAAGGTTTTCATCGGTTTTGTTTTGATTAAACTTTCGAAAAGCCTTTTTTTTAACTTTGGTAGCTTTTTTGCATTTACTAGAAAACCATAGATCAGTTTTCGGAATGATCAATTTATTAGGAATAAATCTGTGCATACCATCAATTACAGTTTCAGAAAAATTTGATGCAGGAATGTCTGGGTCTTGGCCGGTAAGGCAATAGCGTTTCCAAGGAAAACATCTAAAAAAACTTTTAAGTCCTTGCCAATCCGCAGCTTTGTAATCCCAAACATTGCGAGGATTCGCTTTAAATTGTTTTGGAATTTGTATATTTAGTTGTGTGGAGATCAAATTATGATCTGAACCACCCAATGGTTCTGATATTTTAAATTAAACCAGATATGGATCGTTTGTCAAAAATAAATCAAGTAAATTACTACTTTGACCAGGAATGTCAGGAACTCTGGTTGGCAGGTCTATTATTTGAGTAAAATTGTGATAAAGAGCAAACAACTCAGCCTGTCTACCAACCTCGTCCGTTTTAGAGCTGTGTGTAAGCCATTCTTTATTGTGGACATTAAAATCTCCAAGAACTATAAACTTTGCATTAGGATACTCAACCAACCTATCTATCTTCTCAGATAAGTCATGAAATAAATTAGAGTTCTCAGGGTGAATTAGGTGAACGGTAAAGTCCAAAGACAAACAGCGTTTGACTTGGGCAACTAATTTTTAGTGACACCATATTTTGAAATTTTGCATTTAATTCAAATTTATTTAATCTCACATATGGTATAGTATCCCTAATATAAGCACAAACTCCATGCTTAATGTAGAAAGAGGATTCAAGTTCATAATTGGGACAAAGGTATCTGTTTTTATCTAAGGTCACAGCACGCGCACTGATAATCGTTTCCGTTAAAAACAAAATATCAGGTTTCATAGTTTCAAGAAAAAGATGGACTGAAATAAGGTTTATATTCAATCCTCTTATGTTCGCATAGCTGATAGATAATTTTGCCATTTTAACTCATAGAGAAATATCAATGAAAAACATACATACGAAAACCACAGTAATGCGAAAACAAACAAACTCAAATTGAAATTGACTACTTCAACAGTTGGACAACCTGAATCTAAGTCTAGGTTCACTGTTAAAATCGACAGTTAAAATTATGAAATTGTAAACAAAATATTATTTTAGAAACATCAAAACAAGATGTAACTCAAAGACAGGAAACTATACATAAAGTGTACTTAAAACCTGTTATTGAGTCAACAAGACCACAAGAAAACTAACAACGAAACTAATAAAATAACTACAATTCTACATAAGTCAACAATAAACAATTATTGTACCTTACCGTCCACGAATATTTCGAATTGTTTATTATATTATGTTTACAATAAACAATTCCAATTTAACAGATTATCTTATATATTAATACGCTAGATCAAAACTTTGTGGAGCCTAAGGCTTTTTTTATTCGCAGATGGATTCATTTCAAATTTTCACAGGTAACTGATATTAGTGTAACCTATAATCGGATTCGGATTCACACAAATCGGATCATAAATAAAAAAGTTATTATATACGGAAAACTTTTTATATACATATGCATTATAAGTTTACATGACACATGACACTGATGTTGCTATGCTAATTTTTCATATATCCGAACTGATCAGCTAGAGTTTTGATTATTTTTCATTCATATATTTAAAAAGAAAAATTAAAAATTATATGCTAGCATTTCTCATTACCACTTTTTGAAATCATTGCTTCTACGTCAACAAAATGTCTACGCAAAAACTTTATTTATAAGCGTAGCGAAGCACGCCGGGCCCTCCTAGTTTAAATTATTCAGTTATTTTTCTTTTTACTTGCAAAAATGACACCAGTACCAAAACTACGTGAAAAAGCCTCAAAAAT
The DNA here is from genome assembly GCA_963693315.1 of Diogma glabrata. Classification (NCBI taxonomy): domain Eukaryota; kingdom Metazoa; phylum Arthropoda; class Insecta; order Diptera; family Cylindrotomidae; genus Diogma; species Diogma glabrata. The sequence goes on along the minus strand of OY856188.1, from coordinate 160,825,675 downwards.
TCAACCGCGCATAACTCCGATTCAGAGTACACAAAAAATAAAAGCAGAAATAACTTTTTTCCTTTCGTCAATACCAACAAAATATCAAAATTTCAGATTTTTTAAAAATCAAAAATTTAAAAATCAACAAAAAAATGTACGTTTTCAAAATAATAGCCCTCCTATAATAAAAAAACAAAGAAAAATATTACGTCTATCGACCCCTAAATCAATTCATAAACTTAATTCTCTAAACTTCAAAGGAAATGTATAAACTAACTAAGAGAAAATAAATATAAAAAAAGAAAAAAAAAGTTTTAAGTTTTAAACCATTACCAAAACTACGTGAAAATGCCTCAAAAATTCAACCGCGCATAACGCCGATTGAGAGTACACAAAAAATAAAGGCAGAAACAACTTTTTTCCTTTCGTCAATACCAACAAAATATCAAAATTTCAGATTTTTTAAAAATCAAAAATTTAAAAATCAACAAAAAAATGTACGTTTTCAAAATAATAGCCCTCCTGTAATAAAAAAACAAAGAAAAATATTACGTCTATCGACCCCTAAATCAATTCATAAACTTAATTCTCTAAACTTCAAAGGAAATGTATAAACTAACTAAGAGAAAATAAATATAAAAAAAGAAAAAAAAGTTTTAAGTTTTAAACCATTACCAAAACTACGTGAAAAAGCCTCAAAAATTCAACCGCGCATAACGCCGATTCAGAGTACACAAAAAATAAAAGCAGAAACAACTTTTTTCCTTTCGTCAATACCAACAAAATATCAAAATTTCAGATTTTTTAAAAATCAAAAATTTAAAAATCAACAAAAAAATGTACGTTTTCAAAATAATAGCCCTCCTATAATAAGAAAACAAAGAAAAATATTACGCAAATATCTTTATATCAATAAACAAAATAATCGAAATAATATCGAAAACCGTCCTTGTTCAAAGACAAAAGACGACTGAAAAAATAAAATGAATTTTTAAGTTTCGTTTTTGTTGTTCGTTGTTCGATAGCTAATATATAAAAAAGAAAATATCATTCATAAAATATCATCATAAATATCATTCATAAAATATCATTCATAAAATCAACATTATTACGCATATTACGCATATAATCTCTTTTATTCCGACGACTCGAAAACCATCCTTTGTTCAAAGACAAAAGACGACTGAAATGAATGAGAAAAAAAGGTTTCGTTTTTGTTGTTCGTTGTTCGCTAATATATAAAAAAGAAAATATAAAAAAATAAAATAAATTTTTAATTTCGTTTTTGCATGTATGTAAACTTATAATGCATATGTATATAAAAAGTTTTCCGTATATAATAACTTTTTTATTTATGATCCGATTTGTGCGAATCCGAATCCGATTATAGGTTACACTAATATCAGTCAGCTGTGAAAATTTGAAATGAATCCATCTGCGAATAAAAAAAGCCTTAGGCTCCACAAAGTTTTGATCTAGCGTATTAATATATAAGATTTTAGCACCTTCGTAAATAATGAAAATATAATTTTTGTTCGTTTGTTAACTGAGTTCATCTTTGAATTTTTTTAGTTTCTTCCTAAAATAATAATAATAAATTAAAAAATAATAAGCGTTTTGATTTTATTTTAATAATAATAAATAATAAATGAATGCAAAAACTTCTTTGCAACTATAGGTTAGTTTATTTGAAATTTTAATTCGTGTTAAACAGAATTCTTTTGAAATTTAGCTTGGTTGTGAGTTTTAGACTAAAAAAATTCTAAATTTGGCTCAACAATATTGAATAGATTTTCAATTTCATGTCAAAAATAAATATAAGCTATATTTTTTAATGCAAAGCATATGTGATTTTTATATAGTTTTAAGAAAATTCATTGAAAATAAATTTCTAACTAAGCAGCCCTGAATAATAAATATCCAATACGCAATCCAATGATATGATAAAAAATGTTTCACCAAATCAAAATTTTTATTTATTCACCATTTGCTTATTAATTGACATTTTATTTTGTGAATAATTAAGAGTTTTCTTGCATTTTTTATATCAAATAGTAAAAAAATATTATATAAACCTCGGTGAAGAAAATTTTCTCCATTTCGGTGCTTAATTCGCGAGAAACTTCGTTTTTCGCGAATTAATATCCACCTCAATGTAGAAAATTTACTTTATCACCTCGGTATATAATGTACTATTTTGTTTGCGTTGCATTTTGTCTTTTAATTTATAATATAAATTAAAACAAACTTAATATGCATTGGAAAGATTTAAAATATACGAAACAGAAAAGAAATTTTAAAGTGAAAATGAAATTGATTTTATGATTAACTTATGATTAGATTGAGGAAAAAATTAAATTAGAGTATGATTGATTTTCTATTGATTGAATTAATTCTATTGATTTTATTAAATATAAAAGACTTTCCTACTTTAATTACAATAAGCCTACCTATCTTTATATTATATAAATGTTTGTTTTTGTTTAGTTTTTAGAAATAAGAAATTGAAAACAAACTTAGCCTTGAGTAAATTTTTAACGAAACTAAATACTGAAATAACAAATGCATTAATGTTTTAAAATTAAAAAAGTCCAAGCGGCACGTATATCCGCTAGAAATAGGTAGATTTCGGGACCAGACAGCTTTGTGTACAAATAGAATTGGATGTGTCGAATTAGTTTAAATAAAAAATTTAAGTAGAATAGTCCAAGTCCAGAATAATCCAAAAAATTTATCAAACCAAACTAAATACATTAACGGAAACTACTTTATCAATGCGATTTCGGAACAGTTTTATTTAATTTGGTTAAAACTACTTTTAATAACATATTAAATCCACCAAAGAGCAAATAAACGATCTTACAACGTCACACCTACAACACAACCACACATAATTTATAATCTAAAATTGTCAAAGAACTTTTACACCTCAAATAATTCAAATATCTACAATTTAGGAAGACCTTAGTAAATGTGTAATCAATATGCATATAAGAAAATATTCCTTAATTTAAAACAATGATGACTCAGCTTTGTTTTAATTTTTTTTTAAATTTTTGCGAAAAAAACTAAAAACTGAAAAAAAAACAAAAGAAATTTTTTTAATATTTTTTCTATGGGATATTTTTATATTTTTATGGAAGTTGTTGTTGTAATTGCCATTCAATTAATCGCATTAGGTTTAATGCTAATTAATTTCAATGCTAATTAATTCAATTCTGTCATATTTCAATGCTGTTTAATGCTAATTAATTCAATTCAATGCATTAGGTTTAATGCTAATTACATTGAGACCTCTTGGGTTAGAAAGCTGAAAATTTCTGAGGTTATAGTTGAAAAGTTTATCTAAAAGTTAATATGAGTTTAAATAACATTAACTCAAAAATGAGGAAGGCATGGCCGTTTGCGTTTGTTTTCGTTCTAACAGCCCTGGTGTCTCAACCTCTAGACTTGAACTATTTTTTTTTTAAATTTTGAAAAGATTTATGTTTTAGTTAACGTATGCGCACATGTTTAAAAGTGAGATTGGCCATTTTCAGCCAAATCATTGACAACAAAGTTTATTAAATTTTTAAAACAGCTGATTTTTCAGGAACCTGGAACGCCAAGGTTGTCATTTGGAAATGAATGATAGAAATATGTTCAAATATTCAATATTGATAAATTTTATTAAAATATTATGATTCAAACGGATGTTATAACGCCCTAAATTTATCGACTTTTTTGGCTCTAGCCACTTAACCTGTACCCGGATATGGCCAGTTCGCAAACTTGTCCAAAAGATTTTTTGCCGCAACGTATACAGAAAAAATTTTCGTTGTAGGTCAAGAAATGCGATCGTGAGAGTGCCGGTAAATTCCGTTATAGCTCATATCGTTATATATATATATATATATATATATATATATATATATATATATATATATATATATATATATATATATATATATATATATATATATATATATATATATATATATATATATATATATATATATATATATATATATATATATATATATATATATAATATATATATATATATATATATATATATATATATATATATATATAATATATATATATATATATATATATATATATATATATATATATATATATATATATATATATATATATATATATATATATATATATATATATATATATATATAATATATATATATATATATATATATATATATATATATATATATATATATATATATATATATATATATATATATACATATTGTAACGACTCTTCGTTGGTCCTTTTCGATTATTGAGCAAATACGACAGTAAAACGACAGATCTTTAGTTAACAAAATCTCAAACTTTATATATCAACAAGTTACAGCAACTTCCGTTATTAATTACAATAAATTCCAGGGTCTCCAATTTATGTACGATAAACTTCACCGCTTTTCCACAATTTGAATCAATAATATTCGGAATCGTAAAATCTGTATTTACTATTCCACTAAGTTCAAATTCTTTTACTATTAGTACCCAGGCTCAAGTACCACCGATTATTCCTTATACTTGCGAATATTTATAAACACTTTTAATTGCAAAAGTAAAATTTGACTATCTTTTATTTGAAAATTAAAATTACAGCCTACAAATATTTTTTAAAAAAATCTGATATTATTTATATTCAAAAAATAAATAAATCGAAACTTCTATAATCCACTAGAAATCAATAGTACGTAGTCCGTACATCTTGAATAGGCCACACCTATTTTCATTCATACTTGCATAAATGTAAACATTTGTAACTCAAATTCAATTTATGCAAAATGTATTAGGTAACTCCTTTTTTTTTAATTCATGAATGTGGAAAACATTATGCAGAATGTATTGGTTATTTATGAGTAAATTAACCAATTCTGGACGAAGTTTATTACATTGCCCTCCATTTAGTTTTGTTCGTCCCGAACAATATCAGCTATCGTATTGGTACTGTTACCTTGGTACGGTGCCAACCTTTGCAGATGTATCACTTTCATCTTGGTACGGGGTCCCTTTTGGATGCGGTGGATAACATCATTAATTCATTTAATTATTTTATATGGACCTTCCCAATCTGGCTGCAGCTTGGGTGATTTTCCCTTAGTTCTCCTGGGGTTGTATAGCCATACCAAGTCTCCTTCTTGAAACCCGCCACTATTTGCATTTATGTCGTACCTGGTTTTCATTTTGTCACTGGCAATCTTAATGTGGTCTCGAACCTGTTGATGGATTTTATTCATTTTCTCCCTTAGTTGTCCCACATAATCTGTTTTCGTAGATACCAGACCTCCAGGGATGCCGAACTCGATGTCACTAGGAAGATGTAGTTCTCTCCCGAACATGATATTCGCTGGCGTTTCACATGTCGTATCGTGCACTGCGCTACGATAGGCCGTCAAGAATAACGGAAGATTCTTATCCCAATTTCTTTGGTTGGCTTCCATTACCTTCGACAGATGTTCTTCCATGGTTCGATTGAATCGTTCTACCATGCCATCCGATTGTGGGTTCATAGGTGTAGTTCGTGTTTTTCTAATGCCGAGTGTTCTGCACAGCTCTTCCATCAGTTGAGATTTGAAATTCCTTCCCTGGTCGGTATGCAACTCGAGCGGTGTTCCATATCTGCAAACCCATTCATTGACTAATGTTTCCGCGACCGTAACTGCTTCCTGGTTCGGTATTGCATAAGCTTCCGGTCATTTTGTAAAGTAATCAATGACCACCATGATGTATTTTTTACCTTTTGTCGTTTCCGGAAATGGCCCCGCGATGTCTAAAGCAATTCTTTCCATTGGGGCGCCCACATTGTACTGTTGCGTTCTGGTCTTTGGTCCTTTGCTCGCCGCACAAGTATCACATCGCCGACACCATTACTCTACGTTGGTTCGATACCTTACCCAATAAAACCTCCGTACTTAAAGGTGATACCTCTTTCCACTCTGGCCGCCTTCCCTCAGTTTTCCATTTCAATATTGGAGCCATAGCTGGATCTTCTAGCTGCTCTCTTTTAATTGCCTCGGTACACCAATCGTCAGGAGTTTGGAACTTAATTTGTTTCACTTTCATTGCTTGTCTAACCTCAGTCCTGCTACATGACTTGCGCTCCTCAATACAGGGTCTTCTTGAAAGATCGTCAGCGTTACAATGTATCCTGCTCTTACGGTGTTCAACGCGGTAATCTCCTCCCTTTTTGACATCCACTTGCTTGTTTGAGACGTTCATCAACTGGACTGGAACTACTCCTTCTTTTGCAGCTATTAGTGTTTTGCATTCCCGTCTGATGTGCCCTAACTGCCCACAATTCCAGCATCTTACTCTGCTAGACCTACTTCGTTGATTTTGCTCAGGCTTATCTCCCAGACTTTTGACACGCATGATCACTTCCTCAAGCGCTGCTTTTAGAGGTTCTTCAGCAACTTCCATCTGACGTACTCTATCTGAGCCATACGCTCTTTTTCCAGCTTCCATCTGCAGGGCCAATGCTAAGACTTCCGCGGGTAGTTTCTTTCCACTTAGATACAGCTGATTTCTCATTTGTACATCTCGAAGAGCATTGATAAATGTATCAGCTGCCAGTTCGTCTCGGTGTTCCGCGTTATAGTTTGGATATGACAGATTTACCAGTCTCACAATGTCAGCCTCTAATTCTTGCAAAGTTTCGCTGACTCCTTGTTTTCGTGTTTTGAGCTGCATGCGATGGAGAGCTTGCATATGACTTTCCCCATATCTTACTTCTAAGGCCTCCATTATCTTGCTGTAATCACGCTCTGTCGCTGATAGTGTCTGCAAAATTTCAGCAGCAGGTCCCTTCAATGCCAATATAAGCGCATTTGCTTTTTGCTGGTGATCAACCCCAGTTGTTGCTATCTCTAATTGTATCTTAAATATCTGATACGATGTAGATCCATCAAATGCGGGTGTTTTCACTCTAGCTGGAGCTGAAGTAGTTGATGGATTGATCATGTTACCTGACTTCCCTTGTGCTATTTCTTGGCGTAATTCACTTGAAAGTTTGCGTAATTTCTCTTCATGTTCTTCGGTAACTTTCCGCAGCTCCTTTTCCATGTTGTTGATTTTAACCTCCGCACTGGATATACGTGACTCGATTACTTCACGTAGTTTTTGTTGATCTAATTTTTGTTCCGCTTCCAGTTTCTCTTGTCGGGCTTTTTGTTCTGCTGCCAGTTTCTCTTGTCGGGCCATCATATCAGCAAGTTGTTGTTGTTGCTCTACTTTTTGTTCGGCTGCCAGTTTCTCTTGTCGGGCCATCATTTCTTTCATCAACAGTCGGAATGCAAGTTCTGCCTTCGTTCCATGGATTGGAGCATTCCTTATCTTCAACTCATCCTTCAGCTGGGTCTGGCTGAGATCACTAATATTTACTGTCTTGACCATTGTTTCAATAATTCCACTTCTGACACCACTGTAACGACTCTTCGTTGGTCCTTTTCGATTATTGAGCAAATACGACAGTAAAAAGACAGATCTTTAGTTAACAAAATCTCAAACTTTATTTATCAACCAGTTACAGCAACTTCCGATTTTAATTACAATAAATGCCAGGGTCTCCAATTTATGTACGATAAACTTTACCGCTTTTCCACAATTTGAATCAATAATATTCGGAATCGTAAAATCTGTATTTACTATTCCACTAAGTTCAAATTCTTTTACTATTAGTACCCAGGCTCAAGTACCACCGATTATTCCTTATACTTGCGAATATTTATAAACACTTTTAATTGCAAAAGTAAAAACTGACTATCTGATATTTTGTTCGCTTATTTATATTCAAAAAATAAATAAATCGAAACTTCTATAATCCACTAGAAATCAATAGTACGTAGTCCGTACATCTTGAATAGGTCACACCCATTTTCATTCATACTTGCATAAATGTAAACATATGTATTAGCGAAGTCAAATTCAATTTATGCAAAATGTATTAGGTAACTCCTTTTTTTACTTAATGAATGTGGAAAACATTATGCAGAATGTATTGGTTATTTATGAGTAAATTAACCCATTCTGGACGAAGTTTATTACAATATAAATATATATATATATATATATATATATATATATATATATATATATATATATATATATATATATATATATATATATATATATATATATATGTATATATATATATATATATAAATAAATATATATATATATATATATATATATATATATATATATATATATATATATATATATATATATATATATATATATATATATATATATATATACATATATATATATATATATATATATATATATATATATATATATATATATATATTTTTTTTTTTTTTTTTTTTAATAAAATGTGTTGTGTAGTAGGCATTACAATATGTGTCACAACAACACATAAAAACCTTTTAAGACCAAGGTCCCACAACAACATGCGTTCTAAGGATGTTAATGGACGCAAATCTTTGTTTTTCGTTTTTTTTTTAATATTTTTTGTTAAATAATTGATAACTAAACAAGAAATCCTATCACATATAAAATATGACATAGGCCAATATTTCGTGATAGGATATGGAAAATAAAAATAAAATAAGAGATAAAAAGCAAATTTGTTTTAAAAATTTGCAGGAACAAAACTAAAATGGGTTTGCCAATGGTCCAGCTAATGGTATAATCCCTGACTATGGGACGCAGTATCTTTCTCAACGATTAAAGCTCAGATATATAATTATATGAAGGCTTGTTTCGTCGAGCAAGCCACAGCGTGCCACCATCAAGGAATATTCATTAGCTAAGATTGAGAGTGCTACCGTTGACTGAATACAGTTCATCCGCGAGCACTCCTAAGATATCAGCTTGGCTAGTGATATCTCACTGCTATTGCCAGTGGTATGTGATATCTCACGTTAACTCATATGCCAATAGCAGGGACTGGAGTACGCGGGGTTGTCACACCCGTGGATCAAAAAATAGAAAAAAATTAACAAATTAATAAAAACTAATCCCTCCATGCATATATATATGTCTATAATTTTTTGTTTTTCCGTCTCCGCTTATCATTCATAGTCGTTTGTCACCAAAGTTTTTCCGAAATTCCGAGATGAAGCCCATTGCAATAGTAGATTTTTATATGAAATCTACCTAAAATAGGAAAAGATTAACTTATTGACTTGTCTTAAAAGATTCCAAATAAAAATCATTAATTTTATTTATTATCTGGCCTTACGCTAAATTAAAAGGTGATTCAGAGTAGTTTTGTTGTTTAGTTTCTTCTTCATCGTCAACAATTTCGATGTGCTTGGTTCTAGGATTTGGAGCTGGAGTTTTTGGTTTATAGGTGTCTAGGACTGTGTTGCTAGAAAGACGGATTCGTTTTGCAATTTCAAACCTTTTTTTATACGTTTTACTAAATAGAAATTGCACATTATTCCCAATATTATTAAAAAAATACTAAAGCTATTGTGGAGTAGGTAATGGTTTCATTAAATGTAATTTTTTTGGAATGTTGCGAGATAATTCTTTCATGTTATGTCAAATTTAAATGTCGCTGCAAATTATCTAGCGCAGGATTGTTTAGAGATATTTCTTAATTAAACACATCTTTATTTGGAATCACTAAACTTTTTCTTCCAGTATTTTTGAATTCTAAACTGGTTGAAACGTTCCAGTTTGGATATTCAACTGCGTGATATTCTGGTTGGGAAATAATTACAGTTTCCTCCCTTCCCCCTTTTACTGGTAGTAAGAGATTTGATGTTTCAATTTCGCAATTGTTGCCAAAAGTTATTTAAGAGCGTTATGTTGTTTTCTAGCATATAAGTATAACCAAGAATTTTTTTTTGTCATTTGAACAAAGATATCGTTTTTAAAACGGAAAGGCTTATTTATACAGGACGTTGCTTCTTTCAATTGGTTGTGAAACAATTCTAGCAAACAGTTTCCATTTGTACTTAAAATTTTTGGAGTGTTTTGCTGACATAGCTTAATTGCTGATTTAAAATCCTTTATAATATTTTGGCATTGAGTGAAGTCAGAGTGACTTAGTATTATAAAATTATTTTTATTATCAGTGCTGGCTAGGTAGTCACCGTTTACTTCCAAAAAACTATGAACGTTGTTTGATAAATATATTGGTAATGGAATTGTTATCTTTATTAAAATTTTGTCTATATATTCGAAATAGTCAATTTTAATAATTTGCTCAAGATGATGAAGGTCAAGAAAATCTTTGTTGATTTTATATTCTCTAGTGATTTTAGATAGTAGTAATGATAGTTCTTTAATTTTTATAACCAAAGGATGGAGTTGGTGATTCCGAAAGGAATGAGTTATTGACAGTGCGGTGTTCTGATTTCTCTGAAAAGTGGCAGGAGCAGAGGTTAATCCAAACGGCATTCTCTTGAACTCGAAATGTCCCTCTCTGGGGGGCAGAGAAGAACAGCTGAAGGCTGTTTTGGGTCGATCTTTTTCTTTTACCAATATTTGGTGGTAACCACTAGCTAAATCAAGAGTTGAGAAATATCGGGAATTTCCTAACTGATCCAGAATTTCCTCGATTCGGGGAAGATGGAAAGCATCATTTATTGTGATGTGGTTTTGCTTCCGGAAGTCCACCACCACACGAAATTTTTTAGGTTCATTTTCGTTTGAACGTTTTGGAATTAGTAACAACGGGGAGTTCCAAGGCGAATAGCTGATCGAAATTATTTCTGGGGCTAGCATGTCTTGAATTTGGTTGTTAATTTCTTGCTTCTTACTCTCAGGTAACCTATACATCTTTTGATTTATGGGGCGAGTGATTACTTCTAAAGGTATTGAGTGTTGGATTGTGTCTGTGCATGTAAGTTGGTCTCCTGGTAAATGAAAAATATCTTTAAACTCTTCACAAGGGTTGATAATTGAATCTCTTTCTTCTAAATTGACTGTGTCATCTAAGTCTAAGTGTAATAGCTTTAAAATCCGTTCCTTGCGGTCGTCTGGATTTATTTCTTCAGGAATGATTTGATTAGTTAAATTTGCTTTGTCGTCTGTTAGATTTAATTTCTCATCATTTTGCAGAGGTATGAGTGTTGGGGTAGTGGTTTTGATGTTTGCACCATGGGGTTGCGTGTTTATTACCGAGGTACAAATTTTTTCCATTTTTCACTTCGACAAGAGAGTTGGCTGCAAAAACACCTGGTAAAATTTCTTTATTTACACACAGAAACTGACCTATTATTTCTTTGCAAACATGTATTTTGACCAGTTTAGTTTTTCTAGAGGGTATGGTTGAGCTTATATTAATATCTGCAAAGCACATTTTTGGAGTTGGTGATGTTAATTCTTTTAATATTTCATCTTCAGATTTTGTTTTAAACAATTTATCTTCACAGAGAGAAAAAAAGGGTTAAAATTGATAAAAAAATCATCAAATTGATGATTTTTGTATATCAATATATGGACGAGAATATGAGTTCTCAAATTGACATAAAATGTTGCATCAGATTGAACTCTGGTTTATTTTTTTGAGTTGATGCAAATCTACTGATTATGATAAACAAATTTCTTATTTTGATATTATATTCTCGATATTATTCTCAAAGCTTATAAGCTTGTTGTATCAAATCAATACCAAAAGTTTCAATTTAAGATGGAGTTGTATTTCTTCAAGATTTTGAGCAGAAGAAGTTGAGAAACCAAAAGATCATTTTAAGAATTTTTTTGATCGACATGATCGTATGTTACTTTTGGTATTGATCCGATATATTTCATTTTGAATCAATTCATTATCATTTTAAGAAAAATGTTTTCTCAAATCGAAGATGACAATATTTAGTTTGACAAAAGATTTTTCTCAATTTTAGTGGCTTATACGGGCGGGAATGCGGTACGTTCAGCGACACCCACAAAAGCAAATAAAAAGTTGCCTGTCAGGGTTTTTAAACCCGCGGGAAGATTTTTACATGCTTCGGTATTGCCAAATGTATCGGACATGCACTCGATGTTGTACGGCTATTTAGATTGACTTATGGCTGCCAGACTTGTTTCTTATCACATAGACACATAGACACTCTTATCATATTTTTAAGAAAATATTCATTTATTTCAAATAGATAATTTAAAAATAAATAAATTATAATTTTCAATTTTTTTTTTGTAATTCATTTCGTACAAATGAGCTAATCGAATTGAGAATAGTCGGCTTCCATATTCCTTTCTTATTTGTTGCAGGAATTCTTGTATTTGGTCTCGTAGCGTAGTGAATTAATTTGAACAGTTTTAAGTGTCGTAATTCTGTAAAAATTTAAGTAAAAAACAAAATTAAATTACTATTGAAGTGAATCAGATAAATAAATTAAAGTTTGCTGCAATAAGTGATTTCTATTGAGGGAAAAAAAATCAATCCACTGTAACGGGAATTGTAGCGTGAGCCTAGTGATTGTAAAGTTCATGAAATTTATATTTTTGAAATATTTCATGAAATGTTTCAGAAATGTTTCATGAAATATTTCAAAAAGTTTTGTATATGTTTTATTTTGGATTGCCAAAAACTCGAAATAAGTGATATATAAAAACCGTTCGAGGTAGTGTAGAATAAAGTAAATTTGAACACGGTTGATCTTCAATGGAAGGCGCCTAATTTTGAGAGTAAAATTGTGCTTAATGTGTGAATAAATAAATAACCAGTTGAAATGGCTCTCTTTATTGAAATTTAAATATTATAATTATTATAATAAAACATACACTGTGATGTTTTATATATATTCATAGATATATTGTTCAGTTTTGACTAGGGATTGCAATCCTAGGATTTTTGCTTCCTGAATCCCGGGATCCCGGGATTCGTCAAGTAAAAAATCCTGGGATTGCAATCCCTAATTTTGACATGTGTAATATTACTAAAGTTAAATCATTTTCTTAATTACAGAGAAAAATTAATGAAATTGCAAAACAGTATGTTTTGAAATTATGACTAAGGACGACGTCAGTTGTGTGAAATTGTGCTGAGTAATTTTTCACATTGCAGCGGGTGGTCACTGGCATTAGCATTACTATAAAGTGGCCAGTCATTAAAAAATATGTTTAAAGATTTTTCCCTTGCTTCTTCAAACTCTCTTAGACGACCCACACAACTCCATATCCAATAACTTTCTATAGTCAGCAACGGCTCTTGAATGACAGATAAGGTTTGCTTCAGCTCTTGAAATTCATTTTGATCATATTCAGTAAGATCAACCGTCGAAGAACCTAATATTAAAAATAATATAAAAACGAAGTTTAGTGCGATGCATTTGTCTAATTGTAAGAAGTTTTACCAAACAATTGTAATCCTGAAGTTGTTGGAGTATCCAATCGAATTTTTTTCGGTGTAATCATGCAACCTGCACCACTTAATTTGGTCGAAGAACTTTTATACAAATTGTATAACTTCCTTTTTGGAATTTTGCCATCACAATTACTAGAACTATTACTTCTTAAAACAAAAAAAAACTGTTAAATTTAAAACTTATTTTAAATGTTGTTAAAACTTTTCATGCAACTTTTAACAATTTTTCATGCAAGTATTTAGTACGTTATACTTAAGTTAGAGCTCAGAAATCGATAATATCGGTTGATTTCGGAATTTTAATAAATTTCGACAAGAAACCATAATGTATGTATTTGGGCACCCAGAAATTTTTGTCCCCGTTTTGCTTCAGGCCAATTGTTTAAAATAACCCGATTTTGTGTGTGATGTAATTTAACTCAGTAATTTAAGCACCAATAGTGGCAAGTACATGCATCAAATAAACTGAACCCAGAACTCCCAGCAAACTGAATGAGCCAAACCTCGTTCTGTGCACGCAACTCGCAAGTTTACTTTAATGAACGCCGAAATTTAGAAAAACGTGCAGCTTACCTTTTGAACTCCTATTATTGTTGGTTTTATGCGCAGCAGGATGAATTCTTGCACGGACACAAACTCTTTATTTCACAAGATATAAGACGATCTGCTGAAAAATTCTCTCACTGAATAATGTCGTATCGTAGTTTTTTCTTCGAAAGTATTATATAAAAATAGTATATTAAGAAACTAGTTTCATAATCGACGATTTTATCGCACGCAATCTGTTTAGAAAACGACCCGCGCAGCGGGGAGTTTTCTAAAGGATAAGTGCGATAAAACGTTTTATGAAACGAGTTTTTTATACTATTTTTTCTATTTTGCATTTTTTGTCTTGAAATTTTAAAAAATATTTTTTATGTTTTAATGTTTTAAAGAAAATTTCTAAAAATTTCAATTCAAACTAGTAAGCTCTGCGTTTCATCATATTTCTATATATTTTTTGTTGCAAAACTAGCTTTCATAAAATTTGTATTTTATTAAAATATAGTCAATTTGATATTTTGTTATTATTACTAATTATTTTAATTAATTAAAATATTTAACACTAATTTAGATTATTTTTTAATAATAAGATTAATTAATAAGAATAATTTTATTTATATAATTATTCGTTTTAACTTTCACTGACGTTTGTATGACCAATGTGACCAACCTTGAAAAACAAAACTTTGCGTATCTTAATGAAGGCCATTTCGATACGCATTTGGGTATCGAAATGACTTTATTTTAGACGCAAAATAGAAAAAAATTATTATCATTTCGATCTTATACGTTCAATTTGAGAGAAAAAGTATAAAATCGAGAAATTTTTTTTCTCAATTTTATCTATGTAAGATCAAATCGAGAGTAATCGAATATTAATTATTTTCATATCAATCTCATAAGTTCAATTTGAGAGAAAAATAATAAAACTGAGAACTTTTTTTTCTCAATTTTATATACGTTGATCAAACCGAGAATAATCGAGTATTAGTTAGTTTCATTTCGATCTCATAAGTTCAATTTGAGAGAAAAGGTATAAAATCGGAAATTTTTTTTTCTTAATTTTATCTACGTGGATCAAATTGAGAATACTCACGTATAACTTATTATGATTTTGATCTTCAAGTTTCAAAAAGAAACAAAAAGGATTATAATGAAAATATTTTACTCTCATTTTGACATTTGTGATGATGAAATAAATGATGGGGAAGTAACAAAGTGATGTGTACTTCTCTGTTCAATTTGAAAAATAGAAATCTTATTCTGATTCAAAAATTTCTTATATTTATACAGAAAAAATGAAAACGATCTTTATTTACTCAAAACAAGAATAAATGTATTTTCTATTGTTGAACAAAAACAATTATCAACTTCAGTGTTTCATTCTCCTGTAGGATGATCGAATTGATAGTTTTTTCTCACTTTTAAGGTTTTGTTGTATTAAAATGATGTAAATTTACTCGAAACGAGAATAAATATATCTTCTGTTTTTAATCATATATGATTCTCAATAATAGTATTTCATTCACTTTTATGTGTGATAGAATTGATAGTTTTTATCTCAGTTTTAAATTTCGGAGCATTAAAATGATTTAAATTTTCTCAAATTAGGAAGAAACTGAATTTTCTATTTTCAATCATACACAATTCTCAAATCTAGAATTTTTTTTCTCTCTGTGTTCTAATGTAATATCCATAGATTCCAGCTTAAAATCAATTTTAGGGGTTTCAAAGATATTTGCTACTTGAGCCAATGATTCAGTTACACCATACACTAAGAATTCCATTTTCAGAATTTTTTCTAAACAATTTATCTTCAGATGTAAAATCACTGGAGTCAGAGGTAAAATCACATTCTTGGACTTTTACAATAATATTTGTAGAGGAAGCTTATTCTGCACAGAGAGAAAAAAAGAGTTAAATTTGATAAAAAAATCATCAAATTGATGATTTTTGTATATCAATATATGGACGAGAATATGAGTTCTCAAATTGATATAAAATGCTGCATCAGATTGAACTTTGGTTTATTTTTTTGAGTTGATGTAAATCTACTGATTATGATAAACAAATTTCTTATTTTGATATTATATTCTCAATATTATTCTCAAAGCTTATAAACTTGTTGTATCAAATCAATACCAAAAGTATCAATTTAAGATGGAGTTGTATTTCTTCAAGAATTTGAGCGGAAGAAGTTGAGAAACCAAAAGCTCATTTTAAGAAATTCTGATCATTTTAAGAATTTTTTTGATCGACATGATCGTATGTTACTTTTGGTATTGATCCGATATATTTCATTTTGAATCAATTCATTATCATTTTAAGAAAAATGTTTTCTCAAATCGAAGATGACAATATTTGGTTTGAGAAAAGATTTTTCTCAATTTCAGTGGGAATGCGGTACGTTCAGCGACACCCACAAAAGCAAATAAAAAGCTGCCTATTTTTACATGCTTCGGTATTGCTAAATGTATCGGACATGCACTCGATGTTGTACGGCTATTTAAATTGACTTATGGCTGTCAGAGTTGTTTCTTATCACATGGACCCTTAAGAAACATCACTACTGAGACAGCTATAACCCGTAAAATAGCAACCTTGGAAAAATAAGGAACTGGAATAAAACTCTCAATCCACCGATGTTCCATTAACCTTAAACGGGATAAAAAAATCACTATTTTTAAAAAATATTCTTTTATTTTAAATAGATCATTTAAAAATAAATTAATTATAATTTTTAATTTTTTTTATAACGCATTTTGTACAAATGAGCTAATCGAATTGAGAATAGTCGGCTTCCACATTCCTTTCTTATTTGTTGCAGGAATTCTTGTATTTGGTCTCGTAGCGTAGTGAATTAATTTGAACAGTTTTAACTGTCGTAGCTCTGTAAAAATTTAAATAAAAAATAAAATTAAATTACTGAAGTGAATCAGATAAATTAGTTAAAGTTTGCTGAAATAAGCGACTTCTATTGAGGGAAAAAATCAATCCACTGCATGCGTGTTGTAAGAGGCGATTGAAATGGTGAGTTGTAGCGTGGCTAACCCAATTTCATCATAGGCTCCCCTGTGGAGTTGAGATCCCCTTCTTCAAAAAAATCAGCCCACTGCACTCATGCGTGTCGTAAGAGGCAATTTTCCTCGTCCCGTAAAAAACAATTGTTAATAAAAGACAACATAAACCTTGGAATGAAACGTTTTTCTGGTTTAGACCTCCCTTGCTATTGTACCTGGACAATCTGTTTAAATCAAACGTGGAACGTGAGAACATTGTTCCAACCCGAAAGCCTCCAGAATCTAATTGGGCAGGCAACAGAATACCAGATAGATTTTTTTTTATGGATGCGATGAATGTTTCGGTAATGAGACAGCTATTCGCCTAAACAAAGAACACTCTCGGTTGCCCTTGAACTCCCATGCAGGAGTCATGCAACCATGATAAAAATTGAATTATTTAAAAAAAACAAAGAACAAAATTAAAAAGGGGGAAAAAACAATAACAAGAAAATAAAGAATAATAATAATAATAATTTAAAAAAAAATTAAGTATAGGAAAAAAACAACAAAAAACAAATGGATATGGGATAAGAGAAATAAAATACTTAAGGGAATGATCACCCTGTACGATATCAAAAGGGTAGGAAGGAAACAGGAGGAATATGATAACAGTGTAGACTTAAAAACAACTGCCGAAAGGAATGGTTACCTCGTTTGCCTGAGGGGCAGTAGGTAGGTTTATACCGTCCATGCCCTGTTTGCGTTAGTTCGACGACTAACGACGACGTCAGTTGTGTGAAATTGTGCTGAGTAATTTTTCACACTGCAGCGGGTGCCCAACTAGCAAACTTGCTTCTCAATTTCGAATTATATAAGTTTTAGCTTCAATAAAGCTTCGCTTAAGCTTCTAAGTGTAAGCTAGTTATATTTTACTTCTATAAAGTTTCGATATACAACTTCCACAGAGAAGTTCTCAGCACCGCCAGAATGAAAGCTTCTAAAATATTTCTATATTTAATATAAGAAGCTTTACCGAAACTTATCTACAGATCACTAAATAGAGCTTCCGAAAAAAGGTTATAGAAGTTATAGCTGTCATTAGGATTGTAGTTGTTTCGGTTGTAACTCTTTACAGATCGTATAGAAGCACAGCTGTCATACTATAAAAATTGCTTCAATATCTGAAACGAAATATGTCAAACTGACGGAAGCTATTGCGTCTATTATTTCAACTAAATTTAGATGTAGAAAATATAGAAAATAATTCAGGGGATTACTTTTTATGGAAAAAGATATGTGACATGTAATTTCAATGGGTTTATACGAAATTGAAGCTTATACGAAATTGAAATCGTTTCGTTTTTGTCAAAAAAGTATTGTGCATAAGGTGGTTTTTGTTTTTTAATCTATTATTTAGACTTATTTTGCACAAGGCGGGAAAGGTGGGGAAAGTTCTCCAAATGGCGTTTATCGAAACTGCTTAGAAATTTTAAAGAAACTATGAAGGTGGGGAAGTTATGTTACGGTAAGACTGTTTAGTGTTTTAAAAGAAGTTAAAATGCTAGTTGGGTGGTCACCCTCACTCTCGTTATTTTGCTCTTCTGGCCGTCAATTTAGAATTAATTTTATTATTTCGGGTTAGGTGTTTCCTTTAGTTGTATGGCCCCCCATTAATTTGGGGAGTTCAAAGAGAACGAAGAAGTTTTTCTTTTTGGACGGTAAAAACTTCTAGTATCTAAAAATTCAACGGGGTATAAAAAACGGCATCGCAGAAGTCTTTGTATTTCTGGGACTTGTTTAAGGCTGGGAGGAGCTTGCCAAGGATCGACCGGGCTGGCGGCTTATTGTTGTCTCTGCTAAGTTCCTTAATGGGACATAAAGCCGAAGTGTGTTTTGAAAGTTGTGAAATTAGTGGCGAAAAATATCTTTTTTGAAACATTTCACCAGAAACCCGTATACTTATAAACATACCATAACTACACTCAATAACTACACACTTTTCATGATCTAAGACTGCCTTGAAAAAGATGAATGAACTGTACTGAATTATTTATTTTGGACTTTATTTAACTAGTATAAAAGGATCAAGTTAATGCATAACCAAATGAATGCATTCAACTATATATTATGTACCGTTATAGCTTGTGATCAAAACTTGTTTACCTGGGTCAGTTGGCATATCGTTCAAATCCTTTAGACTTTGCTTATCTTTAATTAGTTTGCGTAGCACTGGTACCACAACTTCGCAAAAATGTTTTCCCTTCTCCAAAAGTTTTTTATGTTTATTCGGAAAGAGTCTTTTAAAATGTAAATCAATCTGTAGAAAAAAAAAAGAATCTGTAATTCCAAAACAGTCTTAAAATGCCTTCAACTTCAAACTTACCAAAATGCTGGCATTATAGCATTTCTATAAAGTGGCCAGTCATTAAAAAATGTTTTAAAGATTTATCCTTTGCTTCTTTAAACTCCCTTAGACGACCCTCACAACTCCGTATCCACGGCTCTTGAATGACAGGTAAGGTTTGCTTCAGCTCTTGAAATTCTTTTTGATCATATTCAGTAAGATCAACCGTCGAAGAACCTAATATTAAAAATAATATAAAAACGAAGTTTAATGCGATGCATTTGTCTGAAACAATTGTAAGAAGTTTTACCAAACAATTGTAATCCTGAAGTTGTTGGAGTATCCAATCGAATTTTTTTCGGTGTAATCAAGCAACCTGCACCTCTTAATTTGGTCGAAGAATTTTTATACAAATTGTGTAATTTCTTTTTGGAATTTTGCCAGCATAATAGTTATAGTTTTAAAAACAAAAAAAATGTTAGATTTAAAACTTATTTTAAATGTTTTTAAAACTTTTCATGCAATTTTTAACATTTTTTCATGCAAGCATTTAATACTTTTTACTTTAGAGCTTTAGAGCGCAGAAATCGATAATACCGGTTGATTTCGGAATTTTAATAAATTTCGACAAGAAATCATAATGTATATATTTACCCAGAAATTTTTGTCCCCGTTTTGCTTCAAGCCAATTGTTTAAAATATCCGATTTTCACCTTCGATTCAGTAATTTAAGCACCAAGTACAAGCATCAAATAAACTGAACCCAGGACTCCCGGCAAACTGAATGAACCAAACCTCGTTCTGTGCACGCAAGTTTACTTTAATGAACGCAGAAATTTAGAGAAACATGCAACTTACCTTTTGAACTCTTATTATTGCTGATTTTAAGCACAGCTAGTATCAATTCTCGCACGGACACAAACTTTTTTTTTCACAAGTTATAAAACGCGTTCATCTGCTGAAAAACTCTCTCACTGAATAATGTATCGTAATTTTTTCTTCGAACGTATTATATCAAAAAAAATTATTATGATTTCGATCTTATTCTTCTACATTCAATTTGAGAGAAAAACAATGAAACCGAGAAATTTTTTTCTCAATTTTATCTACGTAAGATCAAATCGAAAGTAATCGAATATTAATTGTTTTAATTTCGATCTCATAAGTTTAATTTGAGAGAAAAATAATAAAACTGAGAATTTTTTTTTCTCAATTTTATATACGTTGATCCAACCGAGAATAATCGAGTATTAGTTAGTTTCATTTCGATCTCATAAGTTCAATTTGAGAGAAAAGGTATAAAATCGATAAATTTTTTTCCTTAATTTTATATACGTGGATCAAATTGAGAATACTCGCGTATAACTTATTATTATCTGATCTTTAAGTTTCAAAAAGAAACAAAAAGGATTATAATGAAAATATTTTACTCTTATTTTGACATTTGTGAATCAAATAAATGATGGGAAAGTAACAAAGTGATGTGTACTTCTCTGTTCAATTTGAGAAATGGAAATCTTATTCTGATTCAAAAATTTCTTATATTTATACAGAAAAAATGAAAACGATCTTTATTTACTCAAAACAAGAATAAATGTATTTCCTATTGTTGAACAAAAACAATTCTCAACTTCAGTATTTCATTCTTCTATAGGAAGATCGAATTGATAGTTTTTTCTCACTTTTAAAGTTTTGTTGTATTAAAATGATGTAAATTTACTCGAAATGAGAATAAATGTATCTGCTGTTTTTAATTATATATAATTCTCAAAAATAGTATTTTATTCACTTTTTTGTGTGATCGATAGTTTTTATCTCAGTTTTAAATTTCGGAGTATTAAAATGATTTAAATTTTCTCAAATTAAGAAGAAACTGAATTTTCTATTTTCAATCATGCACAATTCTCAAATCTAGAATTTTTTTTCTCTCTGTGTGATTCTCCTAAAACTTCATCATTGGGTTTTTAACTAAATATTTTCCCTATAGATGAAGCGCCAACGGCTCCCGACCTACAGTCGTTTTTATGAATTCCGTCAGTGTCTCTTGTATAACAATGTAAGCTGGATTCATTCGAAAATTCATCTTCCGACTTTTTACTAAATAATTAATCTTATGATGAAATTTCTATCGAATCAGGCTTATAATCTTTTCTAGAGATTTTAAAAGTATTGTTTATACAATCGAGTTTAACCTTGTTCATAATGAAATCCCTACCGAGGATTCCGTCCGCGTTTATATCGAGTATGTGATCTCTTACCACGTGAAATGTGCATCACAGATTTGGATTGTTGAAGAAGAATCCCTGTGTTAGTCCCTAACGTTTCAGTTTTCGTACCCTGTATTCCCTTGAAGTTGCGGTATCTATGATGTGCTTGATGCGGTATCTATGATGGTTTCAGGTTTCAGTTTGCTTACTTTGATTATAGATATATCCGCAGTGGCGTAGCTAGGGAGGGGGAGGGGGCGGTCCGCCCCGTGTGTCACCCGTTTTGGGGTGACACCCGAACATAAAAAACTTAAATATACCATCGCAATGTTTTCAACGATAAATCACTTAGAAACCATTTTTCCCAGGTTATTCATATAATTTTAATTTATAAATTGTGATAACTTATAAATGTGTCCTATAAATATGTTATTTGTTCAAAAAGAATCTATTCTACTTTTAAAAATTTTTAATTTATTACGTGAAATAAAATTTTAACAATATTAATCGAATCAACATGTTGAGCATTGAATGCCATCACCACAATTACTCAATACATACTCATACTGTTTGTTTTCTTAGTTTTATATATTTATATATTTGAATTAAATGAAAGTTTATCATTTAAAATTACATTTTGTTGGGTTTTAAATCCCTTGTAAATTTCAAACTCATCAAGTGATTCTTTTAGAAATCCTTGGCTACATAAATGCAAAGCCTTCAATTTTTTTTTAAAAGTGGTGTAGCTATTGTTATTAATTATGTAAATGGTTGGCAAAAATAGATTTTAAATTTTGTTTATTTTTCTGCTTAAGAAGGTATTCCTTAAATCAGTCTTTGAAACATTTTCCGGATTTCCCGATGTAAAATTTTTCACAAAAATCACATTTAATTTTGTAAATTATTGAGCATGATTCTAATTGGATATTTAATTTTGGTTTTAATTCTTTATATAAAATATCTTTTAGGATTTTATACTTATATTTTTTGAAATTAGGCATATGATTTGAATCGGTCATTTCAAAAACCTCTTAAGTCACATTTTTTTCCAACATGCTTTTTTTGCAGAAAATGGTTCCTTAAAGGTAGATGCGTATTCTTGGTAAAAACCACGTAAGTCGATAGCGATAGCATTCTGGCATTCCTGCGTAGGACGAGAGGAACCGCAGGTACGGACCTACGACACTCGTCCTCTTTTCGAGGATTCGTATTATATATGAATTATATACGTATTTCACAACTGTGAGATGTCAAAAAAAACCTCTTACTTAAGACCATCAAACATGGTCATCTTAAGCATCATAACTTAACGTTCCATATTTTTTTATTAGAATTCTTGTATGAAAAATTATATTAATAAAGGATAAAATAGTAATTATGAATTATTTATGTAATTCTTATAAAATTTATGATAATTATCTATGTTTTATTTTAGTTTGTATCAAAATTATACAACAAAATATATCTTGATAGTGATTTTAAATAAAATGGCGATTGAAGATTTCATCTTTTGAATATCAAAGTTTCACGTTCTTTTATTTGTGCTAATTTTATATAAACTTAAAGCAAAAACATAATCATTCTTTTTCACAAATTTATTGTAAAATGAATAATAATAATAATAATAAATTGTATATAAATTATTATAAAATAAAATACATTGTTAGATTGATATTCATTAAAATGGCTGTGGAATATTTTCACAAACAAATATTACTAATATCTTTTCAAAAATTTCCAAAACATAAACTTGATTTTTACCAAAAACTACTATATAATATTGGCATGATTCTTAATAATAATTTATATGGTATTTTAATATGTATTTAAATTATTTAAAAAGAAAATATAAGATTTTATTATAATTTTGTTTATACAAAAATAGACATTTGAAAGATCTCCAAAATATTTGTAGAATTATTATGAGGTTTTTTATGATATAACGTTCACAGAATCGCAATTAAGATATTCCTCTTAAAAAAATTGTCATAACAAAAATAATCATAGCTAAGACCTCTTAACTCAGAATCAGCCTGTTAAATTTGTTTGTTATGATTAGTGCACGGGCACAACACCAGTAAACTAGTTTATATCCGATGTACCTGAAAATATACAATATGTACAAGGTCAGTTTACATCCTTTGAAAGGCAGGTATAAACAGACAGACAGGTATAAAAATCAGGTATTACGACCGGTCGTTTGAAACGCTGTAACTCCGTTAGTTTTACTATGATTGACTTAAAATTTGTACACAATATTCTCGACATATTGTTTATACAGAAAAAAATTAAAAAAGAATGCAAAAAAAATAATTTTAAAACCATGGAATATTTCTCTAGTTTACCATTGAATTTGTGGGCGAGATGGAGAAGTGGATAAGTCAACAACATCACTTACAAGGAAGTTAAGCAACACTGGGAAGGGTTCCAACTTAAACGGGTGACCGCTTGGGAACTTCATCAGAAAAAATATGGAAATATGATTGTAGCACATTGAAGCAGGAATATCTCGCCCACGGTATACCACCATTATACCTTATCCAGCAGCCCTGGAAACTGGCTAGGATTCGATGGCCCAATCACCCGTTAATCCGAAAGGTGAATCCGAAATTCAAATGATTAAAGAAACGTACACTAGAAAGAAACAAAACCAAACAAACCGGCATAATCAAATATCGACCCTTAGCTATCGTACCCGGACACGAGTAGGAAACTGGAATGTCAGAACTCTGATAGAAACATCGCGATTAGCACAAGTTGAGAAAGTAATGAAAGAATATAACATCGAGATACTAGGACTCAGTGAAGTAAGATGGAAAAACAGCGGAGAGCTAACAAAAAGCGAAGGAAATTATATGATGTTCTCTGGTAAATCCAACACACGAACAAGGCGTAGCAATATTAACAACACCAAACGCAAAGAAAGCACTTCTCGAATGGAAACCAATCAGTAGCAAAATAATAACAGCAAGATTCCAATCGAAAATTAGAAATACAACGATCATACAGTGCTATGCACCTACCGAAGAAGCTGATGATGCGACAAAAGATGAATTCTACGAACAGCTCCAAGCAACACTGGCTAGTGCACACCGAAATGACATCAAAATAATACAAGGTGATTTCAATGCCAAAATTGGAACCGACAACACCGGAATGGAATCAGTCATGGGCAAAAATGCACTAGAATCAACACGTAACAATAATGGAGATAGGCTCATCGATTGTTGTGTCACAAATCAACTATTCATAGGATGCAGCAAGTTCCCACACAAGAACATACATAAATACACTTGGACATCACCAAATGGAAGAACCAAGAAATTGATCACGTACTGGTGAATAAGAAGTTTCTATCCTCACTACAAGACGTCAGAGCAAAGCGAGGAGCAGACATGCACAGCGACCATCAACTGGTAATTGCAACATTCAAAATTAAACCAGCCGCTGTAAAACACAACAAGTCATGTCAGAGGAAATTTAACATCAACAGATTGAGCGACAAAAATACAAATAACATCTTCAAAGAATCGCTCCAGCTCAATCTACCAAACAACGAAACCACCAGCATTGATGAAAAATGGGAACAAGTTAAAGAAGCTTACGTCAAAACTGCTACAGATGTGCTTGGATACCAAGACAAATCACGGAAACCATGGATTAGCGATGATACCTGGAAGAAAATTGAAAAGCGTCGTCAGCTCAAGTTGCAATTGTGTCACCAGAACACAACCGAGATCCGCAGCAAATATGAAAGTACAGCAAAACAAGTTAAAAAGATGGCAAGGAATGATCGCAGAAGATATACAGAAAGCATTCTCAAGACTGCGGAAACAGCAGCAGCTAATAGAAATATGCGCACACTACACAAATGCGTGAGAAAGGTCACCAACAAATATACAAACACTCCACCAATAAAGGATGAATAGTATCATGAGAAAGCTCGATAATGCAAGTCCAAATGGAATCCAATGGAACACAACAAACCGGCTCAATGATCTAGACTACGCAGATGACATCTGTCTACTTACACACACATACGGACATGCAGCAGAAAATTCAGAAGCTATCAGCCCTTGCACATGAAGTCGGACTCAACATTAATATCAGGAAAACAAAGTCTATGAGATTGAACACCAAAACGATAACACCAATTACCATCAACAACACACAAGTGGATGAAGTCGACAAATTTGTGTACCTTGGTTGTACTGTAGCAAAAACAGGCGGGACTGAAGAAGATATCAGTCAGCGTATTAACAAAGCTAGAAATACGTTCAATATGCTTCACAAGATCTGGAATGCATCCGTCCTGTCAAGAAAGACAAAGCTACGAATGTTCAATGCATGTGTCAAGTCAGTACTGCTATTGTTTGTGAACAAATGCCTGAGAAGACTGATCAAATGCTTCTGGCCGAACACCATCAGTAACCAGGAACTTCTACGACAGACTGAGCAGTTAGACATTGAGTCCGAGATAAAACAAAGGAAATGGAGATGGATAGGACATACACTGAGGAAACCAGCTAAAGATATAACAAGGATGTCCCTAGAGTGGAATCCACAAGGTAAAAGGAGAGTTGGAAGACCACCCATGACGTGGAAGAAAACGGTGCTAGCTGAAGCAAAACAAATCGGCAAGACATGGGGTGAACTGAAAGCGATTGCCCCGAACAGAGTCAGATGGTCCAGTCTAGTAGACGCCCTATGCTCCTAAATGGAGATAAAGGAAAAAAAAAAAAAAAAAAAAAACCATTGAATTTACATACTATTTCTAATGGAAAAACATATGTTAGAAATAAAACTAATATGTTTATAAAGTTGTTGAAATTATTTCGTTATATTATTTTAATTTTAATATTATTTATTTAAATAAAATGTGAAATGTAAAACACTTAAACCATTTTTTATTAGTGAAATTATTAGAATGAATGAATAAATAAAAACTTTAATAAATAAAAACTATTTTAAAAAAATTTGTTTTTCTTTTAAACGTATATGGAAATTTTTATTCAAAATTCGATTACTGGTAAATCAATGTCAATATGCTTTCAAATTAAAAGCAACATTAAAGTATACCATTTTTCAATTAATTGTAAAGTGTTTTCACCTCAAAAGAATTCTTTCTAATCAAAAACAACCGCTTTGTTTTCAAAAGCAATATCTATTC
The DNA here is from genome assembly GCA_963693315.1 of Diogma glabrata. Taxonomy (NCBI): domain Eukaryota; kingdom Metazoa; phylum Arthropoda; class Insecta; order Diptera; family Cylindrotomidae; genus Diogma; species Diogma glabrata. The sequence continues at coordinate 160,799,124 of OY856188.1, read as the reverse complement.
AACTGTGCTTTCCAAATAAAAGGCATTACTTTTTATATAAATGTAGATCCTTTTAATTTGAAAGCAACAACTTTTGATCATTTAAGCAATTTACTTTTCACTGAAAAGCACCAGATTTTAAATTGAAATAGTAGATTTTTAAACCAGTGGTGAAAACGTCTCTTTTTGCGTGACTGAACGGTTTGTCGGGAATAAGTTCAGGAAAGCAAAAACGTTTTTACCACGCGTAGAAAACGCTATTTTTTCTACGCTTGTAAATATAAATGATAATATTTACAAACATCTACTAAAAACTTACAAAACGACATATATAAATTTGAAAGTGTAAAAAATTAACAATTATGTATCGCATTTTTATCAGTGTAAAATAACGTTGTTATTGTGTTCGCCTACAGATGGCATAATAACAGGCGAACACAATTATAAAGGAGCCCATACACTTTGAAACATATTTCAAAACTTGGTTTGTGTTTATAGAATGTTTTATAGTGTATGGTGAAGCTTGCAAACCAATTTGACGGTTTGCGAATTGGTTTTAGTAAAATCAAAACGCTTTGAAGGAAGAGTTTATTAAAATAACAATAGAAATTGACATCTATAATTATTGTAAGTTTATCAACCAAGTTTACAAACACGTTTCATAATGTACGGTAAATATGCAAACAAGTTTGTAAACCATGTTTTGAAACATGTTTCAAAGTGGATGGGCTGCATTATAACTTTATTTTATACTGGTAAAAATGCAATATATAATTATTTATTTTTTACACAGTCAAATTTAGATATGTCGATTTGTAAGTTTTTAGTAGATGAATTTGACAATATGAATAATGAAAATAGTTCATATATTTTCTCTAAAAACTTTTACAGATATTACAGATATTTTTTTTACCGACTGGAAGTCATCCTTTAAAGTATAAATTTAAAAAATTGTAGGTAAAGTTTCAATTAAAAACAAATAAAAATAAATTTTTTAATAAAATTTATTTATTTATTTAATAAATTTTTTTAATTTTTTTTTGGCGGAAAGAACTCAGAGAATATATTTTATATCTGACAGTTAATTATTGGAGGAAAAAATAATACGATATTTCTGTTACAAATTTTATTCTGTTGCTCCGATTTCTCCGATATAGAAAAAAAACACACTCATCTCATTATTAGTTCAATTAATTAATTACACACAATTGATATAATGATTAGTTTCGATTCGATTCGATCAAAATATTCAAAATATTTAATCCCTTCAAAATAGTGCGATATTGACAGAAATAAACACAGCAACCGAAACAACAACAAAAACAGTAAATCAAATTCAATCTCTAATATTCAATCAAATATTCAATTCTTTAAATAACCACCACCTGTAGGCGACCACCGAAACTTATTTACTTTCAGTCCTAGTGACTGAAAACATTTTCAGTCACTACTTAGAAAAAGTTTCCCTTTCACATAGGTTTTACTATATATTAAAATGACATTTTCGTAGCTTGAAGTAGAAAAACAAATTATTTAACCTAAAAAATCGAAAACTTCATCTTTCGAATCAAAAAAATTGCTGCTGGAGCATTTTCGAAAGCAATTTTTTTGAATTAATATGCATTTTTTTTTAATTTAATGATTGATTATTTTTTTTCAGTGATGTATTTGAAGTGCCAAAAAAGGTTTACGTTTACTATGTGATAAAATGTTGTGTTCCGAAGGTTGGTGACACTACTAAACTTTTGCGTACACCGCTAATTTAATTATCTTCTATTAGAATTAACTGTTCTAATTTGCTTGATCACTGCTAGTTGTGTTACTTTACTATAGTAAATCTTAGTGAATTTAGTTGGTTTAACACTTCTATTACTAAATGATTGAATACACTGTTTGACGATTCACTTGGTTACTTTTGTTCGGGCATATTGAATATATGTTTACAGGTATAGAATATGGGTTTAGTTCAGAAATACAAAACACACTTTTTTTGTAATAGTATAAAGATTATATTATTCAGTTTTATTCACTTAGCTTAACAGTTATTTGATATAGTTCTACTTAAGAGAGAATGCACTTAATTTAACTTATTAAATCATAATCGATTCACTAATAAACTGATAAACTGATTTCGGTTTTCTGTTGCTGACCGACTACGACACTGATTAATTATTATTTGTTAGTTTTACAGAATTCTTTAGATTTCTATTTGTTTTTACTTGCCTTATGGACCGCCCGATTGTCACTAATCGTCTGAACTTACTGCTGAAATTTCCGCCCATTTACTGACGATTTTCCGATTAAATATTACTTTTTTTTTTTAAATTTAAAACTGAAAACTACGCATTGAAATTAATTATTCATTATTGTGGAAATAAATTGGCCCACCGATCAAAACTTTTGTTTCTTGTTTTTATTTTATTTTATGTTATTTTAATAAAAATTTGGATTATTAGGGAATCGCGAAAATATTGTTTTAATAAAATTGAAATAAATATAACATTTGCGAAAAAGGTGTTGTGAAATTTTGATATACAATTGAAATCGATTGAAGAAAAACTAGAGTTTAGGGCAGTGTTGCGTTTTTGTTGGACTATTTGTTTTTTGAGTTAAATTTATATTTGATAATTAATTAATCAATTTGGATATTGGGAAATGTTCGTTTAGAAGTTTTTGGTTTTTTGGGGAGTTGTTGTAGTAGAACTACGTAATTGGTTTTACTACATATTTCCTAATGGCAGGATTGCCTTAGATTTCATTCAGTTTTATACTGAATTGCTCGTGTTATAGGCTTGTAGTCCGTCGAAATTGTGAATTAACAACTCTTGATAATATACCTGAAGTGGTTGATTTCTATATAAATTGCGAAAAGCTCCCGCACGAATATAGGTAAAACGTTAGCACTGAAATACTTTTAAACTTCAACTAAATTTAAAATATGCTTAGAATATTTAAAAAAAACTTCGAAATTATTAAAATAAAGCAAAAAATGTGCAAATGTTGCAAATGTGCAATGTGCACTCGTGCACCATGCACATTACACTAGAAAAAAATGTTATAAAATGCATAAACAATTACATTGAATCTGAGAATTTTGGTAATGAGTTGGCGCTAATAATAATATAATAATATTGTATTTATTTACCAATTGGTATTTACATTATATCATAAAGAAACAGCAAATTAAATCAAACTAAATTGACAATTAAATTAAATGAAAAAAGGTTAATCTATTGCGCACAAAATCGACAAGTTTTTTTTTAAAATTCTTTTATGTTATAGGTGTCACATTTTTTTTAAATTCATTGTAGATTAATACTCCCGTATATAAAAGAGAGTTTTGACATGACGTCTCTAGGTATTGTGGAGGACGTTGAAGTGCACTTTCTCTTGTAAGTATAGAGTGAATATCTTCATTTTTTTTTATTTTTTTAGACAAATATTCTGGTAGAATTTTATTGTCAATTTTAAATATGAAGATTAATGAATTGAAATAAATCCTTTGTTTTACACTGAGCCACTGTAATGTGTCCAGCATCAATCTTCTTGATGTGTATCTATTTACTTTTAATATTATTCTCATTACTTTATTCATCAATAGTTGTAACTTATTAATGTCATTTTCTGATGCCAAAAATATGATTGACGAAAAATAATCGATATGTGGTGCAATTATGGTTTTGTATATTAAGATTCGACTACTCGGTGTTATTTTTTTGCTTATTCGACCAAATAAACCAACCTTTTTTGCAATTTTTTTTTCAGATATTGAAGATGCTCATCAAATTTTTTCATCAAAATATATACCCAAATATTTCATCGATTTAACCCGCTCAATTACATCATTATCAATAATAACATTTCCATTTGTTACAGATGTAATTTTTTTTATTAGATATCATCATGAATTTCGTTTTTGATGTGTTTAATTTTAGTTTATGAAATCTAAACCACAGTACTAGTTTTGATAAGTCAGAATTGACTAGACTTATTGCTGTGTTGATGTCATTTGCGGATATCGATATTAGAGTATCATCAGCAAAAAGATTTACTGACGAAAAACCAAATGCGCTACTAATATCGTTGATGTACAAAATAAAAAGCAACGGACCAAGGACAGAACCTTGCGGTACTCCAAAGCTATGGCTTTTCACTGACGATTCTGAGTTTTCATATTTTACTTTTTGCGTTCGATCAAACAAATACTCTTTAACATTGTAATGCTATCCCACGTATACCATATTTTTTAATTTTCTTAGCAGCAATGATTGGTCAATAGTCTCAAATTTTCAATTTTTGTTTTCGGAGTGCGGTAAAATCACTATATAACAATTTATTTTATGTTTTACAGGCAAAATTCCTTTGTTGATTTTACAATTAAAAATAAACACTGTTTTATATATTCAAAATAACTTTTAAAATTTACTAAACAATTGTTTTTTCTTATTAATTTTCTCTTACATGTTTCGATTATATCATCCTCAGAGAGATATTTTGCAACTGTCTCAAATGCTCGAGGAAAATAGCTAAGACATTTTATCATTTTAAATTTCATCTTTCCAGTTTGAAAGCAATAAATTCAGTGAAGATTCACAGCTATGATCTTTTCTATATCCTGAATGGAATTTATTGATGATTTTATTAGTATCTATGAAGGTCATCAGTTGTCCCTTCACAACATTTTCTAAGATTTTTTCGTATAATGGAAACATATTAATCGGACGAAATTCAGAACATATATTAGTGCCATTAACTTTAGGTATAGGTATGACGGTTGAAGTCTTCCAACTATTCGGAAATTTACCCTGTTGAAGAGATTCATTTATACTAGGAGGGCCCGGCGTGCTTCGCTACGCTTATAAATAAAGTTTTTGCGTAGACATTTTGTTGACGTAGAAGCAATGATTGTATAAAGTGGTAATGAGAAATGCTAGCATATAATTTTTAATTTTTCTTTTTAAATATATGAATGAAAAATAATCAGAACTCTAGCTGATCAGTTCGGATATATGAAAAATTAGCGATCAAATAAGTTTTCAAGAAAGCTTATTTGATCTCTAACTTATTTCCTTATTTGATCTCTAACTCCAGTCCCGATTCGGACTTTCGATTGACGACATACTCCTCCCAAACTATTAAAGATATCAAAACGAAATTTTGTATGTAAGACGACATCTAGCCAATAATGGTTCACAAAAATATTGAAAATTAGACATACAACGAAAGAATAATCACCGAAAAACGGTTCCCATAGACTTTCAATGGGAAAATTTCTTGCTTGGCTCCTTTTTATCAATTGCATTTTGCATTGGTTACCTAGTTATGTAAATTCGTCCTTCTTGTAATTTTTAATTTATGGAAATGATTCAAAATTATAGTAACTGTTTCTATAAAAAAAATTTTTTAAATTGTTTTCACAAAAAGCATTTTTAGAATGAATATTCAAAGTATATAATAATAAATGCATATAAATTATTAGGTTCGCATTTTCTTAATTTTGCTAATAAAACAATTTTTTTATATGATACATTATTATTTAACTGACAAGAAACAAAATTATATGGTTGAAGTCATCGCATAATAAATTCATCAATTTATGATTTGTATAAAAAGAATAACTCAACAAAATAATAAATTTAATTATTGATTTTGATTGATAACACCTTCTTTTTCTCATAGTTTTATAAAAATATGTTTTTTTGTCATAACACAAAATATGGTTAGTTGTCATGTGGTAAAATAACTAATTCTTAGCAAAATTCTTCTGTACATTGGCAATAATTTAAGAAATTGGATGTTTAAGTAATATTTTATTAAAATTAATGTCTGTTTAATAATGATTTCGTAAAATTGTAACAAATAATACTTATGTATAATAAAATATGTATTTATAATTGTTTTTAACTTGTAGTGTAGTGGATGCTCCGGCGAAAACTTCCATAATAGTGCTCCGATTTTAGATCAAGAAGAGGAGGAGATTGATAGTGGCATGAGAATTCATTGTTTTAAATGTTAATAAAAAAACATTTAAACTTAATGTAAAATTAAATAAAGAAAATAAATTCGTCGGCAGTCATTAATATTTTTTAATGGAATCATAATAGGGTAATACGATATTTCAAAATATCTTACAATTTTCATACAACTCATGTGATTTCGATCTTTTAAGATTTCATTTATAATTTAATAAGTTTTGACAATAAGGGGCAGTTTTTACCCCTAAATAATAACAAGCGCATATTGACATTTGGTAGAGTTTGAAGTGAAGCAAAACAGCCCCCTATATAAGCCTGATTCATTTTTTAGCACAAAAAAAAAATTCAAAAAATGTTTAACGCCATCTGGAAAAATAAAAATTCAAAAATTTTAATCAAAAACACTAACCCAATATTTTGCATATGACAATGTTCATTGTTTTTTAATACGGTGTCAATGAATGGTCGCAAGAAGAATTGTCGCAATCGACTTTTATTATAGAAATAATTATAGATACCTACGGTATCTATTTATCCAAGGGTTACTTTAAATTTTAAGAATGATAAACGATAAACGGAACGTACGCGGACTCTACCAAGGAAAAATCTCTAATGTGAGTTAGTTAATTGGTCATACGGACCATTTTCATAATTCAAAAATTATATAACCATGTATACAAAAATAACATATAAATAAAAAATTTAAGAGTAAAAAGAAGACTTTTCTTATTATAGTTGACAGGTGTTGCTCCTATATAATCCAAAAAGGTCAGTTTACTTGATGTGATGACATATAGGTAATAATCTTTTTTTGCGTTCATGTTTTGAGTTGATTTTGTTTGTAACTCGATTACACCGAATTTGACGACATTTCCATTTAGACTCTAAATCATGCCTTGGTGGTTCCAGACCCCTGTTTTTTTCTTATTAATTTAATTCTTAGTTTAATACCTCAAAAACATTCCTTGTGTCTGAACCAACAATAGGAATTATGATGAAACAATGAATTCGTTAGTCTTCCTATAGGCAATTCTTTTCAGTTTCCCCAATCTAACTGCACAAAACCAGACATAAATTTTATATTTTTTTTCTTTCCCGAAATAATATAAAAACATAAATTCGTATTAGAATTTTTATTATTTATCACCAAAACAAACAGATAAAACAAGGTTATAATTTTTTTTGTTCTTTTAAATAGAGAAATTTTTTCATTTCAATTAATTTTATTGATTATATCAAAATCACCACCACCACCACCAACTGATTTAGTTAAGTTGGTTTCTTTTGAAATCAAAATTTCAACTCAAAAATTTGAAGAATATTTCTTCTTTATATATTTTTAAAAATTAAATAAACATGAGGGAGTAGGAGAGTTAATTGCACATATCTTTAACTGGTCGTGCATATGATTGCATCAAATACGGCGAAACCAGTTAATAACAGATTGTTTCATTTTTTTTCAAAACGTTTTTCTTGTTTTTCTATCGATTTACAAAACATAAACAAAGTAAGAACCACCCGTTTATCCACTAAGAATATAAGCAACAAGAACTGGAAATGTTCATGTATTGCAACGATTAATTTCTTTCTCTGTTTTGTGGTTATAATATGTAAAGAGAAATTTAAGCGTTAGCAATTCTTCTGTTTCATTTTTATATAAACAGGGAAAATAAACAAAATTCGAAACGTTGTAAATAGAATACAAATGAGCAAATCTCTGGAACTTTTAAATTTTGATGATAAAAATGAATACCTCTCAATTGTGGGGCACACCCATGAAATTTCAGGTAAAGTCTCCTCATCAACTCTAAAAATGAATAAAACCTTGTTCCTCATTTTTCATTGTATGTTCCAAAAGTTATTGGGGATTTGCTGGCACATTCGTATTAAATACGTATTAAATTTCATTTTGTCGTGAAAAATCGCCCCGTTGACAGTCTTGTAGTTCTAGTTAACGCTTGAAATTTTCATATGTATTTTGAAATAAAATAATATAAAATTTAAGACCTTCATACCACGTCTGTGAGGAGATACGAACTCTTAAAGACGTACGCGGTAAAAATCGAGCTCCATATATTACCGTTATTTTCCCTTAAGGAGCACATGAAAAAGCATATATGTTTTTGAAAGAACATGTCAAAAAATGAATATCCGTAAAACTTCAAGTCATTTGAAGTTATGTTCCAAAAGTTATAGCTGAACCTAGATTTTTAAAAAAGTTTTCGAAGCATCTCTTACTTTTTGTGCTTCTATTGCGAGCACAATAAGAGGAGCACGTAAAATTGCAGTGCATAGATTTTTTCGTTTTTGTGCGTTATTTAACGGAAAAATATTGTTTTTACGATGTGAGGAATATTCCATGCTCAAAAAACGAAAAATTAAAAATGTTCATCAACAAAAATGTAAAGACCCCGATTTGACGCGCCACCGTTATTTTTCCATAAGGATCACATGAAAAAACATATATGTTTTTGAAAGAACATGTCAAAAAGTGAATAGCCGTAAAATTTCAAGTCATTTAGAGTTATGTTCCAAAAGTTAAAGCCGAACCTAGATTTTTAAAAAAGTTTTCGCTGTATCTCTTACTTACTTTTTGTGCTTCTATTGCGAGCCTAATAAGAGGGGCACATAAAATTGCAGTACATAGATTTTGTGCGTACTTTAACGTAAAAATATTGTTTTTACGATTTGAGGAATGTTCCATGTTCAAAAAACGAAAAATAAAAAAATGGTCATCAACAAAAATGTAGAGACCCTGATTTGACGCGCCACTGTTATTTTACCTTAAGAAGCACATGAAAAAATATATATGTTTTTGAAAGAACATATCAAAATTCAAATATCCGTAAAATTTCAAGTCATTTGGAGTTATGTTCCAAAAGTTACAGCCGAAAATTAAAAGAACTGTTAATAAGACATAAAAAATTAAAAAACTTTGGGCATTTTTTTAATGTCTAGAAGTATCGAATCCCGTTAACGAGGTACCATTATCTTTTAAACATTAAATTCTACGAGGAACAATAATTTTGGGTGGTTTTCAACTAAAATTGAAGATGTGCTCGTTAAAAACCTAGATTTTTACAAAAGTTTTCGCAGTTTCTCTTATTTTTTGTGCTTCTATTGCGAGCTCAATATAAGGAGCACATAAAATTGCAGTACTTAGATTTTTGCGTTTTTGTGCGTACTTTTACGAAAAATATTGTTTTTACGATTTGAGGAATGTTCCAAGCGCAAAAAAAACAAAATATAAAAAAATTTGAAATCGATAAAAAGTGGAAGACACCGACTCAAGTCGCCACCGATATTTTCCCTTAAAGAGCACGTAAAAAAGCATATATGTTTTTGAAAGAACATGGCAAACTCAAGATATCTGTAAAATTTCAAGTCGTTTGGATGTTCCAAAAGTTATAGCCTGATGCAGAAACGAAATTTCGAAAAAGACATCTCAATTTTAGCGTTTTTGCTACTTTTTTTCGCTTTTATGTCCTCTAATTTTTTAAAACAATATTTTGAACACTCAAACTTTTATTTGTCATTCACATTAACATACAATAAGCACATATAATATTTAAGATTGAGGAAAAATGATTGGGTATATAAAAAATTTTGGCAGGACAGAAAATTTAAAAGTTCTAGAGATGTGCTGATACGCATATATACAAATATATAATCAAAACCTAAAAACAAATATATAATCAAAACAAATATATAAGATATGTAAGATATGTAAGATATGTAAGATACATATGTATGTAAGATATGTATGTAAGATATGTAAGATACAAATATATAATCAAAAACTAATTTAACCTTGATGCTTCGAGTGGGTCAAGAAAAAATCAGGTGTACCGATGATTATTGAAATAAATGTTAATGAAAAAATGCAATGTAGTCGTATTATGAAAAAAAAAATGGAAATGTGTGGTGGTTGAGTAGGAATTTAGTCTTTACTGTTAGTGAGCCGGGGCCGTGAACTACAAAGATCTAATTTCCTGTCAACCCACCTATATAGAACTTAAATTTGTTCTGGAGTTGATTGCTGATTTTCTTATAAATGCTACCTGTTAAATATCACGTAATTTGGAGAGCATAATACATTTTAATTAAAAGAAATCACGCTGAAATGAATTGCGATGAGGCTTAATAAAAAAAAATGACCACCAATATAAATATATATACTGAAGGACTACTAATTTCAGGTACATGAGAGAAGACATTACTATAGTTAACAATGAAAAACTATGCAAAAGCTATCAGTAAAAAATTTGTAAAGTAAAAAAAAATTAATTTGAAGAAAAATAACAAAGAAAATAAATAAAAAAAAAGACAGTAAGAAAACTATTACAAAATTCACTGAAGGTGAAGTTGCATTTCTGAGGGGTTTGATTAATTTGAATTTAGACAAATGATCGAGGACAATCGGGAGACCAGTAATCCCGGATTTTGTCTGGGATACGTACCCGGAAAATTAATATAGATATGTACACTGCCGTGATCGATCAGAGACAAACCGAGATTGTGTAGGTGAATGCAATGTCTGATTTGTTACCTTTATATGCGACGAAGACTCGCCAAAATCTTCTTCACCCCTGCATGAGCAGCTATACAATTATCATGATGTTTCTTGATCAATTCTGTTGTTAATGGTTTTGGTATCCAGAGTTTCCACACCGACAAATCGCTAGCACTAAAAAAACGACAACCCAATATTTACGAAAAAGAAAGTTAAACCGCGAAAAAAACGTTAAGCGCGACCATAACGAGAAAATGTTTATGCAATCAATTCCCAATCCCTTGTTTTACACAATTTATCAAACTTAAAAATTTTTAATTAATTTATATATATTAAAAATAAATGTTTGACTATTTATTCATGTGCAAGAAAAGGTATTGATTTACTTATAAGCTATTTATTCATATGCAATAAAAAATGATTGATTTACCTATAAGCTATTTATAATGTGCAATAAAAATATTGATTTATTTAAAAGGTATTTACATATGTGCAAAGAAAATCATGGATTTACTTATAAGCTATTTATTCATGTGCAATAAAAAATGATTGATTTACTTATAAGATTAATTCAATGAATTATTTGTGATATTACATCACTCCGATGGAAGCTATCCCATCATCAATAATAAGACTGAATCTAACAATATATGGTGTGCAATTTATGAAATTTTTTTTTGCTATCCACACAATTGTCGATCGATCTAGTTTCGAACCGATAAGAACTTTTTATTACACTTTAAAAAAGTATATCATTCTCATCAGGGCTTGCCGACTAGATACACTACCAAAAAAAGTTAACGCTATATAAACCAAAATTGGTCACTACACTGAAAGAAAAAAGTAAGTATTTTCAACAGAAAACACATATTAATTTAACAGAAATTTATGTGAGTTCTCAGCAGCGTTGCCACTCAAAAAAATTAAAATGTATCCAGTTTTATAAAAAATGAGTATCCAAATGTATCCACTTTTTTGGAAAAATGAAATATGATTATTTGATATTGCTAAAGGACTAAATATGATATGTTTAGTACAATTCAGTATCCTGATCACATTTATTTATAATTTAATAACAAAAAAATCACATTATTTCATTTTTATTTGATGAATAAATTCCATAAAATTTTTTTTCACATTTTTTGACACCTCTAAAAATTTATCCATTTATTTATCCAGTTCACTAAAAATGATTGTACTGCATACCCCATATTTATTGCTGTCAATGGTATATGGTTTTTTACGTTTTCACAACCTAGCTCATTTGCATTCCTCGCATTTAGGAAGCAATGAAGGGTTATACAATTGTTTGAAATGGCTTTTAAATCGACTTTAAAATTGTTAACAAAATGTGTGAGCGTTTTTCAAAAACTTTTAAGATTATTTTACACTGTTTGCCAATTTCTGTTACTTTTTCTTTTACTAAAAGAGAATAGACGAACAATGTAACAAATTTGTTAAACATTTTCAAAGTTTTTGGAAAACCAATACAGCTAAAATGCATATTAAAAAAATGTATCCAATTTAGCAGTTTTGCGATTTTTTTGTATCCAGTATCCATTTAATAAATTTTTCAAATAATGTATCCAAATGGATACAGATGTATCCAAGTGGCAACGCTGGTTCTCAGCCACCTTAGCACTTTGTTATTAGAACATTTTTTGCTATGTTAAATATACATAAATTTACAAACTCATTTCTGTTCAAAATGACATAGCTTTTTGTAAACAAAATATAATATTTTGTTATAACAACATAGCCGATTTTTAAGAGATAAGTTAGTCTAACAAACATATATGTACTTTTAACATAGCTTTTTTATAAAACGACATAGTTTTTAGTAAAGAAAAAATAATATTTTGTTATACCAACATAGCCAATTATAAAGATTTAATTAGACTAACAAAGATATATATACTTTTAACATAATTTTTGTACAAGTTTTATTTCACTATGTAACTTTGCTAAGTGAAAACAATAGAATTATTTGTTATTTATACATACATTGAAGTGACTGCCATAATAAAAATAACTATATATTTTATAGAACCTTGGTTAAAATTAACAATTTTGGACCTTGGGACTCCTTCTAAAGTTGGGAATAGAAACACTTTTTCAATGTATTATAAATAAATTTATTTATTAACAATGATTTTATAAATACATATTTAATATCAGTTTGGATTTTCAATTACACAACTTTATTATATAAATTAAATTAATGTATTATTAGTTAAGTCACCTTAATGTTAATTAAGGTTAAGGTTAATTAATATTTACGTTAAATAAACATTTTTATTATGTATAAGTTTTATTTATAATTTATTATAATTTATTTATTTATTTATTAATCATTCGTTATAATTTATTTTGTTTATTATAAATGTTTATAAAATGGTTGTTTTATATAAAAAATATTATCTTGAGAAGGATTGTATAATTAACATTTAAAATGGAAGTATATAGTTTTAATAAATGTATTTGTTTTATTAAAATTTGCATTTTGACTATAATACTTCAGCTAATACAAATCAAAAAAATTAAATAATGTTTAAAATTCGAATAGATTATAGAAGTTGATTATTTTAAATCTAAAATTTATAAAAGAAAACATCATATTGCATTGCATCTATGCTCTATCTTTTAAGATGCGTTATAAATAAATGAACATTATTTTTTGATGTTTTACATAAGAAACAAACGTACATTTTAGATTGGATAAAACAGATTTAAGATAACTAGGATTCCTTAAACTATTTAATGAAACTGTAGTTTATGGATACTGTAGAGTGTAGATGGTATTACCGTAGATTATTGTTCTTTAAAATATTTCTTGAAATGAAGTATTCGAATATATTGCGTTGTCATTGCCAAAGTAAAGTTAATCTGGGCAAATTAATTCAGTAAACAAAAGGTGCGTTCGATTTGACGGAAACAACTGAAAAAACAACAACAATTGCATTCAATTTTTCAGTTGATTCAGTTGCTTCAGTCAAATCGAACACGGCTAAAATTGAGTATATTTAATTCAGAAAATAGTTCGAATTGATTTAAGTCTGTATTAGGATTGCAATAATTTATTGTATATTTTTTATGATTTTATTCCATTCAACATATTTTATTTTAACTTTCATTTAATTTTAATTTTATTTTAACTTTAATTTATTTAAAAATTTTATAAAAAGCTAAATTTTTCAAAGTTAAAACTCAGATTAGATGTATAAACTCAGATTAATTTAGTTCAGTTAACGAAAACCTAACAATTTTTTAGCAAGCGGCAAACATTTAATTAACTCACCGATTCTTTATTCTCCTCTCCTGAAATTTATATATGTACTGCTCGAATTGTATTTTTTCCCCGTATTTGTTACCCTTAAAAACATTACTTATATCATCTTGTGTTATAATAATATTAAGTTTTCCGCGAAAAGAAATCGAGCTGTCAGGATTTGAAAAATAATAATATATAATATTAATTTAATATATAATATAAATATAATTAAAGACAAGTAATGCTTCATAAAAAGATCAAATTGCTTACCTGTTAAATTTTTAAATAATTTAATGTTGTATATTTGCCTTTTCTTTAGCAATCTATAAAGTGTTTTTTTAGTTGCAAGAGAAGTTTTTTTCATTTCCAAGCACAAAGACAACACGTTTCAAATGGAATTAATTTTATCCATGACTACTAAAGAATATATACTTTCCATGCGTATATCTTTCATTGTAATTGTATTCATTCCTTTTTATATATAAAATTCTTCTTTATTTATTTCATTACACTTTATTTATTAAAAATTCCCCTAACAAATAAAAAACTTGATTTGTTGGTATAGTAATATATTATAAACCAGTTAAAACAAGAACAATACATATATAAAATCTAAAATAAACAAACATGTTTTGCTTTGTTTTTCATTTCATTCAATATGGCAATATAAACTTTTACAGGAAAACTTAAATGAAATTATTTGATATATTTGTAGTCGTGGATAAAATAGTATCTTGCATCCGCTTAGGATGAAGGCAATTCTTCACTCGGATGATTCCCTCCACTCGCTACGCTCGTTCCGGGAAACTTCATCCTCGTGAAGAATTGCCTTCATTCTAAGCTAATACAAGAATCTACTATTAAATGCAATCCTTAAATGAATTTTGGCATTTTACAAAATGTTCTCATGTTTTAAAATAGCACTATATACATATAAAAATTCTTTCAATTTGATTAACATAGTACTGCGTTACTTTAACTTAGCCTCGTAAACTCAATTTCTCTTAACGTAGCGCTTTGTTATTATAATATATGCTTAACAGAGTATATGTTAAATATTTTTACCATTGTTAATAAAAATAAACTACCGCTATGTTAAAATAACTAGAGCTTGTAATTTTTTTAAATTACTTTAAGCCTTTTCGTTTGCGAGTTATGCCCTCAATTTTTAATTTTGAAATATCTGAAATCTTTAAGGAATAATTTATGATCTTATGGAATGTTTTCTTATTACCTGAACAACCCAATTGGGTTGGAAATAGTTATTTATTGTACAAGATGATAAAATTGTACTTTATCTTTGAGAGCGATTTTAGCATCGAGGAGATAATCAAATTTTATCATCGTGTGGAATACAACATTTTTTTCTATAGCAACTGTTAAAGAAGACTAAAAAATGAAGAAAAATCAATGATAAATTTAATTTAAAAGTGTCAAGAAAAAACAGTTTCACGAGTTTATATAACGTTTTTCTACGTTTTTCTACGGCATAAGATAAGTAAGTATTAATTTTATTAAGGAACATTGCTTTAACTAAAACCTTTTTTTTTGTCAATTGTTTGTTATAGCTATGGAGATAACACGAACTCAATATAATGTAGCTGCCTACTATTTCAATCTTCAAGTCACAATTGAAGATGAGATCGGTAAATTTACCTCATTAATTTATAAAAATTAATCGAACTTATAATAACATTTTAATTTTACAGAACCAACGGCAACTGCATCAACTAACAACAATCATGTTGAATCAAGCGATTTGGTCGAGGAAGAGGAAGTAAAATCTTCCATTAAATGGACCGATGGGCAAACCAAATGTATGCTATCTTTGTACGCTGGAAACTTTGTAAACGTCGGTCCATTACAAAAATTTCGAACCAAAAAATATTTGTGGAAGTTTTTAGCTGGCGAATTATCACGCAAATTTAGCAAAAAATGCACATCAGAGCAAGTGGGAAGTCGTTATAAATGCGTTTTACAAAGAAAAAAAAAGAATTTTGACAACAACAATACGAGCGAGACCGTATTCCAAGAAATGGAATATTGAAACGAATTTGAAGAAATGGCCGCGCAAGATGATTCCATATTCCCTACAACAATTGTGGAATCGTTTCGCCCTGAGAACGATACTGTACCAGAACCATCAGCATCGACACAATCATCTGCCAGGGAATCAGTTGTCAGGTAATCAAACTCAACTGTAGCTGAAAGGAGGGTTTGGCCTACGAAAACTGGAACCAATGAACTTATTTTAAAACAAATAATGAGAAGCAACGAAATTAAGGAAAAATTATTAATTTAATAATTAATTGTTTAAGCAACTTTTTACTGATAAAAATAATACAGTAAACATTCTATACAAGCAACTAAACTGAACCAATTTTTTCAAAAAAGTTTCTTATGTAGAAAAAGTTGCTTATATAGAAAAAAGGAGTAAATTTTAAAAAAGATCAGTTTTGTGATTTATAGATAAATAAGCAGTTTTATTAGTTAAAATATAATATTAATTAAGTCGTTTAAGGACTGCTTTTTCTCTGATTTGTCGCAAAAACAAGATCTCATTGCTTGTAAGGTTATTTTCCTCGGCCCATTCTACCGCAACGTTGAAGGAATCAATCACATTATCGATGCTGTTTCTGTTTTCTTCTTCCATACGACCCTCTTTGTTCGCGATGCTCTCGTCAATTTCAATTTCATCTTCTATTTCAAAAGGTACACTTCTCTCGGAGTGATGTAATATCACAAATAATTCATTGAATTAATTGTAGATAATGTGTCGATAGACACAAGTGAAGATGTCCATCTTCTTCTCGCCGATACAAGTTTGTTATCCAATTCTAACTTGGTTAGAGTATAACAACAATAGTTAACAACTAGAGAAATAAATTGACTAAACCTGAATCTAATAAATATATGTTTATGAAAGTTTTTTGTTTTCTTATACTTCGCTAGAGTACACTGAGAAAAAAAGCTACGTAATATTAACCAAATTGGTTTTATTAAAATATTTTTGTTAAAAT
Source organism: Diogma glabrata (assembly GCA_963693315.1). Lineage (NCBI taxonomy): Eukaryota > Metazoa > Arthropoda > Insecta > Diptera > Cylindrotomidae > Diogma > Diogma glabrata. The sequence continues at coordinate 160,782,366 of OY856188.1, read as the reverse complement.
AACATAGTTTACGTTACGTTTTAATAAAATTGACTTTGCTAGTTTTTTTCAATTATGTTATTAATACAAAAATGGCCTCGTTATTTTACCTAAGCAAATACATTTTGTAAACAAACATTGGTTTTATTAAAATTACATGGCTCTAGTTATTTTAACATAGCGGTAGTTTATTTTTATGCCAAAATTCATTTAAGGATTGCATTTAATAGTAGATTCTTGTATGAGCTTAGAATGAAGGCAATTCTTCACGAGGATGAAGTTTCCCGGAACGAGCGTAGCGAGTGGTGGATCCGATGAAGTTTCCCGGAACGAGCGTAGCGAGTGGAGGGAATCATCCGAGTGAAGAATTGCCTTCATTCTAAGCTCATACAAGAATCTACTATTAAATGCAATCCTTAAATGAATTTTGGCATTTTACAAAATGTTCTCATGTTTTAAAATAGCACTACATCACATATAAAAATTCTTTCAATTTGATTAACATAGTACTCCGTTACTTTAACTTAGCCTCGTAAACTCAATTTCTCTTAACGTAGCGCTCTGTTATTGTAATATATGCTTAACAGAGTATATGTTAAATATTTTTACCATTGTTAATAAAAATAAACTACCGCTATGTTAAAATAACTAGAGCCATGTAATTTTAATAAAACCAATGTTTGTTTACAAAATGTAGTTGCTTAGGTAAAATAACGAAGCCATTTTTGTATTAATAACATAATTGAAAAAAACTAGCAAAGTCAATTTTATTAAAACGTAACATAAACTATGTTATTTTAACAAAAATATTTTAATAAAACCAATTTGGTTAATACTACGTAGCTTTTTTTCTCAGTGTACTCTAGCGAAGTATAAGAAAACAAAAAACTTTCATAAACATATATTTATTAGATTCAGGTTTAGTCAATTTATTTCTCTAGTTGATCACTATTGTTGTTATACTCTAACCAAGTTAGAATTGGATAACAAATTTGTATCGGCGAGAAGAAGATGGCCATCTTCACTTGTGTCTATCGACACATTATCTACAATTAATTCAATGAATTATTTGTGATATTACATCACTCCGAGAGAAGTGTACCTTTTGAAATAGAAGATGAAATTGAAATTGACGAGAGCATCGCGAACAGGGTCGTATGGAAGAAGAAAACAGAAACAGCATCGATAATGTGATTGATTCCTTCAACGTTGCGGTAGAATGGGCCGAGGAAAATAACCTTATGTTGTGGCCAAGATGGTAAGGTTAAAACATAATCAAATTTAACGTTTGTTTATTTATTAAAATATTCATTTACAATTTATTAAATTTTTCTTTTATAACTAATTTGTTCGTATAATATATGTTTGGGTTTTTATCACTTATTCTATTTTGGGTTATCAACACAAAACTTTTTAGTTAAGATTAAATGCTCACCTAGTTCCTTTGAATTTAATATTATAACTCTCTTAAAAGTATGAGTTCAAAACGGTTTTTTGTTTAAATTTACAAGCTTCACTGTTTTCTTGTGATTTTATTAATTTCAACTACTTAATTTTTTGTTTAGCACAATTCTTATAATTAAGATTTCAAACATTATTATAATTAAGTTTTCAAGTATCACGCTACTGATTTATTTATTAAGAGGCACCAATCTACTAATTTAATTTATTTGCAACTCTACTGATTTAATTAATATATGAACAATTCTCTTTCTAATACCCGAAACACAATTCACTGGATTCTTTTGTTTTAACTCACTTAACTCGTTTTATTCTTTAATTCAACTCAACATAATACTAAAATTTACTTTAATTTATATAAAAAAAATATTATTTAAGTTTTACATTTTTAACTAAATAATTATAAACAAAAAATATAAACAAAACATTTAACTTTTTTAATGAGGAAGATATTTATTGCAGAGTGTTATGTTTTTTCATGGTTAGTTTATATTTTTTGTTGTTCCGTTTTTTATAAATTTTACCAAGCTAATGGTTTTACTTATAAATGACAGAATTTGAGATTGTAAAGAGGTCATTAGTTGACATTGGCTCTTTACACTTACAAGCAATGAGATCTTGTTTTTGCGACAAATCAGAGAAAAAGCAGTCCTTAAACGACTTAATTAATATTATATTTTAACTAATAAAACTGCTTATTTATCTATAAATCACAAAACTGATCTTTTTTAAAATTTACTCCTTTTTTCTATATAAGCAACTTTTTCTACATAAGAAACTTTTTGAAAAAATTGGTTCAGCTTAGTTGCTTGTATAGAATGTTTACTGTATTATTTTTATCAGTAAAAAGTTGCTTAAACAATTAATTATTAAATTAATAATTTTTTCTTAATTTCGTTGCTTCTCATTATTTGTTTTAAAATAAGTTCATTGGTTCCAGTTTTCGTAGGCCAAACCCTTCTTTCAGCTACGGTTGAGTTTGATTACCTGACAACTGATTCCCTGGCAGATGATTGTGTCGATGCTGATGGTTCTGGTACAGTATCGTTCTCAGGGCGAAACGATTCCACAATTGTTGTAGGGAATATGGAATCATCTTGCGCGGCCATTTCTTCAAATTCGTTTCAATATTCCATTTCTTGGAATACGGTCTCGCTGGTATTGTTGTTGTCAAAATTCTTTTTTTTTCTTTATAAAACGCATTTATAACGACTTTCCACTTGCTCTGATGTGCATTTTTTGCTAAATTTGCGTGATAATTCGCCAGCTAAAAACTTCCACAAATATTTTTTATTTCGAAATTTTTGTAATGGACCTACGTGTACACAGTTTCCAGCGTACAAATATAGCATACATTTGGTTTGCCCATCGGTCCATTTAATGGGAGATTTTACTTCCTCTTCCTCGACCAAATCGTTTGATTCAACATGGTTGTTGTTAGTTGATGCAGTTGCCGTTGGTTCTGTAAAATTAAAATGTTATTAAATTCGATTAATTTTTATAAATTAATGAGGTAAATTTACCGGTCTCATCTTCAATTGTGACTTGAAGATTGAAATAGTAGGCAGCTACATTATATTGAGTTCGTGTTATCTCCATAGCTATAAAAAAAATAGACAAAAAAAAAAGGTTTTAGTTAAAGCAATGTTCCTTAATAAAATTAATACTTACTTATCTTATGCCGTAGAAAAACGTAGAAAAACGTTATATAAACTCGTGAAACTGTTTTTTCTTGACACTTTTAAATTAAATTTATCATTGATTTTTCTTCATTTTTTAGTCTTCTTTAACAGTTGCTATAGAAAAAAATGTTGTATTCCACACGATGATAAAATTTGATTATCTCCTCGATGCTAAAATTGCTCTCAAAGATAAAGTACAATTTTATCATGTTGTACAATAAATAACTATTTCCAACCCAATTGGGTTGTTCAGGTAACAAGAAAACATTCCATAAGATCATAAATTGTTCCTTAAAGATTTCAGAAATTTCAAAATTAAAAATTGAGGGCATAGCTCGCAAACGAAAAGGCTTAAAGTAATTTAATAAAATTACTTTAAAAGAACTTAAAATATTAAGATTATACGACCCGAACTAATAAATGATTTCGTCCCTTAAATTTATCAATAAAAGTTGGACGGAAAGGAAACGAAAGAAACTTTTTATTAAATACCATCAACAATTGCTTTGATTAAAAATATATTGGTGTTATAAATTCAAAAACAATTTTATTTTATATGTTAATTGGAGAGGCGGCTGGAAGTAATTAAAAAAATTTAAATACAAACGCCTATAAAACATTTTATAAGCACTGTATGAAAACATTTACCAATAACAATTCAATTAAAATAAATGTCAGTTGTAGCAATATTCGGATTCTAATGAAATAAAACTTATGGATTTATTACGATTAAAATAAATGCTTTTTGTAATTATATTGAAACCAGTAATGGCACACGACCTTAAGAGAGTATAAAAAGCACATAATATGTGTATAGTATTGATTAATCATGGAAAAACAATTTTAAATTTAAAAAAGAAAACAAACCGAGCATTCAACTGGTTCACGGTATTTTTTTAAGGCAGCAAAAGCAGTTCAAATTCTTAAAGATGTATAAATAATAGATCAAAAGAAAAGCCATGTTCTTCGCTTAATGGAATTAGATCTAATTTGACCGATTTTTTAAGATTGTAATAAAATAATTTATTGGGCTCGTAATAATAGTATTGAATTTAATACCAGTAAAGCTCAGATTTACCATTTTTCTCGTTTATTAATTGAAAGTATATATTCATCGATGATCCAGAGAGCGCAATGAGTCGGGTAAGTACAAAGTTAGCATAAACATTTGCATATTTAATATGCAGTGTTCGGCCATGCATTGCTACGATAATTCACATACTTAAGATGGTAATTTTTCTTATGGCGCGGAACAATGAGAGGTCTTGTCCATTCAGCAGATAATTCCATCGACGACTGGTGATTTTCCCATTTAGTTTGTTGATGGCGTGTTCCACTTCGTATATAATTGGGTAAAGTATACAAATTTCCTCATTTGACGGATATTCAGGTGGTCTTGGAAATGGGATCGCCATACTGCCAACACATTAGACTCATTTGGTGTAAATCCGTTGCTTTCATTTCCGATGACTTTGCATCGTATTTGTCAGATTCCTAGTATTTGCAACAAACTATTTCGAATTTCCATTAGCCGCATGTTGCAGTTTGATGGTTTGGTTACAGCTCTTCAGCTCATGTGTTTACGTTTCATTTTCCCTTGCAATTTTGTTTAGGCTTTCCTGGCGCATTTACTATCAGTTTGAAAGCTTCGTGTGTGCTAACCTTTTTACACGCAGTTTTTGTTTGTTTTTAACGGCAATGGTGGTTAAAACATTCGGTGCGTACATTTCATGGTTGTTTTCCGATTGTCATTTGTGCTTCAGACATACTGGTTTGATCGTTTGCCACTCTTCTTGAATGTTTAATTACATCTCCGGTGAGATGTCCTGTTCCTCTGTGCTATGTGTTACCATTTCTTGATATCTATTCAGCATTTAGTATGTTTTACAAAGACAATTTTCACTTGTAAATAAAGATGGTAAGCATATAATCGGAATTCATATCAGCATCTCTGTCTGATCGAATGTCTGCTATACTTGTAAAGGGCTTTTTAGAGATAATGATATGAACGATTTGATTTTACGTTCTTCTATTAGATTTTCACATTGGGATGTGGATTGTGTTTTAGGGTGCCAATAACTCGTCGTGATATCTATAGTATTATTGAGTTTCTGCAGTATTTACTTTGTGTCTTTCCACTACACCACACCTAATTCTTTAAGCGTTAGATGGTACGACGTGGATATAGAATTTCGAAATTTCGCTACCCGAAATGATAACAATAATAATATTGAAATATTAAACATAATTGAGCATACACAGCAAAAATTGGTACGACTTTCGTAACAGCGTTTACAGCGTATCACAAAGGTTCGATAGCGCGATTTTTAATTTTAAAAAATTATGTTTTGACGACTATTATTATTGCCCGTATGTTATTATTTTTTTTCAAAAAATCTTGTAACTCGTTAGTTTATTTAAATATCGTCTCCTTCGTAAATTATTGAATACTTATTTTCATTAAACCCCTTTGGTGTGTTTGGTTTAGCGAGTTTGCTTGTAATTTAATTTAACTTTGAATCTTCAAAGGTTGTCGAATGTGCAACGGTTCGTTGAAGTATAAAAAATTGTAATTGAATACATTTGGTGCGTTTGTTCGTTAAAATCTGAGTACCAACATGGGCAATATTTTGGTTCGTTAAAAATAACGAACAAAATGTTTTTGCAAGATTTAACTAACCAATATTTTATAGAACGACCGTGCATGAACGATCGGTTTTTTACTGTGTATAAGTGAATTTAAGATGGCTTGTCATTGATATAGTTCTCTCCAAGAAAACTTTATATTTCTCTCTTCTAATTATTTTAAATGAGATATCGCGATTTTAAAAACTGCAACACACACGCCTTAACACGTGGTACCTTCCATCTTCCTATGTAAAATAAAAAAAAGTATAAAATAAAACCTGAACTGATTTCATATAATTTGGTATGGTATGATCTATTACTATTGACATTTTTATATTTTTCCAGACCACTTCCGAATTTGAAAAGTTAAATTCGGAAAAGCAGAACTGCAGAAGAACAGAACAGCAGCAGCACAATAATTTAGAGAAACAAAATGGTGTGAACAAGTCGGGCTCAGAGTTCAGATCTGGACACCTGGACAAAAATTAAAAAAGAAACTATACTATAAAAATTTATTATTATTTGTAAATATACTAAAGATTTTATTAAAAATCTAAAACAATAAATTATTAAATTTAATAAAATGTAAATTTTTCTTCTTAATTGAAATAAAAAATAATCAAATCAAAACAGCGGTTTAATTAAACCTTCAGATTGAATATCAACAGTATGAGCAACTATGAGTACCTAATAACAAAGTTAGTTTTACGGAATAACTCTTTTTGTAAATCACTTTGAACTGGCCTTGCCCGTAGAAACATAATAATGAAACATAATGAAAATAACACTTTCATTGTTATAGCAACATAGTTGTCCTGTGTCGAAAATCATGAGCGTATAGGTGATTATGGTTAATCAAGCAGTATACCGTGGTAATGCAAACACAATAAACTTTTTGCAATCACTTTTATTTTTAAAGCAACTCTGTTGTCTTATTTCTAACATCACGAGCATTGTTAACCAAAAATGATCGGATTATTCCGTGTTAAAACATACACATTCCTTGTCGAAGGAACACAGTTTTCATGTTTCTATGAACAAGAACATGATTGATTAAACATGAACAAGCTTCTTAATTCAACTATGATTTGTGATGGTTTGAACATGAAATTGATCACGCCGTTGTTGAATTGAGTAAGATAATTGTTACGTTTTTTAAAATAAATGGACAATGCTACATTGTTTAAAATAACCACGTTCATATTAGACGCAAAAACAAAGAAGCTTTGTAGTTGATTCTATACCAACGTTTTTTTCGGTGGTGTAATTATGGACTATCTTCTTTCTTGCAGAGCAAGATAAAATTCTGTTTTGTTGCCCAGGTCTGTTTTCCTCTTTCCGATTTCTAAATTTAACAAATTTTTTTTCCTGGGTGAGGGTGTTCCCCGACCTCAGGCCCAACCCAAATTTTCGTGAATCGGTCCGTTCTGATGTTAGTTTTTTCAGAAGAACGCTCCAATCCACCCCTAAGACTGCGTTCCAATTGATGCTAAATTGTACTAAACATGCTAAATCAATTTAGTAAACTATTTTATTTGAATAAATCGACATTTTGTTTTTAAATAATTATGAAAAGATTCATACGTTAAACAATATCTGATAGTTTCTTAATTACAATAATTTAAATTAAAATTTGGAAATTTTGTGAAATTAAATTTAGATTTAGCAGTTTAGTACAATTTACCAGCTAATTTTAACCTTGGGTAACATGGAGAACAGACGCTTGAGTCGCGTTTGTTTTAAGACGCCAATTCACCGTGGTGTAGGATCATTCACTAAGCAGTTTTTGATATGCCTGTCTCTGATACACTAACCTAATCCTGCCAACATTACCCAGGTTTTCACTACCCTCCATTTTATAGATTACTGTACGTAAATCTACCTTCTTTCGATCCCTAGAGTTTCCTACCTCCTTTCTTGAATTGCAAACTTCTTTCTTTCTTGATTTCAACATCTTCTTGAATATTTGATAATTAATTAATTAATTAGAAAACAATTATCTTGTAATGTAATACATATACTACAAAACAACACATATTGTCATACAAAAAACTAATCATAAAGTAATTGACCACAAAAGCTTAATTTAGAATCTAAAAATAATAAAATAGATGTATTTGTTATGTAATTTCCGGATAGAAAATCGTTTTTGTCCTTTATTTTAAAAATCAATTCAATATGTCGAAATCATACATACAACGCTTTCTGAATAATATGAAATTATAGACAAGAAAACGGAAATATTCTTAATGTCAACTAAAATAAAAAAAATATAATAAAAGTAAATGGACAAATGACATTTTTAATAAAAATGTAATTTGATACTCATTGCTTGTTTGAAAAATGTTTAATTAAAATTTATTTGTTGATGCAAAGGACCTCGTTTTTCTTTATAAATGAATTGTATTCGTCACAGTAAGTATCTTTGTTTAAATTATAGTCATATAGGCTATTAATTGCATACTTTATAGGCAAATTTTTGTAGAGAATTGCTTTCCAATCGAAATGGGCTTTCTTATTTAAAATATTTAAAAAAAATGTGTATGCTAAAAGAAAAACAAACACACAAAAAGAAAAAAGTCCGAGCAGCAGTATATCTCCTAGAAATAGGTAGATTTCTTGATGAGAGAGATATGTATACAAGTAGAATTGAATGTGTCAGATTAGTTTAAATAAAAAACTAAGTAGTAACAGAATTGTCCAACAAACTTTAAAAACCAAATTAAAAAAGTCTAAGCGGCACGTATATCCGCTAGAAATTGGTAGATTTCAGGACCAGACAGCTTTGTGTACAAATGGAATTGGATGTGTCAGATTAGTTAAAATAAAAAATTTAAGTAGAATAGTCCAAATCCAGAATAATCCAAAAAATTTATCAAACCAAACTAAATACATTAACGGAAACTACTTTATCAATGCGATTTCGGAAGAGTTTTATTTATTTATTTAATTTGGTTAAAACTACTTTTAATAACATATTAAATCCACCAAAGAGCAAATAAACGTTCTCACAACGTCACACCTACAACACCACCACACATAATTTATAATCTAATATTGTCAAACAACTTTAACACCTCAAATAATTCAAATATCTACAATTTAGGAAGACTTTTGTAAATGTGTAATCAATATGCATATAAGAAAATATTCCTTAATTTAAAACAATAATGACTCAGCTTTGTTGTAATTTTTTTTAATTTTTGCGAAAAAAACTAAAAACTGAAAAAAAAAACAAAAGAAAATATTTTTAATATTTTTTCTATGCGATATTTTTATATTTTTATGGAAGTTGTTGTTGTAATTGAATGGCATGCATTAGGTTTAATGCTAATTACATTGAGAACTCTTGGGTTAGAAAGCAGAAAATCTCTGAGGTTATAGTTGAAAAGTTTATCTAAAAGCTAGTATGAGTTTAAGCAACATAAACTCAAAAATGAGGAAGACATGGCCGTTTGCGTTTGTTTTTGTTCTAACAGCCCTGGTGTCTCAACTTCTAGACTTGAACTATTTTTTTTTTTAATTTTGGAAAGATTTATGTTCTAGTTAACGTATGCGTGACTATTTAAAAGTGAGATTGGCCATTTTCAGCCAAATCAAGGACAACAAAGTTTATTAAATTTTTAAAACAGCTGATTTTTCAGGAACCTGGAACGCCAAGGTTGTCGTTTGGAAATAAATGATAGAAATATGTTCAAATATTCAATATTGATAAATTTTATTAAAATATTATGATTCAAACGGAAGTTATAACGCCTTAGATTTTTTGACTTTTTTGGCTCTAGCCACTTAACCTGTACTCGGATATGGTCAGTTCGTGAGCTCGTCCAAAAGATTTTTGCCGCAACGTATACAGAAAAAATTTTCGTTGTAGGTCAAGAAATGCGATCGTGAGAGTGCCGGTAAATTCCGTTATAGCTCATATCGTTATATATATATATATATATATATATATATATATATATATATATATATATATATATATATATATATATATATATATATATATATATATATATATATATATATATATATATATATATATATATATATATATATATATATATATAAATTTTTTTTTTGTTTTTCCGTCTCCGCTTATCATTCATAGTCGTTTGGCACCAAATTTTTTCCGAAATTCCGAGATGAAGCCCATTGCAATAGGTAGATTTTTATATGAAATCTACCTGAAAGCCCAGCGGCAGGTATATCCGCTAGAAATAGATAGATTTCGGGACCAGACAGTTTGTGTACAAATAGAATTTGGGTGTGTCAGATTAGTTTAAATAAAAATTTAAGTAGAAACAGAATAATCCAAAAGAATTATCAAACCAAATTAAATACATTAACAGAAACTACTTTATCAATGCGATTTCGGAACAGTTTTGTTTAATCTGATTAAAACTTCTTTTAATAACATATTAAATCCACCAAAGAGCAAATAAACGTTCTCACTACGTCACACCTACAATACCACCACACATAATTTATAATCAAAATTTATCAAACAACTTTAACACCTCAAATAATACAAATATCTATCAATTTAGGTAGTTTTTTATAAATATGTAATCAACATATAATTATTGCAACAGTTCAAAATTTTCCAAATTTCCAAAGACAATATTCCTTAATTCAAAAGAATAATGACTCAACTTTGTTTTTTTTCTTTAAATTTTTGCAAAAACAAAATAAAAACTCAAAACAGAATCAAAAGAAAATTTATTTAATATTTTTGTGGGATATTTTTATATTTTTATGGGATTTGTTGTTGTAATTGTATGACGTGAAAGTATCATGCATTAGGTTAGTATAACGCTAATACATTGAAACCTCTTGGGTTAGAAAGCTGAAAATCTCTGAGGTTGCAGTTGAAAAGCGTTTATCTAAACGTTTGTATGAGTTTAAACAACATAAACTCAAAAATTAAGAAAGTATGGCCGTTTGCGTCTGTTTTCGTTTTTACAGCCCCAGTGTCTCAACCTCTGAGCTTGAACAATTTTTTTTTTAAATTTGGAAAGATGTATACTATACCTACGTTTGCAACATTTTTCAATTTTGATCTTGGTCATTTTAATCTATATCGAGGACAACAGAGTTGAGTAAAGTTTTAAAACAGCTGATTTTTTAGGAACCTTTTGCGCTGAGGTTTTCATTTTGAAAAGTTCAAATATTCAATAAATATAAATTTTATTTAAACATTATGATTCAAACGGCCGTTATAACGCCTTAGATCATTCGACTTTATAGGCTATAGCCACCAGCTCTTTAGGCTCTAGTCTGAACCCAGGTATGGCCAGTTCACGAACTTGTCCAAGAGATTCTTTGCCGCAACGTATCCAGAAAAAATTTCCGGTGTAGTCGAGAAATGCGATCGTGAGAGTGCCGGTAAATTCCGTTATAGCTCATATCGTTATATATATATATACTAGCGGGACCCGGCGTGCTTTGCTACGCCTGTAAATAAAGTGTGTGTGTACACATTTTGTTGACGTAGTAGCAATAATTTCAAAGAGTCGTAATGAGAAATGATCTATTTTTTTTTAAATATGAATGTAAAAGGATCAGCACTCTAGTTGATCAGTAAAATATAAAAAAATAGTATTATATATACAACAAAGGATATATAAAAAAATACGCGATCAAATAAGTTTTCAGGTAAGTCTCTATATAGAACATTAGAACATACGGAACAAAAATGGATTTACAAATTTTCACAGTGCTCATGCGGTTTAATATTCGCTTTCTTTACCTGTGGTAGGTTACTAAAAACGTTGCCAAAAATTTTGATCGTTTTGTCATTTTATGGTCAGCAAAGGCAGTAAGAATAGCGACAATATATTCGATGAAGGTATAGAAGAAGTGATGCAAAAAAGGAATAGAAGAAGTGATGCCAAAAAAATCAAAATTATTTGGATGTTTTTGTATTAGAGTTCATAGGATGAGAAATATTTCTATTTAGTCAACACCCTAAGTCATTTTAAAGTCATTGTTGATTGTTGCAAATCAATGCGAAACTAATATCTTACACACGGTCAATATATTGGCATATATGTTCCATATATAGACAACATCAATGGAATATTTATTTTCGGGCGATTTTGTGAGTAATTATTGTTCCAAGTAATTATTGAAAGTATTATTCCCGATAATAATTTGTTCCCGACACGAAACAAACAAAAACTGTTTTAAAGAAGTTTTCTGAGCGAAAATAAAAAATGCTTTAAAATTGCAAAATTCATGTGAATTAAAATAATTACTCTAAGCTTAATCACTCTAAAAATCTCTCAAAACTTTATTTATTTTACACCAAATAGTGTAAAACTTTTGTTTATTTAACATTATACCTGTCGCATATTGTCGGTATCTCATAAGAAAGGAAATTCAAGAAAACTCGTTCTGATAACAGCCGTGTTCGATTTGACTGAAGCATTTGAAACAACGAAAAATTTAATACAATTGTTGTTGTTTTTTTCAGTTGTTTCAGTCAAACTAAACGTACCAAACATTCAATTTAGATTGTATCATTTTTATTGCAACAATTATTTATTTTACTAAGGAAAATATTTCAAAATGTTGTTTTAATTCTATTTCTTTGTCCGTGCTTGTGGGCACACATTATTTTTTGTGTTTTTCCGTCTAGATGCGTACGCTCATAAATCAGAAGGTATTCCGACGTTAGCTGACCACATACAGTTGTCCAGATGTGAGAAGCACGGATTCTCCAAATCTACCTGGTCTACATCCTTGCAGCAATTTTCCTTGTGCTTTGTTGATGGTCATTGCAAAAGCGAGTCGCACTGGAAAATTAACGTTTGAATTCAAATGCCATATCTGTTGGGATCATTGAAATATGTAGCAACAGTACATCTTCCTCTTTGAATTTTTCATTCAAAATTGTAGCTTCAATGACATTGTTCATCATCTTTTTCACCAAAAAATTTCAAAAAGATTTGTGCTATTTCAAAATATTTGAAATGTTTTTTTAATAAAATGTGTTGTGTAGTTGGAATTACAATATGTCTCACAACAACACATAAACCCATTAAGACCTAGGTTCCACACCATCATGTTTTTTAAGATGATGGACGCAAATTTCTTATTTTTTGGTTTTTATATTCATTTTAGAGAATGGAAAACTAAATAATAAATCCTTTCACATAATAATAAATGACACAGGGCAATATTTCATGATAAAATGGAGGAACTAAAAATAAAATACTTTTTTTTTTCAAATCAGTAGGAACAAAGCTAAATTGGGTTACCAATTATCCTTATAGTGCTAGAAGCATATACCAAGATCATGTAAACATGGTTTTGCTGAAGGATTAAACCCGGCATATTTAATAGTTATATGAAAGCTCATTTCTTCAAGCAAACGAAAAAGTTCATTTTTTAAAAAAATATAAAAAAATAAAAAATTTGCGTCCTTCAACACCTTAGAAAGCACGTTGCTGTGGACCTTATTCTTCAAAAGTTGTCATGAGTTGTTGTTGCTCACATTGTAATTCGTACTATACCCAACACATTTTATTTTAAAAGAAATAGCGTGTCATCCTCAAAGAATATTCTATAACTAAAACTAAGGGTGCTATCGTTGATTGAAAAAAGTTCATCCGCCAACATCCCTAAGATATCACTTTGGCTAGTGATATCTCACTGCCATTGCCAGTGGTTTACGATAACTCAAGCTAACTCATATGCAAATAGCAGGAATCTAAGTACGCGGTGTTGTCACACCCATAGATCAAAAATTTAAAATTTTACAAATCCTCATTCGGGAGTATATATTTTATTCGTTATGTAATTCTTTAATTATTACTATAAAAACATTGATCAAAGCAAACTACGCGCATTAATAATAATAATATTTTAACAAAAAACCAATTAAAATAATTATCACCAAACACCAATGAAAAAATAATACACGACAATTTGAAAAAGCAAATCGTAGTGTATTTGCACAAACTTCAACGTTAAAAACAACGTTTTAAATACAAATACGGCACCATATATTGGCTAGCCCAAATTTATGAAGCATATATCACACTATCAAATATATTGGTCACTAAAAAAAATATGACATGAAATTGGAGAATGCAAACGTTGTAACATAAACTTCGATACCTAGTTTTTCATCCAGTTTTTATGACAATTTTTTTTACCTCTAATCGTTATATTTTAATGAGCAATACAAATAGGAGTATTTTTCAATTTGATATTGATTTTTGTAAATTAACATTAAAGATCAATGAAAAATTTAAAATAATAAATAAATAAATTTAAATTATTGTTTTCTTTAATTTTTACTCTTATTTTTATTCAAACTTCATAAAAACCAATACAATAATTTTTTTACAGGTTTCGATACTTTTTAACACTTTTTAATTAATATATAACCTCCACAATAGTTATTTAAGTATTAAGGGCAGTAAGAGTGTTTTACCGATTGAGGATATATGTTTTGAGATCGAGACGAAGTCGAGATCTCTAATATATCCGAAATCGGTAATACTCTTAATGCCCAAAATGCTTATTACATTTTTTGCACGATTAATAAAAATTCTAAAGGATCTGATACTATCAATACATCGATTCAATAAAACCATCCAATCGTGATAGAATTATACACTATAAAAATTTCAATGCACTGTTATTTTGTGAATTCGTCTAATTTTTAGAAGATTTACTTAACTAATATACCAATTTTATCGCATACTATTAATTGAAATATATCTGATAATATAATTATTACGTTACATATTATTTTGGCCCGACTATAGTACAGCTCACCGCAATATTCAAACCGTTATCGTTCTTTGTATCAAGGACTAGAGCGCCACCGATACGAAAGGCGGTCTATTGCTTCTAATCTTCTGATGAAATCAGTTTCGTTCTTCCAAAAACGCCGTGGGTGCGTATTGTGACAAAATTCTATCGTACTATAAGGTGCGCGGCATCACCGCTTTTAGAAGAACGATTGTGTTTTGTTTATAAGATATTCGTGTCTGAGCCACGGCTGAGCCACGATTTCATTAGTATAGCGTTCCTCGAGAGTTCATAGTGCAGTATTTAACATTCAAATTTCAATTGTTATTGGCCATTGGTAATTTATATAAACTTAAAAGTAAGTACATGCAGGAGAACACAACCTAATTATACCCCACTTATTTGGAGAACCCTGACTGTTTGGTCTTGTTTTTTATCTCTATCAGATTGTACAAACTTTACAAGACTTTTCTAAAAACAATAAATTAAAAACAATTCTAAAATGTAAAATCCTATAACACATCAAAAGTTTTCTTGATAGTTGTGCTAATTTTTATAAAATGAATGAAAATAATTACGGGAGTAATTTAAATTTATTGGGTTATTTCCAGTGATTTTATAATAGTGAATGTTTTATAATGGACAAGCAATATTTTCTAACGACACGAACAAATATTTAAGTTATGTAAATATTTTCAAAGTATGTTATGAAAACTTGCTGTCAAATTCATTTTATGAATTTTTAATTCATTAAATAGCAAAAATTATATGTTTGGTTGGTTATAATAAAATCCAAAACGTATCCTAAACGTCAATCTTTGTTCATTTTTTTTATACAGTCACAGGGAGGGAGAAAATATTATTTTTTTGTGGTAGGTTTTTCTTATAGATTTAAAAGAAGCTCGCAATAATTGTACAATTTTGAATCAAATGAAAAATTTACGCACGTTTATGGGTAGTAAGCTGACCAGACGTCCCACGCTGCGTGGAAGTGTCACACATTTTATTGCGTTGTCCCACGGAGAAATCTGTCCCACGAAGCGTCCCACGAAACAAATATTTCCACCACATTTGCCCGCATTATACGAATAGTTTGCGCAATATCTTAGTCAGAGCAATGGCTTCACCGTTTTTTCTTGCAGTTTGTATAATGTTATGTATATGTTGATTTTGCCATATTGAGAGAACAAACCAGTGCAATATTATTATGGAAAATAAAATACAAAATATTTTACTTAAAAAGATGCAGTTTTGCGTATAAATTCATAAAAATTTAAATTTTTAAACCAGAGTTTACGAGTCTTTATTCGAGCACTCATTTCAATCCTTTGAAATAATATTCCAAATTAAAATGTTCATAATTTGAATATCATTCTTACTCGTAAGAGTAAAATTTTTGTTTTTTCGATTTTACTCCTTTGGAGCAGATTACATTTTCCAGTTCTTTCATTCGATTTATAAAAGAAGAAAATTAATGACTCTATGTCATCCTTTATATTCATTTTTCTAACAATGCATGAATAATTGAACGAATCAAGCATTTTACGTTGAAAAGCATCAAATTTGACGCAAAAGTAAAAGTTTTGAGTATTTGAAAGAAAATATTTATTTCAATTTAGTAGCAAGAATGATATTTTATTATTTTCACTCCTGTATGTGGGAGTGTTATATTTTTTTTAAGCTACGCACTGAAAGGACAAAGTAAAAGAGTGATATAAGTAGCGTTTCAAACTCTGTTTAAAACACACTTTAACTAGGAAGCTCAAAAGTAAAATTATTATTTTCTAATATATAATTTTTTTTTTCTCAATAAAGAACAAATAAAGCAAACAGCATAAAAACTTGATAAATGGTATAGATTTCTAAAAGATAGAACGAGAGGTATACTGTATACCTCTTATACTTACAGAATACAGAAAAGATATTAATTATTTAGCAAAATTAAAATAAATTGTTTCAATTGTTTTACAGTCTTTACTTGTGTATCAAAAGTTGTAAGCTACTATAAAAGGTAAATTTATACTAATTTTTAAAATTATATTTAAAAAGTTCTCCTGCAAATCAAGACGGATAGAAAACGTTTACGTATATTCTTATACGATATTGAATTGGACTATCCTTTTATAAAAAAAATCAAAATATAACGACGCAAAAGTTTAGTGTATTACCAGTCGGAGTGAATTTGAAAATTAACAGTGGACATTATGATATTAAAAGACATATAGATACAGATAAACATAAAAAAGCGTTGCCATAAGCCGCCAGCTCCAGTAGCTTGAACAAGTTTTGTTGTTATTTTGTTTTCTTGTTGTTATTTAACATTGACAAAAAGTTAGTTGCAATTTGCGCTGATAACACGAACACCAATTTTAGTGGTGTCACGTCAAGGGGTGAAAATTAAAAAACAAGCTAAACTCGAATTTGAACCAGAGTGTATTGGGTATTGGATTCGCAGCCCATATTCTAAATAATGCAATAAGAAATACTGCTGATTTAAATGGCAGGGTTAAAAAAATTTGGATATTTTACTGTCTTTACTGGAGACGTTGAAGGAGTTCTGCGGCAAAAGTAATGTCGAACATAACCAACTTATTGGATACAGTGAAACTCGCTGTCCGGCGGTAATGCCAGCACTAGAAAGAATTTAGAAAATGTACGAACCACTGCAACCACATTTCCTGACGGTTGAATGTCCAATTAAAATAAAAATTTTTTTTGAAGAATTAAATAGTAAACAAATAGTAAAGGAAAGCATTGAATAGTAAATTTATGCACAATCTAGTTAGCACGTTTTCACCGTTCCACTTTCTCGCAATAGAAATTCTAATTAGTTAGTATTTGGAAGAATGTTTGCATTTTGTCCCACATTTTAACGATTTGGCTCTGGTCAGTTTAGGGTAGACATAACTCTTTCTCTCTGAGACAAATAAAGGAAAACAAACCAACAAACAAAAAAACGATTCGACATAAGAGGAGTCACGTAGGGATTGCAATCCCGTGGTGTTTTATTTTTCCTGGGACTATGTGACTCATACATTTTAAATCCCGGGATGCCCGAGATCTAAAAAATCGTATAGAAAAACCATCCTTTTTTTCTATGCTGCACGATCTGCTGTCGTTTACAAATTCACTCTCTGAACAGTTACAAAGCAAAGATATAATAATTTCTAGCACAAGCGCTTTAATTAAAACTACTATCTTGATGCTTAAGATGATACTAAAGATGATACTAAATGTAAAATTATTTTTAACAAATGAAGGGATTTTGCAGAGCTTTGCGGCATTCGCTTCGATGAAACAACACCAGAAGACTAGCAGAGATAACCAATGTAGCTCAGAAGCATTTTATTTTTATTTCTAAGTCGATGCATTTAAATGCTTTTAAATATATGTGTATATAAAAATGTGTATGTTATGTATGTTTTACGAAAAAAATCTTTTTATGTCATTTAAATTCTCGCCCCCCCCCCCCAAGATTTTGGTGAAATGACGCCACTGCTTTGAATTGTTTAATTTTGAAGAATTAATTATTGTGTTTTATAATATATATAATATATATAATATATATATATACAATAATGTAACTAACATTTAATAAAAGAACTCCTGATAAATAAAAAAATCTCCAAAATGGATTTATTAAAAGTAAAATACTATATTTCATTGGGCGGATGAAAAAAGATGCATCATAGAAAAAAACGAAGACGTTTTTCTCTAAAATGAAGTAATTTAAATTGAAAACAAATATGAATGAATAAAACAAAATTATTTTATTTACAAATTAATTGAATCTTTTATAAATATTTCAATACGCAATTGCAGAATTTTTTCAAATTTATAAGTAGACAACCGCCATTTAATATCACTAATAAAACCATATTTCACATCAATTTTTGTTTTTTGTTCTTTTCAGATCCTAATTTATAAATTGATTTAGAAAAGTGAAAAGAAAGAAAACCACATTATTTTTATTCAAACTTTATAAGAACCAATACATTAATTTTTTTTACAGGTTTCGATACATTCTAACACTTCTATGATTAATAAAGAAAGGTTTTGACTTAGCATAATACGCTTTTCGTTTATTATCGAATAAAACAAAACTATCTTTACTAAAACATATTTGATAGTCTAGTAATGGCCCTAAACCGGGCATTCACATACAACGGAAACAGAGACAGAAACAGAATTTCATACAAATTTGACAGCAACTGAAACAGAAACCGAATTTAGAAACAGAAACAGAAACGGAAAATTCGTCTGTTTTGTCTGAAACGGAAACAATTAAAATTGAATTGTTTCAGTACCGAAACTGTCACATGACCAGAAACTGTCACATAATATTAATTATTATGTTGAATTGTGATAACAAAAGCTTTGAATTTTGAATTTAATAAATAGGTTTAATAAACACAAATTATTCGTTTTTGTTATTCTTCAATTTTATTATTCATAATGGATAACAAATTCACAAACTCAAACAAAATTCGGTTTCCGTTTCTGATATTATTCACCACCGTCAACCAAATTAGAAACAGAAACAGAAACTGAAAATTTTCAGTTTCGGTTTCTGTTTCTGTTGTATGTGAATGCACGGCTTTATACAGATGTTGAAGTTTACTATGAATTGAATAAATTGATTTACGCTGCCATCTGAAAGTAGGCTTATGAACCATCCGTATTGAACATTTAATTCGCAATTAAAAAATATTTAGGAATTTAATCAAAATAAAAACTATCCTATCTCTCAAGTTGGACCATTATACACACACTGAACACAATTTTATTAAGATTGGTTACGTTGTTGCGGAGTTTATCGCGGATAAACATCGTGACACGTGATTTTTATATATATAAGATGCTCAATATTGTCAGTAATTGTCAGTAATAGTTCATAAAGAAACTTAAATTATTTAATTGTAGTATAATGAGAAATTTCATAGATAATTTTTAAAATTATTCAAGTTGTGTTTTGAATGAAATCCCATATAAATTTTATTGAATTTATTCTCTTTTCCCCCTTTTGCAGCGCCAAAAGAAATTTAAATTATTTAATTGTAGCAAAATGAGAAATTTTATAGATAATTTTTAAAATTATTCAAGTTGTGTTTTGTATGAAATCCCATATAAATTTTATTGAATTTCGTTTCAAACACCGGAACAAAATAATCGCTCAATAACATATTTGATAGTCTATATGGGCCCTACATAGATGGTTAAAAAGTCGATAAAGCAGGTTTGACAGTAAATTAATTAATTTACGCCGCCATCTGAAAGTTTGCTTATGAACTATCCATATTTAACATTTAATTCGTAATTAAAAAATATTTAGGCGTTCAATCAAAATAAAAACTATCCTATCTCTCAAGTTGGACCATTATACACACACTGAACACAATTTTATTAAGATTGGTTACGTTGTTGCGGAGTTTATCGCGGACAAACATCGTGACATGTGATTTTCATATATATAAGAAGAAGACGAAGATATATATATATATATATATATATATATATATATATATATATATATATATATATACATATATATATATATATATATATATATATATATATATATATATATATATACATATATATATATATATATATATATATATATATATATATATATATATATATATATATATACATATATATATATATATATATATATATATATATATATATATATATATATATATATATATAATATATATATATATATATATATATATATATATATATATATATATATATATATATATATTACATAAATATATATATATATATATATATATATATATATATATATATATATATATATATATATATATATATATATATATATATATATATATATATATATATATATATATATATATATATATATATATATATATATATATATATATATATATATATATATATATGTATATATATATATATATATATATATATATATATATATATATATATATATATATATATAATATATATATATATATATATGTATATATTAAGTATTTACTAAAACAAAGGTATGTTTTGGTAATAATGTTGTCATCTGGAGAGATTATACTCAACTATTTTAAATTTTTTATATGAAAAACATTTTTTTGTATCCAATATTCCTTTTATTAGTAAAAAAATTTTTTTCCTTTTGATCTAATTTTCGATCCAAAGTGTTGGATCATCTTCAGGACCATGTGAAAAAACTATCACAAACAATGGTATAAATTAATACTGGTTATTACAAAATAAGAATAAAAATAGAAAACTATTACCTTAATTATAAAATTAAACAAATATTAGGTATTTAACTAGATTTAAAGTTATAACATTTTTTGTTTGCTATGCAAAATCTTGAGAAACACAAATCACATTTAAAATTGGTTCAACATCACCAATCACGTCACTAGATGAAAACATTACGAAATAAATTAACATAAAAATAACTATAAACACTGATTTTTAAAACAAAAGTGATTAATTTGACTAAAATTATTTCCAACTGAAGCTAATAATGTACTACAGCAACGTTATTCCTGTATAATTAAAATATAAATCTGTTGCAATTTTTCTTTTTTCTTTTTAAATTATACCCGTAACCCAACTGTTAAAGAATATATGATTTTAATAATTTATAATTTTTTGTCTTTTTCTCATTGTGATTTAAATTATTTGTCTCTTGATGATGACAATTAATTTCTTGTATTGATACCTTTATTTATTTTTCTGTTTGTTGAAATGTTTGTGTAGTAACATAAAATATGTTGCGTCAATGTTCCTAGTGTCTGTTTTTATGTTTATATTATTTTTGTGATGTATAATCTCTGTTGATTCTAGGAATTCACGTTTGAATCTGTTTTTCTCCGTTACTAAAATGTTGGTATTTTCAAAATCATAGTGATTCAAGTCATTGTTTTCTTCTAATTTTTCGATGCCATGTGTCACTATTGCAGTTTTTCCAGATTTAAGTTTTAATTTATTTTTGTAGTCGTTTTTATGTTGTTCTATACGTGTTTTGAGAGTTTTGCTAGATTGTCCAATATAACATTTTTTGCAACTATCTTTGCAATTTATTTTATAGACAATAGCGGATTTGTCCCATTTGTTAAGTTTGTCTTTTGTCTTGGTGTAAATTTTGCTAAGTGTATTGATGGGTTTGAATGCAATATTCAGATTGTCTGATTTTAATAATTTTTTTAATTTTTCAGAGAGGCTTGGGATAAGGGGGGTCTATAAAAATTGGGTCTATAAAATAAATTGCAAAGATAGTTGCAAAAAATGTTATATTGGACAATCTAGCAAAACTCTCAAAACACGTATAGAACAACATAAAAACGACTACAAAAATAAATTAAAACTTAAATCTGGAAAAACTGCAATAGTGACACATGGCATCGAAAAATTAGAAGAAAACAATGACTTGAATCACTATGATTTTGAAAATACCAACATTTTGGTAACGGAGAAAAACAGATTCAAACGTGAATTCCTAGAATCAACAGAGATTATACATCACAAAAATAATATAAACATAAAAACAGACACTAGGAACATTGACGCAACATATTTTATGTTACTACACAAACATTTCAACAAACAGAAAAATAAATAAAGGTATCAATACAAGAAATTAATTGTCATCATCAAGAGACAAATAATTTAAATCACAATGAGAAAAAGACAAAAAATTATAAATTATTAAAATCATATATTCTTTAACAGTTGGGTTACGGGTATAATTTAAAAAGAAAAAAGAAAAATTGCAACAGATTTATATTTTAATTATACAGGAATAACGTTG
>OY856188.1:160743057-160759834 GCA_963693315.1 Diogma glabrata | reverse complement strand
TTACGGGTATAATTTAAAAAGAAAAAAGAAAAATTGCAACAGATTTATATTTTAATTATACAGGAATAACGTTGCTGTAGTACATTATTAGCTTCAGTTGGAAATAATTTTAGTCAAATTAATCACTTTTGTTTTAAAAATCAGTGTTTATAGTTATTTTTATGTTAATTTATTTCGTAATGTTTTCATCTAGTGACGTGATTGGTGATGTTGAACCAATTTTAAATGTGATTTGTGTTTCTCAAGATTTTGCATAACAAACAAAAAATGTTATAACTTTAAATCTAGTTAAATACCTAATATTTGTTTAATTTTATAATTAAGGTAATAATT
The DNA here is from genome assembly GCA_963693315.1 of Diogma glabrata. Classification (NCBI taxonomy): domain Eukaryota; kingdom Metazoa; phylum Arthropoda; class Insecta; order Diptera; family Cylindrotomidae; genus Diogma; species Diogma glabrata. Next base: position 160,759,501 of record OY856188.1, on the reverse strand, counting down.
TTCTATTTTTATTCTTATTTTGTAATAACCAGTATTAATTTATACCATTGTTTGTGATAGTTTTTTCACATGGTCCTGAAGATGATCCAACACTTTGGATCGAAAATTAGATCAAAAGGAAAAAATTTTTTTAACTAATAAAAGGAATATTGGATACAAAAAAATTTTTTTTATATAAAAAATTTAAAATAGTTGACTATAATCTCTCCAGATGACAACATTATTATCAAAACATACCTTTGTTTTAGTAAATACTTAATTTTCGCACAGTCAACCAGATAGAAAAATTCAACTTTAATTTTTAATATATATATATATATATATATATATATATATATATATATATATATATATATATATATATATATATATATATATATATATATATATATATATATATATATACATATATATATATATATATATATATATATATATATATATATATATATATATATATATATATATATATATATATATATGTATATATATATATATATATATATATATATATATATATATATATATATATATATATATATATATATATATATATATATATATATATATATATATATATATATATATATATAAAATATATGTATGTATATATATATATATATATATATATATATATATATATATATATATATATATATATATATATATATATATATATATAACGATATTAGCTAACGGAATTTACCGGGACTCTTACGATCGCATTTCTTGACCTAGCACAAAAATTTTTTCGGCATACGTTGCGGCAAAAAATGTCTGAGACAATTTCACGAAATGGCCATATCCGGGTACAGGTTAAGTGGCTAGAGCCAAAAAAGTCGAAAAATCTAGGGCGTTATAACTTCCGTTTGAATCATAATATTTTAATAAAATTTATCAATATTAAATATTTGAACATATTTCTATCATTTTTTTCAAATGACAACCTTGGCGTTCCAGGTTCCCGAAAAATCAGCTGTTTTAAAAATTTAATAAACTTTGTTGTCCTTGATTTGGCTGAAAATGGCCAACTCACTTATGAATATGTACGCATACGTTAACTAGAACATAAATCTTTTCAAAATTTAAAAAAAAATAGGTCAAGTCTAGAGGTTGAAACACCTAGGCTGTTAGAACGGAAACAAACGCAAACGGCCATGCCTTCCTCATTTTTGAGTTAATGTTATTTAATTTCATATTAACTTTTAGATAAACTTTTCAACTATAACCTCAGAGATTTTCAGCTCTCTAACCCAAGAGGTCTCAATGTAATTAGCATTAAACCTAATGCATGCCATTCAATTACAACAACAGCTTTCATTAAAATATAAAAATATCCCATAGAAAAAATATTAAAAAAATTTCTTTTGTTTTTTTGTTCAGTTTTTAGTTTTTTTCGCAAAAATTTAAAAAAATTAAAACAAAGCTGAGTCATTATTGTTTTAAATTAAGGAATATATTCTTATATGCATATTGATTACACATTTACAAAAGTCTTCCTAAATTGTAGATATTTGAACTATTTGAGGTGTTAAAGTTGTTTGACAATATTAGATTATAAATTATGTGTGGTGGTGTTGTAGGTGTGACGTTGTGAGAACGTTTATTTGCTCTTTGGTGGATTTAATATGTTATTAAAAGTAGTTTTAACCAAATTAAATAAAACTGTTCCGAAATCGCATTGATAAAGTAGTTTCCGTTAATGTATTTAGTTTGGTTTGATAAATTTTTAGGATTATTCTGGACTTGGACTATTCTACTTAAATTTTTTATTTTAACTAATCTGACACATCCAATTCTATTTGTACACAAAGCTGTCTGGTCCCGAAATCTACCTATTTCTAGCGGATATGCGTGCCGCTGGGACTTTTTTTTATGTTTTTAAATAAAAAGTGTTGTGTTATAGGGTTTAGAATATGTGTCACAACAACACATAAAACCTTTTTATAAAGTTTCATGTCAAACAAATAATTAATTTAATTTTTGTGTGAAAAAATTGGGAGAAAAAATAAATAAAAATCTTCTTTTGACACACTTGACAACATTTTTTGGACAAACTTAAAATGCAATTATCTAGTTTTTGATCTCACATACCAATCCTGACCATCTAGGTTTTTCCTCATGTCCTTGTTCCTACTCATTATCACTTAAAACGAACGTTTTTAAGCAAAAAATATGCATATTTCCTTGTTTTGACACACTTGACGATTTTTTTGACACACTTCCGGTACAGTTATCGAACACATCGTCCTTTCGGCTCTTACCATTGAGCGTACCTATTTTTAGAAACCAAAATTTTTAAAATCCCTTCATCCGTTTTCTAGATTTAATCGGTCGTGAAGGCCAGACGGCCGGCAGGCCCGCAGACAGGCATACATTTTTTTTTTGCTTTTTTAGAATCAGTAGTAGGCCCTAAAACGTCAAGAAATGACAAAAAAGTGGGGGTAAGAATTTCACTTTTAGCTCATGAATGTGTTATGAATACTTAAGACCGAAATATTTTGCAGTCGTGGATAAAATAGCATCTTGTATTTGCATAGGATGATGGCAATTTTTCTAGAATCTACTAATTGTCACCGGCTGTTTTACTTCTTCTTCTTATTATTTCTTCTAGAAGTGTCAAATAATTGTATAAATGAAATGTAGAAAATAAATTGTTTTTTTTTGTTGTAAATGACCATGTGAGACGTCAGAACGATGCTTTTATTTTCCATAACTTCGTGATTTGCAGTTCGATTTAAATGTTTTTATGCATTTTGGAAAGCGATTGAACTGACTAATACATTTAAATTCAATCTAGGGTTGCTAAATGCGATATAAGGGTTGTGAAGCGTGAAAAATTGGAAAAATGAGATTTTTCAACTTTAAACCGCCGCCTTAAACTACTTTGATCGGATTTCTCCAGAATATTTTTTTTTCTTTTGTTAAAAGGAATAAAATTTTGCCCTGAGACTTTAGAAATTCAAAACAAAAAAATTAAGAGCCACCCTAATATATATATATATATATATATATATATATATATATATATATATATATATATATATATATATATATATATATATATATATATATATATATATATATATATATATATATATATATATATATATATATATATATATATATATATATATATATATATCTATATTCTTCGCATGGAGGGATCAGTTTTTATTAATTTGTTAATTTTTTTCTATTTTTTTGATCCACGGGTGTGACAACCCCGCGTACTCCAGTCCCTGCTATTGGCATATGAGTTAACGTGAGATATCACATACCACTGGCAATAGCAGTGAGATATCACTAGCCAAGGTGATATCTTAGGGGTGCTGGCGGATGAACTGTATTCAGTCAACGGTAGCACTCTCAATCTTAGCTAATGAATATTCCTTGATGCTGGAACGCTGTAGCTTGCTCGATGAAACGAGCCTTTATATAACTACATATCTGAGCTTTAATCATTGAAAAATATACTGCGTCCCATAATCAGGGATTATGCCATTGGCTGGACTATTGGCAAACCAATTTTAGTTTTGTTCCTGCAAATTTGTAAAACAAATTTGCTTTTTATCTTTTATTTTATTTTATTTTCCCTATCCTATCACGAAATATTGGCCTGTGTCATATTTTATATGTGATAGGATTTATGGTTTAGTTATCCATTACTTAACAAAAAAAATATTAAAAAAAAAACAAAAAAAACAGATTTGCGTCCATTAACATCCTTAGAACGCATGTTGTTGTGGGACCTTGGTCTTAAAAGGTTTTTATGTGTTGTTGTGACACATATTGTAATACCTACTACACATCACATTTTATTAAAAAAAAAAAAAAAAAAAAAAAAAAATATATATATATATATATATATATATATATATATATATATATATATATATATATATATATATATATATATATATATATATATATATATATATATATATATATATATATATATATATATGTATATATATATAAATATATATATATATATATATATATATATATATATATATATATATATATATATATATATATATATATATATATATATATATATATATATATATATATATATATAAATATATACATATATATATATATATATATATATATATATATATATATATATATATATATATATATATATATAATATATATATATATATATATATATATATATATATATATATATATATATATATATATATATATATATATATATATATATATATATATATATATATATATATATATATATATATATATATATATATATATATATATATATATATATATATATATATGGGACGATCCACGTCAAACGGGCCACCGCTGCGACCAAAATTTGGAGAGGTTTAAAAAAACGTGTGATGGCTCAAAATTTTTGTTATAATTTTCTCTTTGCAATAAAACGTGGCGTTTTAAAATTTTTCAAAATGGCGGCTTCAAAATGGAGTTAATTTTAAAATGATTGCAGAAGCACTGTCTTTAAAAATTAATATGATTAGTACAAACATTTTCAACATGGCGGCTACAAAATGGCGCCAATTTCACCAAATTTGCGTTTTTTCAGGCAAAAGTGCTTATTTTACAATTCTACAGCATAAATATTATATTATAAGTTTCAAATAGGTGAAGCATCGATTTCTCATATAATTTCAATAGTTATTCAAAATGGCCGATTCAAAATGGCGTCTTTTTTGATCGTATTTTGTAAAATTTGACTTCTTTCACCTGACTACCGCTGCGACCAGTGGCGTCATTTCACTAAAATCTTGGGGGGGGGGGGCGAGAATTTAAATGACATAAAAAGATTTTTTTCGTAAAACATACATAACATACACATTTTTATACACACATATATTTAAAAGCATTTAAATGCATCGACTTAAAAATAAAAATAAAATGCTTTTGAGCTACATTGGTTACTCTGTTAGTCTGCTGGTGTTGTTTCATCGAAGAGAATGCCGCAAAGTTCTGCAAAATCCCTTCATTTGTTAAAAATAATGTACAAATTTAGTATCATCTCTGCATTGTTTAAGCATAAAAAAAGTAGTTTTAATTAAAGCGCTTGTGCTAGAAATGATTATATCTTTGCTTTGTAACTGTTCAGAGAGTGAATTTGTAAACGACAGCAGATCGTGCTGCATAGAAAATTAAGGATGGTTTTTCAATACGATGTTTTAGCTCCCGGGCATCCCGGGATTTAAAATTTATGAGTCACATAGTCCCAGGATCCATAAAACACCACGGGATTGCAATCCCTACTTGACTCCTCTTATGTCGAATCGTTTTTTGTTTGTTTGTCTGTTTTCCTTTATTTGTCTCAGAGAGAAAGAGTTATATCTACCCTAAACTGACCAGAGCCAAATCGTTAAAATATGAGACAAAATGCAAACATTCTTCCAAATACTAACTAATTAGAATTTCTATTGCGAGAAAATGGAACGGTGAAAACGTGCTATCTAGATTGTGCATAAATTTACTATTTAATGCTCTCCTTTACTATTTGTTTACTATTTAATTCTTCAAAAAATTCTTTTATTTTAATTGGACATTCAACCGTTAGGAAATGTGCTTGCCGTGGTTCGTACATTTTCTAAATTCTTTCTAGTGCTGGCATTACCGCTAGCCAGCGAGTTTCACTGTATCCAATAAGCTGGTTATGTTCGACATTACTTTTGCCGCAGAACTCCTTCAACGTCTTCAGTAAAGACAGTAAAATATCCAAATTTTTTTAACCCTGCCATTTAAATCAGCAGCATTTCTTATTGCATTATTTAGAATATGGGCTGCGAATTCAATACCCAATACACTCTGGTTCAAATTCGAGTTTAGCTTGTTTTTAAATTTTCACCCATTGACGTGACACCACTAAAATTGGTGTTCGTGTTATCAGCGCAAATTGCAACAAAATAAAAACAAAACTTGCTTAAGCTACTGGAGCTAACGGCTTATAGCAACGCTTTTTTATGTTTATCTGTATCCATATGTCTTTTAATATCATAATGTCCACTGTTTATTTGCAAATTCACTCCGACTGGTAATACACTAAACTTTTGCGTCGTTATATTTTGATTTTTTTATAAAAGGATAGTCCAATTCAATATCGAATAAGAATTTACGTAAACGTTTTCTATCCGTCTTGATTTGCAGGAGAACTTTTTAAATATAATTTTAAAAATTAGTATAAATTTACCTTTTATAGTAGCTTAAAACTTTTGTTACACAATTAAAGACTGCAAAACAATTGAAACAATTTATTTTAATTTTACTAAATAATTAATATCTTTTCTGTATTCTGTAAGTATAAGAGGTATACAGTATACCTCTTGTTCTATTTTTTTGCAAATCTATACCATTTATCAAGTTTTTATGCTGTTTACTTTGTTTGTTTTTATTGAGAAAAAGAATTAGAAACTAGAAAATAATAATATTACTTTTGAGCTACCTAGTTAAAGTGTGTTTTAAACAGAGTTTGAAACGCTACCTATACCACTCCTTTACTTTGTTCTTTCATAATGCGTAGCTTAAAAAAAATATAACACTCTCACATACAGGAGTAAAAATAATAAAATATCATTCTTGCTACTAAATTGAAATAAATATTTTCTTTCAAATATAAAAACATTTATTTTTGCGTCAAATTTGATACTTTCCAACGTAAAATGCTTCGAATGATTCGTTCAATTATTCATGTATTGTTAGGAAAATGAATATAAAGGATGACTAATTTTGTTCTTTTGCAAATCGAATAAAAGAACAGGAAAATGTAATCTGCTCCAAAGGAGTAAAATCGAAAAAACAAAAATTTTACTCTTACGAGTAAGAACGATATTCAAATTATGAACATTTTAATTTTTGAATATTATTTCAAAGGATTGAAATGAGTGCTCGAATAAAGGAAAATTGTGAACTCTGGTTTAAAAATTTAAATTTTTATGAATTTATACGCAAAACTGAGTCTTTTAAGTAAAATATTTTGGATTTTGTTTTTCATATATACTTTCGATCCCTCGTATATACACCGGGGAGATGTTTCTATAAGCAAAGAAACCTTTTCGCTGAGGTAGATCTATTAGACATTAAAATATATGTAAATTATTGAAGTGAAATAACTGAGCTTAGTATTTCTAAGAAAATTATAGTTAAAACACTATTTTAGTAAAAAAAATATTGTACTGGTTTGTTCTCTCAATATGGTTAAATCAACATATGCATAACATTATACAAACTGCAAGAAAAAACTGTGAAGCCATTGCTTTGACTAAGATATTGCGCAAACTGTGTACGTAGGTAGATATAAGGTTTTTTGATTATTTCGATAATGCATACTTTGAAAATATTTACATAGCTTAAATATTTGTTCGTGTCGTTAGAAAATATTGCTTGTCTATTATAAAACATTCACTATTATAAAATCACTGGAAATAACCCAATAAATTTAAATTACTCCCGTAATTATTTTCATTCATTTTATAAAAATTAGCACAACTATCAAGAAAACTTTTGATATGTTATAGGATTTTACATTTTAGAATTGTTTTTAATTTATTGTTTTTAAAAAGTCTTGTAAAGTTAGTACAATATGATATAGATAAAAAACAAGGCGAAACAGTCAGGGTTCTCCAAATAAGTGGGGTATAATTAGGTTGTGTTCTCCTGCATGTACTTACTTTTAAGTTTATCAAAATTACCAATAACAATTGAAATTTGAATGTTAAATACTGCACTATAAACTCTCGAGGAACAATATACTAATGAAATATTTTGTTTCCTCTGGCTCAGACACGAATATCTTATAATTAAAACACAATCGTTCTTCTAAAAGCGGTGATGCCGCGCACCTTATAGTACGATAGAATTTTGTCAAAATACGCACCCACGGCGTTTTTGGAAGAACGATCGTGTTTTGTTTATAAAACTGAATTCATCAGAAGATTAGAAGCAATACGATCACCTTTCGTATCGGTGGCGCTCTAGTCCTTGATACAAAGAACGATAACGGTTTGAATATTGCGGTGAACTGTACTTTAGTCGGGCCAAAATAATATGTAACGTAATAATTATATTATCAGATATATTTCAATTAATAGTATGTGGTAAAATTGGTATATTAGCTAAGTAAAGCCCTACCCAGCCCTACCCAATTGACGCCCCTGGCTGCGACCAAAATTTGGAGAGTTTTAAAAAAACGTGTGATGGCTCAAAATTTTTGTTATGATTTTCTCTTTGCAATAAAACGTGGCGTTTTAGAAATTTTTAAAATGGCGCCTTCAAAATGGAGCGTTTATTCCGAAATTTTTTAGCATCGAACGGGGAAACTAACTACTAACAAGTACTATTACTTTTAAAAAATTGATTGTTAATTTTAAAATGATTGCAGAAGCACTGTCCTTAAAAATTAATATGATTAGTACAAACATTTTTAACATGGCGGCTACAAAATGGCGCCAATTTCACCAAATTTGCGTTTTTTCAGGCAAAAGTTTTGCACTTTTGCCTGAAAAAACGCAAATTTGGTGAAATTGGCGCCATTTTGTAGCCGCCATGTTGAAAATTTTTGTACTAATCATATTAATTTTTAAGGACAGTGCTTCTGCAATCATTTTAAAATTAACAATCAATTTTTTAAAAGTAATAGTACTTGTTAGTAATTAGTTTCCCCGTTCGATGCTAAAAAATTTCGGAATAAACGCTCCATTTTGAAGGCGCCATTTTGAAAAATTCTTAAACGCCACCTTTTATTGCAAAGAGAAAATCATAACAAAAATTTTGAGCCATCACACGTTTTTTTAAACCTCTCCAAATTTTGGTCGCAGCGGTAGTCAGGTGAAAGAAGTCAAATTTTACAAAATTCGATCAAAAAAGGACGCAATTTTGAATCGGCCATTTTGAATAACTATCGTAATCATTTGAGAAATCAATGTTACAACTTTTTGAAACTTATAACATAGTAATTATGCTGTAGAATTGTAAAATAAGCACTTTTGCCTGAAAAAACGCAAATTTGCTGAAATTGGCGCCATTTTGTAGCCGCCATGTTGAAAATGTTTGTACTAATCATATTAATTTTTAAAGACAGTGCTTCTGCAATCATTTTAAAATTAACAATCAATTTTTTAAAAGTAATAGTACTCGTTAGTAATTAGTTTCCCCGTTCGATGCTAAAAAATTTCGGAATAAACGCTCCATTTTGAAGGCGCCATTTTGAAAAATTCTAAAACGCCACGTTTTATTGCAAAGAGAAAATCATAACAAATATTTTGAGCCATCACACGTTTTTTTAAACCTCTCCAAATTTTGGTCGCAGCGGTGGCCCGTTTGACGTGGATCGTCCCATATATATATATATATATATATATATATATATATATATATATATATATATATATATATATATATATATATATATATATATATATATATATATATATATATATATATATATATATATATCAGTGTTGCAAAACGGAAAAAAAATTCATAACGTTATGCGTTTCGTTTTTATAACATTACTTTAATTTTTTCGGTACGTTATTTCGTTATGAAACACAAACATTTTATATTTTATTATGTTATAACGTTATATTTACGTTATTTTAAAGATGAATGAAATGTTTAAAGCTAAGTAGATTAGCTACTGCTCAAAAATCGAAAATCTCTAATGGATAGTTATTTCTTGCATATGTATAATTATAAAAATATTAAATTTATATATTCATAGTAAAATAAAACTAAATAATTAAATACATTAAAAAAATTTGACTCATTTGAAATTAAAAATAATTAGTTTTTAACAAAACTATAGGCATTCTTATCAAGAGTTTTCTGCAAATCTGATAGTTTGTTAATGACTATAACCGTAACTTTTAATAGATCTTCAGGATTATTTCTTATATCGGCCAGCATAGTAATATTCTTTCTTAAAGTTACTCAAAACACCTGTGAAGCAGAAACAGCTAGTTAAAGCAGAAACAGACTTGATATTACTTGAAATATACTTAAAATCTTACAATATATTCATTATGTATTTTGTTACAAATATCAAACAATTTCATAACTAATAAAACTATTGAAAAAGAACAGATAAGTTGGATTTTATACAACCGATTTTAGCGCTTTAATTTTCATATGATTATACAAAAAGTATACCAAAAAAACGAATAAATTATTAACGTTATCGTTACGTTTTACGTTATTGTAACACAGTTTAATTTTTAAAACGTTATTAATGTATTTATTATAAATAACGCTATTTCATCTCGTTATTTCGTTTTTGCGTTACGTTACGAGTAACGTTTTGCAACACTGATATATATATATATATATATATATATATATATATATATATATATATATATATATATATATATATATATATATATATATATATATATATATATATATATATTAGGCATGACCAGATATGTATGAACAATTTTCAAACCATCTTTTTCTTCGCTCCCACCGGCTAATTATGTTCCATTTGACTCGAATATGAACTATATCAAGTTTTATTGAAATCGGAAAATAATTACCCACCGCGCAGTGGCGTCGAAGATAAGAAAATTAGCAGAATAATAGGATTTTTTATTTTTATCAGATATAATCATCTTAAAACATAATATATCTCATACTTTTGATTTTTTTAACTAAAAGCTAATTAATTAACGATTCTAACGAACCTAAGTATGTAGAAATCGATCTTAGAAAATCGATTTATCTTAATTTTTCTTCTTACATATACGAAAATTCACTAATTCATAATAATCTTTTTTCAAAGAAAAAAATTAATTTTTATGGTTAAATTTATAATAATTTTTCATTCAAAAGCAACATTTTTCCAAAAGAAAGCAAAAAATTAAATTAGATTTATTGTATGATGTGTATTTGCATCTGTAGTTTTCGACCACCTGAATGGTGTATTGTGTACCTTCCTCGTCTTAAGTTAGAATGTTGTGGTATTCCGTGTCATCAACTTAACACCGAGTTCGGCGGTATCATTAACAACATGCAAACTTTGGCAAAACAACGTGGCTTTGACGAAATCCTCATTCCAATGGGTAATGTAGCAAAAAATCAATACAAATTTTAAATCGATTAAAAAAACTCTGAGTTTTTTCTGTGACAAAATCACTAATGTTCTTATTAGCAAAAATTTGCATATGTTTGACTGCGTCAAAATCTTTTTTGCGAGTTTGGGGAGCGATGGGAATGTCTCGTGCTGGACCTCAAGGTTTTGAACCATTTTTCGTTTTTCATCAAACGAAATCTCTGGGTCGAAAAAAGCCAAGCCAATATTTGCTTCGGTTAAATAGTGAAGATGATAACAAGTTTTGCTCAACATTTCTTCTGAAACTCTTTGGTCAATTTTTTTAAAAGCGATGGCCGATTTGATGAAATCCAAATCTTGATTTGCGGCTGCTGTTCCATCTATGCATTTGAACCAAATTTTTACATACAACATAATCAGAAAAATGCAAACATCTTGAAAAAATGCAAACGGCGTGACTTGTCGGACCTGGGCGTTTGAATTTGTAATTCTCAATGGATTCGCCAAGAAAAATCAATGTTACTTCCAAAAATTCTTTATATTCGCTGCGTGGGTGTGATTTTTGCAACTGCTCATGACAAAAAATTACTAGAGCTTCTCACGAGTGTTTTGGAATTTTGTTTCCCAGTTTTTTGTCCGATATTCCACTTTTGAACATTGTTGGATTAATTTTACCATCATCCCATGCCTTCTGAAATTTGTTGAACAGATAAACATCGGGTGCTCTGGTCTTTCCAAATTTTAGATCATAAACAGCCCTTAGTTTAATCTCCTGTATGTGATGACGACATGGGAATCGAATCAAGTTGTGGCCAATCTTTTTTTCCACCTTTTTCTGGTCCAGTGTTACTTGATGTCGTGTCGTAACACATGGCTTCGACTTTATCAGTAAGATCCCATTCTTCAAGGCATTCATATATCGCATTCGCAATCGATAAGCCGCTCCCTTCTTCGCATTATGGAACCGTTAATAACTTCTCAATATTACCAAATGTTACTATGGTTGGCTAACGATCTAATTTACCATGTCCAGTTAATTCTGCTAGCAATGTATCCAAAAATAAAAATTTGTGTTACTCAAACAAAGTCTAAATCTAACATAAAAATTTATTTTTTCTGAATTTTCGCAGAAATTTTTTTTTTTGGATTTAAGAAGAAGAAATTCGATAAAAACGCTTTCCTAAGATCGATTTCTACATATATAGCCTCGTTGGAATCGTAAAGTAATTAAGTTTTAATAAAAAAATCGAAATTATGAGATATATTATATTTTAAGATGATTATATCTGATAAACATAAAAAATCCTATTATTCTGCTAATTTTCTTATTTTCGACGCCACTGCGCGGTGGGTAATTATTTTCCGATTTCAGTAAAACTGCATGCACTTCATTTTCGAGTCAAATGGAACATAATTAGTCGGTGGGAGGGATAAAAATAACAACTTCATAAGTTAGGTCATGTCTAATATATATATATATATATATATATATATATATATATATATATATATATATATATATATATATATATATATATATATTATATATATATATATATATATATATATATATATATATATATATATATATATATATATATATCTTCTTATATATATAAAAATCACGTGTCACGATGTTTGTCCGCGATGAACTCCGCAACAACGTAACCAATCTTAATGAAATTTTGTACAATGTGTGTATGATGGTCCAGCTTGAGAGATAGGATGGTTATTATCTTGATTAAATGCCTAGATATTTTTTAATTGCGAATTAAATGTTAAATATGAATGGTTTGTATGCCAACTTTCAGATGGCAGCGTAAATCAATTTATTCAATTAATAGTAAACTTCAACTTCGTATAAGGCCATTATTAGACTATCAAATATGTTTTAGTAAAGAAAGTTTTGTTTTATTTGATAATAAACGAAAAGCATATTATGCTAAGTCAAATTCGTTACCAAAGATTATTGATAATTTTTTGCACGATCAGGCGATTTTGCATGTTTGCTGATCCGTAAATAAACATAGTAAATTTTGTTTACAAATCACTGGTCGGTAAGTAATTACTTACCGATCATGCAGCCGGTAAGTAATTACTTACCAGTAAGGGAGACCTCAGGGTGTGAATAAAAACGATTAATAGTTAAATAATTGTGTACGTCTATTCACTAGCTTCAAATTTAAATAACATTCATTTAAAAATATTGCAATTAAAAGATTTAAAAGCAATTAATCTTGAAAATATATTCGATGGAATTTAGTTTTGCAACAAAATAACCTACAGAATTATGATGAATCTCAAAGCTTACTATTTTGAAATGACATTTTAAGAAATTTTCTTTAAAACATTCAAACTTGAATTTTGTGAATGAATTTTATTATTTAAATAATTTTAATTGAATTTTTATTAATCGTGCAAAAATGTAATAAGCATTTTGGGCATTAAGAGTATTACCGATTTCGGATATATTAGAGATCTCGACTTCGTCTCGATCTCAAAACATATATCCTCAATCGGTAAAACACTCTTACTGCCCTTAATACTTAAATAACTATTGTGGAGGTTATATATTAATTAAAAAGTGTTAAAAAGTATCGAAACCTGTAAAAAATTTATTGTATTGGTTTTTATGAAGTTTGAATAAAAATAAGAGTAAAAATTAAAGAAAACAATAATTTAAATTTATTTATTTATTATTTTAAATTTTTCATTGATCTTTAATGTTAATTTACAAAAATCAATATCAAATTGAAAAATACTCCTATTTGTATTGCTCATTAAAATATAATGATTAGAGGTAAAAAAAATCGTCATAAAAACTGGATGAAAAACTAGGTATCGAAGTTTATGTTACAACGTTTGCATTCTCCAATTTCATGTCATATTTTTTTTATTGACCAATATGTTTGATAGTGTGATATATGCTTCATAAATTTGGGTTAGCCAATAGATGGTGCCGTATTTGTATTTAAAACGTTGTTTTTAACGTTGAAGTTTGTGCAAATACACTACGATTTGCTTTTTCAAATTGTCGTGTATTATTTTTTCATTGGTGTTTGGTGATAATTATTTTAATTGGTTTTTTGTTAAAATATTATTATTATTAATGCGCGTAGTTTGCTTTGATCAATGTTTTTATAGTAATAATTAAAGAACTACATAACGAATAAAATATATACTCCCGAATGAGGATTTGTAAAATTTTAAATTTTTGATCTATGGGTGTGACAACCCCGCGTACTTAGATTCCTGCTATTTGCATATGAGTTAGCTTGAGTTATCGTAAACCACTGGCAATGGCAGTGAGATATCACTAGCCAAAGTGATATCTTAGGGATGTTGGCGGATGAACTTTTTTCAATCAACGATAGCACCCTTAGTTTTAGTTATAGAATATTCTTTGAGGATGACACGCTATTTCTTTTAAAATAAAATGTGTTGGGTATAGTACGAATTACAATGTGAGCAACAACAACTCATGACAACTTTTGAAGAATAAGGTCCACAGCAACGTGCTTTCTAAGGTGTTGAAGGACGCAAATTTTTTATTTTTTTATATTTTTTTAAAAAATGAACTTTTTCGTTTGCTTGAAGAAATGAGCTTTCATATAACTATTAAATATGCCGGGTTTAATCCTTCAGCAAAACCATGTTTACATGATCTTGGTATATGCTTCTAGCACTATAAGGATAATTGGTAACCCAATTTAGCTTTGTTCCTACTGATTTGAAAAAAAAAAAAAGTATTTTATTTTTAGTTCCTCCATTTTATCATGAAATATTGCCCTGTGTCATTTATTATTATGTGAAAGGATTTATTATTTAGTTTTCCATTCTCTAAAATGAATATAAAAACCAAAAAATAAGAAATTTGCGTCCATCATCTTAAAAAACATGATGGTGTGGAACCTAGGTCTTAAGGGGTTTATGTGTTGTTGTGATATTGTAATTCCAACTACACAACACATTTTATTAAAAAAACATTTCAAATATTTTGAAATAGCACAAATCTTTTTGAAATTTTTTGGTGAAAAATATGATGAACAATGTCATTGAAGCTACAATTTTAAATGAAAAATTCAAAGAGGAAGATGTACTGTTGCTACATATTTCAATGATCCCAACAGATATGGCATTTGAATTCAAACGTTTATTTTCCAGTGCGACTCGCTTTTGCAATGACCATCAACAAAGCACAAGGAAAATTGCTGCAAGGATGTGGACCAGGTAGATTTGGAGAATCCGTGCTTCTCACATCTGGACAACTGTATGTGGTCAGCTAACGTCGGAATACCTTCTGATTTATGAGTGTACGCATCTAGACGGAAAAACACAAAATATAATGTGTGCCCACAAGCACGGACAAAGAAATAGAATTAAAACAACATTTTGAAATATTTTCCTTATTAAAATAAATAATTGTTGCAATAAAAATGATACAATCTAAATTGAATGTTTGGTACGTTTAGTTTGACTGAAACAACTGAAAAAAACAACAACAATTGTATTAAATTTTTCGTTGTTTCAAATGCTTCAGTCAAATCGAACACGGCTGTTATCAGAACGAGTTTTCTTGAATTTCCTTTCTTATGAGATACCGATAATGTTAAATAAACAAAAGTTTTACACTATTTGGTGTAAAATAAATAAAGTTTTGAGAGATTTTTAGAGTGATTAAGCTTAGAGTAATTATTTTAATTCACATGAATTTTGCAATTTTAAAGCATTTTTTATTTTCGCTCAGAAAACTTCTTTAAAACAGTTTTTGTTTGTTTCGTGTCGGGAACAAATTATTATCGGGAATAATACTTTCAATAATTACTTGGAACAATAATTACTCACAAAATCGCCCGAAAATAAATATTCCATTGATGTTGTCTATATATGGAACATATATGCCAATATATTGACCGTGTGTAAGATATTAGTTTCGCATTGATTTGCAACAATCAATAATGACTTTAAAATGACTTAGGGTGTTGACTAAATAGAAATATTTCTCATCCTATGAACTCTAATACAAAAACATCCAAATAATTTTGATTTTTTTGGCATCACTTCTTCTATTCCTTTTTTGCATCACTTCTTCTATACCTTCATCGAATATATTGTCGCTATTCTTACTGCCTTTGCTGACCATAAAATGACAAAACGATCAAAATTTTTGGCAACGTTTTTAGTAACCTACCACAGGTAAAGAAAGCGTATATTAAACCGCATGAGCACTGTGAAAATTTGTAAATCCATTTTTGTTCCGTATGTTCTAATGTTCTATATAGAGACTTACCTGAAAACTTATTTGATCGCGTTTTTTTTTATATATCCTTTGTTGTACATATAATACTATTTTTTTATATTTTACTGATCAACTAGAGTGCT
>OY856188.1:160673057-160738057 GCA_963693315.1 Diogma glabrata | reverse complement strand
TTAACCAATTTTTTGGAAAAAAAATAAAACTAATTATTTGTTTGATATGAAATTTTATTATTATTATTGAGAATTATGGCATTTTAAGTTTGTCAAAAAATGTTGTCAAGTGTGTCAAAACAAAGAATTTTATTTATTTTGTTACCCAATTTTTTGGAAAAAATAAAATTAATTATTTGTTTGATATGAAATTTTATTATTATTATTAAGCATTATGGCATTATCAGTTTGTCAAAAAAATGTTGTCAAGTGTGTCAAAAGAAAGATTTCTATTTAGTTTTTACCCAATTTTTTGGAAAAAAATAAAATTCATAATTTGTATGACATGAAATTTTATTATTATTATAGAGAATTATGGCATTATAAGTTTGTCAAAAAATAATGTCAAGTGTGTCAAAAAATGATTTCATTTATTTTTTAGTCAATTTTTTGGAAGAAAATGTAGCTGTTTTTATGACGTAAATGTACTTGAAAATGAAATTGGCCGTGGAAATTTTTGAATTTGTTATGGTTTTTGAAATAGTCTTGGAATTTTGAAAAAGTTTGTATTTTTGATTTTGTAATATATTTTGTAATATTTTTAGAATTTTGGCAAAATTTTTAATTTTTGATTTTGTAAGAATTTTCGGAATATTTTTAGGATTTTGAAAAATTTTTAATTTTTGATTTTGTTATTTTTGGAATTTTGAAAAAAGTTTCAATTTTTGATTTTGTAATGATTTTTGCAATATTTTTTGAATTTTGGAAAAGTTTGAATTTTTAAGAATTTTTTGAATATTTTTGGAATTTAGAAAAAGTTTAAATATTTGATTTTATTCAAATTTTTGGAATATTTTTGGAATTTTGAAAAAAGTTTGATTTTATTTAATTTTAATTTTTATTTTAGTTTGCTGATTGTATAATATTTTCACTAAATTATGTTAATATGTGATCTGTTATAATTTTCCGACAAAGTATTGATGTTTCGTGTCAGCTTTGTAATACATATCTAAACAGAGATAAACAATACATGTACTTTAACCAAAAGTTATGTTTGATATACATCGCTGCCCAAAACTAATAAGCATGTCGTCATAAAAGTTTTTTGCCGAAAACTATATCAAAATCCTTAGACCTTAACCCAGACCGAAGTCTTGATATCTCAGAGTTGTGAGATTTCAGCCCCTCCATATTTTGTGTTTTAATTTTTAGAATGAAAAAAAACAGTGTAGTTTTGCTAGTTTAATGTCTATGGAATATGAAAAGTCGTATGTCACTTTGGAACAATAAATAAAATACCAACTTACAAAGTAGACTATAGAAACATCTTGTTTGTACATATATACCTTTATACTTTATAGATGCGCGCGTTTTAAAAGATTGCACATACTGTGTAATAGTAAAAAGTATGACTTCTAAATAAACTTGCAACTTATACGTTTTTGGAGCGTATAATACGTTTTTTTATCAAAAATATTCGTGAATTAAAATAATTAAAATAATCATATATAATATCACGAGTCGTCAAATAATAGTCGATTATTTTTCATAATCATTATTACGAATGTCATTTGAGGTCATTTGAGGAAATTTTTAACCTCAAATGGCATGAGTGGTAATGTTGAAAAATAATCGACCAATAATTTGGTGACGAGTTGTATTTAGCAGACAATTTACGGAACAGAAATAGTAACATTATTTCATACAAGATAATCATGCATAATAAAATATTATTTCATACTAGTAGGCGCATAAATGTTATAAATTTGTTATTTATTTTTGACAAATAAACATAAACATGCAATCATTTATGACTGAAAACGGACATTTTTACTATTTGCAAATTGCATTTTCACATAATTTTGTATGTGAATTTTTGTTTTAAATTAATATATTAAGTAGGCTGAAAATATTCGAAAATATTCGCTGTTCCTTCCCACCAGAGAAAAATAATCGATACAATTCGTTTTGATTTGTTAAAAAATAGTAAATGAAGCGTTTTTATTGGACCTTATCGAAACTTTATTTAGTGAGTTGAATTGTCAAAAATATACGATTTTTTCGTTATAAATAGTCAAATTCAGTTATTTTCAGAAATACGGCATTTTTTTCAGTTATTTTCAGAAATACGTATGAAGTTTAAAATTAAGTTTTTTCCTTATTAACTGGAATGAATATTTTAAAATCAACACAAACGCAGCTGAATAACCTAAAATTTGCAAATTTGTTTTTGCAGTGCCAGTTAATAATTTTAATTGTTTTGTTGAACGCATTTTTAGCGTGATGGGAAATATATGGACTAACAAACGCAAAAGGCTTCATACCGATATAGATGAAAAACTTGTTCTAGACAGAGTTGTGAAAACTTGACCATTTTTGATTTTCCTGAAACTTGGCATATAAGTAGTAAGGACAAAATAAAAGATGCAACTGATTTTAAAATTTTTTTAAAGTGCATAGTTTGAGCATAGAGGGCACCCCAACATGCATGAAAAATGAAAATTCTGCCAATCCGATGTAACTTTGAAATTAAATTGCTCAAGAACGGCTATACCGATTTCATCAAACTTTTTTCTGTTTGATAGATGATTAATTAGTCGTTTGAAAAAAAATTAGTTTATTGTTTTTATAATTAATTTTTAAATAAAAATATTAAAAAAACTTTTTTAAAGATGGCGCTGGGTCAAAGATCAATTGGAATTTAATTAATTTTTTTCCTGAAAATAGTTCTATCCGTACTCTAAAATATATCAAATTAAATCAGAGGCATTAATTTTTGTTCTTAAGATATTTAATTTTAAAAATTTTTAGAACGACTGAAATTCGAATTTTTCTTCATTTTTTCAAACAACTTCCACTAACAAAAAATTTTAAAATCAATTAAATTTTAACTTTTTTTATTTTTTAAATATAGTTCTAACCTTCCTTTAAAATATATCAAATTTACAAAGGAGCATTAGTTCGTGTTCTTGAGATATTTAATTTTAAAGATTTTTAGTCATTCTAAAATTCTAATTGTTCATTATTTTCTCGAACAATTTTTATCATCAAAAAATTTTAACCACTGAAGTTCGAGAAAATAATGAACAATTAGAATTTTAATCGGACTAAAAATCTTTAAAATTAAATATCTGAAGAACACGAATTACAATCAAATTGTAAATTTGATATATTTTAAAGGAAGGTTAAAACTACATTTTAAAAATAAAAAAAGTTAAAATTTAATTGATTTTAAAATTGTTTGTTAATGGAAGTTGTTTGAAAAAATGAAGAAAAATTCGAATTTCAGCAGTACTAAAAATCTTTAAAATTAAATATCTCAAGAACAAGAATTTATGCTTCTTTGTAAATTTGATATTTTTTAGAGTAAGAATAGAACTATTTCCAGAAAAAAAATTAATTAAATTCCAATTGATCTTTGACCCAGCGCTATCTTTAAAAAAGTTTTTTTAATATTTTTATTTAAAAATTAATTATAAAAACAATAAACTAATTTTTTTTCAAATGACTAATTAATCATCTATCAAACAAAAAAGTTTGATGAAATCGGTATAGCCGTTCTTGAGCAATTTAATTTCAAAGTTACATCGGATTGGTAGAATTTTCATTTTTCATGTATGTTTGGGATGCTCAAACTATGCACTTTAAAAAAATTTTAAAATCAGTTGTATTTTTTATTTTGTCCATCCTACTTAAAGTTTCAGAAAAATCAAAAATGGTCAAGTTCAAATTTCGACTTTTTCACCTGCGTAGATTACGTTTTTCATCTATAGTGAAATCAAAATTATTTATGCATTTCAATTACAGATGAGTTGCACTGAATTTGGAAATTTTATTAAGCAAAAAGATAAGTCTAACAAAAAATTGATCGAAGCAGCATATTCGAACAAAAAATATAAATATAAAGCTTTTATAAATATTTGGTTCATTAAACTATTTGGTTACCATTTATAAAATTTTTAACTATGTTATTATATGTTATTTGGTCAATTGAAGTAAGATATTTTTTTAATATATTTATTTTGTTTATATGGTTATCGTTTTTTCCAATTAACTCATAAAATGATTAAAATATATGAGTAAAAAAATTCTTTTAATTATTTTATTTCAAAATATATTATGTATACGCTTTTGGCAAAATTCAAAGGTGTTAAGCTTACTTCTAAAAGCAATTGAATCTTTATTAACTAATGCTTTATTACTTATTATCACAATAGATGGTTCTAAAATGTATGAGTATAAACTAATAAATACGTATTTTGATACTTTAACATTAATTATTTTTTTCTAATTTAAATTTTCATTAAAAGCCTAATCTGGTTAATTCAGAGCTTTTTGATACTCCTAATGATGACATCTCTTTTAAATGATTCATTCTTGTTGCGTAGTTTGTTAGAGATCCATTTGAATGAGAAGGTTGTGTCCATGGAAAAACAGCGGCCAATCGTGGAACTGGTCGCAATACTGTTTGTCATTTATTTGTTACAGATTGAACTTGATACTTTGGTTGAGAATTATTATCTAAAGAACTGAAAATAAAATAAGAAATTGATTGAATTTAATTGACACAGGATATTTATAATATATGAAAATAAAATTTAATGAAAAGCAAGACTGGATTTCAATTAGCTGCTTAATTGTGCTAAACTATTAAATCTAAATTTGATTTAAAAAAAACAATTTATTTATTAACTTCAACACTTTAAATTTTAACTAATAAAATGATTTCGAACTTGATTTGATTAAGTTGTCAGATGTTGACAATAATATCAATATCTGTTTAATCATTTAGAAAAAAATGTGTGAGCCTCATCCACATAAACTCACGTTTGAAGTGAAACTTCTTTAGATGTAAATGTTGTTCTAATATTGAATTATTTTTATAGTGTCAAATATATAAAACAATTTATTTTGGGCCGATTGTATGAACGCGAATAGAATAAATATCCTTTAATTCAACGTCATTGGTATTGTCTGAATCACGATAGAATAAAAAATGTAACCGAGGAATTTATTATATTTTCTGTTTTATCTGCTGTTTTCTTGTACGTGCATAATACGATTTATTTTTTCTTAACAAGCCCATAGCAGGATAATTTTGTTTTGAATTTGTGATTATTTTTCAACTTAAATTTGTGCGTTTGTAAAATTGATTTTTTGATCTTATATATTAATACGTTAAAAAAAAAAACTTTGGCTTTTTTATTCGAATTTTGATTAATTTCAAATTTTCAGTGCTAACTGATATTACTGTAACTTAGGTTTAAAAGATTTTTGGGATTTTTCGGAACATAAATAAAAAAGTTATTATATACGAAAAACTTTTTATATACATATGCATTATAAGTTTACATACATACAAAAACGAAACGAAATTTAATTCTTAAAGTTTATCGTATTCGAAGAGTTAGAGTTGTTTGTTTTTATATGATAGATGAAATAAATGGTAATGTTGTGAATGAATGTTGTGAATGTAGAAATGATTGATGATTTAGAATTGAATGTGGTGAATGATGAAATAGAAATTCCCTTAGTAATTTTGAGAGATTCGCTCAAGTGTGCTTTGAAAGTCATTCCAGGTAACTTTGATTCGTATGTTTGTGGTGCTTTGGATATGAGTTGTCGTTTTTGTCATGCCAAACATATAAATTTAAAAGCCTTATATGTTTGAATAAAATATTTCCTTATACATATTTTAAAATTCATGTGTTGGCTAAACTTGTCAGATAGAATTGATTCGACGTGATAATGGTATGTGAGTTTATATTATTTTTCTTTGTTTTTTTTATTATCTTATATATTAATACGTTAAAAAAAACTTTCTGGAGCCTAAGGCTTTTTTTTCGAATTTTGATTTATTTCAAATTTTCAGTGCTAACTGATATTACTGTAACTTAGGTTTTAAAGATTTTTGGGATTTTTGGATCATAAATAAAAAAGTTATTATATACGAAAAACTTTTTATATACACTAGGAGGGCCCGGCGTGCTTCGCTACGCTTATAAATAAAGTTTTTGCGTAGACATTTTGTTGACGTAGAAGCAATGATTTCAAAAAGTGGTAATGAGAAATGCTAGCATATAATTTTTAATTTTTCTTTTTAAATATAAGAATGAAAAATAATCAGAACTCTAGCTGATCAGTTCGGATATATGAAAAATTAGCGATCAAATAAGCTTACTTGAAAACTAAATTAATAGTAAAATAAAAAATAAATATTATTTTAATATAATTAATTTAAGTAATAATATAATTTTTAATTTATAGTAATTTTTTTAATCAAATTTTTTTTTAAAATTTATAATTAAATTTATTTAATAGAAAAATAAAAGAAAAAGTATAGACTTTTTTCCTTAAACGTCAAATTTTAAACGTCAAAATTTATGCATGTAAAATAATCAAAATTGATTGATTTTCCCTGCAAATTTGGTTATTTTGATTGCTATTAAAAGTGTTTTAAAAGTGAATTTTTCAAAAATATAATTAATTAGATTGTTAATTGTGTTGTGCTCTTAAGTTTTTTATGCATTAGGGATACTGAAATAATTAAAATCCCATTAAAATATGGAAATTAAATCAACCTTCATTTCTTCAGAAATGAAGGTTCATTTAATTTCTTATTATTATTTATAATTATTTATTATTTACTTAAATTATTTACAAAAAACAAACAATATCAAATACTTTAGTTTAGTGTAAAATAACAATAAAAAAAGTTCAGAGATAATATTAAATAAAATTGGTAATTAAATAAAATTGGTAAAATCTAATAAAATTATGCATGTGAGCAATTTCTCGAAAATTCAACAACGTTTTGACTTGACCCCTTTTAATTTTGATTATTTTTTGTTTATAGATAGTCTTTGATAAATAAAAAATACAAGTTCTCTTAGAATTTTTTTTTTCGACCAGGGGTCTTCACAGGGTGCCCCTCAATTTTTGTTATTTTGTGATGTGAGTGCATTTTGACGAGCGATTGTAGAAAAACTACTCAATCGATTTTCATAAATGATATGTCGTTGAATAGGTATTGGAACAAAGTTTTTAAAAATGTACACTGTTAATTTTTTGAAATAATTTTTAACGGTGTAACATAAGAAAAAAACGGTGTAACATAAGAAAAGATGGCGCTACACCTTTTTTTTTTTAAACTAAATTGAGGCTTATTTTATATCTAACTACTCGTGTAAGTTTAGGACATGCATTATTTTTTGTTTTAAAGATAAAATTCGTTGTGCACATGACTGTCGGGAATCAGTTTTTTTGTTCTGAAGGAAAATTATAAAAATGGCGTTATAAGCTAAGAGATTTTTTTTTATGTTAAATATCAAATATTTTATTATTTGATGAACTTTTTAAAATATTATAAAAATTATATATGTAGTACAATAAATAAAATAAATACACTTGTTAAAAATGATTTACTTATTTTACAAACAAAAGTTTCTTTTGAATAGGAAAACACTTCTGCAATTATTTTCTTTGTATTAAATAGCATAAAAAAATGAATTGTTTATTTACCACTTTTAATAATCACTTGTCACTCTTATAAAAAATTATTTGACAGTCTCGACTGCAAACAAAAAAGCCGTATAAATAACTAAATCTATTTAGGAACTTTTGACTGGAGAAGCATTATGTTCGTTTTATGTTATTATGGTCATAAAGTAAAAGATTGTATTTTAACATTAAATTACAAATATTTTATTATTGAATAAACTTTTTAAAATATCATACAAATTATGTATGTAGGTTAAAGAAAATAAATAAAGTTATTAAAAATTATTTACTTATTTTACATTCAAAAGTTTCTTTTGAGTTGGAAAACATTTTTGCAATTATTGTCTTAGTATTTAATGGTACAAAAGAATGAAATTTTCGATTTTGTAGTTTTGTTTTGTTAATTGATATTCATTTTTATCGGCGTATCCAAAGTTCATGGTAGATTCCCATTTTAAAGCCCATTCGAAAAGTTTTTTTGGTGTTTAAATAATATCTCTGTTCCCCTACTATAACGGTGTGCAGCATGCTTCAGTGTACCACCAATCCCATCGCAAGGTCCCTTTCCATGGCTGGTAGCATGAAAATGCCATTGTGCATCAACCTTAAAGTCTTTTTTATGGTGGCATAAGTTAATTAGGTTATGTTTATTTTTGTATTGAAAAGGTGCACCGTCGGTGTTATAAATTATTTTCCTAATATTAGAATTTATATGCGTTCTGATGAATTCAATAAGTTTTGTCATGAAAAGATAGACTGTAGTTCTGTTGTGATCGTTTATATTCGAAGTGAGTATAACACTTCGGTGCTGTATATATTCCCTTGCGGCACTTTTAAAATAAATGACAAATGGATGAATAGTAGCTTGTGAATTATTATAATGATAGCCTTGAGCCGAATCCTGAATTATGAAGGTGTAGTCTTCAGAAAAATCCCTTTGAACGAAGCACTCCCCTGGTTCTAATTTTTTTTCTTTCTTCAATGAATGTAGATTGCTGTTTAGCTATAAAGTTGGGTGGTATCAAAATTTGGAAACGGTAAACAAATTTTTTCATAAATTCTTCTACAGTTTCTATTAAAGTATCCAAATTGCATCGATCAGTGGTATTCCATTGTTGATATTTGACTTGAAGGATTCCTTTAACGTCAAAATCATTTAGTAATCTTTCTTTTTGTTGTTGATGTATGCCATGCTAGGCCATCTTTTAATTTTGTTTTCTCATGTAACACCGTTAAATAGGATTAAAAAACTAACAATGCACAATTTCAAAAATTTCTTTTTAACACCTATTCAACGACATATCATTTATGAAAATCAATTAATCAGTTTTTCTACAGTCGTTCGTCAAAATGATTTCTACATGATAAACTTACAAAAATTCAAGGGCACCCAGTGAAGGCCCCTGGTGAAAAAAAAAATTCTATGAGAAGTCGTACTTTTCATTTATCAAAGGCTATCTATAAACAAAAAATAAACCAAATTAAAAAGGGTCGAGTCAAAATGTCGCAAAATTTTGCTGAACTTGACTGAAATCGCTCATATTTTCTTTATTGTACATATATAATTTTTATAATATTTTAAAAAGTTCATTTAATAATAAAATATTTGACATTTAACATAAAAAATAATCTCTTAGTTTATAACGCCATTTTTATAATTTTCCATCAGAACAAAAAAAACTGATTCCCGACAGTCATATGCACAACGAATTTTATCTTAAAAACAAAAAATAATACATTTCCTAAACTTTCACAAGTAGTTAGATATAAAATAAGCCTCAATTTATTTAAAAAAAAAAAGGTGTAGCGCCATTTTTTCTTATGTTACACCGTTTTTTTCTTATGTTACACCGTTAAAAATTATTTCAAAAAATTAGCACTGTACATTTTTAAAAATTTTGTTCTAATACCTATTTAACGACATATCATTTATGAAAATCGATTGAGTAGTTTTTCTACAATCGCTCGTCAAAATGCACTCACATCACAAAATAACAAAAAATTGAGGGGCACCCTGTGAAGACCCCTGGTCGAAAAAAAAAATTCTAAGAGAACTTATATTTTTTAATTATGAAAGACTATCTATAAACAAAATATAATCAAAATTAAAAGGGGTCAAGTCAAGTCAAGGGTTGAATCGATGGAGAAGAAAATTGATCAAATTATAGAATCGCAGCAGTTTATCTCTAATCGACTGGATGATATGAACCGAAAATTCCCCGAAGTGGTTGCTGAAAATAAAGCTCTTCGCAAAGATGTTAATTGCGCACAACAAGAAATTTATTTACTTCAAAATCGAGTTTACTATTTGGGTAATTCTCTTGAAAAGGTACATTTTATGTCTTCATAACAATACGTCTGTATGTTTAGATTTTTCTGAAATATTTTGCATTTATATTTGCCATAATAATAGGCTAATTACACCAAGATACTTTAGTATGTAATTAAAATTAAATTTAGTAATTTTTTCTTTATCACAATATGTCAAACCTCACCTCCGGGACCTGTCCCTCCCCTATGTTGTCATACACTTTCTTTTTTTATTCATATATATTTAAAAAATATTTTATTTACTTTATAATCCTGAATTTTACATATAAAATTAGTTATTTAAAACATAGTTCTCTTTAAATTTTGAAATAAACAACTAATACATCAGCAAAAAGTTTTGTCTTCAGAACTTTTCTCACCTCCGTGAATATATAAAAAAGTTGCTACAAACTGCCACTAGAAGGTAGTGATGTCCTGAGCACCTGGTATCCTGAGAAGCCACTGTTAGCCATTTTGTTTTAGTGAGCAAAGCAAATTGGAAGAAGATAGCTGGTATGAGTTTTGATTAAAGTTCATTGTGAAATCCATGAATGGTAATACATAATCCTCACCTCCGTGAAACTCCAAAACAGGTAAGGATATATTCAAGTAATAATTTTAATATTATATTCACTTTTGTTGAAGTGAATATTGTTTAATATTAAATTTGAAATTTTAGAATTTTATCACATTTGGAGTAAAATGTTGTGTAAATATAATATTTTTCACCTCCGTGATCCTCACCTCCGTGAATGATTTACAACTTATTGTTCACGGAGGTGCAGAATAATTTTTTTAAGTGTTACCATAAATGAAGCTGAATTGCCTTATGTAAGAAGAATGTAAATATATAAATAAATTAAGAAAAAACAATAATCAATTTCTGTGAACTTTACAACTTGAAAATGCACTGTTCTGTGAGAATGACCCATTTAGAAGTTATTGTTATGGCAAAAGAACAAGAAAAATACAACAGTTTTGTTTCTATTTCTATAATTCCTGTATCCAAAAATGAGCAAAAAGGTAATTTAAAGGATACAGTTACAATATTTGGGGAACTGATTAATGCAGAATTTAAAAGGGAAGATATTCAAGATATTTATCAAATTGTAAATAAAGAAAATAAAACAAGCAGCATTGTGGTAAAGTTTACAAATATCAAGCTCAAAATTGATCTTTTATAAAAAAATAATCCAAAATCAAAGGAAAACTTCAAAAATAAATCGCTCAGCAGTTGGTTACCTAACCGAGCCAACAAATTTAAATAGGATATTTGTAAATAATTATTAAACGAAATTCTACTATGAGCTATTTACATCTGCTAAATCTACAAAAATGGAGAAAAAATATAAATATCTTTGGTTTGATTCAAACGCTAAAAAATGTACTCTCACTTTTACCACTTTTTCTTCCAGAAAAAAAAATGTTTAATTAGCTCGTAATGTAAAACGAAAGTTTCCCAAGTATATAATTTCTCGTTTTAAAAATAAAATTTTTACAAAATTTTCATTTCCGTTTTTTTTTCAATTTTTTTTTAACCAATGCAGTGAACTCAACCCACCGGAATATTTTTATTATTTAATGGAAATTTTCGGCAAATTGAAATTTTTAAAAATTATTTGAACAAAATTAACCAATACAATTACTTCGGTCTGAAAGACCTAAGTATTACATTCATGAGCTCAAAGGGAAATTCTTACCCCCACTTTTTTTGGCATTTCTCGACGTTTTAGGACCTACTGATTCTAAATAAGCAAAAAAAAAAATGTATGTCTGTCTGTAGGCCGGCCGTCATTACCTACACTGCAGGGTAAACGACTGGAGGGATTTCAAAATTTATTTTTTCTAAAAATAGGTATTCACAAGGGACAGGTCCGAAAGGACACTGTGTTTGATAACTGTACCGTAAGTGTGTCAAAAAAACCATTATGTGTGTCAAAAATAGCATATTTTCATATTTTTGGCTTAAAAAACGTTCATTTTAAGTGATTACGAGTAGGAACATTAAATTTGGAGAAATCTTGATGGTCGGGATTGGTATGTCAGATCAAAAACTTAATTATTGCATTATAAGTTTGTCAAAAAAATGTTGTCAAGTGTGTCAAAAGATAGATTTTTATTTATTTTTTTGCCCAATTTTTTGGAAAAAAAATAAAATTAATTGTTTGTTTGAAATGAAGTTTTATTATTATTATTGAGAATTATGGCATTATAAGTTTGTCAAAAAAATGTTGTCAAATGTGTCAAAAGAAAGATTTTTATTTATTTTTTTACCCAACTTTTTGGAAAAAAATAAAATTGTTTGTTTGAAATGAAATTTTATTATTATTATTAAGAATTATGGCATTATAAGTTTGTCAAAAAAATATTGTCAAGTGTGTCAAAAGAAAGGTTTTTATTTATTTTTTACCCAGCTTTTTTAGAAAAAAATAAAATTAATAGTTTGTATGACATGATATTTTATTATTATTATAGACAATTATGGCATTATAAATTTGTCAAAAAAATAATGTCAAGTGTGTCAAAAAAGGATTTCATTTATTTTTTTAGCAAATTTCTTGGAAAAAAAAATGTAGCTGTTTTTATGACGTAAATGTAATTTAAAATGAAAGTGGACATGAAAATTTTTGTATTTGTTATAGTTTTTGAAATATTTTTGGAATTTTGAAAAAGTTTGTATTTTTGATTTTGTAATAATTTTTGCAATATTTTTAGAATTTCAGCAAAAGTTTTAATTTTTGATTTTGTAAGAATTTTTGGAATATTTTTAGAATTTTGAAAAATTTTTAATTTTTGATATTATTATAATATTTGGAATTTTAAAAAATTTTCAATTTTTGATTTTGTAATAATTTTTGCAATATTTTTAGAATTTTGGAAAAAGTTTGAATTTTTAAGAATTTTTGGATTATTATTGGAATTTTAAAAAAATTTAAATATTTGATTTTATTCTAGTTTTTGGAATATTTTTGGAATTTTGAAAAAGTTTGATTTTATTTAATTTAACAATATTTTTGGAATTTTGATTATAATTTTCCGGCAACGTATTTATGTTTCGTGTTAGTTTTGTAATAAATTTTTAAACAGAGATAAAAAATACTTGTACTTTAACAAAGAGTTATGTTTGATATACATCGCTGCCCAAAACTAAAAACCATGTCCTCATAAAATTTTTTTGCCGAAAACTATATCAAAATCCTTAACCCAGACCGAAGTCTTGATATTTTAGAGCTGTGAGATTTCAGCCCCTCCATATTTTACTCTTGAAATTGAAAAAGACAATATGTTATATATTTTGGATTTGACCATATCAAAGAATAATAACAATTTTGAGTTTAAAATTTATAAAAAACCTACAACAACTGATATTACAATTAACTAAATTTAAAATAATTTACTGATATATAATAGTTATGCTATTGAAAGAGTGTATGAATATGCTTATTTAGGTGTTGTAATAGATTGCAAACTCACTTGGAGCAGCAATATAGCAAATTTAAAAAATATTATCAATGTTATTTGTTTTGTTTTAAGTAAAATGACAAGTCTTTTTCCTCAAAAAATTATGTATATGATACTGAATGCTCATGTCATCAACAAATTGCGGTATCTTGCAATAATCTGGGGTACAGCATCTAAAAAATTAATAAACGAATTGCAAATTCTATTAAACAGAGCAATAAAAATTATCAAAAAAACACCCATGTTAACACCAACCATTTATTTGTGTTCTTCGAACTTATTTAAGATGACCAGCTTATTTTAAAACCAAAAGATGACATTTTTTTGTCAAAATATAACTTCCCCCCTCCCCCCCCCCCTTCCACATTCCATAGAAAATTAAAATTAAATTCAAAATTTTTTTTGAAATATTGAAAATGATTGCATGAAAAGAACATTTTTTCTTATTCATGCATATATTTGGATGACATGGACTTCTTTCAATAGGGTTTGATTGGACTCTCTTTTAAAATTTCTGTGCATGATTTTTTTGGTTAATTAAAAGAAACTGTGACTGACTTGTCTCAACACATATAATTGAAATTTGAGTCTTTTTAAATGTCCGTATATCATTACTTAATCAATAAAAATGCTGTTTCCACCGATGCGTTTGGTCCTGGTAGACCAAAGAGGAATTCTAATAAGTTTTGAAATTCCGGAATAAGTAATGCATTAATTAAAATGATTGAATATTTTGACCTATCGTTGGTCATGCTCAAATTGTATTTCATTCCCCATTAGATAAAAAGATGACAAAGATGCTCATTTTTGTAAAAGATGACAAAATGATGGCATTATTTTAAAAGATGGCAATCGTTTGTAAAAGATGACTGGCATCTTCAAAAGATGACGTCTAGGCACCTTAACTTATTACCAGTTTCAAAACTAATAAAATATGAAACTATTTATAAAAACTAAAGAACAACCTCATTAAGCATAACTTCTCTCTCAATAATGTTAGCAATAGACATATTATTACAAGAAATATCAATGATTTTAGTTTTGACTTTCGCAGAACTGTATTTTAGTATTGACTTTCGCAGAACTGTAGCTGGTCAGAAATCGGTTATTTATATTGGCTTGGAATATTTAACAATTTACCTAATGAAATAAAGCAGGAACGCAAGATTCAGATTTTTAAAGAAAATTTGAAATGTATTTTATATAATGAATTTAAAGCTGAATATTTAAATTTAGCATAAAACATTTTCTTAATGAGCAATTTCACGAAGATTCAACATCGTTTTGACTTGACCCCTTTTAATTTTGATTATTTTTTGTTTATAGATAGTCTTTGATAAATAAAAAATACAAGTTCTCTTAGAATTTTTTTTTTCGACCAGGGGTCTTCACAGGGTGCCCCTCAATTTTTGTTATTTTGTGATGTGAGTGCATTTTGACGAGCGATTGTAGAAAAACTACTCAATCGATTTTCATAAATGATATGTCGTTGAATAGGTATTAGAACAAAGTTTTTAAAAATGTACACTGTTAATTTTTTGAAATAATTTTTAACGGTGTAACATAAGAAAAAAATGGTGTAATTGAAAAAAAGATGGCACTAACTTTTTTTTTTTTTTTTTTTAAACTAAATTGAAGCTTATTTTATATCTAACAACTTGTGAAAGTTTAGGACTAGCATCATTTTTTGTTTTAGAGATAAAATTCATTGTGCATATGACTGTCGGCTTATAGATAGCCTTTGATAAATGAAAAATACGGCTTCAAGTAGAATTTTTTTAAATATAGACCAAAATAGACCAAATTAAAAAGGGTCGAGTCAAAATGTCGCAAAATTTTGCTGAACTTGCTTTTTAAAAAGTTCATTTAATAATAAAATATTTGATATTTAACATAAAAAAAAAATCTGAATCTAAAAATCGCCATTTTTATAATTTTTCTTCAGAACAAAAAAAAACTGATTCCCGACAGTCATATGCACAACGAATTTTATCTCTAAAACAAAAAATGATGCCAGTCCTAAACTTTCACAAGTTGATAGATATAAAATAAGCTTCAATTTAGTTTAAAAAAAAAAAAAAAAAAAAAAAGTTAGTGCCATCTTTTTTTCAATTACACCATTTTTTTCTTATGTTACACCGTTAAAAATTATTTCAAAAAATTAACAGTGTACATTTTTAAAAACTTTGTTCTAATACCTATTCAACGATATATCATTTATGAAAATCGATTGAGTAGTTTTTCTACAATCGCTCGTCAAAATGCACTCACATCACAAAATAACAAAAATTGAGGGGCACCCTGTGAAGACCCCTGGTCGAAAAAAAAAATTCTAAGAGAACTTGTATTTTTTATTTATCAAAGACTATCTATAAACAAAAAATAATCAAAATTAAAAGGGGTCAAGTCAAAACGATGTTGAATCTTCGTGAAATTGCTCTAATATATAATCTTCTTACTTTTTCAAATTGATTTCTAAAAAAAAAAAATTTTTAAAGGATGATTTTACAAAACCTAATCTTAACTGTTGATTGGTTCTTAGACAAGTTTTTTTAAACTCTTTAGAACCAGCTAGGTTAAAATACTTTGTATTATTATATATTATTCACAATATTAACAAAACTATTTGACAATATAAAACCTTGTTACACGATCAAATACATGTAAAAACATTCAAAAAAAGGTTATTATGTATACAAATAACTAATAAACATAACTATAATTATAATTACCGTTACATAGCGTAACAAAAGATTTAAACAGACACGTCGCTAAAGAAGTTTCACTTCAAAAATACTGTTTTGTCAAACAAAAAGTTGATTAAATTGATGTAGCAAGACTAAATATATTTTCCTACAAGAGATAAAAACATTGTTTTTTTCGTGTGTAAACGTTTGCTCACGAGACGTGCTAGCGGCGAGTGAGACTTGTTTACGAACGAAAAGCGTTTTTATCTCGCGTAGGAAATGCATTTTTTTCTATGATAGTATAAGGAATCGATATTTACTATAAATTATAAAGTTAGAAATCGACAACAAAACATTCAAAATTCATATTCTATTTTTTCATGGTTACGTTGTTTAAAATACTTTGTAAAATTATATGAAAAACCATAGCAACTTCAAATTGTTATTCTTATTACACTAGTGAAATAGACTTTTCATTTGTTATCATAGAAAAAAAACTGTTTTTCGAAATAATTGTGTAAAAATTATATTGTTAATAATATCTGACAACTAAATTTTATCAATTGGACGATTTTGCGAAATCAAATGTGGATTTAGCAGTTTAGTACAGTTTAGCAGATTAATTAAAACAAAGCCTTCGAATGCTGTTTTATACTAAATACAAAATTTTGAATAAACATTAGTAGGAATAAAAGATAAATTTTATAAATTAAAAATTGACAACACTTCTTATTATTTCGCTAATATACTTAATTAGCAAAATAATAACAAGTGTTGTCAATTTTTTTAATTTATATTAAAATGTTTCGCCAAGTGCTGACAGTCGACAACATTGAATTTTAGATAAATTTTAGTTTAATAAAACATCGATTTACTTTTTATAATATAAATCCGAGCTGTGCTCCCGATGATTGTATGGAAAAGATGAAATGTTTTCATTTTGCTGAAAATACAACTCACTGATAGCGTGAAATCTTTTTTTATTTACTTCTGAAAGGGAAGAATTGTATGTATGATTTTCTATAAAAGGTGATTTTGATCGTTTATCATAAAAATTTATATTATAATTTTGATTGAATTGAGTTTTATCCATGAAATCTGTAATATTTATGTGATGTGAAGTTGTATGTTTTCTTAAATATGATATTTTGTTGAAAATCTTGCCACATACGTTACAAGCGAAATTACTTTCTACTAGATGTTTAGAAGAGTATTCCTCATTTGTATCAAAGTCATTAGAAACTTTTATTGATTTATTTTCTACTCGTGGTTCATTTGATATGTAAGTCTGTTTCCCGATAATGTTATTAGCTTTCCTATCAGTAGCATGAATTGTATCATTTATAGTTGGCGATGTGGTTGTAGTTGATATAGTTCGGGGCTTATGCCAACGACGATGTGATGCTAAATTTGCAGGGCAGTTGAATATTTTTTCACATTCGGAACATTTGTACTCAATATGAACTATTCGAGAGCACCGATGTTGTGCTAAACGAAATGCATCTTCATAAAGTGTTCTACATAGTTGACAAATATATGATCCAATTCTATTATCAATTCTTGATAAAGTTTCTTTAGCCTCATCAGTGACTTCAACGATATTGAAAGCCGGATCTATATCGCCCTAAAAACGAAATAAAAAATGGTTTTAATGTTTAGTTTTCAATTGTATATATATATATATATATATATATATATATATATATATATATATATATATATATATATATATATATATATATATATATATATATATACATATATATATATATATATATATATATATATATATATATATATATATATCAGTGTTGCAAAACGAAAAAAAAATTCGTAACGTTATGCGTTTCGTTTTTATAACAGTTTATTTATTTTTTCGGTACGTTATTTCGTTATGAAACAGAAAAATATTATATTTTAGTAAGTTATAACGTTATAATTACGTTATTTTAAAATTAAAAGTAATGTTTAAAAGATTAGTTTTAAACATTACATTTAATTTTAAAATAATGTAACTATAACAATATACTTAATAATGTATAAAAATCGAAAATCTCTAATGAACAATTATAAAACTATTAATTTTAAAAAATCATAGTGAAATAAACCTAAATAATTAAATACATTAAAAAAATTTGACTCATTTCAAATTCTTTAATTACGATACCTTTTATTATTCACTATTGTTATATTTAAAAAACAATTAAAAAACAATAATTTTAAAATTTTTAAGTATATATATTTTTTATAATTCACACTATGTACTATAGTTTCGATCTCGTGGAAATCATCAACGGGCGTAGATATGTAACTGACGTAATTAAAATTAAAGAATTATACAATGGATTATTCACGACACTCCGACGAACATTTTGAAATCATTTCATATTAAAAATCTTATCAGGAGTTTTCACAAATCTGATAGTTTGTTTATAACTATTAGAGTTGCTTTTAATAGATGTTCAGATTGATTTCTCGGCCAGCATAAAAATATTCTTTCTTAAAATTATTCAAAACACCTGTGATGCAGAAACGGCAACTACAGACTTGAAATTATTTAAAATAAACTTAAAATTGTACAAAATTTTAGAACTACCAAAATCTGTAGTTTAAGCGTCCGCAAAAATTGATAAAGAACAGATAAGTTGAATTTTATTCAACCGGTTTTTGCGTTTTGATTTTGCATACATAATTATAAAAAAAGTCACCCGAAAAACGAAATAGAATATTGACGTTATCGTTACGTTTTACGTTATTGTAACGTAATTTAATTTTTAAAACGTTATGAACGTAATTATTACTAATAAGGCTATTTCATTTCGTTATTCCGTTTTTGCGTTACGTTACGAGTAACGTTTTGCAACACTGATATATATATATATGTATATATATATATATATATATATATATATATATATATATATATATATATATATATATATATATATATATATATATATATATATATATATATATATATATATATATATATATATATATATATATATATATATATATATATATATATATATATATATATATATATATATATATATATATATATATATATATATATATATATATATATATATATATATATATATATATATATATATATATATATATATATATATATATATATATATATATATATATATATATATATATATGGTTATAGGGCTTGCAATACCGGCATATCGAATACCGAAATCCTGGAATACCGCATGATTTTATTTATAACGAAAAACCGGTTTTAGTTTTCCCAAACACCGGGTTTCCGGTATTGTCGATATATATTAAAATTTAGTATTTTCTTTTAGTTTAGTGTTAAACATAAATATACAGTCAGCTATTTACTTATTAACGGTATTAAACATGTATGCAATACAAAACTATGTCATACAAAAATTTTGTGTCCATACATACATTTAAATTTTATATCGTGCGTCACATAAGATGTGCGTCTGTTAATCTGTTGTCAATTTTGTTGTATTGTATTTTATTAATTGTGTATTTTATTTTATTAAAAAACAATAAAGGGTTTTCTGAAACCCAAAGAAGCTTTCGGTTGTCTTTTTAAAAAATAATATTTGTTAATGGACTATCATTGTATGTACATTTATCTCACATCGGTAAAATAAAAGCAATCAGCACCATTTAGCACCATATGTACGATTATTTTTAAATGCGATAAATTTATGCATTACATAATAATAAAAAATTGTGTAAACAACAAAAAATCGACGATAGTGTAACCTAAAAGCACATATTCACAATAAGTTTTGGTACTTGAGGCTTATCCGTTCATGTTTGCCTGGTGAAAGCTGTTTGGCAAACTCCTCAAAGATGGTTAAAACGATCAGTTTTTCTAAAAATGAATATATTGTTGGCATTAAAACAGATGCAGCTAGTGTGCAATTCAACTAGCATTGCTTGAGGTTCTGTTTAAGTACTACAAACGTAATGTTGATCGCAATATAATTTAAAAGCCTTAATGACCTCAACTATAGTTGTATATACAACATTATTCATTTGATGATAATGAATTTCACTATTTAAGCGTGGTCATATTATTAGCACTTAAATTAGTAGTAGAACCATCTTTGGTCCTTCTTTGTGCAGACGGCATTTTTGCATTTATGATAAACATGAGTTCAGGGCAACTGTGTAACGAGATTCAAATTGCATTATCTAAAAAAGCTAGTGAAATGCAGTCAAATTGTTCAATTTTACAATATTTGCATAAAGGTCATAAGGATAACCCACATGACCTAAATATTGAGCAACTGAAATTAAGTATTCTTCAATTAATAGT
Organism: Diogma glabrata; assembly: GCA_963693315.1. Lineage (NCBI taxonomy): Eukaryota > Metazoa > Arthropoda > Insecta > Diptera > Cylindrotomidae > Diogma > Diogma glabrata. Next base: position 160,717,804 of record OY856188.1, on the reverse strand, counting down.
AAGTATACGAAGTTTTTCATTTATACCAATTTGTACAGTACTGTACTCTGAATAAGTGAATCGAAAATAATGAGGAGAATTTCAGATCTCAGATATATAGCATTAAAGTTACTTGTGTTTAAGATAAGTAAAAAATTTACTTGGACAAGATTTTTGGATCTTTTTAAGGAGATGAAAATCATGTGATACGTCTTGTGAAATGTGTTTTTGCGGCAATCATGATGGGCTCTTGTGAAAGTAACAAATTTATTGTAAGAAATTTATTTTCATTAATATTTGATTTCTTAAGTTTTCTAATATTTTCGAAAATGTATGTTTCTTTTCTGAACCTATTACTTTGTGTTTTATGTGGCTTGGGGTGAAAATGAATTTTTTTGGAACCGCTCGAGTGTGGTGTGATATGAAAGGCTGACATTGTTTAAAAATATTACCACTTTTTCATATACAATTAAGAGTAATTTCTTTTTTTGTTCTGCCCCACACCTTGATTTCAAACGTTATCAATGAAAAAACGTAAGTCACTAGATCATAAATTGCTTAAAACTTTAACAAAAGAGAAGTGAGTTACTCATTTTTCATATTTTACTAACTTGGTCGTCTAGGAGTGGAAATAAATTAAAAAATGTTTAGAACCGGTCGAGCGAGGCATGTCAAATGATAGGGGATAATTTATGAGTTACATTCCAGATTCGAGATTCTAAGATTTTGACACATAATCGAAAATTTACTACCTAGACAGAAGTTGCTGCTATCATTCAGAAAACTATATTGAATTTTACTACAAATAAGTTAAAGTATGCTATAGTTACGGATGACGAGGATGAACTACTTGTTGTATCCTTCCCATTCATTTAACTTTCTTGACGTCCATAAAAGAATATCGTAATAAAATATCATATCAGATTCAGTTGGGATATAGTATGTCACAATTAAACGTATTTTTACTTCACCTATCACCAGCATATCATTTAAGCTTAAAACCACGAACTTATAAACTTGATCAACGTAAATCGGTTTCATTTAGCATCATAAATCAGCTCTGTGGGCTTATCTGGGCCTCGGTCCGTCAACCTTTGAAAATGAACAGTCGAGTGCGTTAGCACACCTGGCGATACATTATCTAGCAACATACTATTTACGATTTGGAATCCAAACATTGAATTTCTTTCATAAAGATTTCAAATTTTTTAAACAATACACAAAAAACAAATAAAATTAATAAAATATTCTTAACAGAAAAAACAACCTTTACAATTGCTTTAGCTTGTGTTCGATCGCAGTGAATACGTTTAGCATAATGTTGGTCATTAATCTCATGATGTTTTTAGCACGTTAGTGTGATTTATTTCTGATTATAAAGTTTCGATGGTTCTAATTTTCCCATTCGAAGAATTCAAATTTAAACCACACATTCAGATTTCAGGTAGATTTCATATAAAAATCTACCTATTGCAATGGGCTTCATCTCGGAATTTCGGAAAAATTTTTGTGCCAAACGACTATATATGATAAGCGGAGACGAAAAAATAAAAAAAAAAAAATTTATGTATATATATACACGATATGAGATATAACGAAAACGACCGGCACTCTCACGGTCGCATTTGTTAAGGGAGATCAAAAAAATTTTCTGTACATATGTGTTCTATTAATATCTCGGGCGAGTTCGAGAATCAGCAAAATCCGACACGTGGTTAAGGAGCTAGAGCCTTTTTTCTAAAACAAATTGATTTTTTAAAACCGTTATAACGGCCGTTTGGATACTAATATTTTTAAAAAATTAACGAATTTAGAATTTTTTGAATCCTTTTTATCAATTTGTTTTAAAAATAGACCTTTGCAGTTAGAGGCTCCTGAGTGAGCGGCTCCAACGAAAAAATTTGCAAAAAAATTGATTTTTTTTTTAAACAACCGGCACTCTCACGGTCGCATTTGTAAAGCCAGATCAAAAAACCTTATCTTAAAATGTACGCTTTATTAATATGTTGAACAAATTCGTAAATCAGCCAAATCCGACACATTGTTAAGAAACTAGAGGCTTTATACTAGAAAAAAACTCCGTTTTCTAGATCCGTTATAACGGCCGTTTAATTTCTAATATTTTTAAAAACTTCATAAATTTAGAATCTTTAAAACCTTTTCAATCAGTTTCTTTAAAAAAAAAGACCTCTGCAGTTGGAGGTTTCTGAGTGAACGGCTCCAACAAAAAAGCTTGTAAAACACAAAATGCAATTGAATCAACCGGCACTCTCACGGTCGCATTTGTGGAGCTAGATCAAAAAACCTTCCGTAAACATGTGTGTTTTATTAATATCTTGGACAAGTTCGTAAATCAGAAAAATCTGACACATGGTTAAATAACTAGGGGCTTTTACTAGGAAAAAAAATTCGTTTTTAATCCGTTATAACGGCCGTTTGGATACTAATATTTTTTAAAACTTCATAAATTTAGAACCTGTGGAAACATTTTAATCCGTTTCTTTTAAATATAAACCTCTGCAGTTTGAGGTTTTTGACTTGTTGGCTTCAACAAAAAAGTTTGCAACAATGAAAAAAAAAAAAGGTTTGAATAGAAGAAATTAATTTTTTTTCTTAGAAATAAACTATTTTGATATTTTGCAGTAATTGGACGACATATGATATAGCGTAGGCTTGTGTCATAAATTGTCACACACATTTTCTGTGGTAGATTTGATATTTTTTTGTTGCAAAATTGGATAGATATAGTTCTGCTTATATGTAGCTAATTTTCTTTTTAAAATTTGTTCGATATCTGTTTTAAATTAGTTTGTGTTGTTTAAACTAATCTGATACATCAGATTCTACTGGCACACAAAACTGTCTGATCTCGAAATCTACCTATTTCTAGCGGATATACGTGCCGCTTGGACTTTTTTTAGCAAATGGGATTTAATTTTTTGGTGATGAGATGATGATCTGCCATCTAAGTAAACAGTAAAATAAAAATTACGACATTGCTAGTAGGAAAGTTATAAGCTGATATAGGTTTAACTTTTTAGTGGTAAATTGAAGCAGACAATAATCTAACTTAAAATTGTATCAGTTAGATTTTTAGAGACCAACAAATTTTCCACAAAAATTATTTTTTCATGAAAACGGGACCAATCGCGTCCCGTACATAGTAACGTCGAGACACGGGACAGGCAACTGTAAAACTGGTCTGTCTTGTTCAAAATGGGGCGGCTGGCAACTCTATTAAAGGAGGACAGCGACTTGGGGAATGTAAAATCTTCTCTATTACATCTGTTCCAAATGAATGAGCTAAATTAAAGGAAAAATTGTCAATATTGATTTTAAACAACCGGTTAAACAACCGAGTCATGTATATATTTTTTGATCATCGCAATAACTCGGTTTGTTTTTTAACCAATAAATCTTCATGTAGTATAATCAATAATCATATTGATAAGAAAAAATATTTATGAAAAATATAATAATCACTTAGTTTGTCTTATAACCTAAGGTCGAATGAATAAAAAATATATTAGTACAGTTTTAATAGTTTGTTTTGCTGCTCAAAAACGGTCAAATATTAATTAAAACAAATTCATGCTTTTGAATTGAAAAATTTAGATTCAATCACAATTACAATCTGTTTTGATTATTAATTGTATATGGTAATTAAAATTTATAATCAAAAAAGAATTTTTATCCCAAAAACTTTATCCCAAATTGTCTATCAATTTTTGGTTCAATGTAATTTTTTGTATAAATAAAATGAAATCAGGTGTAGTTGATTTATACTAATTTTATTACATAGAAAATGTTTCCAACTCTCCAACGAAAAAATTTTATTTAAATTCATAAGAATATATAATTTAACCCTTACTTTTTTTCCTTTTTCATTTTTATTTAAATTGTTCTGATGTAAAACTAAAAAAGTCGGACAAGTGCGAATAAAATTCGCTCGCCAAGGGTTCCGTGAATGTAAAAGAACACATTATCAAAAATAAATGACATAAAGTTATGTTGTAAAGTCTTTATATCGCCAGACTATGGACGCATAACAGAATAAATGTTTAATCGTAAACGTCAATAGTAAATGTTGATCACATCTACATTGATCAAAAATGTTACTTGAGGTTAAATCTTATCCATAACTGTTTATGTTAGCTAAAGTATTTTAATAGTCTAAATTGGGAATATTTGTTCTATAAATCAGCGTCGAAATATAGGGTGGTATACATACACTTAAAAAAGCACTTTTTTCATCAATAACTAAAAAACTATGCATCGCAGAATTCTAAAAAATATTGCAATGTTTCTTAAATTAAGTGTTCTTTCAAATGACACTCCACTCGTTTGGTTCCAAAAAAGTTTTTTTTTGCTCTCCCCACACCCATCCCCTAAACACACAGAAATATAATTATTTGAGAGTTCGCTATAATTTTCGTTCAAAATATAGCAAACTTCCTGTCTCTATGAATTTTTTAAATTTTTTCTGTCAATCAGTGTCGAAACGTAGGGGGGTGAATGGTCTGGAATTTGCAAATTTTTTAGAATAACTCCAAAACGGTGTACCGGAAATTTCTAAAAAAAACTGCAATGTTTTGGAAATTTGATGTTCTTTCAAATGATACCACTCGCTTGGGTCAAACAAAATTTTTTTTTACCCCATTTACACCTATCCCCTAAACACACAGAAATATAATTATTTGAGAGTTCGTTATAATTTTCGTTCAAAATATAGCAAACTTCCTGTCTCTATGAATTTTTTAAATTTTTTCTGTCAATCAGTGTCGAAACGTATGGGGGGGGGGGGAACGGTCTGGAATGTGCACATTTTTTAGAATAACTCCGAAACAGTGTACCACAAAATTCTAAAAAAAATTGCAATATTTTGGAAATTTGGTGCTCTTTCAAATGATGACTGCTATTTCAAATGCTATTTCAAATGACCCACTCGCTTGGGTCAAAAAAAGTTTTTTTTTACCCCGCTCACACCCATCCCCTAAACACACAGAAATATAATTATTTGAGAGTTCGCTATAATTTTCGTTCAAAATATAGCAAATTTCCTCTCTCAGTGAATTTTTTCAATTTTTTCTGTCAATCAGTGTCGAAACGTAGGGGGGGGAACGGTCTGGAATTTGCACATTTTTTAGAATAACTCAAAAACTGCGTACCACAAAATTCTAAAAAAAATTGTAAAGTTTCTGAAATTTGGAGCTCTTTCAAATGACACCCCACTCGCTTGGGTCAAAAAGTTTTTTTTCACCCTTCCCCACCCCAATCCCTTAAAAACACAAAAATATAATTATTTGAGAGTTCGCTATATTTTTCGTTCAGAGTTTATCAAACTTCCTGTCTCTATGAATTTTTTCAAATTTTTCTGTTAATTAGGCTCGAAATGCAAGGGGGGGGACCAACTTTTTGTGTCACTTTATTGATAATAATTCAAAAACTATGCATTGCAAAATTCTAAAAAAAATGGCCATATTTCTAAAATCAAGTGCTCTTTCAAATGACACCCCACATGACCTGGTTTTAAATGATGTTTTTACCCCTTAACATTCCCACCCCTTTAATAAATATAGTTATTAGTGTCTGCCACTTTTCTATATTTTTCATTAAAAACCTACTCAATTTTCTATCATTCCAAATATGTGTCAAGATTTTCGATGAGGTAGGGTCGGAGTTATTCGGGGCAATAAAACATCCCGAAAACGTCATTTTTCAAAATTATACAAAAAATGGTGAGGCGAAAAATTCCAAAATATATTTTTAAATAATGCTGAAATGAAGCCCTTTCATATGATACCCTACTCGTCTCGCTAAAAAAATGTATGTTTTCAAAGGCTTTACATCGTACCTCCTTAAAACAAACGAACACAACTTTATTTATTTTTTAACCCGCCATCTTGTGTGGATAGGTTAGTTTTATAAGCACCTCAAATTTTAAGTTCATTGGATTAATGGTTCACGAGATAATCGATATAATGTGAAAAACACGTTGTACTCTCACCAATAGTGTTCCGTATAAAAAACGGAACCCTAAAAACAACAAAAGAATTAATCAAAATAGTACATTATGATGCAAGGACGTAAAGCTAAAGTCCATGCGTCATATACTATTTTTTATTCGCCGCAAGCAAAATATTTAGAAAAAAATTGTTTATTCTAAATCAAAATTATAAATTTGCACAAATTTTTAAATAAAAATATGTTGAACAATTAACCTTTGACGAAATATTTGTTATTTTTTCCAAATTATTGTATAACCATGACAACAAATAATAACAATAATTTTAATTGGATTATGGAATGTTGTATTTAATGGTTGCTTTAATAAAAATTTCTATTTTTTTATAGAATTTAAACAAATACAAATGTTTATCACTTTTTTGGACGTAGCTATGACAACAAACTATATGGTTTAAAAGTGACACTTTACGGCCGCAAATCACAGTAATAAAGCACCACTTTAATATGTAGGCGAATAAATAAAGTCTTATTGGAATTGGATTAAAACTACTTTGTAGAAGGTTAGTGTAAGCTGTTTTGTATAACGCTTACTATGGTAGCTTTGGCCAAAGAGGTAATAAAGGGGCCTCCAAAGTTTCGTGTAAGTATAAAAGGTAATTTTTTTATATATTCTTCGGGATAGTATTAGAAGTCACGTCACCGATTTCCAGACACTTACTATCGTGCCTTAAACTATCCACCCTTAAACTTTATCAATTTGTTAAAATTTAAGGGTGTCTGGCAGAGGGTTACCACGATAGTAAGTGTCTGGCAATGGGTGACGTTCTAATACTACCCAGGTAAGCAGAAAGGATTGTTTTTCCATTGAGCCAAGCTTGTTTTAAGGTCGAACAATGTTGAGACGAGCTTTAAAATAAAAATGGTTGAATGTTGTTTCAACCATGTACCATTATTATTTTTACACATTGGAACAATATTTAAATACAATGCTGGGCCAATTCTAAAACAAACTAGTAGGGTAGATAATTTCTTAAAACTTTAATAAATTGAAATTCTTTTTCTAAGACTGGCAATTAACCGTCATTTCATCTTTTGGTTACACTGGAAAGAACATTTTCATTGCACCATATGTTTAAAACAAACGAAATGTCAACCTATTGGTCAGTTAAAAAATCAGCATTTGTTTGATATCTACTGACCACATTGTACAAGATACCTGACTTGCTAATTAATTTTTCTCATATTAACTGAAACGTTTTATCAAAGATTAGTAAAAAACACTGTAGGCTGTTGTTGTGATATCATTAAAAGAAAGATCAAAAATAAGATACTCCACCGAAAGTGATAAACCGGAGGTGATTTTATAAACATTACAAAAACTTTATGCACTATTGAATTTTTTGAGAACAATTAAACTCAAGTAAGTAAAGACGTAATTGGAATTTTTTCAATTCAAAGGTATGGTTTGAAGTTTCTCAGAAAAAACTCCACTTAACATCGTGTTTCGGTTGGGATTTGAACCTAGTTCGTCATGCACTATGCACTATGCACTATCTATGCACTATGTTTCAACCAAATTAAATCTCAGAAATGAGTGTTATTGAAGTTTCAAATGAACAGTTGACCAAGTCTCACTAACCTCTGAACTTTTTGTCAAATTTTGAAAATAACTCAGATCTTCGATATTCAAGTAAGTCCGTATGCAACTGCAGCTCATTTACATACCAAAGTTTCATCTAGATATCATGCGTTGGGGTAACACGTAGTTTTTTCACATTTTCTTCAAAACAACACGTAGTTTTTTCACATTTTCTTAAAAAACTCAAGAACTGAGATAGAAATTGTTTATACAAACGTCATTATAAATGGCTGACATGATGACAAACAATATGGAAGCTTCATGATCTTGATAGCATTATTTAATCTCATGATATTAGCAAAAGACGATTTTCAGTTTTTAGAAACCACTAAAAAACAAATGATTTAGCTTCGCTAGAAAAGGACTGGGCTCTAAGTTACGCCGAGATACATCGATTGCGACCATTTTCATTAAAATCGACCCATCCGTTCTTGAGAAAGCGTTGGGCAAAAATTTGTCTACATACAGTGATACATACATACATAGACACACACACACACACACACACACACATACAGACTGCGAGCTAAAAATAGTCTAAACAGCTTCAGGAGGTCATGAAACGTAAAGATATCATAAAAATTCCGATTTCGAAAATCGACACAAAAACAATAACTTCCCAACTTCGGGAAGTTAAAAACACGTAGTTTTTTCACATTTTGTTAAAAATCTCAAAAACTAAGTTTTTCAGTCTGGGCTAGTTGTAAATGCCTAGATTGAACCAAGATTCAGTTTATTATGTTACGCATTATTCACTAGTCTAATGTAGTGTAAATAGTGTAAACATGTTCAAATGATGAAGTTTTTCTCTAATTTTATATATGTGTGGTACCTAACTACTGTAGGAGTCCACAAACAAATATAATTGAACTACGCACGACAACTTTTAATTTCAATATCACGGCACCTTTTATTTAATAAAACACAATAACATTTGACAACTTCAATTTTAATTAATTTTATTTATTGGTTAAATTTAATAAAGTTTGACGGTTACGGATTGATTTCTGAATCCTGGATTTATTTTCAATTTGTAAAACCTTTCTCTGTAAAGTCTTTTACACAACTCAATTTTAACTACTTTTTTTTTTAAAATCAAATCAAAATCAATCTACAAAAATAATCTATAAAATCTACATTTGTTATATTTTTTGGAAGGGAGCGTAATGAACCGTTATTTATTTATATGTTTTAAAAATCGTTAAGCCAATCAAATTAAATTAAAGTATTAATCAATTCCCCTACAAAACAATCAAAGGTGAAAAACCCATCGTTCATTTACATTTACATTGTACAACAATTATGCGATTTTGCAGAATTGTTGAACAATCGTAATGTTGCTATTTAATTAATATTTCTATTTCGAAATATTAAATAAACAGCACTAAACGACTAAGTTTATTCACCCTTGACGATTTGGTTAAGAGATTGTGAATTTTGGTAAAATTTAGGATAACGGGTCATTACATCTCCCTGCCATCTAAAAGAAGAGAGGATATACCTCTATACCTAAAGGTATATCTTCTCGAAATATATCTATTAATTAAAACTTAACTTAACTTAAATTTTCAAATAAAATATCTAACAAATAAAATTATTATATGAATTTAATTTTTTTTCTTTTTTAAATACAATAACCTTAAAATTACATAATCAAAACCGCTTATTCTAGATTTGTGTAAAAAAAATTCTCTATGTACTTTCATTCATCTTTTTTTTTTTATTGATAGAAGATCATCTGTTTGTAATATAATTTAGCATATTAGTTTGCAATTCTAAACCTATGTATTATAAATTATAATAGTATATTAAAAATTTGTTGTTGGTTAGACTTTAGAGACAAATGTTCGTTATGTAATTGTTATTCTAAAAACTTTTTTTTTTTTTAATGAAACATGATATGATAGAAATGCATTTAAATTTAACGAAAAATTTTTTGTATTTCTTTGATAGAGTAATGATATCAGATATTTATTTTTTTTTTATAAACAAACTAGGTCACATTTTACAATCATACAACATTGAACTTGAAATTTTTATAAACATTGCCTTATTCTAGTTTTGTGTAGAAATTTACTCTACTTATGCATTTTATATGTAAAAGGTTTTATTAAATTATTTTTCGATGAATGATCATCTGTTTTTGTTTTATGAATTTTGCTTATTATAGGAATATGGACTTATTTGTTTTTGGCAAAAATATTTATTTAATCAAAAATTATATTGAAAAAAAAATTATAGAGAATTTGTAAAATTTTGTTTTATTATTTTGAAATAAGGTTTATGATATTTAGATAAACGAGAATTTGATTAATTCTCTTTTCTTTTTATTTTAAGGTTCTTTGAATTTAGGAGTTCGTGTCTATTGATTTCCTTGACCCTTAACTGTATATGTCGGTTCTGGATCGGGCAAAGCTTCTCAGTTCGATTGCCATATCCGACCTGTCTGTTAGATCTGTCTCATCCTTCCTAATTACTATTTCAGGTTGTTCGGGATTTGAATTATTATGGTGCTTTTCTAACCGTTTTTTGGTTCCAATGCGTTTTATACATATTACACGATAGAAGTATATGATCGCCACCAATATTACGATTAGTAATGCAATTGTGACTGCGATATGTATCACCTGTCCTTCGTTTCCTAAATAGTTTTGTTGTCTTACCCTAATTTCTTTTTCCCATCTTAATTTATTTTTGAAACTGTCCAGTTCCATGCTATTTTTGTTCCACAATTGGCTAGACTTATCGCTGTTCGTCAATAACACCGCAGATTTAGTTCTATTCTCATTTGTGTCTTCATGTGTCTCTATTCTAGTCAATATCTGAGCCCGCATGTGTTTGCTTGCCGTCTTGAAGTGTGTATTCACCTCGTTTGCTTTCTCGTAGGGTAGCATAATGTTGTCCAACCTAACTTTGCAGTCGGTGTTGATTTGTAAGATACTGGATCTATTGACTAATAACGTTTGAGTTTCCCCAAGGTTTGTTTCAATTTCCAGTGCGAAAGTGCGTGTAGGTAATATTAACCAGTTGTTTGGTTTTCTTAGTTTATGAACAATATCTACTTCTGAGGGCCATACCTTGACTTTGCATTTATCACGTGCCACGGCGTAGTGATCGTAGAGGTTGGTTAAGCAACTGAACTCGGAACTCAATATTATTGGATATTTGTTCTCACAAATATTCCAAGTATAATTTTTGGTCATTATAATCCTACAGTTGTTTAAGTCTGTGCTTTCCATTATGATGAAGCTGTGTGGCTCGGATGACACTGTCAGTGTTTTGTCTTCAATGTCGAAGCTCATCATTGTGCCGTTCACGTTTATCGGGGTAATGTGTATTAAATAATTTGTGAAGATTAAGTTTTCTACCAAAGGTATATCTATTTTCACAATTATTTTGTCATTTCCCAGGGCAACGTGGATTTCCATCAGTTGTTGTAACTGAATGGTTTGTAATAGAAATCCAGGGAAATTGTTAAACCTTGTTATGTTTATTAGTTTCTCTTCGATAAACCTCCAATCAAGTAGTGCAGGGTGTATTTTGCCAGTAAGTATTTGGTTAATTACTGAAATCAGTTCCGCCTGTTTGTGTTGCCATTCTGAGATTTTTAAAATTGTAAATGTCATAATTTCCTCTATCATTATCATCTGCTCCAGTTCATTAGCCCTATCATTAAGGTTTTTGAGGTATTCCTGTTCGAGATTGTCGACTTTGGTATCTAACAAAGCTATTTGAGTTTCCATGTCCGTGAGAGCTGATTTAGTCCAGTTTAAATTATTTTTTAGAAGTGTCGTCTGCTGTTCCATAAGATCTATTGTTTTTATATTTGTGTTATCGAGATCGTTCAGTTTGTGAAAAATTTTGTCTGAGTCTGTGTTATCCATGGTTCCGAACAGAGTTTTCGAGAGGCTCCCTATTAAATTGATAGCTCCTCGTTTGCGTCGTTTAAGTTGTGATTGAAAATAGAAATTGATTGTTCCGTCTAAAATCGTAATTTGGCTAGTGATATATTCGATTTCTTGGATAAAACTTAAGCAATTGGCAACAAATATATCTTCTCTAGGTTCACAGAGTGGTTTTAATTTATTCTGACAGAAAAGAGTAAATTCCCTTAGACCTTGGCTATCCGGTTTTGTAACATAAGTGATTATGGACCATTTATTTTTATAAAAAAGTGACTTCCCAATGCTTTCAAACAGAACACCGTTGGTTTCTATCGGATCCAGTGATATTACTTGTTTTTCGTTTTGATGAGTGTAAGCGACGTAAGTAGTATTAGTATGGTAAGGTACCTCATCTTGGTCTCTGAAACATTGGTAGGACCATCGATTAGTTTGAGCCTTAAAAATTTTCGTTAAAATTTAATTTTTGAAATGTAAGTGAATTTAAACTAATTTCCTTAAATGTAAGTAAATTTAAATGATATGTGGTTAAATAAAAATTTTATGCTAAGTTTGCGAGTTTTAGTCTATTATTGTGGACTTTTTTTATCTTATTACCCACTTTTATTGATGTTGTTACCTCACCATCTATTCCAACAACTTCGTAGGGGCCTATCCATTGTTTGGTGGCGCTCCCTTGCATTTTCGGGTTTAACAGATATACCTGATCTCCCACAATGAAATTCTTTTCATTTGTATACCTATCGTAGTATTTCTTGTTTATTAATTTGCTTTTTATAAGATTTTCCTTAGCAATCTGATACGTTCGTCTAAGCTTGTTCTGTAGTTCAAAGTAGTAGTTGTCAGTTGTGTAGACAGGAAGAGGCGCTCGTGTTATACTCGATGGTAAGTCGGCTGTAAACCCAAAAAGTATGTCCATAGGTGTTAATTTCGTGGAGGAGTTTATCGTATTATTTCTCACGAATACGGCTTGTCGTAAATGTTGGTCCCAGTCCAACATTTTGTTGCAAAAACATTTTAGATAGTCTTTTAATGGTCTGTGACTTCGTTCTAGAATCCCGTTGGCCTGCGGATGGTAGGCTGTCGTTTCCAATTTTTTTATTCCCAGGAATTTACTTACTTTTTTAAAAATATCTGATGTAAAATTCGTCCCTTGGTCCGTTATTAGGGTCTTAGGAATACGATAACGGGAAATAATCTCATCAAAAAAAGTTCTGGCGACGGTGTTTGCATCTATGCTCTGCATGGGGTAGCAATCGAAGAAACGACTAAGGTCGTCCTGGAAGGTTAGAATGTACTTGTTTCCGCGAGGTGTGACTTCCAACGGACCCACAATATCGAGGTATACCTTGTCGAATGGTTTCTCCGCATTTTCAGATACTACCATTGGCATTTTTGTTAGTTTGGTGGATTTTATTTCTTGACATAACTTGCATTTTCCTATGTAGTTTACAATATCCTTTTTCATCCCTTCCCAGTAAAATTGTCGTTTCGCTCTAATTAGTGTTTTTTTTATTCCTAAATGTCCTCCTAATGGGTGATCATGTAGATCACGCAAGACTTTCTTGATTTCGTCTTCTGTTTTTAGTGTTATGATATTTTCGCGTTCCTTGTGTTTTTCGGCCTTGTCTTGAATATCTTCCTCATCTTTGGATGCAGGATATTCGATGTTCCGTATAACTTCGTCTAGGTCATGGATGGTATCTCTTTGACTTGGATTGTACTCTGAATTTAGCGTGGGAGGTTCTATAGAGATTACTGGTGGTGTAATTGCTTCGTCGTTCCGATTAGCAATCTTTGCTTGGTTACGTGTGACCACTCGGAGGGTCGTATCATGCTTTTCCTGGTTATATTCATTCAGAGAATTTGGTGGTATTCTACTAAGACCATCTGCTATAACATTAGATTTTCCCGGTTTGTATTCTACGGCGTAATCGTAGTCAAATAATTTTAGCTGTAACCTTAATAAACGTGATGACGGGTCCTTAAGTTTGAGCATTCCCTTTAACGGTTTGTGATCGGTAAAAACGGTGAAGTGTCTGCCATAGAGGTAACACCTGAATACCTTGACCGCCCATACAATAGCTAGTAACTCTCTCTCAATCGTGGAATAGTTCTTTTCGGCATTGTTTAAACAACGGCTAGCATAGCAAACTGGTTTATCTTCCCCTGGTGTTCCTTGTGAAAGCACTGCTCCTAAGGCCTCCTTACTTGCGTCAGTGGTTAGAAAAAATTGTTTTGAAAAATCAGGGTAGATGAGCAAAGGTGGTGCAACTAAATTTTCTTTTATTTTATTAAATGATTTTTGACAGCTTTCCGTCCATTTTATTGCTCCCTTTTTTGCATTTCTCAAGAGCTTGTTGATAGGAAGGGCCCATTCGGCTAGTTTTGGAATAAACTTCCGGTAGTAGCTTACGAAACCTAAGAATGACTGAACCTGCCGCAACGTTCTTGGTTGAGGATAATTTTTTATTATATCTGTCCTGCTCGGATCGGGTTTTACGCCATCTTGGCCGCAAATATGCCCTAAGTAACTTACCTCTTCTCTTAGTAGTTTCGTTTTTTCTGGTTGGAGCTTTAGATTAGCTTCTCTGATTCGACTGAAAACTTGTCTTAATTTTTTGTTATGATCCTTTACATCCCTACCGTAGACTATTATATCGTCTAGATAAACAAAGCAAATAAGTCCATTCAATCCTGTCAGTGCGTGGTTCATCAACCTTTGGAAGGTGGCAGGCGCGTTTGAAAGACCAAACGGCATTCGTTTAAATTCGAAATGACCAGTGTTGCTACTGAACGCAGTTTTTTCCCTGTCGTTTAGATTTATGGCAATTTGGTGGTAACCACTCGCTAAATCGAGCGTAGAAAAGTATCGGGCATTCCCCAGTTGATCCAAAATCTCTTCTATTCTGGGTAACGGAAACACGTCTCCAATGGTGTTTTGGTTGAGTTTCCTAAAATCGACAACCATTCTGAACTTCGCTTGGGTCTCGCTTCGTTTTGGCACAAGGAGCACTGGCGAATTCCACGGACTGCGGCTGGGTGTGATTATGTCGTTTTCAAGCAAATCTTGTATTTGTCTATGAATCTCTTGCCTATGCACTTCTGGTAATCTGTAGTTCTTTTGATTGATTGGCATTGTCCCTGGCTTGACCTCTATTTTATGATTGATTTCGTTGGTGTATGTTAGCTTTTCCCCTTCAAGATGGAATATATCCGCATTTTCCTTGATCATTTCTATTGTGTCAATTCTGTCCTCTTCAGATAGGTTGGTATATCGCTCTGAATCTAAAAGTTCCAACACCTTATCTAATCTGGTTTTGTCGGGTGCTCCTCCCTTACTCTCTATTTCTGCTCTTGGACCTATATTCACTTTAACAAATTCTTCCATATTTATTGGCTTATATTTTGGTGAGAAATTCTTCAGCTCTACATTTTCAGTTTTTGTATTGATTATCGGAAGAATTATTTTATTATCTTTAATTTTCGTTAGCGTATTACCTGTGTATACACCTGGTTCGACTTCGGTTTTCTCGCATAAAACGTTCTGCCCTTCTTCTGTTACTTTCTCAACTAAAATTATTTCAACTAGTCTGGTTGATGTTAACTTTGCCTACTAAGTTAATCTGCATGTCCTGTTGAAACGTTCTTTCATCATCGTTTACTAGGTAATACTCTTCAAATTTATTCATCACATCTGAGTTATTGGTTAGTTCTTTTGTTTCTACTTCATTACTTGTTTCTAGAATTTCTGTGGTTTTCTCTCTATTTCTGCTGTGTATTTTTTGTTCAGTAAAATCTTGTGGTTCGGATATTGCTCTTTTATTTTCTTCTTCGGTTTGAATCTCAATATGTGATTGATGTTTGATATTTTCCTTGATGTCCCCATTACGAATGGATCGACATTTCTCCTCTTGGATTAAGCTAGGAATGCTGGGACCTTTAACCGTTGCTTCCAACGATTGACCTTTATTTGGGGACGCTCCCGGCATAGTTGTATCATTTCCTTTTTCGTTTTCGTACGCGTTCTCTCGGTTTTTTAGAGTTTGTTCAGTGAAATCTTGTTTATCGAATATTATTCTTCTATTTTCTATTTTTGGTTGGATCTCCATATGCGATTGATGTATGATATTATCTTTGGTGTCCCCATTACGAATGGTTCGACACTTAGTAGGTATTTCCTGTTCCTCTTGGTTTAAACTAGGAGTACTGGGACCTTTAATCGTTGATTCCAACGATTGACCTTTATTCGGGGTCGCTCCCGGCATCGTCGTTGCACCATTTCCTTTATTGTTTTCGTGTTTTTGATAGTAACATCCAAATGATATCTGTTTTTCAGCGGTTTGTGTGTGAATTATTAGTTTATTGTTTACGAAGCTAATATCAGTTTTGTTAATTAAGAAATCCAGACCCAGTATTCCGTCTGTTATTATATTTGTATCGTCGTGGACTACTTGAAATTTTTGTACCAAATTTGGATCATTATCTATAGTTGTGTAAATGCTACCAATTGTTTCTTTTATCGTACTGTTAATACCTCTAAATAAAATTTTGTCAGCGTAATTAATCCTGGCGGAGTCGTTTAAAATACTAAATTTAATTAAAGAAATCTCTGCTCCTGTATCAATTAACATTCGTGTTAGTGGTTTGTTTGAAATGTCTAAATAAACGTCTACTGTTGGAGAAACAATTTGATTGGTGCTTTGTAAGTTTAGGTGTGGGTTTTCTGGATTTATTTTATTTGGTTGATTTATTTGATTGTACCCTAAGCATTGTCTTGGTTGGCTCCAACCTGTTGGTCGCAGGTATTGCCAGGGGAGTTTCCCGAATAGTTGTCTGCCAATTCTGATGAGATTGGATAAGCTTCCATTAGTCTAACGTTATTACTACTAGTCGGCTGATTTCTATTCATCGGTGCCATGTTCTGAGGTTCACCCTGTCTTCTAAACTGCGGATTCCTGTCATCACGGTAAGAAAAATTTTGATGGTTCGGATAGTGATTTGAAACCTGATTTCTGTTCGGATCAATGTTGGAGTCTCGGTAGTTATTTCTTGAAAAATTGTTCCTACGGCAATTTTGAATTGTATGACCAGTTCTTCGACAACTATTACAATACTGATTCCTCAATTTCGTCCTGCACTCTGCTATTGTATGCCCGTCGCGTTTGCAATATGTACATTTGTTCGTAAGGGATGTATTCAGTTTTTCCAACTGTTGTACCATTTTTTCCATTAAATTGTTGTCTTGCGATGATTCCACTTTTGCTGGGATGGGATTTGGAGTGTTATTGTTATTTTTAGAGAGCATTTCTAACAAATTCAGTACTGGTTGAGATGAAGGTTCTACTCTGAGAAGGTTGTTCAGAAGTTCGAGTGAAGGGTTAGTCTGACAACTCTGGTTTGTTCTTTTGTGCCTTTCAAAATCTTCTAAATTTAAAGCTAAGTCCGTCAATTCTGAAATAGTTTTGTTAGTAACCAAACGCAATCCGTCTTGCACTGAGGGATTTCTAATACCTAACTTAAAAGAACGTATGGTTTGTTTTTTTATTTCCGTCTCCGCAACTTTAGTGTCTTCTCCAGGGTAAGCTGATCTAATCACAGACACTGCTTCAGCCGCTAATTCCTGAAGTCTCTCTGAGAACTCACTGATGGTTTCAGTTGTATACTGTACGCAAGTATTAATTTGTTCGGTTACTTCCGAAGTAGTTTTTGACGGTAAAAATATTTTTTCGACTGCCCCTTTCAATTCCGCGAACGATTTTAATTTACATTCTCGGAGACGTCTGAAAGCGTCTCCACCCTTTTTTACCCGTGATGATATTCGTAATAAAAAATCTTTTTGTAACTCGGGTGTTAAATTAGCTAACGCCGCTTGACAAGAGTCAAGGAAACAATCCACCTCAACACGATCTTTAAATTCTTTTGAAATTTCAGGAATTGCTTCCAAATATTTAGTTATAATTAAAAAACTGTCATTCATTGTGTTAGTTTCTAATTTACAAATTTTATTATTAATATTAGTATTAGGATTAAAAGAAGACTCACTCTTTAATTGTGACCTAGTTTTGATTGCTGACACGAACGCTGATTTGTTGTTTCCTGTTGGATTTACAGCTACCTCAGGTGTTGCTATTTGATGTGATGGTTTGAAAACTTCCTCTGGTGGTGGAGTTCTGATCATGCCCGTTTGGATGTTTGTTGTTGTTGAAGTTGCTTGTTGTAGTGTCTTCAAGTATTGTTTGTCGCTGTATCGGC
The DNA here is from genome assembly GCA_963693315.1 of Diogma glabrata. Lineage (NCBI taxonomy): Eukaryota > Metazoa > Arthropoda > Insecta > Diptera > Cylindrotomidae > Diogma > Diogma glabrata. The sequence continues at coordinate 160,700,062 of OY856188.1, read as the reverse complement.
AGTAGTTCTTGATGCTGATTCCCTTTTGATATGGTTGTGTAATTATTAATGATTTTTTAATGATGTTACAGATGATGAGAGTTAGCTTGATTTTTGTTAATGATGTGATGTTTTATATAAAATTCATGTATTTGTGATATGATATAAATTTTGTTTTTAGTGCTGCGATTGTAGTCTTATTAATCTGTAGTTGATGGTATACTTTTCGAAGTTGGTTTTGATGAGTATGGTACACTTTTAGTACACAATGGTTACGATTACACTTAAGAACTTTTTATGTTACACAAAAAATTTTTTTTTGGATTTAAAATAAACGCCAGATTAATGTTTTATTTTATAAACTATATTCTTGTTTATTTAAAAAAATTCTGCTTTTGGATTTAAAATAGTCTCTAAGAATTTAAAGCAATTCTTATCAAACAATCGTGGTCTTGTTAAACCGGCTGCGCCAAATGTGGTACCTAACTACTGTAGGAGTCCACAAACAAATATAATTGAACTACGCACGACAACTTTTAATTTCAATATCACGGCACCTTTTATTTAATAAAACACAATAACATTTGACAACTTCAATTTTAATTAATTTTATTTATTGGTTAAATTTAATAAAGTTTGACGGTTACGGATTGATTTCTGAATCCTGGATTTATTTTCAATTTGTAAAACCTTTCTCTGTAAAGTCTTTTACACAACTCAATTTTAACTACTTTTTTTTTTAAAATCAAATCAAAATCAATCTACAAAAATAATCTATAAAATCTACATTTGTTATATTTTTTGGAAGGGAGCGTAATGAACCGTTATTTATTTATATGTTTTAAAAATCGTTAAGCCAATCAAATTAAATTAAAGTATTAATCAATTCCCCTACAAAACAATCAAAGGTGAAAAACCCATCGTTCATTTACATTTACATTGTACAACAATTATGCGATTTTGCAGAATTGTTGAACAATCGTAATGTTGCTATTTAATTAATATTTCTATTTCGAAATATTAAATAAACAGCACTAAACGACTAAGTTTATTCACCCTTGACGATTTGGTTAAGAGATTGTGAATTTTGGTAAAATTTAGGATAACGGGTCATTACATATGTTACTCTTTCCACAACTTCTTTCCACACATTTAAAGGAGGTCTGGAAAAAAAATTAGGTTGGTAGACCTGGTCCAAGTCTTATTTGCCAGACTTGGTCCAAGCCTGGTTTACCAGACTTGGCCAAGGACATCAGTCCACACTTGGCCAAGGCTTGGACCGTTTGTAAATATTAAGTCTGGCCCAAACCCCAAAATCTGTGGTGCAGGCTGGGCCCAGGTCTGGCCACTTAGCTTTTTCTTACCCGGGTATTGTAATGGAATTCCCTCATATATTGTAAATTTGTTGGTTACATTCCATCATTGCACTGATGAAGGCCTTCTATACATTGATCTTAAAAAAATAAAAATGCTGAAATTATATAACGATTACAATAAATTTGTTTCAACATTGGACCAAGCTTGGACCAAAACTAAATATAGTAGTCAAATGATAAACTTATTTATTTATTTTAACCATTGGCTTAGTATGACATATGCATCAGACTAAGACTTGGCCATGCCTTGATAATCATTTCTTAGTTTTCCAAGCTTGGACCAAGCTTGGCCCATTCGATAAGCCTTGGTATTTCTAGCCTGGGTATCCCATAATCTGGCAATGGCAATCTGGCAATGGGTGACGTTCTAATACCATACTACAAGACTTCTAATACTATCCCGAAGAATATATAAAAAAATTACCTTTTATACTTTCACGAAACTTTGGAGGCCCCTTTTTACCTGCTCCCTGCCAAAGCCACCATGATCCAAACTTCATATGTCGCTAATCGAATGACTATTTTCGAACGTGGAGTTTATTTCCCAATCTAAGTAAAACCGAGAGCTCCTGTTTCCACTTAAACAACAAACTGGCAAAACACGAACTATCAGTGTTATTTAACGGCACTGTCATTAAATACAATCAACAGCCAAAGTACCTGGGCATTACTCTCGATAGAACTCTTTCTTTTAAACTTCACCTAGAAAATACGTCACAAAAACTTAAAACGAGAAACAACATATTGCATAAACTGGCAGGCTCTACATGGGGTGCTACTCCAGCTACCCTCCGAACAACTGCTCTAAGTCTGGTTTACTCAGTGGCTGAGTATGGCGCATCAGTCTGGTTGAATAGCACACATACTCAAAAAGTTGACTGCCAGCTGCATGCTACGATGCGTACTATAAGTGGTACTATCAGATCCACCCCTTTACCTTGGCTCCCTGTGTTAAGCAATATCGCTCCACCTGCACTCAGACGCTCGCATGCTCTCATGCGTGAACATAAAAAGGTAACCAATAACACCACGTTACCCTTGCACGAATATTACGGTGACCACACTCTTTGTCGATTGAAGTCAAGAAAGCCTCCACATAAAACTGCCAGCAACCTGCTGGCAACTGATTTTAATATCTTGGATGCCTGGGACACCTCCTGGCAACATTACAACACAACTGGCCTTTCTATTACTAACCCGACTTCTACCCAACCTGGTTTCGATTTGCCACGTCATACCTGGACTACATTAAACCGAATAAGAACGAATCATGGACGTTGTGCTGATTCTTTCTACAAGTGGGGCATTTCAGAGTCCCCTGAGTGTGACTGCGGCGCTCCACTACAAACTATAAAACACATTGCAACTGTGTGTCCAATTCGGCGTTACAATGGCAACATCTCAGACATCCATTTGGCAACTCCCGATGTAGTAGCATGGATAGACTCGCTCGATGTAAACATCTAATGTTCAAATGTACTGCCCAATGTTCAAATATTTTACTTTTTAATTTTCTTAAAAGACACGCAATCAAATCGATTGTAAGTTCATTTAATGTGTATCCATGTATTGTTTTAGGTAGATTTCATAGAAGAGTCTACCTATTTTTAAGTTTAATTTTTTAATGTGTCACAAAAAAAAAACCATACGCTAAATAAATAAATGTTGCTAATCGTTCCTACCTGAGTAGGAGGTATGCGCAGAAAAACTTTCAGCTTTTATAAAATAACGAAGGCTTGGCCGTCGCGGGCTCTTGCGCTATTATGTTTTGACGTATCTTCAAAAATAAATGTTTTTTGTGTGTTTTAAATTTTAATACTGCAGCTGCCTCTCTGAAATTTGTAACCCTGTGACGAATGGTAATAAAATGCTGAGGATGTTAAAATAGGTGACCAGACCACTTTGGTTAATATATACATATTACCAAAAATGTGTTTTTCTATTTTATCCCTACGTGGGGAAACGTAATCATAAGTTATTTAAAAATTTAGCAAAAGGAGATCTGCCTATTTTTCATAATACTATTACTTGGACAGCTATAAGAGTGGAAATAGTTTACCATAAACCAGGCATGGCCAAGCGAGGTGTCATATAAGTGAGCATGCTCTATGAGTTACATCAAAATTTGAACGAATACCAGTATTCGTATCATTTACAAAAACTTAAATGGTTTTTATTACAAATGAATTAAATTATGCGAGCTTATGAAAAATGAGAATGAAATCTTAACAGGATTCTGCTCGGTATTTTAATTCCTTGATGCCAATATCATCAAAACCAGCTTCAAACTTTATATAATTTAACAAAAGACAACCGCAACAAAATGAACACCTTATCAGGGTAGGCTACGAACAGAAGCAGTCATATAACATAAGACAACTGATCTTTTGTGATACCTCACAAAACACCAAATTATCATGTAAACTTAAACCACTAACTTATATAATTCACCATTATAAATCGTTTCTATAATCTAGACTAGTTTTCGATCCGTCGATCCTTGACCAAGAGTCATCGTATGTGTTAACACTCTTGATTTAAAATTTCTAGACCTAATAACGTATTAACATAAAAGGAATTTAATCAATTAAAACGTTACAACAAGATCTCGCCCATTTGACAAAGATTTTGAAATTTTTGAATCAAACATCGGCTTTCTTCCATTGTGGGTTCAAGGTTTCGAAAGAAAAACAAACGAGATAAATAAAACATTATCAACAGAGAAAACAGCCAAAGCATCCTCTACAATAGCTTTAGTTTTGGTTTGTTGTTTAGTTTCTTGTAATTAATGATTAATTTTGCCATGCCATCGTATGCAACGTTAGTTTGATTTCTAAGACCAATGTTTCATCTTTACTTTCACAAACCAAACATAATCCAAATTATTGAATTCTAATACTTTGTTTTAGACAACATTTTTCACACAAAAATCCATTTTTGTACCGAAATGGGACAAACCTCGTCCTGCTCAGAGTAACGTCGTGACACGAGATATTCAACTATCAAAATGATCTGTGCCGTTTACAACGGGACGGTTGCATGTTTATTTTCTAGCCTAAATCAATCCTTTTACTGAACAACCGTTTCGAACATATTAGTGTGGTTGCTGGCAAAGCCGAGGTACCACCGGAGTACTATTATCGATAAGGCTTATTTTGAAAAAATCTCGAAAGTTCAATATACCTGTGCACCATATTTTCGTTGATTTCAAGCAGGTCTTCAATCCTCTCGTACGCGAGACTCTAAAAGCGGCTCTAGTGTCAATGGGAGTTCTTGTTAAACTGGTATCACTATTCAAAATGACAGAACAGGACTCTCAATGCTCTGCACGGATTGTAATGGATAGTCTGGATTAATGTCAGAACGTAGTGTGTTACAGTCGCGGTTTCCTTGGTTGTTGTTCCTTATATTAATCTGTATCACTTGTAATAGATTCTCATCCCTTCGTCATCAATAGTCATATTTCATGTAGTTTCCTTAACCCATAGTTTCCTTATATTTCTCAAAATCTACTAAATCTGCAATAGCCGGACAAACGTATGGGAGAAAGAAAATTACACTAATTACCTTGAATTATTTATTCATTAATATAACACAATATTGGTTAATTTGAATTAATTAATAATTTTCCTTAATCATCATCCGTATAATCACTAAAAATTAATCAGAATTTAATCTTGCAACGCACTAAAATTGACGCGCGTTATACTTCCATTCGATTGTTCTCGCCTTACTACTTGAGTTTGAACTTTTTTGTTTCAAAACACAAACCGTAATGAAATAACGAAATTCTCAAAACCTCATAACAGCTACGTGTATTTTGTTTCCAATCGTCAACATACAACGAATTACTATTTCTGCTTTGTTAAACATTTGATTTGTCTTTGTATGAGTGTTTTGCTTTAAACAGTCCTTCCGTGATTGATCTGAACTTCACGGTATTGATATTGCAGAATGTAGTTATTAAATGTCTAAACATCACAACATTGATCGAATCTGTATTTGATTCATTTTGAATTCAATTATACGTGTTATGAATGTGTCGGAAATATTGGGGATCCCAACCTTATTTTAGTACAATATTATCAAGTAGCAAACGGTTTTGTGAACTATAATAAGTTCCCAATAATTTGAAAATCTGATGTAAATTAATTATCTCTCATCTAAATACTTTATTCGAGTTATTGCGAGACTAAAAATTTGGCTATATAATGAGCACGGTAAATTATTCTCACCCTTAGTTTATTACATTTTGTGTTTGGTTAGAGAAACATTGGCTATTCCATTCGAGACGTCTAGTTCGTTGGTTATTTTTTTGACAGCGAATATATTATTTGGTTTGAGCTGACGTGTCAAGAAAAATTGATTGCGGTTCCAGAGAAATAGGATTTTGTGATTTGACTTTCAAGAAAACCTGATGGGCAGGCATCATTGAGGGAATTATTCAACTTGGATGGTAACATGACGTTCGTGTCCGACAAATGAAGAGGACCCATAGAGGAATAGTATGTAAAACGTCACAATCAGGTACCGATAATTTTTTCTAGTTTAGAGGCCGCTTAACGGCAATAATAATCTGTTTTCGTGGTTACTTTGATCATAAATATAATAATCACGGAACCTAAGTGACGGTCAGATAAAACACCAAAGTGAAATTCATTCATTACTCGTGTGTTTCATAAATGTTATTGAGAAACGAATGCCAACCGGAACTAGGTGTTTCTAGAACGAATTGTGTCGATTAGTGATAACCTCCTGATACCTGAAGGTGATCTAACCTAAAGTTTACGGTTGCACCTATATATAGGAACAAGGCCATTGATGGAAGGATTATTGAAGTCTACCTCAACCAAAATCCTGAGTTTTCGAAGGGAAAAAGAAAGCAAAAATCAATGTTTCTGGGTTGCTATTTGTTAATGTGATAGTGTAAAAGAAAGAATAACATTCCATATTGCCAATTTTAAATTGATTCTATTAGATGCATTATACAAAACAAAATTAAGTGTCTTCCAAGACGAAATTGTTGGTTGAGTTTTATTAGCATAATCCTGTTTAAAGAACAATGCTCTATGTTTCTAAGTGTCGTTTGATTATTAACTGTATATCTTAATCAAGTGTAATAAAACCAAATTAAGTGTTGCAAAAGCAAAACTAGTTAGTTATTACGGTAACATAATCGTGTGAAACACAGAAAAACAGAGTAATGTTCCATATTTTTTTTTATTTTTAATTTAAACTAAATTAAGTATACAAAACAAAATTGAGTTTTTTTAACAAAAAAATTATTGATCGTTTTTTGTTGGTGTAGTATTAGTCCAATCGGGTATAAATTGGCTGTATATATATATATATATATAAATTAATTAAGTGTTATAGAACAAAATTAAGTGTTTCAAAAATCCTAGTCATTTATGGATGATGTAATTATTTGTTGTTTGTGGTTAGCGTAATATTAGTCTAACGGCTTACATTAACTGTACATATATTAATTGAGTGTTACTCAACAAAATCGAGTGTTTTAAAAAAAAAAAAAAAATATTGTTGATATTGTTAGCTTAAATTTAACCTAGATAAATTATACAAAATTGAGTATTTGGAAAGAAAGGAATTGTTTTTTTTCTATTGTTGATTGTCAGCATATTGCTGCTAAGTCGCCATAAAACCACAAATTCTGAATGCGCACGGGTTAAAATTCCTGAACTGGATAGCAAATAAAAATCATTGGCATCCATTCTACGTTCTAATAATATATTTCTTGAGTGTGGATCACCGGTTATTAAATCCTTGTTCAGAGCGGCAAAATTCTACATGCAAAGAAAAAGGAAAGGGAAAAAATTAAAGAGGAAAGGAACAACAACAACCAACTAAGCAGTTTCATAGTTCAGTTTACAAATTTAGTCAGCGTTAAATTATACAAAATTATTGTCATTACCTCTTCCACGAATTCAACTGTATGTACAATTTATTCAGCCTTCATTGGTGCAACTTACTACATTTTTTGGATTTCAACGCATCCGGCAACAATTGTCTCTCAATGTATTGCTCCACAACCGTTGTTACTAAATTATTACAGTTCGGCTTCAACGAATAATTTCACTGGTATTGATACAATTATTTACAGTTTTTGATTCAACCAAATTTTACAAATTTATCTAACGTTTCTACTCATCATTTTTGATTCAACAATATTTTACATCAATTATGTCAATGTGATTCAACAATATTCTACATCAATTACAACATATTTGATTCAACAAAATTTTACAAATTTATACAACGTTTCTACGTATCATTTTTGACTCAACCAAATTTTACAAATTTATATAACGTTTCTACTCATCATTTTTGGTTCAACAATACTTTACATCAATTACATCACTTTTGATTCAACAAAATTTTACAAATTTATACAACGTTTCTACGTATCATTTTTGATTCAACGATGGTATACAAGCATATATAATGATTCTACTTATCATTTTTGATTCAACTAAACTATACATTGATTGCAAATTTATATAACGTTTCTGCTTATCATTCTGATTCAACCAAAATTATCCATCGATTGCCAAGTTATATAACGGTTCTGCTTATCATTTTGATTCAACAAAATTTCACATCAATTACAATATTTTTTTTTGATTCTACAAAATTTTACAAAATTCATATAACGTTTCTACCTATCATTATTTGATTCAACCATATTTTACAACAATTACATCATTTTGGATTCAACAAAATTCTACATCAATTACACTTTTTTTTTTTTTTCGATTCCACAAAATATTACAAATTTATGTAACGTTTCTACTTGTCAATTTTGATTCAACAATATTTTTCATCAATTACATCATTTTTGATTCGACAAAATTCTACATCAGTTACAATATTTTCTTTTGATTCAACAAAATTTTACAACTGTATATAACGATTCTACTTGTCATTTTTGATTCAACAATAGTATACAAGCATATATAACGATTCTACTTAACATTCGTGCTTCAACAAAACTTTACATCAAAATTACAATATTTTTTTTGATTCAACAAAATTTTACATCAGTTACAACATTTTTTTTGATGCAACAAAATTTTACAACTGTATATAACGTTTCTACTTGTCATTTTTGATTCAACAATAGTATACAAGCATATATAACGATTCTACTTGACATTTTTGATTCAACAAAACTTTACATCAATTACAATATTTTTTGATTCAACCAAATTTTACAACTTCATATAACGTTTCTACGTAGCATTTTTGATTCAACAAAACTATACAAGTTTATATAACGTTTCTACTTACCGTTCTGATTCAACAAAGTATTCAACGATTGCAAGTTTATTGAACGTTTCTACCGGACAGTTTGATACAACGTTCGTACGGGCAACGCCATTCAACAATTTTTATATCAAATAAATGTGAGATATTTCAAACCTGAACAACGTGCTGATGGAGGGCTGATGGAATCCGAATAGGAGGACGGGGTTTAATCATGGGGTGAGTAAATTTATTTTGTTACTTCAGTCATAGTGATAAGGGGGTGTGAATGTGTGTGTGTGTGTGTGTGTGTGCGTAAGTGAGTGAACGTGGGGGTTGGACGTGTTGATCGTGGGTCTTTCGTAACAGGGGTCGCCAGAGTCTTCGTTTTTCCACTTGTATTTCTTTCCATTTCTGCAAACTTTCGTGAATAGCGTACATTTCTGTATTTGTGCTGAAGTAGCAGGGTTACTTTATCGTTCCCATGGGCTGAAGCTGGCTTGGGGCTTGAAAATCAATCTCGCTAGGTACGCTTCCTGCTATGTCCTTCTCATTGGTTCGCCAATGAGAAAGCGCTTCATTACAAATTGGCGCCCAACGTGGGGCTTCTCTAAGGGTCCCTACAGCAATGTAGGACTCTGGAGGAGTCCCTCCATATTTTTCAAAAAAAAAAAAAACTTGGGAAAAAAAATTTTTTTTTAAAAATTTTTTTTTCTTCAAATTTAATTTCTGTTTCCACCATACAATAGCTAGAGGCTCTGGCGACGGGAAGCAACTCCATGCTTCATACGCGCAGGAGCGGGGTTAGTCTGAGATCTCTCAGATTGACTTCGATGGGGTTTTGCGTCCCCACGCCTCCAGCTGTAACTCCTTTTGATTTTTCTATATAACGCAAGGGTGAGAATAATTCTTTGGAATTATTCTCAATGGGGGTTACAATCCCACGTACCCTAGTAACGGATGGGTTGCTTGTTGGCACGGGGAATGCCAGGGGTAACCAGGTGCCAAGCTTAGATATTTGTGAATTGGTGTATACACCTATCACATCCAGCCTGGTCATCTGGTTATGCTCTGGGTTCGCTGTGGCATCAGGTGGCTCATTCGGCTAACCATTGTCTAAATGTTAGAAACCCCTCCCGGCAATGTTAGCTCCCTGTGGCTTAGGTGGGCTGGTTGTCGTCAGATGATACCGAGGAAGTTCCTCTAAGACAGCTTGGCCAGCTGTCGAGAGAAGATTTCGCTCGGCCTTCATGCTGACGAGCAACTGGTTCTTCTTTGCTACAGCACCTTTCCGTATGTGTTGGTGGCGTGGATCGCAGTTGGCGAGTGTTGATTGATTGAATGATGGTTCAGAGGATTTATCTTCTGACCATCCCATCAGCACTCGTCCACTGGGTGAGACACCATCAGCACATACCCCACCTTAATCCTTTCCCACCTTACCTTTTTCCATCCCTATACATCCTATCTTGCTCCTGTTCCTTTTCCTTTCCCATCCCTTAAAGTAGTTCAACTTAAATTTTTCTTTGGTCCCAAAATTTAAATCAACTTAATAATGAAAGACCGGCGATTACCCCTTCCAACCCCATGTGTGGTGAACCCACCCCGTGGTTGGTCCGTCTGTCCTTCGTCCGTCAATAAATAGATAAATAAATAAATAAATAAATAAGTATTTATTAAATAAATATTTAATAAATACATAAGGCAACAAAACAGCTGATAATATTGGGAACTAATTTGTTTTTCAATATATTTTAGGTGTCAGCACAAAATAAATAGTAAACAAATAAATTAGTACATCAAGAAACATATACTTACATCAACAAATATATGAATAAAATTATTATTACATCAAGAAACATATACTAACGTCAAGAAATATATGAATGAAATTACTATTACATCAAGAAACATATATTACATATGAATCAATTTAATTAATCAAGAAACCTACATTTGCAACAAGAAAAAAAAAATATATAAAACAGTACCTGGAGGAGTAGTAATAAGTATTTAGTTTTAAATTTAAGTTAATTTATTCAAATTTACAATTTTCTTAATGCATGTTAATTTTAAGTATATAGAGTTCTAAATTTTGTCTGTTAGTCAAGGTTGAAATTATAAATTTCTCCTGCCCACCGGAGGGTAAAATCCGCACTTTATTACTAGTGACTTTCATAATTGAATCAGAAAGATTTATGGTTTTCTTTTCCACCGCTTTGTAATAGTGTAGATTGCCGATTTACTCTCAGCTTCCTCAATTTTTTTTTGTAATTTGTGACTTTTAGTCCCGGGAACCGTCAGACCTGCCCGAAATTGGGTCTGTAAATTTTCTTTTGTTCACATCTTCTGCCATATTTGTAGTATACTTATTTTCTCTCAAATCTCACCGTTTATTTGTGTTCTGTTCATATATCAGCACCTTGGAAAACAATTGTAAATAGTAGTAAAATAATATCAAGACAACAATAAATCTTATTTAATATAATTGACGAATTGGTCAGACATCGCGCAGCTGTTTGAGGTTTGAATCACTAAATTTCCATATAATTTTTTTTTAAATTCTGCTTTAAAATACTCAAAGTAATCAAATATTGGAATAAAATAATCCTTTCTGTTAATAATTAAATTGTTTATTTGGATTCAACGTTCACATCGATAGTGTAACAATTTTCGTTTCGCTCTCCATATACGTGCATTTATTGATCTGGTCTTGTGCGGCGGTTTGAGTATTCATAATGTCTGCCACTGATAAGATTGACGTTCTGGATAGGTCCAGCTCTTGTGCTGTTTGTCAACACGAAATAGTGCCGGCCGACGTAAAACTTCTCACTCGTTGTAACCATCTCTTTCATGACATCTGCCTCAACGACTGGTTGTTGCAGAATCGCACCTGCCCAATTTGTCGAGCCGCTTGTGAGCGTGCAGAATTACAGAGGTTGCCTCGAGGGATAGATAAAAATAATTATACAATAGTGCCACCTCCACCGCGACCTGTGACTCGATCTGTTACCGCAGGTTGGCAACGTCGTTCCAGTACCGGAAATCAGCCCTCGTCCACGCCTTTGGCAAACCGTCTTCCACCATCTCGACTCGCCGATGAAGTGCGAGTGAATATAGCTCAACGATCTCCCATATATGGTGCCGCTGCAGCGGAAGGTCAAGGCTTTCAGGAAGCAGTAAATGCTCACATAGATCAGGAAATTTCGAGAATTAATCACTCAATGATGCAATCACGTGCTCCGGCACCTGAAGTGTTACTACCCCTAGCGCATAATGTAATCTCGCCCACCACCCCGAGACATCAATCGGTTCATTCCGGAAGTTATACGCCAGTGAATGCGTATGTACGGAATAACGTACCGGTACCACCAATGTTTGCTGAACCTCCTCCTGCTCTTGCTCCGGCTAGATTACGAACACATCTCGATCAGCACTCTACCACAGTTAGAAATTGGAACGTTACGTTCTCAGGCAGACCCGATGGTCTGGATGTTGAAGCGTTCATCTTCAGAATAGAGCGGCTGACAGAGATGTGTTTAAATAGCGATTTTACTATTGTCACCCGTTGTCTATACTTGTTATTCACAGATCGAGCAGCTGATTGGTTCTGGAGATATTTTCGCCAGAACCGACAGCTTATTTGGACTGACTTATGTCATGCTCTTCGAATAGAATTTCAGGACAGGCAGACGGACGAAGAGGTAAAGGAGCGGATGAGGGCCAGGAAACAGCGGCCCACCGAATTGTTTGATGAATTCTTACAATCAATTTATCGACTAGGCGATAAACTACGAGTACCGATGCCGGATGTGGAGTTGTTCTCCTTGATTCGCAACAACTTACGATTGGAAATTAGAAGGGAGCTACTTTATGTCACCATCTATGGACTGGAACATCTGCGCCAGCTCTGCCGTGACCGCGAAAAATTATGGGCCGAGTCAATAACCAGACCGCGCGATTATAACATTAGACCATCGAGACCGGTGTCTGAGGTGGATTTAGATCGTGAATTTTCACAAATACAAATTAGCGAATTGCCAACTGAATCGTTACCAAGTACATCCAACGAACTTGCGGCAATTCAGCCTGCTCATAATATGAAACGAATAACCAGTTCAACGATTTGTTGGAATTGTAAACGACCAGGTCATCGGTGGCACGATTGTCGTGAATCACAGCGATTGTTTTGTTGGGGATGTGGAAAGGACGATGTGTTGTGTCCTAATTGTGAAAATTGTCAGGGAAACCGAAGGGGGAGCCAGAATCCCAACACCTTTTCTCGCTCCCAAGACCTGTCTTAGATTCATCTAAGACCAAATTTAATTTGCCTCCTGATCCTTCAGATATTTCTTCTACCAATCCCAATAACTTACTGGTACACGATACACTGTTGAGCCGAGCGTCAACCTCCACTTTTATAGAACACCCGTTGAATAATGCTTCTGATACACTGGTATCCACTCATGATACTGATATGAAATTATTGAAACGAACACCCGATCATACTGAACCACCTCCATTATGGACCAAAATCAAATCGTTCCAACAACGATTGAACGACTACCTGAAAATACGCTCAAACATATTTGTCGATTCATTATCATCTTTGAAACTTCCATCGCGCTCTGCGCTCCGTTCTCGTATTTATTGGCAACAACGTCATTTGTTTAAAACTAAAACCATTTCCTCTATTGTGAAATTGGCCAACGATGTGAGATCTTATGCCACAGTGTCAATATTGGGTAAACAACATACTGGACTGTTGGATAGTGGAGCGTCTTTGACTGTAATTGGTGGTGATTTCGCTAAAGAAATCGTACAGACTCCGGCCCTTCTGACTTATTCGTCCGCAGTAGTTCGTACTGCCGATGGCCAAAGACAGAAGATCCTGGGGTTTGTAAAAACAAAGATTTCATTTATGAACCAAGTCAGAACCCTGGACGTCTTCATTATCCCGTCTTTGACTCAAAATCTATATTTAGGTATAGATTTCTTTAACGCTTTTGGTTTGTTTAACCCGATATTTAACTTACCTACATTTTCGACTACGGAGTCGGGAATTTCAGAATTGTCTATGGACGATCAAGCACGTCTACAAAACACTATTCAGCTTCTACCATCATTTTCAAAAATGGGTCTGGGTCGAACACATTTGCTAGAACATGTGATTGATGTGGGGACGGCCGCTCCCATCAAACAACGTCACTACCCAATTTCGCCCGCCATTGAGAAACTGATGGGAGAAGAACTGGATAGGATGTTATCTCTGGGTATTATAGAGGTTTCTAACAGTCCTTGGTCGAGCCCCGTGGTCTTAATTCGCAAACCTGGGAAGAATCGTCTTTGTTTGGATAGTAGAAAGGTCAATACAGTTACTAAAAAGGATGCGTACCCCCTTCCACAGATAGATGGGATCTTGAGTCGTCTGCCACAAAGTAATTTCATTTCCAGTTTGGATCTGAAAGACGCTTTCTGGCAGATACCTCTAGAAAAATACTCCCGAGAGAAAACTGCTTTTACGGTCCCAGGGCGGCCATTGTATCAGTTCGTAAGAATGCCTTTCGGCCTGTGCAATGCGCCGCAAACAATGACCAAATTGATGGACCAAGTAATTCCTCCACATCTCAAGTCGTGCGTCTTCGTATACTTGGATGATCTTCTAATAGTTACAGATACCTTCGAGGCCCATCTGAAACTGTTAGAAGATATCTCCCAGTGTCTTAGACGTGCGAACTTGACGATAAACGTGGAAAAAAGTAAGTTTCTCTTAGCGGAGGTAAAATATTTGGGATATGTGGTGGGAGGTGGTACGTTAAAAATTGATCCTGATAAAACTCAGGCTATATCAGAATTTCCTACACCTCGAACACCCAAACAGATTCGACGCTTCTTGGGTATGGCGGGTTATTATCGCCGTTTTATATCTGATTTCTCTGCTATGTCCTCTCCGATATCAGATTTGTTGAAGAAAAATTCTACTAAATTCGTATGGACCCCAGAAGCTGAAACAGCATTTGTAAATCTCAAAAATGCTCTCATATCAGCACCAGTTCTCATAAATCCCGACTACACTAAACCCTTTACTCTCCAGTGCGACGCTAGCAATGACGGTATAGGTTGTGTATTACTACAGTGTGACATGGACGGTATGGAACATCCCATAGCGTACATGTCCAAGAAACTAAATTCTGCGCAACGCAATTACTCCACTAGTGAGAAAGAGTGTCTAGCCGCCGTACTGGGAGTAAAGAAATTTAGAGCGTATGTCGAGGGCCAGGCCTTTAAGATCATAACTGACCATGCTTCATTAAAATGGTTAATGCAACAAAAAGACCTTTCTGGTCGATTGGCTCGTTGGAGCTTGAAGTTGCAGGGTTATGTCTTTGATATTGAGTACCGAAAAGGAAATTTAAACATAGTTCCAGACACTCTATCAAGACGTGACTCTGTGGACGTCATTTCTGAATTATGTCCAGTGCCTGAATTAGATCTTAATTCCCCTTTCTTCAACACTTCTCGATATTTGGAGTTGGTAAATCTGGTTACCGAAGCAGACGGTACATTGCCTGATCTGAAAGTAATTTCTGGTCGGGTTTATAAACGATTGGCTTGTCTAGATCTTGATATTCCTTCAGAGGGTGAGGTTTGGAAATTGTGGTTACCTGAGGAATGCACTGACGAGTGTATTGCAAGGGCCCACAATCCTCCTACCTCATCCCATGGAGGTCTAGCAAGAACCTTGTTTAATATTCGTAAATTTTACTATTGGCCTCGTATGTATACCCAGGTTAAATCGTACATAGGAAATTGTAAGACCTGCAAAGAAATTAAAGCAACTAATGTTCCACTTCGTGCTCCCATGGTGTCTCAGATGAAAACAGAACGAATCGGTCAGCGATTATATATCGATATTCTTGGCCCTTATCCTCGTTCAAAGGCCGGGAATATCGCTATCCTTGTAGTATTGGATCATGTTACGAAATATCCCTTTTTGTTTCCTTTACGGAAACTAACTGCTGAACCAATTTGTCATCTATTGGCTACCAATGTCTTTCACGTATTTGGTTGTCCCGAAGTTATTGTGTCCGATAATGGGACGCAGTTTAAGTCTAAACTATTTGAAGATTTCTTGTCGAAGCACGGAGTGAAACATACATTACTAGCATTGTATTCACCTCAAGCTAACGCTTCTGAACGGGTAAATAGAAGTGTTTTATCTGGTATTAGAGCCTATTTAAAGGAGGAGCATTCTAAATGGGATCTGCACTTGAGCGAGATCGCTTGTGCACTACGTTGTTCCCTACATCAAACACTTAAATGTTCCCCATATTACGCAATGTTTGGAATACCTATGGTGACTCATGGTTCGTCATATGAACTGCTGAGACGATTGAATAGTCTTCATGATCCAGGTGAAACGATTCTGCGACCTGATTATCTTAATAAGATTCGCATTCGAATTCTTGATTTAACTGCCGAAGCATTTGTCAAAAGTGCTGAAAGATACAATTTACGAGCTCGAGTGACTTTGTTTAAGCCAGGTGATACGGTGTTCCGAAGGAACTTTATTTTGAGTGACGCCGGTAAGAAATTATCGGCTAAACTTGCACAGAAGTTTATTGAAGCCAGAGTAATAAGGTTGGTAGGTAGCGCTGCTTAC
Source organism: Diogma glabrata (assembly GCA_963693315.1). Taxonomy (NCBI): domain Eukaryota; kingdom Metazoa; phylum Arthropoda; class Insecta; order Diptera; family Cylindrotomidae; genus Diogma; species Diogma glabrata. The sequence continues at coordinate 160,683,781 of OY856188.1, read as the reverse complement.
GAACTGGAGGACCTGGTTTCTAAACGTAGAGGTGTTTACCATTCCAAGGACATTCGTGCCTAATATCGGTGATAACTTCTTTTGTCACTATGTTAGTAACTTTCGCTTGTGTTTTACCGCCATTGTAAGTCAAGAGTATCGACGACCATATGAGGGTAGTTTCGTCTTGAATTCACAGTTCAGTAAGCGTGTATCAGTTGTGGTGTTCGGGTCTTGTTTCAAAAATTGTTTTTTTCTGTTTTGACTATTTATAAGTGCAAATTCCGTGATTGAACGTATTTGAATTTGGTTCAGTTGGTTACCTTGAATCTATATGAACAACCTTCCGAGTCACTTGGACGGAAGCGTACAACAGTGTGGCCCGGCTAGCGAGTCGGAGACGCATGAGACTCGTGTTAGTTCAGGTGTGGGTTGCGAGCCTGCATAACGTAAAAACGAAATTGTGTCGGATGTTTCATTAAAGAAGTCGGTCCCACGGTGTTTTTTCCTTTCGATCTGTAGCAGATTGAATCAATTTTTATTGTGACTTTAGAGTCTCGGGAACCCCCAGATCTGCCCGAAATTGGGTCTGGAAGATTTTAGTTATCCACCGCTTGCAATAGAGTAGAATACTGATTTTATCGATACCCCTCCCAAAAGTTTTTTTTTGTATATTCTTAGATACTTTGTTACTTTGTTTCTGCTAAGACTGAGTTTGTAATACTGATCGCATTGATTGCTAATCTGTGGTACGTCGAGGTGCTTCACCAAGCTAATATGTATATACAAGGTCTATTGGCGACCAGCCTATACCTGTTTCAACTTCTTTTTGGTCGTAAGGGTTCGTCCAAAAAGCACTTGTTCTGTAATGGATAGTCTGGATTAATGTCAGAACGTAGTGTGTTACAGTCGCGGTTTCCTTGGTTGTTGTTCCTTATATTAATCTGTATCACTTGTAATAGATTCTCATCCCTTCGTCATCAATAGTCATATTTCATGTAGTTTCCTTAACCCATAGTTTCCTTATATTTCTCAAAATCTACTAAATCTGCAATAGCCGGACAAACGTATGGGAGAAAGAAAATTACACTAATTACCTTGAATTATTTATTCATTAATATAACACAATATTGGTTAATTTGAATTAATTAATAATTTTCCTTAATCATCATCCGTATAATCACTAAAAATTAATCAGAATTTAATCTTGCAACGCACTAAAATTGACGCGCGTTATACTTCCATTCGATTGTTCTCGCCTTACTACTTGAGTTTGAACTTTTTTGTTTCAAAACACAAACCGTAATGAAATAACGAAATTCTCAAAACCTCATAACAGCTACGTGTATTTTGTTTCCAATCGTCAACATACAACGAATTACTATTTCTGCTTTGTTAAACATTTGATTTGTCTTTGTATGAGTGTTTTGCTTTAAACAGTCCTTCCGTGATTGATCTGAACTTCACGGTATTGATATTGCAGAATGTAGTTATTAAATGTCTAAACATCACAACATTGATCGAATCTGTATTTGATTCATTTTGAATTCAATTATACGTGTTATGAATGTGTCGGAAATATTGGGGATCCCAACCTTATTTTAGTACAATATTATCAAGTAGCAAACGGTTTTGTGAACTATAATAAGTTCCCAATAATTTGAAAATCTGATGTAAATTAATTATCTCTCATCTAAATACTTTATTCGAGTTATTGCGAGACTAAAAATTTGGCTATATAATGAGCACGGTAAATTATTCTCACCCTTAGTTTATTACATTTTGTGTTTGGTTAGAGAAACATTGGCTATTCCATTCGAGACGTCTAGTTCGTTGGTTATTTTTTTGACAGCGAATATATTATTTGGTTTGAGCTGACGTGTCAAGAAAAATTGATTGCGGTTCCAGAGAAATAGGATTTTGTGATTTGACTTTCAAGAAAACCTGATGGGCAGGCATCATTGAGGGAATTATTCAACTTGGATGGTAACATGACGTTCGTGTCCGACAAATGAAGAGGACCCATAGAGGAATAGTATGTAAAACGTCACAATCAGGTACCGATAATTTTTTCTAGTTTAGAGGCCGCTTAACGGCAATAATAATCTGTTTTCGTGGTTACTTTGATCATAAATATAATAATCACGGAACCTAAGTGACGGTCAGATAAAACACCAAAGTGAAATTCATTCATTACTCGTGTGTTTCATAAATGTTATTGAGAAACGAATGCCAACCGGAACTAGGTGTTTCTAGAACGAATTGTGTCGATTAGTGATAACCTCCTGATACCTGAAGGTGATCTAACCTAAAGTTTACGGTTGCACCTATATATAGGAACAAGGCCATTGATGGAAGGATTATTGAAGTCTACCTCAACCAAAATCCTGAGTTTTCGAAGGGAAAAAGAAAGCAAAAATCAATGTTTCTGGGTTGCTATTTGTTAATGTGATAGTGTAAAAGAAAGAATAACATTCCATATTGCCAATTTTAAATTGATTCTATTAGATGCATTATACAAAACAAAATTAAGTGTCTTCCAAGACGAAATTGTTGGTTGAGTTTTATTAGCATAATCCTGTTTAAAGAACAATGCTCTATGTTTCTAAGTGTCGTTTGATTATTAACTGTATATCTTAATCAAGTGTAATAAAACCAAATTAAGTGTTGCAAAAGCAAAACTAGTTAGTTATTACGGTAACATAATCGTGTGAAACACAGAAAAACAGAGTAATGTTCCATATTTTTTTTTATTTTTAATTTAAACTAAATTAAGTATACAAAACAAAATTGAGTTTTTTTAACAAAAAAATTATTGATCGTTTTTTGTTGGTGTAGTATTAGTCCAATCGGGTATAAATTGGCTGTATATATATATATATATATAAATTAATTAAGTGTTATAGAACAAAATTAAGTGTTTCAAAAATCCTAGTCATTTATGGATGATGTAATTATTTGTTGTTTGTGGTTAGCGTAATATTAGTCTAACGGCTTACATTAACTGTACATATATTAATTGAGTGTTACTCAACAAAATCGAGTGTTTTAAAAAAAAAAAAAAAATATTGTTGATATTGTTAGCTTAAATTTAACCTAGATAAATTATACAAAATTGAGTATTTGGAAAGAAAGGAATTGTTTTTTTTCTATTGTTGATTGTCAGCATATTGCTGCTAAGTCGCCATAAAACCACAAATTCTGAATGCGCACGGGTTAAAATTCCTGAACTGGATAGCAAATAAAAATCATTGGCATCCATTCTACGTTCTAATAATATATTTCTTGAGTGTGGATCACCGGTTATTAAATCCTTGTTCAGAGCGGCAAAATTCTACATGCAAAGAAAAAGGAAAGGGAAAAAATTAAAGAGGAAAGGAACAACAACAACCAACTAAGCAGTTTCATAGTTCAGTTTACAAATTTAGTCAGCGTTAAATTATACAAAATTATTGTCATTACCTCTTCCACGAATTCAACTGTATGTACAATTTATTCAGCCTTCATTGGTGCAACTTACTACATTTTTTGGATTTCAACGCATCCGGCAACAATTGTCTCTCAATGTATTGCTCCACAACCGTTGTTACTAAATTATTACAGTTCGGCTTCAACGAATAATTTCACTGGTATTGATACAATTATTTACAGTTTTTGATTCAACCAAATTTTACAAATTTATCTAACGTTTCTACTCATCATTTTTGATTCAACAATATTTTACATCAATTATGTCAATGTGATTCAACAATATTCTACATCAATTACAACATATTTGATTCAACAAAATTTTACAAATTTATACAACGTTTCTACGTATCATTTTTGACTCAACCAAATTTTACAAATTTATATAACGTTTCTACTCATCATTTTTGGTTCAACAATACTTTACATCAATTACATCACTTTTGATTCAACAAAATTTTACAAATTTATACAACGTTTCTACGTATCATTTTTGATTCAACGATGGTATACAAGCATATATAATGATTCTACTTATCATTTTTGATTCAACTAAACTATACATTGATTGCAAATTTATATAACGTTTCTGCTTATCATTCTGATTCAACCAAAATTATCCATCGATTGCCAAGTTATATAACGGTTCTGCTTATCATTTTGATTCAACAAAATTTCACATCAATTACAATATTTTTTTTTGATTCTACAAAATTTTACAAAATTCATATAACGTTTCTACCTATCATTATTTGATTCAACCATATTTTACAACAATTACATCATTTTGGATTCAACAAAATTCTACATCAATTACACTTTTTTTTTTTTTTCGATTCCACAAAATATTACAAATTTATGTAACGTTTCTACTTGTCAATTTTGATTCAACAATATTTTTCATCAATTACATCATTTTTGATTCGACAAAATTCTACATCAGTTACAATATTTTCTTTTGATTCAACAAAATTTTACAACTGTATATAACGATTCTACTTGTCATTTTTGATTCAACAATAGTATACAAGCATATATAACGATTCTACTTAACATTCGTGCTTCAACAAAACTTTACATCAAAATTACAATATTTTTTTTGATTCAACAAAATTTTACATCAGTTACAACATTTTTTTTGATGCAACAAAATTTTACAACTGTATATAACGTTTCTACTTGTCATTTTTGATTCAACAATAGTATACAAGCATATATAACGATTCTACTTGACATTTTTGATTCAACAAAACTTTACATCAATTACAATATTTTTTGATTCAACCAAATTTTACAACTTCATATAACGTTTCTACGTAGCATTTTTGATTCAACAAAACTATACAAGTTTATATAACGTTTCTACTTACCGTTCTGATTCAACAAAGTATTCAACGATTGCAAGTTTATTGAACGTTTCTACCGGACAGTTTGATACAACGTTCGTACGGGCAACGCCATTCAACAATTTTTATATCAAATAAATGTGAGATATTTCAAACCTGAACAACGTGCTGATGGAGGGCTGATGGAATCCGAATAGGAGGACGGGGTTTAATCATGGGGTGAGTAAATTTATTTTGTTACTTCAGTCATAGTGATAAGGGGGTGTGAATGTGTGTGTGTGTGTGTGTGTGTGCGTAAGTGAGTGAACGTGGGGGTTGGACGTGTTGATCGTGGGTCTTTCGCAACAGGGGTCGCCAGAGTCTTCGTTTTTCCACTTGTATTTCTTTCCATTTCTGCAAACTTTCGTGAATAGCGTACATTTCTGTATTTGTGCTGAAGTAGCAGGGTTACTTTATCGTTCCCATGGGCTGAAGCTGGCTTGGGGCTTGAAAATCAATCTCGCTAGGTACGCTTCCTGCTATGTCCTTCTCATTGGTTCGCCAATGAGAAAGCGCTTCATTACAGGATAGAGAACGTAATACCAAAGTTTTTTAAAGTTGACTCCGGCTTATAAGACAACGTGATGCTTTTTCCTTTTTATATTCTTATAAAACTGGCCATTGAATATGCATGCCGTTAAAAGAAATTGCCGACTAATATCAAGGTCTTTCAATTAAACTCACTACAATGAGCGCGTGCACTGTTGATATTGTCATCCTTGGCCGAAGAAAAGCTTTAAAAAGTGAGACTTCAAGTCGCTTGAGAAGGGGCTAGAGAAGTCGCTTGAGCAAGGTTAGTATCACCTATACGTCCAACTAAAGAACGGGTGCAAGCTAGAGAGAACGATAGAGCAACACCGAATCAGTTAAACTACAACGAGCCAGCCTAAAGTGGCGTAATCTGGCTTCCACAACCGATTGCCCCATAACCTTCATCCATGTTTTGAGATCGACAAGAGGTGATGACAGCCACTTTGTTAGGGCTAATATTGATGGAAACATATTGTGTCATCAGGGCTAATATTGTGTCATCACATTGGATACGGAAGCACCAAATACAATTGTCCGCACAGATGTAGTGAACGGGAAATTAAAACCAGCTATTAGATATCGAATTCAGACGGCAACTGGAGAAAATGCAAGTATTAAAGGAAAGAAAATGGTCAACAATGAAATCGGGAGTACTCACTTTCAGCATGAAGTAGTGGTAGCTGATATCGTAGATGAAGTCATCCTGGGAATGGATTTCATGGGGCCAAATGGATTCGTTATTGATGCTGGCAAAGAAGCACTCACGTACGGAAATGTTGAGTTGCCACTCCAGTTTAATGGTGAAGATTCAAATTGTGTTCGTCGAATAATATTAGATCACAGAGAAGAGCTGCCACCTCAATCAGAAACAATCTTTTGGGGGAAATTAGAAGAAGGTTCTGGGTCACCCAGGTTGTGGGTTATGGAAGCCAACGAAGAAGATTAAAATCAAAAAGAATTCATTATAGGAAAAACCTTAGTTAGATCGGATGCTGATTACAAAATACCAGTAAGGGTTTTTAATATTCCAGACACACAGAAAACATTCAAGAAAGGATCAATCATAGGGCAATGCGAAGAGGTAGCGAAAATAATAAAATGCGAGCAGAAAAACAGCAACAGCTTGGTCAACACAAAACAACAGAAGGCTGTAATGGAACAACTTGTGCAGAAATGGACAGAAGGGCTTTCAGAAGAGCAGAAGAAACCAGCACGTTTTCAGCAATTGCTGAAGCGGCACAAGTCTGTATTCTGCAGTACAACTGAAGGAAATGGCAGAACCAATATGATAAAACATCGTACTGACACTGGAGCAGAAAATCATATACGTCAAGCACCAAGAAGATTACCATTGGCTAAAAGAAAAGAAGCGGATAAAATGGTGAGGGATATGAAAGAAACTGGTGTAATCGAGCCTTCAGACAGTCCCTGGAGCTCACCTGTGGTGTTAGTTGGTAAGAAAGATGGGAGTTTAAGATGCTTTGTTGACTACAGGGAACTAAATACAGTTACTAAGAACGATAACTGGTTAATGGCAGGTGAAAGCTGCGGAGAATATTGGGAGAAAACGCCGTTCAGTGTAGGTAATGAACTTTGGCAGGCTACCGTCATTTGGGCTTTGCAATGCTCTCGCAAATTTTGAAAGACTAGTGGAACGGGTACTAATACGCTTAGACTGCAAAACATGCCTTGTATATTTGGATGACGTCATCGTCATGGACAAAGGCTTTGATGATCACTTGAGAAAGTTGGTGGAGGTACTGGAAAGGATACAAGCAGCTGGTCTAAAGTTAAGTTCCAAAAAGTGTTCACTTTTCAAGGGAAGAAAATTTTTTGGGACACAAGGTTTCGGCGGAGGGAATTCATACCGATCCTGACAAAATTGCAGCAGTTATGAACTGGCCAAGACCGAAGAACCTACATGAACTACGAAGCTTTCGTAGATTGTGCACATATTACAGACGGTTTGTGCCAAGATTCGCCAACGTTACGAAAAGTTTGCATGAGTTAACCAGGAAAGATAAAGCATTTGAATGAATTGAACCTCAAGAACAAGCGTTTGTAAATCTCCGAAGGAGATTATGTACGGCTCCAATTCTGTCCTATCCTATATAAAATGTGAAGTTTATTTTGGATACTGATGCCAATATTGAAGATGTAAGAGGAGTCTTGTTGCAAAAATAGATGGACAAGAAAAGGCCCAGCTAGTACAAATACAGAGGATGATCTTGGCCTGATATTTTCAAACGTATATGAAATTGGAATTAACACGAAATTTCGAATGGCGCACTAAAAATGTAAGTGGAATTAACTTAATATGATTTGTTTGTAAGAAACTTATATAGAAGTAGGTAATACCATATATTTTGTATCCTTTTTTTAAGTCAAAGTGAATAAACTCATAAAATTTTAACAAAAATTCATTAATATAACTTTGAGTATCATTAGTATACCTTTGCATAAAGACGAATGTGCTTATGAATCATATACTTTTACTAGAAATCTAAGTAATCTACGAATTATGTTTGTATTTCTAGAACTACAAAGCATAGGCCTTAACGCTTAGTGGTTCGATTGGCACTGATTCCAATAAAATGGATTAAAACAACATCTGACGAATCTCCTGCAACACCATCAACAATGTATTCTAATGAAACAATGAAAGAAAATTTTAGTTTCAACAATAAACAGGTAAGAAATAATTATTTATTTATCTAGAACGAAAAGTGAAACTTTAAAGTACGAGCTAGTTGTTTACGGCCGAGGCGTCTATCCGAGGCCGAAATTACTGGTGAGTACCTTTAATAACACTTTTTGTTTGAGGTAAATACAAAATTTTATGAAATTTATTAAAATAAAAAGAAATGAGTCTTAAATTTTGCTCAAAAAGTTTAACTTTAACGTCCTAGGACTCTATAAAATTTTATAAAGTCCTAGGACGTTAAAGTTCAACGTTTAAGGTACAAAAAGTTAAACTTTAACGTCCTAGGACTTTATAAAATTTTATAAAGTCCTAGGACGTTAAAGTTCAACTTTTTGTGCCATAAATAATCCGAAAAATGTCGTTTTAGATATCAGTATGAAATAAAAAATATTACTGAAAGTTTCAATTATTTTTTTATATTTTATGCAGGTGATTCTGGGAATAATAAATTGCGTTGAAATATAAGGAATATTTAAGTCAATGAAAGAGTGCGTTTTCCCTAAAACAAGAGATCTCCTTTGTAATGCAATAATTTCAAAATTGATAGAAGGACATGTAAATTAGTAAAAATTTTCAATTTATTGCGAGTGAAATTATTAAAAAACTCCCTGGAGAAGAAAAAGGATTTTATTTTAAGATCATAAATAATCGGCATCAAGGTAAACTGTTTTACAAATACAGGAGTGAAACATGCCAACTCAGAAAACTAAAAATTAGAGCCGATAAATAGAAAACGAAAGCTAGACTAGATTGATGAAAAAAATATTGACTTCGAAGTAAATCATGCTGGTAAACTGCATATATAACATAAAACATTTACAAATTTTAAAGCAACACTAATATCATTTTATTTCTAGATACCCAGACATATAGAAAATATATTGAAGACAAAAAATGGTAAGCTGTACATCAATCTCCTTTCGAAGAGAAAAAATTAAAATGGGAGTCAACATCTCAGTTTAGAATAACTAGTTTCAAATCGAGCTCTGAAAAAAATATAGGTCAAATTGTTATAGAGTGGCAGCTATTGAATTTACAAAATATGTTCAGATAATAAAATTTCCGCCGACATTGTAAATTTAAAAAAAAAATGAAGTGCGTAATCTTTACACTTTGTTGAAGTTAAACTTCTTTGGCTACTGCAGCAGGTATTACTAAAAATATTAAATATAAAATAAAATAGATGTCATATTGAAATTTAGAGTTTCTTTCTAATATTCTTGATAATATAATTTACAACAATGTGTAATAAAAAGCCATATTTACTTGTTTTACAAAGTCTTACAACGTATTAACAACGTATTAACTTACACTTAATTTAAAAACAAGATTTGGTACAAAAATTGATGCAGTTTTTCAAGAAATTTAGGAAATTTGTCATAAACCTCTAATTTCATATTTCAATTATATGATAATAATTGAATTGACTTTGTAATACAATATGTAAATATTGCTTTTTATTACACATGCTGTAAATTATATTATCAAGCAATCCAACTCTAAATTGCAATATGACACAATTTAATCAACACAAATATTCTTATTTAAAAATAAACTTTTGGAAAAACGGCATATTTTTAGTCATAGAGAATTATATACGACCACTTCGAAATGTATAGCAATATAATACAACTCAGACTATCCAAACAGATTAAGATGCTTTGACGAAATTGCCTAAAATACATGCAAATACGGGGTTTTCCAATTTTCTGAAAAACGGTTTTTTCACATCATAGAAAACTATTGGACCGATATCAATCCAAATAGAATACAATTTAAATCCTCCAAATAAAAACTAAAACAATTCAAAATATAAATTTAAAAAATTACGAAACTCAATAGAATATTACGAATAAGATATTTAAATCTAAAATCGACACATCCAACTCATATAACATTTAGTACGATACTGAATAAGTGCATAAAAAATACAATACACATAATCGAATTGTATCGCATACTGCCGAACATAATATTCGTTTGCCTTTTATACTTCTAATTTTTTTTTTATTTCATTGTGTTGTGTTTAAATTTCTACTTTCGTTTTTTTTGGAATTGTGTGCATGTATATGTTTAAAATGATAACTTCATTAAAACTTAAAATAAAAATGTGTAACTTGCGTTGCAAAATTCTAATAACGCGCCTAAAGAAGTTTTACTTCAAAAAAATGTTAAAAGAATAAAATTGAATCTTTCAAATTAAAAATGTAATTTTTTAAGCTTGAAACACAACACGGGCGAAATCGTCCGACGACGACGTTAGTAACATTAGAATACACAGGATACATACATTTCAAACACAACTACAGCGATAAACGAAAAAGATTTTTTCGTCGGACAAAATTTAGATTCTATTTCTAATTTATCGTCGGCGATGATTATTGCCAGATATCAATTTTATTTTTATTTTGCTGCAAGGGTAATTTTTAATGTTATTGTGACAGTGCCGCCAACTGAAAAATATGATTTTCTGATGTTTTTCGCGTTTCTGAGGTTGTAATCGTTTTGTTTTGAGTTGTCAACTGAATTTTCAGTTTATGTTCAAAGTTCGGTTTGATTCATTTTTATATTTTTATAATTTGTATTTTATTTTTAAAATTAGTTATTAGTAGAAAAATTATTATTATTTACTTATTAGTAAAAATTTGTTATTTTTA
>OY856188.1:160480557-160670557 GCA_963693315.1 Diogma glabrata | reverse complement strand
AGTCATATGCACAACGAATTTTATCTCTAAAACAAAAAATGATGCTAGTCCTAAACTTTCACAAGTTGTTAGATATAAAATAAGCTTCAATTTAGTTTAAAAAAAAAAAAAAAAAAGGCTATGCCATCTTTTTTTCAATTACACCATTTTTTTCTTATGTTACACCGTTAAAAATTATTTCAAAAAATTAACAGTGTACATTTTTAAAAACTTTGTTCTTATACCTATTCAACGACATATCATTTATGATAATCGATTGAGTAGTTTTTCTACAATCGCTCGTCAAAATACACTCACATCACAAAATAACAAAAATTGAGGGGCACCCTGTGAAGACCCCGGGTCGAAAAAAAAAGTTCTAAGAGAACTTGTATTTTTTATTTATCAAAGACTATCTATAAACAAAAAATAATCAAAATTAAAAGGGGTCAAGTCAAAACGATGTTGAATCTTCGTGAAATTGCTCATATATATATATATATATATATATATATATATATATATATATATATATATATATATATATATATATATATATATATATATATATATATATATATATATATATATATATATATATATATATATATATATATATATATATATATATATATATATATATATATATATATATATATATATATATATATATATATATATATATATATATATATATATATATATATATATATATATATATATATATATATATATATATACTACTATTTTCAAGAGAAAGTACTGTTGGTTTTTGTAAATAAAATGGTACTGGATGATCCGATTTTAAATCGGTTTTCAATTTTAAATGGCTTAATATTGGTGGAGTATTTTGGTGTATAATTTGTTTTTTTATCTCAACTAAATCAATAAAAAAATGAATTTAAAATTTGCTAAAAGTTTTCAATAGAAAAAAATCAAAAAAAATCAGAAAATAATAGAATTTTTAATTTTATTTCATAAATAATTGACTAAATTGTATAACAATATTTGATTATTTGATTAATTTATTAATTTTAATTAATATTAATATAATATAAAGTTAATATCTTATGTGCCTTGTGCTGCAATCATTTCGCGCATTCTATTAGACATTGAATTTTACAAATTTATGAAATATTGGTGCCAATCAATGCCTCTCATCATATTGTGCGCTCTCACAATGGCATCCCAGACCTTATCATTACTGTGAAACACTTGGTGTTCACTCCTTATGAAATAAAATTTAAAATTCTATTATTTTCTGATTTTTTTCTATTGAAAAACTTTTAGCAAACTTTAAATTAATTTTTTTAATGATTTAGTTGGGATAAAAAAACAAATTATATACCAAAATACTCCACCAATATTGTGATATTTAAAACTGAAAACCGATTTAAAATCGGATCACCCAGTACCATTTTATTTACAAAAAACCAACAGTACTTTCGCTTGAAAATAATAATAATAATAGTTTATTCAGTCAAATAAAGACAGTACATATGTAAATTAAACTTAAATTTATCTTAATTTCTAACCTAAATTATAATACTAAATAATACTACTACATGATTGTATTGATACCATATAATATTATTTATATTTAAATTATGAGGAATTCAAAGTTTTAAATTTAGCTAGAATTTTATTCTTGAATTGATCCCTACTCATATTAGAGTCATTAAAAGCACTATACTTATTAAAATTTCTGATACATTCGTTAAGTGGGTTATAAAAAGAATAATCATGTCTATGAAGTTCTTCAATAAGAGGCCTCCTGTGTCTTGTATTATAAGTATGACAATTAGGAACCATCATTTCACACAATTCAGGACACCTTATATTACCTCTGACTAGGTCGAAACCAAATAAAGCAGAAGCAAGCTCACGTCTTGATTTTAGTGAGACCATATTCAGCAGTAAGAGTCTTTCTTCATATTTAGGCAGTCTGTATCCAGTAAAACCGAGAGGTTTTAATGCAAAGATTAAGAATTGTTTTTGTACCGATTCAATAGAGCTTGCGAATAACTCGGTATAAGGCGACCAAATTATACTAGCATATTCCATTTTTGATTGAACTAATGAACAGTACAAAGTTTTTGTCAAGGTGATGTCGTTGAATTCTTTTGCTCTACGTTTAATAAAGCCGAGAATAGCATGCCCACTTGTGCAGATTTGGTTGATATGCTGTTTGTATGTCAAGGAACTATCTAACATAACACCCAAATCCCTAATAATATTAACCCTTGATAGATTAGATCCATTTACATTATATGTATATTTTATTTTATGGCTGCTTCTGGCGAATGTAATTGTCATACATTTTTCAATGTTCAAATGCATTCCATTTAGTAGACACCAGTTGTATAAAGTTGAGAGATTGTGTTGCAGTGTATAGGCATCGGACATTGACCTAATGACTTTATATATTTTCAAGTCGTCAGCATATAAAGAAAATTCACAATCTCGGAATAATAATGTGAGATCGTTAATGAACAGTAAAAATAAGAAAGGACCCAAATGACTGCCTTGAGGTACAGAAGATGTAACCTTGATTGCCCGTGACTATTTACCTTGAAATTTTACGACCTGATGTCTATTTGTCAAATAAGATTCTATCCACTGCAAGAGTTTGCCCCTAATTCCATATTTTTTAAGCTTACAAATTAATAAAGCATGATCTACCTTATCAAAGGCCTTAGAAAAGTCTGTGTAATTAGCATCAACTTGGAGACCAGATGCAAATTGACGTCTAATGAAAGAAGTATATTGTACCAAATTAGAAATTGTTGATTTACCCGAATCAAATCCGTGGATCAAGTCTCTAAGAACTATGTACAATTTTTGACTTATAATTTTTTCAAAGAGTTTAGGAATGGTAGATAGAATGGCAATACCTCGGTAGTTAGAAATCTTACGCTTATCTCCATTTTTAAAGATAGGAGTTATAAATGATGATTTCCAGATATCAGGAAAGATACCCTGACTTAGAGAAAGATTAAATAAATATTGAAGATGCTTTGCTATACTAGTTACTGTCCTTTTAATGAATTTTGGAGGAATTAAATCTGATCCCGGTCCTTTTTTAATGTCCAAAGACTGAATTGAATTAAAAACTTCTTCAAGCGTAAGCTCGATTTCTAGTATTCTGTCAGCTGAGGGCAAAATATGTGACTGGTCAGTTTCCTTAAAGATAATAGGTGGTTGATAAACACTCTCAAAATGATGTGCAAACATATCAGCTATTAAAATCGGTTCTGAAGAAGAATTACCCATGTGAGTCATAGAAGTGGGATATCCTTTATTACTACGTCTATCCTTAATAAAGTTCCAGAACTGTTTAGGATCATCGATCAGTCTTAAAGCAGTTTTTTCCTTATGTAGAACTAGAGCATGTTGTTTCTCAATTTTAAATTGTTCGCTAAGTCTAACGAATGTATCAAAATCAGGTAATCTTTTTGTTTGTTTGTATTTTTTATGCGCCTTATTTCTTTTATTTCTTAGTATTCTAAGTGCTTTATCAAAGTGAGCAGGGCATGAAAGTGTTGATACGATTTTCTTTGGTGTATGCTTATCGATAGTTTCACATAAAAATTCATTAAACAAAGATGCAGCACTATTTACACAGGTTGAATTTAATATATAAGAATTTAGTTCACGGTTAATTGCTTCATAATTTGCTTTGTCAAAGTTATAAGAAATTATAGTGTCAATTACATTTTTCCTTCTTTCCTCAGTAAAAAAATAGGTTAATTGAAGTATTTGATGGTGAACACTGGTTTTTGATGTCAATTTTAGTGAAGCTATAGCCAGATCAAAATTAGATGTGACGTTTGTAAAGATAACATCTAGAAGGTTTCCACTATTATTCTTAAAATTATTAATTTGGCACAAACCTAATGAAAAACTTTTAATTAGAAAATCATAATAAGTGACATCAATATTAACGGGGTCATATATATTTTCCTGTAAATCATTGGCAACCCAATGAATATTCGGCATATTGGCATCACCATAAATAAAAATGTCATCATCAATTGTCATGTTTAAGTTAAGGTTTGCTATTAAATTAGCTAGATTATTATAACTATTTATGTTAGACTTAGGCGGTATATAGAAAGCACTTACAAATAAAAATTTACCATTAAGTTGTAGTTTACATGCAACAATGTCAAATGAGGTGTCATCATCTACAAATTGTAACTGAACCACTGAGCTAGGGATGTAATCCTTTACTGCAATGAATACACCACCCCCAAGTTGATTTGTATCAGTATTAGAAAGTATTCGATCTTTTCTGTAGATAGACCATCCATCAGGCACAATTTCAGATGTTAAATGTTGACTCTGTAACCATGATTCTGTCACGATGACAACATCATAATCGGAGTTATCTAGATCGTTTCTGAAATTTTCCAACGATGACCTCATACCTGACATGTTGTGATAGTAGATGCTTAGGCCCTTCGGTATTGATTCCAACGAGCTCGAAAACCCGAAGCACGATTACTAGCCATGTTGAAACTGTCTACTTTAATGCCCTCCGACCACATATTTGATGTTTTTACTTCATAAAATTTATTCGGTGGTATTCCAACTTTAAAAGAAAGGTAGTTCGGCATGTACCTTAAGTTTGTTGGTGTAATTAACTTACAATCCACTTGACATTTAAATGTATTTTCAATAAACACTGTTAATGTTTCCTCGGTAGTGCTCGTCTCCAGGTTAGAGATGTATAAATACATTAATTTTAATCTATGAGAGGCTGCCTGCGGTGCTCTAATAGCAGGCATTGGTGGATTAATCGTGGAGTTGTATTTGTTTTTTAATGTAATTGGATTAAAGATCGTCGGCGTCCGTGCTCTAAGGGATACATTTTGATTTGAGTGACTTTGTATGTTCACTTCACCAATACCTTTGCTCCTTCTTTTCTTATTTTTTTTCTTCTTTTTGTTAGTTGCTTTCGCCTCCACGTTAGGTTGTTCAGATATAACATCATTAACTTCAGTATTTGGTTGGATTAGATTTGTGTTAAAAGATGCTCCTGAGTTAGAAGTAGACGGCTCGGGTTGAGAATCATTTGGAAGTGCATTACTTATATGCTTGTTGTAAGTAATGAAATTCTTTGCCGGTAAGTGAGATAGAACATCTGATTCATTAAAATCATTGTCATCATTGTCCATAACTTGTATTTGACTTGGCAGACCATGGTTAGTTGCAGTATTATTACTTATATTATTCGTACTGCCCTCTTTATTCGATAGGACTGTCTCAGAGAGTTTACTGATACTGTTTTCTATTTTAATTTGAATATTATTGGTGTCAAATACTGTGGTCTGTAATTTATCGAAAGCTTCTTTATAACATAAAAACTCCTTCGCCATCATTTCAAATTTGGCTGCATTATCCTGAACTACTTGTTGAAAGTTATTTGATATTTCAGCAAAACTTTTCTGCATTTTGTCCACAACGTCATTGACTAAATTGCAAGATGTTGAACAATTTTCACAAATGAAATGAGTGGCTAATGCTTCACCCAATTTAGACTCGTTCCAATTGCGAGAAAGTCCAGCACAAATTCCGTGGAAACCATTTCTACAAATTGCATTGCATTTTATTATTGTTTCCTTTCTATCAAAATTTGTACATAGTGCTGAATCGCATTTAAACATTTTGATTGATTTTATTAAATTGATTTAAGTTCAATTATAATATTAAATCGCAATTCAACAGTTTTTTGAATTTTTATGAAAAATAAACACAATCAGCACTAAAATTCAAAGTAAAATGTTAATTAATTATTTAATTAATATTTCTATTGCACTAGTCTTGTAATTTTAAAATAGCACAAAATTGAATTCCGTCACAAATAGATATTTTAACTGTTATTTTAACTGTTTTATTATATCAGATTTTATAGTTTATAAATTCAAACTTCAAAAAACCAAAAGAAAAACACAAAACTTAATTAAGCGAAAATCAAAAACACAACCGTTCATCGCGAATTTTAAAAACAGATCATCACAATAGGTGTATATATATATATATATATATATATATATATATATATATATATATATATATATATATATATATATATATATATATATATATATATATATATATATATATATATGTATATATATATATATATATATATATATATATATATATATATTTATATATATATATATATATATATATATATATATATATATATATATATATATATATATATATATATATATATATATATATATATATATATATATATATATATATATATATATATATATATATATATATAAGTATATATATATATATATATTAGACTGGTCGTTAAAAACTAAATTTTCCGAGACGCCCCCCAGAAAAATTCTTTGTGGTCAAAAAACCATAACGGCTTTATTTTTTTTTTTTTAAGTCAAAAGAACACGTGCCGCAAAATCGTCGAAGTTTATTTTTTGATAAAATTGTTAATATCTCATAAAATATGCAGATCTAAAAAAAAATCACTTAATCATTTTTGCAGGAAATTTAATTATCTACAAAAAAGGTCCAAGTCATTTTTTTCCTAAAACCTATATTTCTGATGATATTTTGAAATAAAACTTGAAATTCTTCGAAACTCGTAAAACCAAATGATGAAAATTTCGACGAAAAAGTACTAATTTTGATTTTTTTTGTCACGATTATTTTTTTATACATTTCATTCTATAGCATAAGAAGAAAATTAGGAGTTTTTCGTCATCTTTATTTTTTATGTTTTTTGAAAATTACGAAAACTTACAAGTTCATTTTAAAAATATCATGAGAACTATACGTTTTCGGGAAAAAATGACATGGACCTTTTTTGTAGAAAATTAAATTTCCTACAAAAATTGTCCATGTGATTTTTTTTGACATCTGCATATTTTATGAGATATTTGAAAAAATCTACGAATTTTTCAAAAAATCAACTTCAACGATTTTGCGGCACGTGTTCTTTTGATTTAAAAAAAAAAAAAATAATGCCATTGTGGTTTTTTGACCCCAAAGAAATTTTCTAGGGGGCGTCTCGGAAAATTTAGTTTTTAACGACCAGTCTAATATATATATATATATATATATATATATATATATATATATATATATATATATATATATATATATATATATATATATATATATATATATATATATATATATATATATATATATATATATATATATATATATATATATATATATATATATATATATATATATATATATATATATATATATATATATTATATATATATATATATATATATATATATATATATATATATATATATATATATATATATATATATATATACCCCAATAAAATCAAAACATCTTATATTTTAAAATTAAATTCAATTATTTTGGTTTAAAACAAACTAATTTTAAATCAAAATTGATAGGTTTATAATCAAAATAGGCGTAATTTTCTTTCAAAATATTGAAATTTTAAATCAAACTATACGGATTTTGAATTAAGTTCTTTTGTTTCAAACAAAATTAGACGAATTTCAATTCAAAACATAAATGATTTAAATCAAAATAGAGATGTTTGTTTCGATTTTGAATTAAAACAAATAGTTATTGAAGTATTAAGGGCAGTAAGAGTGTTTTACCGATTAAGGATATATGTTATGAGATCGAGACGAAGAGATCGAGATCTCTGATATATTCAAAATCGATAATACTCTTAATGCTCAAAATGCTTATTACATTTTTTGCACGATCAATAAAAATTCAATTAAAATTATTTAAATAATAAAATTCATTCACAAAATTCAAGTCTTATAGTCCAGTAGCTTTATACGTAGCAGTATGCGTCAAATCCGGTATTTCTGATTTTTTGTAGAATTGCTTATGATGTTGGCCTAATAGACTAAGAGCCCGCGACGGCCAGACCTTCGTTATTTTATAAAAGCTGAAAGTTTCTCTGCGCATACCTCCCACTCAGGTAGGAACAATTAACGACATATGAAGTTTGGATCATAGTGGCTTTGGCAGAGAGCAGGTTCCAAAGGGGCCTCCAAAGTTTCGTGAAAGTATAAAAGCTAATTTTTTTATATATTACTCGGGATAGTATTAGAAGTCACGTTACCCAATGCCAGACACTTACTATCGTGGAAAACCCCTGCCAGACACCCTTAAACTTTAAAGTTCAATGGTGTCTGGCAGGGGGTTTCCACGATAGTAAGTGTCTGGCATTGGGTGACGTGACTTCTAATACTATCCCGAATAATATATACAAAAATTAGCTTTTATACTTTCACCAAACTTTGGAGGCCCCTTTGGAACCTGCTCCCTGCCAAAGCCACTATGATCCAAACTTCATATGTTGCTTATCGTACCTATCTGAGTAGGGGGTATGCGCAGAGAAACTTTCAGCTTTTATAAAATAACGAAGGTCTGGCCGTCGCGGGCTCTCAGTCTATAATGAATAATCCAAGTTTGTGACCTCGAGCGCCGAACGCAACTTCGTTAAAAATCGAAAAAACCAGGAAAAAATCGTTATTTTTTCAAATTTTTTTCGATTATAACCCTAAAGGACTAGTTTTTTCTTTAACCTTTCCTGAGACGTTTTTAAAATAGACTAAATTTGCTACAATATGATAGGTGAACTGTCTCTGTAGACCCAACAGATTCCGAGATCTTAATCTATCTATATTGTAGATATTGTAGATCCGAGATCTAGATCCTATCTATATTGTAGCAAATTTAGTCTACTTTAACGTCTTAAGAAAGGTTAAAGAAAAAACTAGTCCTTTAAGGTTATAATCGCCGAAATTTGCAAAAACCGATTTTTTCGCGGTTTTTTCGATTTTTAACGAAGTTGCGTTTGGCACTCGAGGTCACAAACTTGGATTATTCATTAGGCCAACATTATAAACAAGTCTGCAAAAAATCAGAACTACAGGTTTTAACGCATACTGTGATGTATAAAGTTACTGGACTAAAACTTTGAAAGGCTTAATCTCGGAAACTGTTGGGTCTACAAAGACAATTCACCTATCATATTGTAGCAAATTCAGTCTATTTTAAAAACGTCTTAGTAAAGGTTAAAGAAAAAACTACCTAGTCCTTTAGGGTTATAATCGCCAAAATTTGAAAAAATAACGATTTTTTCGTGGTTTTTTCGATTTTTAACGAAGTTGCGTTCGGCGCTCGACGTCACAAACTTGGAAAATCATGTTTTGAATCTCGCGACCATTGGCTATCTCGGCTATCGCCTCGGCTGATAAACTGTCCTCTGGTTTCAAAATATGTGGTTTTCGGCATCGTTGAAGAATATACTATTTTTTACTGAGTCGGAGTAATGTATATGAAAGGGATTGATTTCTGTATTCCTTAAAAATATCTATAGAATTTTTCACCACTTAGTTTTTTGACTAAAATTTAATAAAAGCGTTTTTTCATATTTTCTTTTCCCACTTAGTTCCGAACATATTTGATAGAAAAACTTCAAAAGTCTTTGGATCTGTAAAAATAGTGGTAACTTTTAAACAAAAAATACAAGCGAAGTAAAAATCTATTTCGACCCAAACGAGACACCCCACTCGTCACCCTCACGTGACACCCCATATGAAAGGGCACTTAATTTAAGAAACACAGTTTAAGAAACATTTAGAGTTTTGTTTAGAATTTTACGGTGCACATTTTTTTCATTATTGTCAATTATTATTGAATTGTTAATTGAATTGATAATGTATATTTCCATATTTGTAATTGATAACGTAATATAAAAAAAGTCCAGCGGCAGGTATATCCGCTAGAAAAAGGTAGATTTCTTGATCAGACAGATATGCATACAAGTAGAATCAATGTATCAAATTAGTTGAAATCAAAAAACTAAATAGAAACGGAATTATCCAACAAATTTCACAAAAGACATTTAATACATTAACCGAAACTACTTTATGCAATTTCGGAACAGTTTTGTTTAATTTGGTTAAAATTAGTCATAACATATTAAATCCACCAAAGATCAAATAAACGTCCAACAAAGATCAAAAGAACTACGTGACAACTACAATTATACCATCACACATAATTTATAATCAAACATTATTAAACAATTTTAATTTAAAATCTTTGTGTTGTATTTTTTTGTTCTCATTTAATCTTTTTTTTAAATATATACATAGTTTACTTAGTGAAAAAAAAAATAAAAATACAAACAAAAGAGCATATGATAATTTTCCTTTGGTATTAAATGGCTTGAGATTTGTCTGTAATAGGTGCATTATATTGCTTATAAAAATGGAACCTTTTGGGTTAGAAAGCTGAAATTTTGTGAGGGTATAGTTTAAAAATTGTCTTAAAAGTTAAGATGAATTTAAATAACATAAACTCAAACATGATGAAATCATTGCCTTTTGCGTTTGTTTTCATTTCAACAGACCTGAGGCCTCAACCTTTAGACCTGAACTATTTTTTTTTTAAATTTTGGAAAGATTTATATTGTAACTCTGTGTAACAAAGTTTTCAAGTGTGAGCTTGGCCATTTCAGCTAGATCAAGGACAAAAAAGATTGGCAAATTTTTAAAACAGCTGATTTTGCAGGAACCTGGAACGTCAAAGTTGTCATTTGGATAAAAATGATAGAAATATGTTTAAATATTTAATATTTATAAATTTTATAAAAATATTATGATTCAAACGGAAGTTATAGCGCCCTAGATTATTCAACATTTTAGGCTCTAGCCGCTTAACTGGTACCCGGATATGGCCAGTTCACGAATTTGTCCAAGACATTATTTTCCGGAATACACACAAAAAATTATTTTGGTGTAGGTCGAAAAATGCGACCGTGAGAGTGCCGCCAAATTCCGTTATATCTCATATCGTTATATATATATATATATATATATATATATATATATATATATATATATATATATATATATATATATATATATATATATATATATATATATATATATATATATATATATATATATATATACATATATATATATATATATATATATATATATATATATATATATAT
The DNA here is from genome assembly GCA_963693315.1 of Diogma glabrata. Lineage (NCBI taxonomy): Eukaryota > Metazoa > Arthropoda > Insecta > Diptera > Cylindrotomidae > Diogma > Diogma glabrata. The sequence continues at coordinate 160,659,549 of OY856188.1, read as the reverse complement.
ATATATATATATATATATATATATATATATATATATATATATATATATATATATATATATATATATATATATATATATTATATATATATATATATATATATATATATATATATATATATATATATATATATATATATATATATATATATATATATATATATATATATATATATAAATTTTTTTTTCATTTTGATTTTCTTTCCGTCTCCGCTTATCATATATAGTCGTTTGGCACCAAAATTTTTCCGAAATTCCGAGATAAAGCACATACCAATAGGTAGATTTTTATATGAAATCTACCTAAAATCTCCATCACAATTTTTTGTAAATTATTTTTCACAGTACGGAACCTTCGGTGAGCGAATTTTATTTACACTTGACCGACTTTTTTATATCTACAATATTTTAACAGCTTTAACATAGTTATATATATGTTGTAAATTAACAAAAGAAAAAAACAAAATTTAATTTTTCTTAGTGTAAATAGTGAAAATTATGCTGCCGTGCTAAGCACAAAGGTGTGTCTTACGTTTTTGTCAAAAATGAGTTATGTATCTAAGATGATATTATAACAGTCGATAGACATTTTTATCATTTAATTAACCATTTAATTAGTTTTTTCATTCAAAAATTACTCTTTTAAATATACCTTATCTTCTTTGAAAGTATGAAATTCACTATTTAATTGCCCAATAATTGATATTTTACAACATTAAAAAATAATATAACTTTCTATTTTTCTGATTCAAAGCAAAATTTGAAATTTTTTTGACTATCGATATAGTTTTGATTAGTTTGACTGTGAAAATTGAAAATTAAAAATTGTTAATATCTGGAAATGTCAAAAAAGCAAGTTACCACTCCTGTGCTTAGCACGGTAGTATGAAACATAAAGATATGTAAAAATTGATTCAATGATTGATTCAATTGATTTTGATTGTCAAATCAAGTAAGAAAATAATTTATGTAACAAGAAACCGTTTTACCTTTCTAACAATAAGAACTTCATCATCTCGTAATTTTCTGATAATTGTACCTGAAACAGGACTGCTATCATCATCTATTAAGTTTTTACGCGTTTTCGATTTTCTTTTTTCACTTTTTTTTTGACGAAATATGGTTAAGGATTTTTCTGATTCTGAAACGTTAACATTCAATGCAGAGTTCTGCTCATCATTTTTTTCACTATGATATTTTTCAAAACTTTTATCAAATAATTTGGCAAACCCCTCAATTGCTTTGGAGTGCATTTGTAAATCTTCAAAAACAATTTTTCCATTTTCTAACACACCACACTTTTCATTGTTTTTATTAGTGTCTTGCTTTGAAAAAGAATTTGATTGTCGCGAATCCTCGTCTTGTGTATCATTTCCAATAACGTCAACTTCTTCGTCTACTAAATCATGACTATCACTTGAGGCATTAGTTACAATTACATCATTAGGTATAGACACAAAATTATTATTTGATTTAACTTCATCACTTAAACTATTAGTATGTATTAATTCACTTTTATTATTTATTAAACTACCAACAACGGATTTAGAAATATCTAACAAAGTGTGTTCGAGCTTAGAAAATTTTCTTGGTGGTGATGGTGTTGTTGGTGGAGTGATTGGTATCGATCCACGCAACGATAGATCCAATGGCCCTAGGAATTCCGGTGAACGATAAACAAGAGGTGGGAAAAACGCTCCACTAAATCCGGGATTTGCTATTGCCTGTATCGGTATTGGCCGATAAGGAAATATGTTCTGGTTTGTTCCAGACCGTAAAAAATACCGTGAGTTTTCCAAAAAGGGATCCATTAAACTTTTAAAATTTTAAATGGAAATTTTTTATTTTTTTCACATCACGCACTTGTTTTAATATCCATAACCGTTAAAAGTTCTGTACAAACTGATTTGCAGTTTTGATTTCATTGGATTTGTAATATTCCTTTTTTTCATTTCCACAAAAAATATTTCCTTTGAAAATTTTAATTTATTTGCTCTTAATTTTCTGATATGTTAAAGATTGCGCATAATCGTTACCGCCTACGTCATATAAAAATAAATCAACAAGTTGGTTTTATAAGAAAAAACTTTGCAAAGCAATTTGTTCTCATATTTCTCCAGGTTTTTGTTACTAAATGGGTTCAAAAGGGAACGCCCCTTGTCAATAATTTAACTTTTTGTTTAAATTTTTGTAAGCATCAAAGACTGTTGAATTATTTATGTGTGTTAACATATTTTGGCAGCATTTATTTTCAAAGATTTTCTACAAACTGTGGGGTTTTGATTTTTAAAATACAGACATTTGACAGTCAACGTTTTTTTTTTATAAAATGTATGATAGGTAGTAGGAATTACAATACATGTCACAACAACGCATAAAAACCATTTAATTAAGACCTTAGTCCCACAACAACATGCGTTCTAAGGTGATGATGGATGTAATATCTTCTTTTATTTTCAAGAATAGATAACATAACGATAAATCCTACATAATAAAGAATAACATAGATCAATATTTCAAAGGATGTGGAAAAATGAAAAATAATCAAAATAAGAGATAAACTCAAATTTTTTCAAAACATTTGCAGGAACGAAATGAAATTGGGTTATCAATAATCTAGCTAATAAAATATTCCTTGATCATGCGACGCATTGTTTTCCTCAAGGGTTAAAGCCTAAATAAAGAGTAGTACGAAGGATCGTTTTTTATACCAAGAAATAGCGTGCCATCCTCAAGGCGTATTCCATAACTATAAGATTGAACTTTGAAAGTTGTCCCACCCGTATAGATTAAAAATTATAATAATGTACAAATCAACAAAACATGATCCCTGCGTCTTGGCTATATTATTAATACAAACAAGCAAAATTTTTTTATATTTAAAAGTTCAATGGCAAGTTGACAAACTGCTTTTCTCTTTAAAAACAGCTTTGCAGAAATTCCTTTGAAAAAGCTGTTTTTCTTCTGTATTTACCTGACCAAAAATGGCTCATAAAAACCGTCGCGCATTATTACGTAGTAAAAATTTTAATTTTAAAAGTGATAAGAGCGATTCCGTAGACTGAGATACGAGAGATTAGTTCACAATAGAAATTCTACATGCAAATGAGGTTCAAATTAGAATATTCGACGTACGTCGTCAAAAAGTAATGAAAATAGAACCGTTAAATTTATAAAACATCAGATTATTTTAATACTGCTGGATCAATCTATTAAATGAACGAAATATTAACTATCAGACATGATTACTTTCAAACGAAATACTTTGGACTCAAGCTTATTACGTGAATGATTACGCGAACATTAAAATGTGATTTGAAATTGTCTTAATGAGGTTATGTACCAATGAAGAATGAAGATGCGCTTAAATTAAAACGAAGGAGACATTTTTAATAAACAGCATATTTATATAAATAAATCAAGATTGTTTTAACGCAATTCTGAGAGTTAGAACGAATGCTGCGTTATGCATCGACAATTATACGGCGTTCCATGTATGTACAGTGTACACAGAGAAACATAGCATTACATATATAGACTCTAAATAATTTTCTTGTAGTTTTATAGATTTTTAACTACTTTTAAAGTTGATATGTATTGATATCTTGTTAACAAAACTTATTAATTTGCTGGCTTTTCAAAAATAATTAAGTCCAATAAAACTATGTTAAATGCAAATGTCAGCAGACATTTTTTAAAGCTTTTATATTAGCTGCCGCCTTTTTGTTAATATTTTATGAGATGAAAAAATTACTACGGCAACCCTTCTGTTCAATGTTTCAATGAGAATATATATTTATTTGCATAAATCAAGGCGTGGTCTTTATAGATTTCAATTGTTTTGCATGAAAGCTAAATAACATCCGATTAACATCGTTGTTTGCTATATTTACAAAAACCAGTGGTTTGCAGGAAAAGAATTCTACTATATGTAGTTTGCTTTATTAAGAAATAACTTAAATAAATATTTTTCATATTAGAAATAACTTATTTATAAATTATTCGGGATTTTTGTGAGCAATTAAGTTACTCAAGTAACTAAGGAAATAATTTTAATTTTTTCAATTCAAAGGTATTGTTAAATAAATTAGAAAAAACTCTGTTTTTCTCTTTTAACTGTTTCGGTTGGGATTCGAACTCATAATCTCATCAGTGCCAGAGTGAGTTCAAATCCTAGGGCAGACACACTATCCACTTCGCTACCAATGCGATGATATTTTGAAGCTGAAACTTTATCATCACTCTATTTACTTAAGTTGAATTCTCAACTGTCATTAGACTCCTATTTATCTGAAATTTTGTAACATTATAAATCATAACAATTGATTAGTTCTTTTGTTAATATATTTTGTTGATGGTTTTGTATAGGACAATCAAATAGAATTTTTGAGATCGCCTTTTGGACAAATAGTAGAAAATTTATGTTGCTAATGAAGTTTGTTGTCGTTTAACCAAAGGTGTTCTATACTGCCGTGCTAATGTGCAAAAATGAGTTATGAATCTGAGATGATATAATAACAATCGATGGATATTTTTATCATATAATTAAAGAATTTAATTTATTTTTTTTTCATGCAAAATTACTCTATTAAATATGCCGTATCTTCTTTTAAGTTATCAATTACTACAGCATTAAATCAATTACTCAAATGTATTAGTATTTAGTATGATTATTATGTATGGCACTTGGCTTGGCTTTACTAAGGTAAAATAGACCTGTCTCACCATGTTTCTAAGGCGAAATGACGAATTTCGTTATTAAATGGTAATTAATTAATTGCGATTATTGCGTTATTAATATAATACTTCGATGTAAAAGATTAAACCTGTGTTCCTAAGTATATTTGAACCGTTTTTTTTTAAAGTGGTATAAATCCATTTTTTCATATATTGAGATATTTAAGGATTTGCATTTGCATCAATATAAAAACTTAGGCAAATGTTACTAAAATTTTGTGATATTTTTCACACTTGAAACCTATTTAATTTTATTATGCAATAATAGTTATTTAAAATTAAAAAGAAAATAATTGATTTTTTGGCTCCAAATGGACTTATACCACTTTCAATAATAACATGTTCTAAAAAATAAGACAAGAGGTAGTATAAGTCCCATGTAAATGGGTCATCATTCTTTTACCGACACATTTTTGATTTGGCTGAAATTTTTTTATGCGTTTTATATCGAAAAAAAAGATATGGGTGTTCGAGGATTTTTTTTTGGAAAATATAGCGGTTCTAAATTTCTTGATGAGTTATTTTCAAAAATTCAAAACTTCGGTTCTATTAAAGATAGAAACTTCTGTTTTGTTTTATTTTAAAGTTAAAAGTTGCTAGTTTAAAAAAAATAAAATTAACAAAAGTTATTCTATTAATATTAACAAATAAAATGTTGAAATCGATCTTTAGCCATTTCTTCACCCACGCTCCACCCTAAATCGGGCTCTATTGAAGGTATGATTATATATACAAAAAGAGGCCATCATTATCTTTCTAAAACTACCACTAACTCAATTATTTCTAAAAGTGGACCTATGCCACTTTAAAAAAAAAGGTTCATTTATTATTTGCCATTTTATATTTACTAAGTTTTTATAGTGTAAATAATGAAATAAATTGATTTTGTTGACATATCGTTGTTATTTTTGTAACATGCATTTATAAGATATGTCAAATTTACTATTTAATTATTCAAAAATTAATATTTTATATTATTAACAAATATTATAAACTTTTATCTTTCTGATTCAAACCAAATTTGAAAATTTTTTACTTACTTTTTACTTTTAAATCAACGGCGATTTCCTTTAATTTTAAAAACATTTTTTAGTGTACAATTTTAGAAATAACGAAAGCACCTGCAAATTATTAATAATGGCGCTTTTTCGTCCGACGGTTGCAAGAATGGCCGCAATTCATCTATTAAATTTATCGATTATTAATCTATATGAACCAACAATGTTGGTAAATAAAAATAGCTTTCGAAACATTGGGTAGATACATTAAACGCGGTGGCGTACACAGGTGGGGGCCCCACCCCGGATCCCACCAACCGATTATTTATAAGCATGTTTTTTATTCAAAATTAGGAATTGTTTAGTGTAACCTATTAAATTAAAAATTAACATCTCTGAATATCAGAAGATACGATGCTAAGTACGGAACTAAGGTATCAATTTTTAAGGATTTTTTAACGCTAAGTTTCAAGGATTAAAATTGTCAGGGAAAATCCAAGCCGGTAAGGCCCATCAGAAATGCCAGACTCCATGAAAAAAATCACTTTGAAAAGCGACGATTCTACATCTTGTCACTCGAACAGTAAAAATATGGTCTGCTATTGATGCTCTGGTGTAACTTGTGTAGTTTGCAGGCTCAGGCAAAATCGATTTGTCCCAGACAGGCGCTCATTCATTTATAATGTATTTGTAAAATACCATCAAATCAGCGACATACAAGCATAATCCAAGAGATAAGATTTGAATTGCCAATCAATTTAACAGCTCTCTGCTGTGTAGAATCAAGACACTTCAAACTAATTATGTATGTTGCATTCCCTATGTGAGAACAATATTCCATGCGGGGACGATGAAATAACTTATATATTAAAAGAAGATATTTGCTATTAAAATCCTTACGACAACGACGCAAAAATATTAAATAGAACCACGTTCTTAGCCAAGCTAAAATATGGGAATTCCACTTCATATTATTTTCAACCTCAACTACTAGAAGTCTAACAGATTCTTTCCCTTTAAAATCAGTTTTTCTTCAAGAATCAAACTTTAATGAAAAGAGATTAGGCTTTGAAAACCTAGAAAAACTGCAAACTTTAGTTTTGGTCTCGATGAATTCAACATTGCTAGCAGTACCCGAATCCATAACTGTTTTTAAATCAATGTTTAAAGACCCAACGAAATTTGACCTAATGTCATTAAGCGCTACCGGTGAGTATACATTAGGTGTTTCATGAGAATCGTGATGCGTGCTTTCATAAGCAAAACTATCTTTCATCGTCTTTCTTTAATTATTTTTGACGACTTAAGAAGCTCATAATCTTAAAATTAATGTTCAAATGGGGTTTGTAATTTGTTGGATCCTTATTAGGGACCTTTTTTGGAACTTTCTGTACACTACTCAGTTTTGCAAAAAAACGCCTTCTTATATGACAAATAGACAATTTTAGTAAGGAGTGATGCTAAATTAGCGTCACTCCTTACTAAAATTGGGAAAACATTAGCAAATGTTTTTTTTAAAAATAACTGAAGGAATACTATCTGACCCAGATGCCTTATTTTTTTTTTTAAATAAAATGTGTTGTGTAATAGGGTTTGGAATATGTGTCACAACAACACATAAATACCTTTTAAGACCTAGGTCTAGATCTGGGTCCCACAACAACTGGCGTTCTAAGATGTAGATTAACACTTTTTTTAAGCATCTGCGGGTTGGAGCCACCTGAGACTAAGTGTTCCAGCAAACTATTCCATTTGTACGCAGTTCGGACAAAGAAGTCTCTCTGCGATCTGCCAGTATGACAGCGCGGGATCTTTACTGTTTCACCGGTTGCGGCAGCCGATTGCCGAGTTGAACGGGGGTAAGAATAAGTTTGAGGCATGATGCCGCTGATTTCATCTGAGCACTGCTGATGACGATATTTGTAAAAAACAACGAGGTCAGCAACAGTGCGACGATGTTGTAGGGAATCAAGTTTTGATGTCAAAGTTCGATCACCCACAATTCGTATAGCCCGCTTTTGAACAGAGTCCAAGAGGGCCAAGATGGAAACAGAGGCAGCACCACCCCAAACTTGACAACAGTACTCCATACAGGGACGAATATAGGACTTATAAGCATGGAGTGAAACATTTTTTGCATCTATTTAGGAGGCCGAGTTTTTTAGACGCGCTTTTTGCCATCGCCATTACATGATCGTTCCAGAGTAGATGATTTGAAACTGTGACACCCAATAAACGAATGTTTTTACATTCACCTATTGGTTCATCACACATACTGAATAAAATATCTTTGGGGAACTCGGTCTTTAATCTGGAAACAATCAACAGCTGTGTTTTGGTAGAGTTGAAATTGATAAGGTTTTGGTCACCCCAGTCGGCGACTTTATTCAGGTCTTTCTTCACGTTTATGGCAGCGTCTCTCCGGGCAGGATTAATTCGTTCGTGCATTTTACCTTTTGAAGGAAGGGGCTCGAACGACTTGTGCAGAGTACAATCATCTGCAAAACTATATTTATTGGGTTGCTGGTGATTTTCAACAATTCGTTGATATAAATCAAAAATAGGGTTGGGGACAGTACTGAGCCTTGAGGTACACCAGCGTTAATTAGTTTAGACTCAGAAGAAAATCCGTCTAAGGTTGGTATATTATCTGAGTGGTAAATATAAAATAAAATAATAATATATTAAAAATTTTGTTTGACCAAAATGGTTTTAGTATTAATAAGTTAGTTCCATGCACAATAATTAAAACCCAACAAAAATATTTGTTTTAGAAACGAGGTTTTCACAGTGCCATTAATCCTTTAAAGTCTGGTAACAGATCTCTATTTCTTTTAGTATTGACGGTGCTGTGTCACTGACACAGCAAGAAAAGCCAAATTGTTCGCGGAACCCTTTGCTTTGAACTCGATCGTTTTGGAAACACCTAGGGAAATAAGCCAAATCCAGTCGTCAGGAATTGTTGTATTCCTCCTATTATTCTAAAAACATTTTAAAAAGAACTTGCATTTACTCTTAACAAAATTTTCTATAACCGTCGGAAAAATCAGAAAAATCAAAATCAGTCGGTCGCAAAAATCGAACAAATTGAACTTTGTAGCCCCACGTTGGAACAGCTTACTTGATAAGGGTGAAAAAACGTACGTTATTGCATTAGACACCTCAAAAGCCCCATGCCAAACTGATCAACAAGCTCGGTGCGTATAGAATTTTACCCCACAGTCCTAAGACTGATTAAAAATTTTCTCACCAACCGATACATTTCGGTATCCATCGATGGCTTTTCTTCTGAGTCTAAATTAACTAACGCTGGTGTACCCCTCAGTAAGGATCAGTTTTATTCCTTACTCTAAAATTACTCTTATTCCTTATTATCCTTACCTTAAAAAAAACGGTCTCTTCAATAGATGTAAAAATATTTCACTCCGTATCAATTACTCTACATTTATAAGTCCAATATTCGTCCATGTATCGAGTATTGTTGTCAAGTTTGGGGCGCTGCACCTGTTTCCATCCTTGCTCTTGCTGACTCTGTACAAGAGTGTGCTATGCGAATTGTGGGTGATCGAAATTTAACATTAAATACTGATTCCCTACAACATCGTCGTACTGTTGCTGATCTTGTTGTTCTTTATAAATACCACCACCAGAAGTGCTCGAACGAAATCAGATCCATTATGCCTCAAACATATTCTTTTTCCCCGTTTTACTCGTCAATCGGTTTGTGCTAACAGTCAAACTATTGAGATTACTCACTGTTATAGTAACTTTGTCCGTACATTGCATAAATGTCCGTACATTGCATAAATGTCCGTACATTGCATAAATGGCGTCCGTCAACACCTCAGAACGCATGTTGTTGTGGAACCTAGGTCTTAAAATTTTTTCTATGTGTTGTTGTGACACATATTGTTATTCCTATAACACAACATTTTTTATTACATTTAACATTTAATTAACATTTAATAGAGGGGCTTATGATTTAAAACGCGTGGAAAACGTAAACGTCGATGAAACGTGAAACGTAGTCTATTGGTATGATTGAAAACGCGTGACAAACGTTTTATTTCGAACTTATTTTTTTGTATGATTGAAAACTGTTAGATATGTAATTATATTAACTTTTTAGGGATCCCTTGTAACGAAATTTATTTCGTTACAAATCAATTAAATTAAGAGTAGGAAAAATAACTGCAATTATATTTAATGTTGAGTTATAATTGTATTTAATATTATGCTAAGTTAGTCTTATCATACGGTCGAATAAGTGAAGTCGAATTTATTGTCAAAGTGTCGAAATAATAATTAAATAAAGAATTGTTGTTATAATATTTAAAATAGTTATAATAAATATTTTATAAATATTACAATGGCGACGAAGATGGGATAGTGGAAAAGTCGTGAAAAAAAAAATTATAAATTGCTAGTCAAAAAGTGAAAAAATATAACTAAATACAGTTTTCTCTCATAAAATACAGTTTTCTCTCATAAAAAGTGTCATAAATATTGCGATTGAAATTAATTAATATGGTTGGAAAATTAGAGCAGTATGTGGAAGGAAGTTGTTGGCTAGCTTATGAAGACCGTTTAAAACAATTTTTTATTGCAAACAAGGTTGATGAGGATAAAAAGATGGCAACGTTTATTACCATTATTGGTGCGGGACTGTATGAAACGTTGATGAAGCTAACGGTACCTAAGCTACCGTCAGAAAAAACGTTAGACGAGTGTTTGTCATTGCTAAAAAATTTTTTGTCAAAAAAGAAAAACATTCGAACGGAACGCGCTAAATTCCATAAAGCGAAACAGGAAGAGGGTGAATCAATATCAGAATTTATTCTGCGATTAAAATCAATGGTTCCGTCGTGCAATTTTGGCGGGTTTTTGGAAAAAGAGGAAAACAAACAATATTCTGGGTTATTAGAAAAAATAATACAAGAAGCACTATTAGATCGTTTCATAGTTGGGGTACGTGATGAAAGAATTTTTCAAGCATTGCTAAATTCAAAAACTGAGGAGGATAATTTTGAGGCAGCATGCGAATTAGCACTAAATTTGGAGTTGGGATTTGCTGAAAGTAAAACGGAATTTGGAGCCATTTCAAAAATTTCGCACGGTTATACAAGCAGGAGTAACCAACCTCGAGGAAGGTCACCAAGCCGACAGCAAACGAGAAGTTTTCATCAACAAAATTACAGGAGTCCTTCAAACCAACGATATTATCGAAATAATTACAACAATAATTATCGAAATTACAACAATAAGTTAGTCAATCGTTGTCGAAAATGTGGTATGAGCGGGAGACATCAGGAAGAAAATTGTCCGGCAAAAAATTGGACCTGTTTTAGATGTGAACAAGTTGGACACACCTCAACCGTTTGTTGGAATGAACGGGAAAACAAAGAACTAAAGGTCATACAAAGCGTTTCATCAACAAATCAACCACTTTTAATGAATTTTTTGGTGGAAGAAAAAATTTTAAGATTCGAAGTGGATACAGGCGCAGCAGTAACTGTTATTTCAAAAGATGAGTACGATATTAAATTTAACTATATTAAGATTGTAGATACTGTAGATATTTTTCATAATGTTTCAGGTGATGTTATTCACATAGTGGGAAAAATTTCAGTGCGAGTAAAGAGCTGCCATATGGAAGATACAAAAAATTTACAGCTATTGGTTATCGATACAAAGAAGTCATTAAATCCACTTCTTGGTCGCGATTGGTTGGATGTTTTGTTGCCAAATTGGAAAAATAGTTTTTTGACTGGATCTATCAAGAGCGTAAGTAATAGTTTTAATATGTCTGAAAAGCAGATTTGTACTCAAGATATTAAATTAAGGTTTCCAAAAATTGTGAATACTAGCTTAGCTTGTCCAATAGAGGGATATATGGCTGATATTGTTTTGTCGGAAGAGGCTACACCTATATTCCATGCCCCTTATTCGGTAGCTTATCGCCTTAAAGATAAAGTTGATAAGGAAATTGATCGTCTTGTAAGCGAAAATATTTTAGTACCTGTACGATACAGTAAATATGCAAGTCCAATTGTAGTGGTACCGAAAAAAGATGACGAAGTGCGGTTATGTATCGATTGTAAAGTAACTATAAATCGATTTGTTATGACCGAACACTATCCTCTTCCAAAAGTGGAAGACATATTTGCCAGTTTGACGGGGTCAAGAATTTTTTGTGTTCTTGATTTAACTGGTGCTTATCAGCAATTACGTTTAAGCCCAAAGTCTCAAGAATATATGACCGTAAATACCCATAAGGGATTATATCGATATACTCGTTTGCCTTTCGGAGTGTCATCAGCACCATCAATTTTTCAGGGTATTATAGATCAAATTTTGAATCATATGGATGGTGTTAAATGCTACTTGGATGATATTTTGATAGGAGCGGCTACGGTGGAAGAATGCAAAGTGAGACTGTTTGAAGTCCTAACTAGACTCGAAAATCATAATGTTAAGATAAATCTATCCAAATGCAAAATTCTTGAATCTTCCGTTAAGTATTTAGGTCATATCATATCAGGAGACGGGGTTCGACCTGATGGAACTAAGGTCGAAGCAATACAGAATGCTCCAGCACCCAAAAACGTAAAACAGCTTCAATCATTTTTAGGGTTGTTAAACTACTACGGTAGATTTATACCTAATTTGTCGTCAGAACTTCACGTTCTATATAAACTTCTTAGAGATGATGTCACATTTACGTGGTCTGAGGAATGCGAAAATGTTTTTCAAAATTGCAAAAAACTTATTTTGAGCAACAACATCTTAGAACTCTATGATCCAAGCAAACCGATAGTTCTAACCTCTGATGCGAGCCCATATGGGGTAGGTTGTGTAATGTCACATGTAATCAATGGAGTCGAAAAACCAGTGATGTTCGCATCAAGCACACTATCTCCGGCAGAACAAAACTACTCACAGTTACATAGAGAGGCACTTGCAATAATATTTGGAGTGAAAAGATTTGAAAAGTATCTTTTAGGTAAAGAATTTCTGATTTCTACTGATCACCAGAGTTTACAAGAAATTTTCAACCCAAAGAAGGCAACACCAGCTGTGGCTATTGCGAGATTACAGCGTTGGTCGGTATACTTGTCTATGTTTAAATATAAAATAAAATTTTGTCCTGCAAAAAAAGTAGCAAATGCGGATGCGCTATCTCGATTGCCATTAAATGAAAGTACTGGTGTTGATGAAGTGAAAATATGCTATTTTAATCTGACAGAAAAATACCCGTTGTCTTTTCTTGAAATAGTGCGTGAAATGAATATTGACCCTATCTTGTCTAAAGTTTATGAATATGTTTTAAATGGTTGGCCAAAGCATGTTTCTGATCAGTTTAAATGCTATTATCTAAAGTCATCAAACCTAAGTATTGAAGAAAAATGTCTTTTTTATAGAGATCGTGTCGTAATTCCTGAGGCATTACAAAGTCAAGTTATAAAGTTATTGCACGAAAATCATACGGGAATAGTTAAAATGAAAAAAATAGCTAGGTCATATGTCTGGTGGAGTAATATTGACAAGGATATCGAACAATATATTAAGTTATGTCAAAGTTGTCAGGAGTGTCAAAATGTTCCAAAGGAAATTGTTAAGTCAAAATGGACGCCTAGTGAGTATCCTATGGAACGGGTACATCTAGATTTTTTTTATTTCGCTGGGAAGATTTTTTTAGTATTTGTCGATTCTTTTTCGAAGTATATAGATGTTGTTTACATGCATTCAACAAATGCTTTTATCCTCATTGAGAAACTGTTAGTCATATTCTCAGCTTTAGGACTGTGTGCAAAAATCGTAACAGATAATGGTCCTCCATTTACGAGTTACGAGTTTAAAAGGTTTTGTAGGTATCACAATATAACGTTAATACACTCCCCGCCATATCATCCTCAAAGTAACGGTCAAGCTGAGCGAAGTGTTCAAATTGTTAAAAAAGTGTTATACAAATTTTTGAAAGGTCCAGAAAAAACTATGTCGCTTCAAAACAAAATAAGCAAATTTTTATATTTTAATCGAAACACTCCTAGTATGGCAGGTCATAAAACTCCAAGTGAAATTATATTCTCTTATAAGCCTAAAACCTTTTTCGATATGATGAGAAATAATAAAATTGTAAGCTTAGAAACTGATAGAAAAAAGCATGCAAAATTATCAGATGTCAAAAAACATGTCAAATTTAATGTTCAAAATGACATAATTAAAGATAAATTTAAGTCCGGTGATAAAGTCTTGTATAAAAATCATTTGAGGTCGCATTTAAATTGGCTACCAGCCAGAGTCATTGAAAAAGTAAGTCCATTGACATACCTGATAAATGTACAAAATCACATTAGATTTGTGCAACAAAATCAAATTAAATTAAGTAATTTAAACGATGAAGATCATCCGGGTATGAGAATTCCATTTATTATTTCTCCAGAGGATGATTTTTCAAGTCAATCTAATAATGAAAAGTCAAAAATTCAGAAGAGGTTAAGGTCGAGATCTGCTTCACAATCTCCACAACCACCTGAAATCCGAAGATCGAAAAGGGTTAGAAGAGAACCACAAAGGTTACGTTATAATAGTATGTAAAATCATCAGTTACGTAATTTAAAACAGTTAAATATAATTAAATTAATTAGGTTTTTGTTATTAATTGTTAAAATATGTTTTCTTAACTTAAATGAAGTAAAAATAAATTAGCTAAGTTAAATTAAATAAGTTATTAGTATGTAGTAATATTCTGAGCTCAGGGTAGTATAAGTATTGTTGAAATTTTATGATTTTAAAATTAAATGGGGGAGAGTGTTAGATATGTAATTATATTAACTTTTTAGGGATCCCTTGTAACGAAATTTATTTCGTTACAAATCAATTAAATTAAGAGTAGGAAAAATAACTGCAATTATATTTAATGTTGAGTTATAATTGTATTTAATATTATGCTAAGTTAGTCTTATCATACGGTCGAATAAGTGAAGTCGAATTTATTGTCAAAGTGTCGAAATAATAATTAAATAAAGAATTGTTGTTATAATATTTAAAATAGTTATAATAAATATTTTATAAATATTACAAAAACGTGATATCCGTTTTTTGTACAAAATTGAAACGCTAGATTAGGCTTGCGTTTAGAATAATTTCAAAACTTAAAAATGTAAGTTTATCTTTTTATTTATTAATTTCGAGTGAAAAATGAACAATGTTTACAATTTTAAGCACATTTATTATTTAAAAATTTTAGGAGAAAGATTATTAGGGTAAAAATAACAAATCAAAAGTAGTTTTGTATTAGGAATTAGTAAGAAGAATGAAAGAGAGTCCTGATGTAGCTAATTATTATTTTTATTTTATCCAAATATTTAAATTTTTTAAACTTAGCACTGAACACAATGATGTTTTTTTAACAAACAATTTGATCTGACAATTAACAACAAATTATTTTGATAATCTGACAGTTTTTAATTTCGAAAAAAAATTCGAACTAACTTTTTATCAGGCGTTTTCAATCATACCTACATTAGGTGAAGGTGAATAATCTTAACCGCGTGATGCGTTTGCCGTGCGTTTTCAATCATAAGCCCCAGGATGATTTGCTACGTATCAAATTAGGCACATACGTAGCAAACAGGTATTATTTTTACGGTATAAACACTAAAATTTGGTATCACATTAAAATTAAAAATAAATCACCTTATTTTGAAAAAAGTAATTTTATGTTTCATGTGATTTTTTAGCTGAAATTAAAAGCAAAAGAACTTTAGCAAAAATATAATCAATATTTACAGTTTTGTGTAAAAAATGTATGTCTCTCTAAACAAAAAACTAACAATGAAAAACACGCGCTAAAAATTATAATGTCATACCTAATTAATAAGAGTATATATCAGTATATCACTGTATCAAATTTAAAATGTATGATGGTGAAAACGGCTAGCAAATTTGATACGTAGCAAATTAGATATTGGTGTAAACTTAGTGTATGCTAATTATGTACTTGTTAATGTTATTAAATATGAATGAAAACGTTTCATGCTAACGCATTTACTGTGTGACAAAGGGAGTTTTAAACACATTACTTTTAAGCTAAAAATTTTTTATCTCCCCTTCGTCGCAAGCTTCCTAATAGTAAATTCTTGTATGAGTTTAGAATGATGGAAATTCTTCACAAGGATGAAGTTTCACGGAACGAGCGAAGCGAGTAGAGGGAATCATCCGGGTGACGAATTGCCATCATCCTAGGCAAATATAAGATGCTATTTTATCCACGACTGCAAAATATTTCGACTAATTTCCAGTTTGCCTGCTAAAGTTTTTATCACCATGGTGAAATGCATCAAAGATAGCATAGAAAAACAAAACAATTGACTTAACGGAAAATGTTAAATTTTTTTTTTTATATTTTATATATGCGTTGTTCTCGGTTTAACCTTTTGATATTACATATACCAACAAATTAAGTTTTTATTTTGTTAGGGGAATATTTAATAAACTAAGGAACTGTTGTAGAAAGTAACGATTTCGTCACATTCTACATCAAGTGAGAGAATGTATAAAATTACAATGGAAGACATCCACATGGATATACCTACTAAAGAATATATACTTTCCATGTGTATGTCTTCCATTGTAATTTTATACATTCTCTAACTTGTGTATAGAATGTGACGCAATCGTTACATTCTACTACAGTTCTATAGTTTATTTGTTGGTATAGTATTATCAAAAGTTTAAAACGAGAACAATGCATATATAAAATATAAAAAAAATAAATTTAAGTTTCGTTGTTCTATGCTATCTATGATTTTCAATATGGTGATAAAAACTTTAGCAGGCAAACTGGAAATTAATCGAAATATTTTGCAGTCGTGGATAAAATAGCATCTTGTATTCGCCTAGGATGATGGCAATTCTTCACTGGGATGATTCCCTTCACTCGCTACGCTCGTTTCGGGAAGCTTCATCCTCGTGAAGAATTGCCATTATTCTCAACGCAATCTTCTATCGAAAGTTTCTGTTATTCTTTTATTTTTTGTGTGAAATTTTATAACGGGAAAATAAAATTTCATACAAAAAATAAAAGAATAACAGAAATTTTACTGAATAGGCCCCATTATCACATCATATCCATTTTCTAACACAGTTTCCCATGTTTCGTTTTTGCAAATTACGCAAAAACATCATTAAATTAAAATCTTAATTAAACTAAAGTCACCGTATCAAAATTTATGTTTTTTTTGCATACACGTTATATTATTCACAAAAATAAGAAATAAACAAATTTTTATTAATTATATTTTATTTATTATTACACTACTAGTTTCAATCTCTGTGAGATCATCAGAAAAGGTATTGATGTGCAATTAACATTAATTTACAAAAAATAACTTATTTATAGTGGTTTAAAAAATTGTTGAAAGGCGTTATTGATAAAATTTACAAAGAACAAACTCATAATGAAATAATTAAAGAATACAAATTTGAGGAAAAACCTAATTATTTGAGTAATAAATTAATAAAACAATTTGTTGGAAGGAGGTAAGAAAAAGCAGAAATTTCGAAACCAGGTTTAAAGAGCACAAAATGGTTACGTTTGGGAAGCATGTCAATAACAATCATAAAATTGATACTTACAACTCTAAACTGATAAGAACTGTTAGACAAAACTGGAAGCTGGATGCCTTAATCATATCACATCGCGCGAAATTACCATCTTATGAACTCAGATGAAGCCAAAATTTTTTCATCGCTATTAAACATAACAAAGGTTTTTCGTCAAATTTGTATCCTTTAATTTATTTCATTATGAGTTTGTACTCTGTAAATTTTTTCAATAACGCCTTTCAACAATTTTGTAAACCACTATAAATAAGATCATTTTTGTAAATTAATGTTAATTGCATATCAATACCAGTTGATGATCTCACAGAGATTGTAACTAGTAGTGTTAGTGTTATAATAAATAAAATATAAAAATAAAAATTGTTTCTACTACCCAACTTAAAAAATCTCCTTTCGATGTTTGTTCATTGCATCGTTCAAATTTCTTTTTCGTCACCAGTGATAAAAAAACCTATACAAATAACTGTCGTACCTAGTGAAAGCCATCTATTTTCTAATTTCTTAACTAGAATAAACCAGCCATTTTAAATAACTTTCGTACCTAGTGAAAGCCATCTATTTTCTAATTTCTTAACTAGAATAAACCATCCATTTTAATAATTTTGTTTGTTCAAACTTACCAAGTATTATAATAAATTTTACTGATAAATTAAAATAGAAACGTCTATTTCTTGTTAACTAATAGTTTTTATTTACTATATACGTATTTCGAAAGCTATGCTTTCATCGACAGTATATAGTATATATCCAAACTGATATATGCTACTGTACAGTTTTGATGTATACTATTGTCGATGAAAGGATAGCTTTCGAAATACGTATATAGTAAATAAAAACTATTAGTTAACCAGAAATTGGCGTTTTTATTTTAATTTTACTGATAAATTTATAATAAACCATCCTAGAACACCAGTTAAGAGAGTCAGTTGATTGCATGAAATAATTTAGTTAGTGTTAATTTATCTTTCTTGGAATGATGACATTAATTTATTTTTGAATTATTTACGGACAATTTACATCAAAAATGTAAAAATAATAATAGTTAACTATTCATATATTCTTTTATTCATATATTCTTTTCTTCTATTCATTCATATATTCTTTTTAAGTAGTATGGTAACAAACAGTTGGTGTTAAGATATTTAAAAAAAAGTTATTTCACCTATTTATTTAAGAAAAACGAAAAAATATTTGTTTACATAAAATAATTTACGTTGTTCTAAAATATATATCAGAAATCTACATAACGTCATCCCCATACAAAAACTAAATCAAAACTGTTGTATTTATTTTAGAAATAATAATCAAATTTTTAAATTTGATTTTGTTTATTACAAAACCGTCTTTAGTTATAAGCCTACTAGACGAGAAATGCAAAAAACAATAAACTTTTAAAGATGTGTTATTAATGATTTTAGGGACTTTATAGAGCAAATAGAATAAAATATAGAATTTTGTAGTGTACATAGAATAAAAATATGTATATGTATAAAGTTGAAGATTTTATTGTACGAAAAAACAATCAGCACCTCGATTCTGGTTCTGTAAGAAAAAATGAAGTGGAATAGAATTATTTTTTCCCTCGAATTTTCATTTCTCACTAAATAATTCCATTCCAATACTAATTAGTATTCTCGTTTTCTTTCCGAGATATCATTTTTAGTACACGTTCTAAACTAACACAACTTTTTGAAAATGGAATTAATCTGTCAGTTTATTTACTTGTTTTTGTATTTCATGTATTTGTGTTTCATGTATTGTACGTTTGATGAAACTGTTGTTGAAGAAATCCTTATAACGATTAGACAAATAGAGTATATAGATATTATTTAGATTTTTAATGTCTATGGAATGTTGATGGAAATATGTTAATGGAACATTCAACCATTTCAATTTTTAATGATAAACCTTAAAAAACCATAAACGAACTATTACAGAATATTGTACTTCTTGAACTTGACATGCTATTTAATTGATAGTAGACAACATTTATTGATATATACATTTACTATATTCATTTAATTATGTATTTAAAAGATAACTATAATTTTAATTTAAACTAATTATTCTGCTACTGACACAAAATAAGTAAATGACTAATTTATATAAACTTAAAAGCAAAAATGTGTTTCGGGAAACATGTGCAAAAATCGCCACAAATCAACTACAATTTCTTTTTGGTTTATCGTAATCTTTTTTCGACATTTTTTTCTCTATTTTTGTGCTTCTATACAAAATTTCAAAGCAACTAATCTCATTTCATTTACAAATTTGTTGACGAGATAATTTGACAGTTTATCCCACAAATGCGGAATTTATTTTCTCATTCGACTGCACCGGAATGCAAAAATCTCATTTAGTACGAAATCTCACTCCACGAAATAATTCCATGCAACCAGAATCTAGCTACAGGCTTGTAACTAAAGACGGTTTTGTTTATGACATAGAAATTGGGTAATTTATTCATATTGAGTCATCTATAGTTTAATAGCAGAAATGTAAATACATATTCAAAGGTTTTAATTGAATATTTGTATGTTTTGAAATTTGAATTGTATGTAATTATAAATGAAAATGTTTAATAATTAATAATAATTTTTAAAATAGTAGTAGAAAAAGTACAGCCTTCTACTCACCGAAAATCATATTTTGAATCTCGCGACCATTACCAACCTCGGTTATCGCCTCGGCTGCTAAACTGTCCTCTCGCTTCAAAATATGTTGTTTTCGGCATCGTTGAAGTATATACTATTTTTATTTCTTATTTTTGCGAAAAAAAAAATAAATTTTGATACTATAGATTATTTACGTCACTCCAACGAAGAATTTTTTCAAATTAAACTAAAGTCAAATCAAATTTCGTTTAAGTCTGAGATTCAGTTTTCTGAAATCAGATATTTTCTTTTCTGGAATTGAACGTTTTTGTCCACGAATGGCTTTTAAGCCGTGAGATTTTTTTTCTCTGAGGTCAGCGTTTGAAAAAAAAAACAAACGAAGATCGGGACACTCGGATTATAGCTTCTGACCTCCTTTTTTTAAGACTCGTGTTCCTTTGATTTTTTTTTTAAACTAGAAGTGTTGAATAAAATTTTAAAATGTGAATGGGCAGAAATGCAGTGATTTATTGAACTGTTGATCGATCGTGCACAGTTGAAAAAGTAGCTGCAAGTTGTAACGTATTCTTTTGGTAGAAATTACCGGAAGATGATCACCGGGTACTTCTATCACCACGAGATTTAAAGTCTCAGTATCAGGGTTCGTAATAGTGATCATTACTTACAAAGAAAAATTTTTAATTTCAGAGTACCCACATAACAATATAAAAGGGAGTTAAATCTACTTTCCACCTTATAGCTTACTCACGATCGCCCAGAATTAGAGTAAAAAAAAGAAATTGGTCATCTTCACTTTCAAACTACTAAGTTTACTGCCTCTTCATATCAAAATTAAAATTATTTAATTAGCAAAAACAAAATATTTTCATTTACTAGTATTAATCAGAAAGAAGAAATATCGTTACTAAATTTTATTTATTAAAATAGAAAAAATAAAGAAACTCACGACGAATCCAGTTGGGTTGAATCTTGATGTTGGGTTGGTCAAAATCATTCAAATCTTCTTCACTCGATTATAATCCAAAATCAATATTCAGTCTTCAAATAACTTCCTCCTAATGTTGTGATGAAAGCACATATGTATTCACCAATAAATAATTTGTTCTTCCACTAGATAACATATCAGCAGCATTTAATTATTAACAGTACATATTTTCAACATTTAATCATCAACAGCACATATGATTGATTTAGATGATCAACATTTCATCTAATTTATTTATTAATTAGAAAGACAATAATAGTTTATATTTTCGTGTAATTATCACCAGCACCACATACGATCAGCATTAGATTTAGATGATCAACATTTCATCCAATTTAATAATTAATTAGAAAGACAAAAAATGTTTATATTACTTCGGTCTGAAAGACCTAAGTATTACATTCATGAGCTCAAAGTGAAATTCTTACCCCCACTTTTTTTGACATTTTTCGACGTTTTAGGACCTCCTGATTCTAAAAAAGCAAAAAAAAAAAATGTATGTCTGTCTGCCGGCCGTCCGGCCGTCATTACCTACGCTGCAGGGAAAACCGCTGGAGGGATTTCAAAAATTTTTTTTTCTAAAAATAGGTATACTTAAGGGACAGGTCCGAAAGGACGCTGTGTTCGATAACTGTACCGGAAGTGTGTCAAAAAAATCATTATGTGTGTCAAAAATAGCAAATTTTCATATTTTTGGCTAAAAAACGTTCATTTTAAGTGATTACGAGTAGGAACATTAAATTTGGAGAAATCTTGATGGTCGGGATTGGTATGTGAGATCAACAACTAGATTATTGCATTATAAGTTTGTCAAAAAAATTTTGTCAAGTGTGTCAAAAGAAAGATTTTTATTTATTTTTTTACCTAATTTTTTGGAAAAAAAATTAAATTAATTGTTTGTTTGAAATGAATTTTTATTATTATTATTGAGAATTATGGCATTATCAGTTTGTCAAAAAAGTGTTGTCAAGTGTGTCAAAAGAAAGATTTTTATTTATTTTTTTAACCAATTTTTTGGAAAAAATAAAATTGTTTGTTTGAAATGAAATTTTATTATTATTATTGAGAATTATGGCATTATAAGTTTGTCAAAAAAATGTTGTCAAGTGTGTCAAAAGATTTTTAGTTAGTTTTTTACCTAATTTTTTGAAAAAAAAAATAAAAGCGTTTGTTTGAAATGAAATTTTATTATTATTATTTAGAATTATGGCATTATAAGTTTGTCAAAAAATGTTGTCAAGTGTGTCAAAAGAAAGGTTTTTATTTATTTTTTACCCAATTTTTTTAGAAAAAAATAAAATTAATAGTTCGTATGACATGATATTTTATCATTATTATTGAGAATTATGGCATTATAAGTTTGTCAAAAAATAATGTCAAGTGTGTCAAAAAATGATTTCATTTAACTTTTTAGCCAATTTTTTGGGAAAAAAAATGTAGCTGTTTTTATGACGTAAATGTAATTTAAACTGAAATTGGTCATGGAAATTTTTGAATTTGTTATAGTTTTTGAAATATTTTTGGAATTTTGAAAAAGTTTGTATTTTTGATTTTGTAATAATTTTTGCAATATATTTAAAATTTTGAAAAATTTTTAATTTTTGATATTATTATTATAATTTATTTATTTTTTACCCAATTTTTTAGAAAAAAATAAAAATAATAGTTCGTATGACATGATATTTTATTATTATTATAGAGAATTATGGCATTATAAGTTTGTCAAAAAATAATGTCAAGTGTGTCAAAAAATGATTTCATTTAACTTTTTAGCCAATTTTTTGGGGAAAAAAAATGTAGCTGTTTTTATGACGTAAATGTATTTTAAAATGAAATTGGTCATGGAAATTTTTGAATTTGTTATAGTTTTTGAAATATTTTTGGAATTTTGAAAAAGTTTCAATTTTTGATTTTGTAATAATTTTTGAAATATATTTAGAATTTTGGAAAAAGTTTGAATTTTTAAGAATTTTTGAAATATTATTGGTATTTAGAAAATATTTAAATATTTGATTTTATTATAATTTTTGGAATATTTTTGGAATTTTGAAAAAGTTTGATTTTATTTAATTTAACAATATTTTTGGAATTTTGATTATAATTTTCCGGCAACGTTTCGTGTTAGCTTTGTAATAAATTTTTAAACAGAGATAAAAAATACTTGTACTTTAACAAAGAGTTATATTTGATGTACATCGCTGCCCAAAACTTAAAACCATGTCCTCATAAAAGTTTTATGCCGAAAACTATATCAAAATCCTTAACCCAGACCGAAGTCTTGATATCTCAGAGCTGTGAGATTTCAGCCCCTCCATATTTTTCGTATTATCTTAATATTTGATTTTCAATTTTATTTATTTTTATTATAACTTTAGACACATTGTACAATCTTATTTAGCATTAATAAATTTGATTAAACTGTACACAAATTTTTAAAGTTTTCATTTCATATAAAATAATTTTAACTAATTTAGTATGATGGCTTTATAAACATATCACATTAACAATTTCAACACAAATTGTGGCCATCTTAATCTTTTTCTTTAATGTATTTAAATATAGTTTTGCTTTGCTTGTTTTTTATTTTTATTTTTGTTAATTTATTTAAGCTAGTTCAAAATGCACTATATAATTTATTCACTGGTTCCAAAAAAATTACAAATTTTCAATTTATTACCATAAAAATGGCACAAGCACGTGAATTTCAAATAAAAACTTATTATAAGTTACTTTAAGCACAATTTAAAATTTATTTGGCTGGAACCCAAGCCACGCTTACTAACTTACTAAGAGTTAGAAGCATCGAATTAGCAAGAGCTAGTTAGAACTTGTAAGAGCTAGCAATAGCTAGTAAGAGAGATAAGTTGAAGGAAAACCATCTCTTATATTTAATTTTTGCCGGAAACCGCAAAAATAAATCAAAATTTTGTCAAAATTAAATTAAATAAAGAATCCCAATTTACTTTGCAGTTTATCGGTAATGTTTATTTAATTAATAGATGGCAATGATAATTCATCTTTATTGCGATCAGCTGTTTTGAATTTAAAAATACAAGCATAACAAAATCCAGAAATTTAATTTGTTTATACATGAAAAAAACACGTAATTCAAATGTAAATAATTATTAGCATTGACCTATATATAAATTTGATCCAAAACCATTTCCTTTTTTTTTGCATTTACTACATGTACCGTAACGGTCAATTGATAATCAATAAATTTGATTCACATCTTAATAGGTTTAAATAATTTACAAGTTTTGTTTTCATGAATCGAATATTACTCATTTTAACATATCGGTGAGGAAGGAAATAGATTCATGAGTATAACTAAATAATTTTGTTTCTTGTTGTTGAACAGAAAAGTTTTGCCAACTTGGAATCTTGAATAAATTCTATAGAGTATGGTTTATAAGGAACCGAATGCAAACGTTACAGGATAGTGTTCGCAGAAGCAAAGATTTTGCTAACACTAAAAAAACGTTGAATTGAGGTGAACTTGTGGACATGAAGAATCTTAAATGACTCTTTAATGTTTTGTATTCTCATAACGATGACAGATGACTCTACAACTTAGGTTAAGCTAACGTCTAATATCTTTTGAATGGTAGGTGCCTGTCTTCCCACTTGCGACGTCTTCCAACTCTACCAATGAGTTCCCTACAGGTCGAATAACTTTTGTTTCGATGAATTTTGGAGACAATTTTGCGGAAATCTTTTTCGTAGCGTCACTCAACATAAAGTTACGACGGTAGACGACGTCTCCAATTCTAAACGACAGTTTTCGTGCCCTTAAATTGTAGCGGCTTGCATGTTTCAGGTAAGCTTCACCAATTCTGCTTTTCAAAAGCGTTCTAATATTTGACAGATGATCCTCTCGATCCATTTCTTCACCAGGTTCCTCCAGACATTTCAGGTTTTTCCATAATGCGTAAGTAGAACCGTGATTGAGAGCAATTAATTGACGCATGAACCATACACCGAAGAGCACCGGCGATATCGCTTAGGTGGGTGTCCCATTTAGTTTGGTCATCCTTCAAGTAAGCTCTTATCCCAGCCAAAATACTACGATTTACTCTCTCCGAAGCATTAGCTTGAGGAGAATAAAGAGCAGTACGTAAGTGTCGGATTCCAAATTTAGCAAAAAAATTTTGGAAAAACAGTGATGAAAATTGGGTCCCATTATCTGAAATGATCACTTCAGGGCACCCAAACGTACGAATCACATTAGACTCTAAAAATTTGCAGATCGGCTCTGAAGTTAGTTTGGAGAGTGGAAACAAGAAAACGAATTTGGTCAGATGATCCAAAATTATGAGAATTGCAATATTACCATTCTTAGAACGAGGATATGGACCTAGAACATCTATGTATAGTCTCTGCATTGGACGTTCAGATCTAGCCGGTGTGACCATTGGTGCTCGAAAAACCTGATTAGTAGCTTTTGTTTGCTTACATACCTTACAGTTTGCTACTTGAGATTGCACTTGCGATAGCATACGGGGCCAGAAGAAAAAGCGTCGTAGGTGATGCAAAGTTTTCGCAACTCCAGCATGAGCTGAAGTTGGTAGCGCATGCGCTTTAGCTATGAAGTTAAAGGTCAATTCCTCTGGAACCCAGAGCTTCCACTGTTCTTCTTCCACACATGAAGAAAAGCTAACCTTTTTATAGACCTTCCCGTTTATCAACTTCAAATCCGGTAAAGACATACCACCATCCTCAACGATTTGAGTCAGTTTCAAGTAATCGGATGAACGAAATGACGGTGATTCTAAATCAACTTCAGCTCCATCGTAGTCATCATTAGCAGAGAACCCGTCTTTACACGGGATGCGAGAAAGGGCGTCTGGCACGGCATTCAGGCTTCCTCGTCGGTATTCAATCTCGAATGAATAACCCTGTAATTTCAAGCTCCATCGCGCTAGACGACCCGCTAAATCTTTTTGTTGCATTAACCATTTCAATGACGCATGGTAAGTTATAACTTTAAATGGATGACCTTCGATAAATGCTCTAAACTTTTTGATCCCAAGAATTACGGCCAGACACTCTTTCTCGCTTACCGAATAGTTGCGTTGGGCAGCATTTAACTTCTTCGACATAAATGCTACTGGATGTTCGACGTCGTCATCATCGAGCTGCGTCAGTACACATCCCACCCCATTATTGCTTGCATCACATCGCAGAGTGAATGGTTTGGTAAAATCAGGATTAGCTAATATTGGAGCTGATGTTAACGCTTTCTTAACAGCATTAAAAGCCACATCAGCTTCTTCTGTCTATTGAAATTTACCAGGTGATTTTTTTGTAAGTTGGAGATAGGGGCTGTGAGTGACGCAAAATCTAAGATGAATCGTCGGTAGTAGCCGGACATCCCCAAAAATCTTCTGATTTGACGAATTGAGGTAGGAGTTGGGAACTCAGCAATAGCTGCTACTTTCTCGTTATCTATCTTAACTCCTTCTCTTCCTATCACATATCCGAGATACTTTACTTCCGGTCTGAGGAATTTACTTTTTTCGATGTTGATTGTAAGATTGGCTCTTTTCAAATGTTTAGCGATTTCAGCCAGAGTTTGAAGGTGGGATTCAAACGTGGGAGCTACAATCAACAAATCGTCTAAATAAACAAATACCTGAGTTTTGAGTTCAGGCGGTATGACTCGATCCATTAACATGGTCATCGTTTGTGCCGCATTGCTGAGACCGAAGGGCATTCGAACATAATGATATAACGGTCTACCTGGAACCGTAAACGCAGTTTTTTCTCTAGAATGGTAATCCATGGGAATTTGCCAAAAAGCATCTTTCAAGTCTAGGCTAGATATAAAGTGCGACTTTGGTAAACGACTTAATATACCCTCGATTTGTGGTAACGGGTAAGCTAACTTCTTTGTGACATTATTTACTTTTCTGGAATCTAAACATAACCTTACTTTTCCTGGTTTTCTAACAAGAACAACTGGTGAACTCCACGGACTCGAAGATTGTTCAATTATGCCCAACGATAACATCCGATCCAACTCCTCTCCCATTAACTTTTCGATAGCTGGAGAAATTGGATAATGTCGTTGTTTTATTGGAACCGCGTCACCTGTACCAATGACGTGTTACAACAAGTGAGTTCTACCCAACCCCAGCTTCGAAAAGGACGGCAGGAGTTGGATGGTATCTTCAAGTCGTTCTTGTTCTTCTACTGTTAGACTGGACAACATCGGATTTTTTGTCATGAACGACAACTGTTGAGTTAAAGGTTGATAGAGATTAAATTTAATGAAGAAGTCGATACCTAAGTACAGATCCTGAGTGAGTGAAGGGATTACCATTAATTCTATATTTTTTCTGACACCTAGGAAAGAAACATTTGTATGAAAGTGGCCAATGATTTTCTGACTGGCTCCATCAACAGTCTTAACCTTTGCTGTAGATCGGGTCAATAGACCAGGAGTTTTCAGCAGTTCTTGTGCGAAAGATCCACCAACTGCGCTAAGAGAGGCACCACTATCGAGAAGACCTACTCGCTTAGTATTAAGGATGACAACCTCCACATATGGTCGAGGATCATTTTTGAATGATGATTAGAATGATGATTTGAATGATGAGAGGTGGACTGTATTTTTTTTTCTTGACGATATATTTGATGTGATTTGGTTGGCACATCAACTTCCAACACCGTGATGCAAATATGGAAATATCTCAGTTCATATAATAATTGAAGTTATGTACATATGAGATGATTGATTGAAGCAATGACGAAAATATCTCAGCTCATATAATAGTTGAAATTATGTAAGGGAGATGAATGATGCAATGATGAAAATATCTCAGTTCATATAATAATTGAAGTTATGTAAAGATGATTAACTGAAGCGATGACGAAAATATCTCAGCTCATATAATAGTTGAAAATCATGCACATATGAAATGAAAATATATCAGCTCATTTAATATTTTGAAGTTATGTAAATGAGAGGATTAACTGAAGTAATGACGAAAATATCAGCTCATATAATAGTTGAAATTATGTACATATGAGATGAACGATGCAATGACGAAAATATCTCAGCTCATATAATAGTTGAAAATCATGTACATATGAAATGAATGATGCAATGATGAAAATATATCAGCTCATGTAATAGTTGAAGTTATGTAAATGAGATGATTAACTGAAGTAATGACGAAAATATCAGCTCATATAATAGTTGAAGTTATGTACATTTGAAATGAAAATATATCAGCTCATTTAATATTTTGAAGTTATGTAAATGCGATGATTAACTGAAGTAATGACGAAAATATCAGATCATATAATAGTTGAAATTATGTACATATGAGATGAACGATGCAATGACGAAAATATCAGCTCATATAATAGTTAAAGTTATGTACATTTGAAATGAAAATATATCAGCTCATTTAATATTTTGAAGTTATGTAAATGAGAGGATTAACTGAAGTAATGACGAAAATATCAGATCATACAATAGTTGAAATTATGTACATATGAAATGAATGATGCATGGACATATCACCCGTTCCAATCGATGAAAAACTTATACGAGGTTTTTTTACTGCATGCACACTCGACGAATATTTGTCAGAGAAACAAAGAACAAACTATTTGGTTAATTTATATATACATTAAAAAACTGACCTGATGCACACAACTTTATATAAACTCCTTTATTAATTTTACAATTACTGATTTAACCACATGGGAATACAAAATATTTAAAATTCACTTAAAAAATAACAAAGAGAGAGCTTAGCTCATACTCAACCAACTACATGAAAAAAAACACAAACAACACTTTTTACTGACTATACTACTCAGATAAAATTCGTAAGAATAAGAGGGCAAAACTACCAAAACAGTCCATTTTATAGAAAGCCAAAACTCTACAAATCACAGCTGTCAAGTTTACCAACGATCTCGAAACTATCGAATTAATAATATAGAATAACGAACACATAAATTGAATGTGAAAATTGAAAATATCGAATGAATGATCAAAATATACCGAACACGTCAATTCAAAATTGACAGTTTCGTTGACATTTCAAAAGGATTGTTTTGGTAATGTTTTGCATAATTTTATAAATAATAAATAAATCTTTAATTGGTTTTGTTTTGATTCTAATTTAAAATATTTTGATTTTTCAGGTAAACTATTTAACAATTCACGATAATGCGTGAACATACTGGCGACCTTAAAGTATTTACTTTAACAAAATGAAACGGTCCAGGCTGCGACATGGTTGCAATTACGTAATCCCTTAAAACCAGTTACGCAACTAAAGTAAATTTTAAGTGTATGAATATTCAGGGATCACTGTAGTCGAGGTGAGTGACTTGGCAGACTGAACAGACTGGTCGCAGAACATTGTTGCTTGAGTTACGTGGACGATTGCAAATATTAATTAGTGAAATATAAACCACCACTAGTTTGTAATTACTTGATACAACAAACTGCTGCAAATCTTCAACATCAAGATGTGAGATTACGCTGATTCGTGCTACTGAGCGTTTCAGAATGGATTCAGCTGGCTTAATGGAAATGACAATAGGCTCAATTTAAAATGACACAACGATTGTACAACGAAATTGGGTTGTCGGACACACTCTGTGACGAAGAGTAGACCACATGAATGCTGCTTGTTGGATATGCTGAAGATTACGAGCTTCAATAAAGTTGGCAATGTTGTGGAAGCAGAATTTTTAAAAACATCACAATCCGCTACGCGATACCATACATACGACGATACCAAGCTCTAAAAGGATCAGTTGATGAGTTAATACCGATTTCCAACTGGACTGCTTTGAGACGAAATACGCGAACATGCATGTGAACCATTTGTCAGTTGCATTTGAGCACGCATCTTGAGCTAATAGAGGGGGCCTGCAAAAGTTAAATGTCAACGATTAAAGCTCGGTGCTACAACCTGAATTATCAATTTGGCAGACGGAAATGACAAAATATAAAATTCTAATTCAAACGAAATCATTTTCGGTTTGTAACATAAACTAGACGAAAGACGCGTGAAAATAACTAATGACTTTAATTCCTACTGAAGACAAACATTTTATTAAATTATAATTAAACCTATAACGGCTTAAGATACTACCGAGCCATTAACTACCAAATATTGAATTAAAACGAATTCTAATGACGAATATTACTAAATACAAATGAGGCATGTTAGCCATTTTGCAAGGACACATTGGTTAACATTGGAAAAATTGTTTGATTTTGTCTCAACGACTATATGACGAAAGTGGGCTGTCAGACACACTCTGCCAAGGTAACGAAGAATGAGACAAGAGTGAACATCTGTTGGAATTATGATAGCAACAAGGAGAACGACGAAAAATTAATGAAGCTAACACATCCAAATACCAGCGAATGTTGGACAAACCAATATCAAAACTTCCATGTTGATTGACGAACGATGTGGATTAAATAATTAATTACTCCACACCTAAAAACGGTGATTTTGAAATGATCCGATGAATAAATTGGTAATCCTACAAACCTGGTATATTTCCCTCGTGCTGGAAGTTGGCAAATGTCCAGCCCGTCCCCAAAAAGGGACCAAAATCCGATATCTCAAATTATAGGCCAATAGCTTTACTATCGGTCCTATCCAAAGTCTATGAGCATTATATTAATACACATATTTCAAAATTTCTGGAAGAAAATCATTTAATATCCGACAGCCAATACGGTTTTCGAAACAAAAGATCAACTACCGATCTATTAAACTATGTAGCGCATTGTTGGAACAGCACACTTGATAAAGGTGGTGAAACATACGTTATCGCTTTAGACATCTCCAAGGCATTCGATCGAGTCTGGCATGCCAACTTAATCAACAAGCTCGTTGCGTACGGTTTTCATCCCAATGTTGTGAAGCTGATTCAAAATTTTCTATCCGACCGATACATTTCGGTAACCTTAGACGGATATTCTTCTGAGTCTAAACTAATTAACGCTGGTGTACCCCAAGGCTCAGTATTGTCCCCAACCCTATTTTTGATTTATATCAACGAATTGTTGAAAATCACCAGCAACCCAATAAATAGTTTTGCAGATGATAGTACTCTGCACAAGTCGTTCGAGCCCCTTCCTTCAAAAGGTAAAATGCACGAACGAATTAATCCTGCCCGGAGAGACGCTGCCATAAACGTGAACAAAGACCTGAATAAAGTCGCCGACTGGGGTGACCAAAACCTTGTCAATTTCAACTCCACCAAAACACAGCTGTTGATTGTTTCCAGATTAAAGACCGAGTTCCCCAAAGATATTTTATTTAGTATGTGTGATGAACCAATGGGTGAATGTAAAAACATTCGTTTATTGGGTGTCACAGTTTCAAATGACCTACTCTGGAACGATCATGTAATGGCGATGGCAAAAAGCGCGTCTAAAAAACTCGGCCTCCTAAATAGATGCAAAAAATTTTTCACTCCATACCAATTGCTCCATGTTTATAAGTCCTATATTCGTCCCTGTATGGAGTACTGCTGTCAAGTTTGGGGTGCTGCCTCTGTTTCCATCTTGGCCCTATTGGACTCTGTTCAAAAGCGAGCTATACGAATTGTAGGTGATCGAACTTTGACATCACAACTTGATTCCCTACAACATCGTCGCACTGTTGCTGACCTCGTTGTTTTTTACAAATATCGTCATCAGCAGTGCTCAGATGAAATCAGCGGCATCATGCCTCAAACTTATTCTTACCCCCGTTCCACTCGGCAATCGGCTGCCGCAACCAGTGAAACGGTAAAGATCCCGCGCTGTCATACTGGCAGATCGCAGAGAGACTTCTTTGTCCGAACTGCGTACAAATGGAATAGTTTGCCGGAACACTTAGTCTCAGGTGGTTTCAACCCACAGATGTTTAAAAAAAGCGTTAATCTACACCTCAGAACGCCAGTTGTTGTGGGACCCAGGTCTAGACCTAGGTCTTAAAAGGTATTTATGTGTTGTTGTGACACATATTCTAAACCCTATTACACAACACATTTTATTAAAAAAAAAAAAAAAAAAAAAAAAAAAAATTTAATATTGGAACATCCGATGAATATGCTATTTAATCTACTAGAATCCGATGAATATAATACATAATATAACAGAATCCTAAAAATAACAATTAATCTAATAAGGTACGACGAATGATTTAAAAATACGACAGAACGATTTTCTAAAATATTAACGAAGACAACAATTGTATCTGGAAATCACATTCTACTAAGTACGACGAAACGAATAGTGACTCCAACTATTAACGAAAAATCGCATTCCAACAAGGTACGACGAAAAATAAATAACGATTTTCAAAATAGTAGCGACGACAACAATTATATCTGGAAATCACATTCTACTAAGTACGACGAAAACGAATAGTGACTCCAACTATTAACGAAAAATCGCATTCCAACAAGGTACGACGAAAAAAGAATAACGATTTTCAAAATATTAGCGACGACAACAATTATATCTGGAAATCACATTCTACTAAGTACGACGAAAACGAATAGTGACTCCAACTATTAACGAAAAATCGCATTCCAACAAGGTACGACGAAAAAAGAATAACGATTTTCAAAATATTAGCGAAGACAACAATTATATGGAACTCAAGTTACATTAAAGTACGACGAACTGAATTATTAACGGAAATAAGAAATTTATCTTGGAATTCAAATTCCATTAGAGTCTGACGAGATGTATAAAGATTTTTTAAAAATATTAACGACGACAGCAAAATTATTTTGGAATTCAAATTCCATTCAGGTACGACGAGATTTTGTACGACGTTGTTTTTTCAAGAGGTCTTTGTAAGGGGAATCCGGCATGTAAACCTTATGGAAAATTAATACCGAAGAGAAAAACGGATGAACATTGTTCCAGACGAAATATGTCAATAAAATGAAACAATCCGACAAGCCATCCACCATAGACAATTAAACATTCGACTAAGCGACATTGTACACCCCGTAGTAGTGAATGTCCCGAAAAAATCACGATTATATGATCACGCAAGTCGTGTTAATAAACAATGACAATATAAATGCTAGAGAAATGCATAATGTTAATGATATTTGACGAAAATTTAAATAATTAAGTTACTTATAAATTATACTAAATGGTACCTTAAATTACCCAAAAACGTTGGTTGGTTTTTTTTCTTCTGAAGTTATTTTGAGACGAGCTGCGTATATATCCGGCTCGAAGGACCAAATGATGCGGCGTCGATGAGAGGTGGACTGTATTTTTTTTATTGAAGATATATTTGATGTGAGTTGGTTGGCACATCAACTTCCAACACCGTGATGCAAATATGGAAATATCTCAGCTCATATAATAATTGAAGTTATGTACATATGAGATGAATGATACAATGAAGAAAATATCAGCTCATATAATAGTTGAAGTTATGTACATATGAGATGAATGATGCAATGATGAAAATATATCAGCTCATATAGTGGTTGAAGTTATGTACATGAGATGATTAACTGAAGTAATGACGAAAATATCAGCTCATATAATAGTTGAAATCATGTACATATGAGATGAACGATGCAATGATGAAAATATATCAGCTCATATAATGGTTGAAGTTATGAAAATGAGATGATTAACTGAAGCAATGACGAAAATATCTCTCATATAATACTTTAAAATCATGTACATATGAAATGAAAGATGCATGGAAACATCACCCGTTCCAATCGATGAAAACTTATACGAGTTTTTTACTG
The DNA here is from genome assembly GCA_963693315.1 of Diogma glabrata. Taxonomy (NCBI): domain Eukaryota; kingdom Metazoa; phylum Arthropoda; class Insecta; order Diptera; family Cylindrotomidae; genus Diogma; species Diogma glabrata. The sequence goes on along the minus strand of OY856188.1, from coordinate 160,625,818 downwards.
CAGGCACACTCGACGAATATTTGTCAGAGAACAAAGAAAAAACTTTTTGGTTAATTTATATATACATAATAAATTTATTTTAATAATAAAACACTTGTTGTTTTTCGCAAATTAATTTTTTGAATTAAACTTTATTTATATTATAATAAATAAATAAAATTAAAATTCGCTCAACCGGTTTCGGTTTTTATACCATTTTCAAGAGCTTAAAAATTATTATAAAGAAAAAATAATAAAACATGACATTTATATACAAATAAAACCAATTTAAAAATGAAACTAGATCAAAAATGAATACAAAACAATATTTAAATTTAAATAATAGTAAATTCAAAGAAATAACATTTTAAAAAATTATTGTTCGTCTCTTAGATATGAAGTAATGACTGCATCTTCGCATCCGACAAATGGAAATAACATCACAATTTAGAAAATTTTGAAAACAAATTTGGAAAGTTGTGTTAAATAAATATATCTGGGTTGGTTAAAGGCGAATAAATGACATCTGTTTGTAAATTTAATAAATTTTTATTTAAATAAAGAGCTTTACGAATTTCAAACGATTCAAGAATATCAAGTTTAGGGCCCTTAGTTTCAACATGATGAATTTTTAGATTTTTGTTATTAAGAAAACAGCTATTATGGTTTTCGTTAATTAAATGGTTCGAAAAAGTTGAACTTGTATGTCCTAATCTTAATGCTCTTAAATGTTCTGAGCATCGCTGTTTAAAATTACGACCAGTTTGACCTATATATATAGCAGTACAATCTTCACAACTAAGTTGGTAAACCCCAGATTTCAAATTTAAATTTCGTTTAAGTTTATTGTTAACTAATAAATTATGCAAGTTGAAATTATTGTAAAATGCACAGCTTAAATTTGTATATTTAGATAATGTATTACCTAGTCTCTGACTTAAATTACCTGAATAATAAATTTTGCGCCAATGTTTAGTATCTTGTAGTGAATTTGGATAAATAAAGTTGTAAGCAATGCGTTTTAATTTACGTTGAAGAATTTTGTGACCTAATTTTGATTCGAAACCGTTGTTTTTAGCAATTAATAAAATTAAATTTAGTTCTTTTTGAAAATTTTGGTCAGAAAGTGGTGTTTTAACAAGTCTCTCAACGAGCGAAAAGATTGCGGAATTTTTCGCATTAAAAGAATGATTTGAAGAAGAATGTATTAAAATATCAGTACATGTAGGCTTACGATAAATGTCAAATTCAAAATTAGTTGTAATGTGTTTAATTTTAACATCTAGAAAATTTAAAGTTTTATCAATCTTTTTTTATGGATTGGTTTGAACAACAATTCCTAGATGCTAATTTACAAGAAGCAAATAACATTTTATTTTGGTATCGTTACGTAGACGATATTCTTTGCCTTTGGACCGGTACAGAAAGACAGACAATTTTCTTATTTTACTTAATGGAAAACATCCCTCAATTAAATTTACCATTGAAAAAGAGATTGAACTTTAAATTTTCTAGATGTTAAAATTAAACACATTACAACTAATTTTGAATTTGACATTTATCGTAAGCCTACATGTACTGATATTTTAATACATTCTTCTTCAAATCATTCTTTTAATGCGAAAAAATCCGCAATCTTTTCGCTCGTTGAGAGACTTGTTAAAACACCACTTTCTGACCAAAATTTTCAAAAAGAACTAAATTTAATTTTATTAATTGCTAAAAACAACGGTTTCGAATCAAAATTAGTTCACAAAATTCTTCAACGTAAATTAAAACGCATTGCTTACAACTTTATTTATCCAAATTCACTACAAGATACTAAACATTGGCGCAAAATTTATTATTCAGGTAATTTAAGTCAGAGACTAGGTAATACATTATCTAAATATACAAATTTAAGCTGTGCATTTTACAATAATTTCAACTTGCATAATTTATTAGTTAACAATAAACTTAAACGAAATTTAAATTTGAAATCTGGGGTTTACCAACTTAGTTGTGAAGATTGTACTGCTATATATATAGGTCAAACTGGTCGTAATTTTAAACAGCGATGCTCAGAACATTTAAGAGCATTAAGATTAGGACATACAAGTTCAACTTTTTCGAACCATTTAATTAACGAAAACCATAATAGCTGTTTTCTTAATAACAAAAATCTAAAAATTCATCATGTTGAAACTAAGGGCCCTAAACTTGATATTCTTGAATCGTTTGAAATTCGTAAAGCTCTTTATTTAAATAAAAATTTATTAAATTTACAAACAGATGTCATTTATTCGCCTTTAACCAACCCAGATATATTTATTTAACACAACTTTCCAAATTTGTTTTCAAAATTTTCTAAATTGTGATGTTATTTCCATTTGTCGGATGCGAAGATGCAGTCATTACTTCATATCTAAGAGACGAACAATAATTTTTTAAAATGTTATTTCTTTGAATTTACTATTATTTAAATTTAAATATTGTTTTGTATTCATTTTTGATCTAGTTTCATTTTTAAATTGATTTTATTTGTATATAAATGTCATGTTTTATTATTTTTTCTTTATAATAATTTTTAAGCTCTTGAAAATGGTATAAAAACCGAAACCGGTTGAGCGAATTTTAATTTTATTTATTTATTATAATATAAATAAAGTTTAATTCAAAAAATTAATTTGCGAAAAACAACAAGTGTTTTATTATTAAAATAAATTTATTATTAATAATGTTTCGCCAAGTGCCAACAGTAGCCTCAATAAATACTATTTATATATACATTAAAAAACTGACCTGATGCACACAACTTTATATAAACTTCATTTATTAATTTTACAATTACTGATTTAAACATGGGAATACAAAATATTTAAAATTCACTTAAAACTAACAAAGAGAGAGCTTAGCTCATACTCAACCAACTACATGGTAACACAAACAACACTTTTTACTGACAATACTATTCAGATATAAATTCGTAAGAATAAGAGACCAAAACTACCAAAACAGTCCATTTTATAGAAAACCAAAACTCCAAATCATAAACTCCACACAGCTGTCAAGTTTACCAACGATCTCGAGCCTATCGAATTAATAATATAGAATAACGAACACATAAATTCAATGTGAAAATTGAAAATATCGAATGAATGATCAAAATATACCGAACACGTCAATTCAAATTGACAGTTTCGTTGACATTTCAAAAGGATTGTTTTGGTAATGTTTTGCATAATTTTATAAATAATAAATAAATCTTTAATTGGTTTTGTTTTGATTCTAATTTAAAATATTTTGATTTTTCAGATGAACTATTTAAAAATTCACGATAATGCGTGAACAGTCGAGCTTTCCAGAATCTCCGTATTCTGATCGCAGATCGTGTTCGAGGTAAAGTTCCTATTAGTTCATCAATCCCCAAGCGTGACCTTGCCGTTAGGTAATCTTGAAGCCGTTGATAAGGTGTCTTAAGATCAGCAGAAACTAACATTGAAGAGTCCATCGTAGAATCACGTTTTAATATCTTGATTGGTGGTTCCAAGTTCGTTGTATGGTTCATTTCCGACCCCCTCGAATCAATTGCTTTGGTAATAGCATCTTTGTCATTTAAGTCTAGTGACGAACTCGGTAATATTACGGAGTTACACTTGGTGGGTATTATTTCTGGGAGCGCGAGTCTTTGTTGATCGCGCTCCCTTTTAAGTTTAAACGACACTTGTCGCATTTAAAAAGGTAGGTATTGTCCATGCCACAACCAAAACAAAAGAGTCGAAGAGAGTTTGGACATTGGTGAAACCCATGACCTTGGACTTTACAGTTCCAACAGGTTACTGGTTTCTTCAAAACATCTGGAACACCCTGATACGCATACAATTCAGCTTTGGAAATGCCCAGATGTGACAAAGAATACGGAATTACTTCAGCCTGTAGTTGATTTATTTGATTATTATCTGGTTGATCACTTACTGGAGCCATTTCCGATACGCCAGGTTGGAATGAAGAACTACGATTGGTCGTTGGAAAAGAAAACAATTTTTCACGTCTATGACATAATTCCCTAAGTTGATCAATAGATACCACATCTACGTACAATAGTTCCTTACGAATGTCCATTTTCAGATTATTAAGCAGTATGCTCAATACTATTGGATCACTCAAAGGATTGCTCAGTTTATCGCACAAGCGGAGTATATCGTTATACATTGCGTCAAAAGTTTCCATCGGTTTTTGTTTTCTCGCTCGGATTTTTTCTATTAATTCATCATCAGAATGTCTATCGTCAAATTCAACCCTCGCTGCATTACATAAATCTTCCCAATTCAGTTGCGGTGTCCTATGATGGTAACGCCAATACCACTCTGCAGCTCTATCCACAAAAAGTAAGTGAGAGTGAGCGACCAAAACATCGAAACTAATAAAGTAGAATTGTGAACATTTTCTACAACACGACTGGGTGGAGTTAGAGGAGACTCTTGAGTCCGGGACCGTTGTTGTTGTGATACAAACTTATCATTTCGCGGAATGAAGTCATCTGAGACTCGCATCATATCTTTCAGTGTTTGGTGAAGTTGTTCTTCTGTATTTAGCTGCTGAGGTGGATCCACAACCGTTGAACTGAAGTTAGGCTGTCTAGATGGATTACGTAAAGTAGAACTAGGAGCTGATGCTTCACCCTCGTATAAACGCCTTTCTGCTGTTTGTGACCGCGTCAGAGGTTTAGAAAACGCACCAGTAGGAGCGAATCTCGACAATTTCGAGTGTAACAATAAATTCTCCAACTTCACTTTCTGCTGGCAGTTGGGACACGTTTGATTTAATTTTACCCATCCAGTTACGCAAGACTCATGGAAAATGTGTCGACAAGGAGTAATCGAAATTGTTTGAGTAGATAATAGTTCCTCTTGACAGATGGAACAAATTCCGGACTTATCGTTCTGCATTATTTATAATTATAAATGGAAATGTGAGAAAAAATTGGTATACTATGGCTATTGTGGACGGTGGAAAATTTTTAATGGTGGCTTGTACTCATACAAAACCTTAAATGTGTGTTGAAACAACACTGAAACTTTTATTTCGGGACAAAAGTTCCACAATTCCCATACGTTAAACACAAAAAATTACGAATTCAACAAACAAATTCAATGCAAAAAAAAAATAATGGTGTTGGATAAATTTTACATTTAATTGAAAATCCTAAGCTAAAAAAAATTTTCTTTAATTTTATACCTATTTAGATTTGTATCTTTGTTTCTAAGTAGTAGTTTATATAATATGTTTTTAAATTTAATTATTTAATTGCCTTGAAAAAGTTTAATTATTTATTTGGTTCTAAATATGTTCAAATTTTGTTTATAACTTATGAATCTATTTATGTTTAGAAGTTTAATTATTTATTTTGTTTTAAATACTTCTAAATTTTATTTATAATTTGTAAACTTATTTATATTTTTGAGTTTAGTTATATACGAAACGAATTCAAAATAATTAATTATTTAACTGATTTCAAGTTATTTAAATTTACTTATTTAACTTATATTATCAAAGTTCTATATGTGAGTTTAGATGTGAAGATGACCATCTCCCCATCACTGTAACCCTGGGCGTCGGAAAGAAAAACAACAAAACAAAATTGAAATAGACTACGTTACTGGCAATTTGGGAGGGTTGCCTGGTAGTATTCCAAGTCGGGAAAGAACTCAGATGTGGTCTCACTATGGCTTGATAGCCATAGATGCAGCATTTTCCACTAACTCTGATTCTGTTCCGACCAAGAGCACACCCAGCTAACCTGTAGTGAAAAATTAGAAAATAAGACCGGTTGGTTGTGTTGTTCGGCTTGTCATGAGACAAAGGCTGGTCATATCATTCAAGGAGCAAATCAATTCATAATCAATACACCCTAATGACTGACCAGTATTGTTCACCACCCCGATCAACACCTCCAATAAAAATGAAATGACAAGAGCAAAAACAATAACTATACTATTTAAAAATGTAGTGAAGAAAGCCGACTTGTCCGAGAACCCAGGGTGGATGAATCATTCTTTATGGTCTGAGCGTGGCTTACTAACTACCATGTCTCAGCATTTTCCATTTCAAGGATGGTACGCCCCACCTGACCTTCCCATTGAAGACAAAGTTCAACACCATAACTGGGGTGCGCGGGATCGTAAACCCCGTTGGAATGTCACCTCTCAGAGCTGACCATTCCACCCCTGCGCGTATAAATCAATACCAAAAGTAGACAAGACCCGTCCTTGATTTTCCCCAATAAAGTTTAACAAACAGTGATCCTCAATAGTAGGCTTTACAGACGCTATGAAAACATGCAACAAACCATATCATGCAAGAATTAAAATAATGCAAAGTGTAAAAATAAAAACAGTGCAACATACAATAATACAAATGCAGCACTTAACAATGCGATACTGATACAAACAACATAAGAATTCATGCAACATAGAAACTTTCTGCAACAATCATGCGATATATAGCTCATGCAACATGTAACCATGCATAACTGACACAACATATAAACTCATGCAGCACATTGTCTATTGTAGGATACTATTTATTAAGGAAAACAAAAGACGAATTCCCTTTAACATCCCTAACTTGGGAGATATTCCTCTTCAGGTCCTTGTTTCGGGGCCATATCTTTGTAACGTATTCTTTTGGTAGAAATTACCGGAAGATGATCACCGGGTACTTCTATCACCACGAGATTTAAAGTCTCAGTATCAGGGTTCGTAATAGTGATCATTACTTACAAAGAAAAATTTTTAATTTCAGAGTACCCACATAACAATATAAAAGGGAATTAAATCTAGTTTCCACCTTATAGCTTACTCACGATCGCCCAGAATTAGAGTAAAAAAAAGAAATTGGTCATCTTCACTTTCAAACTACTAAGTTTACTGCCTCATCATATCAAAATTAAAATTATCTAATTAGCAAAAACAAAATATTTTCATTTACTAGTATTAATCAGCAAGAAGAAATATCGTTACTAAATTTTATTTATTAAAATATGTAACACTGTCAACACAGGGTGTCAATAATGTTACAAATAATTTTTTTGACACTTCACAGAACTCTAAAGCGGTTGTTGCCTCGACTAATATCAGTAGCTTGGGAGTGGGAAGTAGAGCCTGTGAAGATCCTTTTAACCGCTAGGAATACTACCTACCTATTAGCCCGTTGACATTACGTTTACCCTGGATCATCCTCTATGTAGGTTTTAAATCGATTCATTGCAGACAAACAAAATAACCAAACAAAAATCCGCGAAGAAAAGAAATGCATTAAATTAAATTCAAGAAAATAAAATACTGCAGCTAATTTAGTTATATTTTGAAATCAAAATTGTATTTGGAAATTCATGAACTCAAAAAAAACATATTAAGAGAAACAAAATATATAATTAAAATAAGTAATAATTATTTAATTTACCAATAATAATTAGAATATCAAAAATAATAATAATAATAATAGACTTACCCGCCACCATACATAGGTACTTAAAATTACGCAAAAATACTTATTTTAAAATTTTATTTTATCGTTTTAAAATTATTTGCTATTTATTATTGTATATAACGTTTAACTTCGTTTTAGATTAGGACAACACAAAACAGATAAATATATTTTTTTCATTTTTATAAATAATTCAATTCGACTATTCAATGATGCAGCGTTTCTATTTTCTTGATTTTAATCTTCTACTGCCGTTCTTATTTTGGAAATTATATTCGCCCTTTATTGCAAATTTCTTCCGCAAGTATTAAACTACATTTGTTATTATTTCCCTTGCAACAAATTAACAGCTATGAATAAACATTTCCTTTAATCAATCTGAAAATTGGTATCGACGTTTTCAGCTTATAAATTTTAATTGTTTCAACCACTAACGGTACGAACAACTATTTTGTATGACCAAATAGCACGTTGTTAATTAATTAATTAATATGAACACAAACTATTTTTTCCCTAATTGTATTCCACAATCTATTTTTTTTTTAATAAGAAAAAAAATTGTAATTTTGCAATTAACTGATTTTAACATATAAAACAAACTTCAACAAGTTTTGCCAGCAAAATTATTATCACACAACACTATATGCACAACAATCAATAGAATTTCTATAGTTTTCTTGGCACCATATTTTTTAAGTTATAAATTTTAAATTTTATTATTTTTAATTGAAATACAGTCCTCGACTAATTTTAAATTTTTCAAATTTTCATATCCTAATCGAAAAATGAATTAAGGCAATAAAAGAAACAAGACCTCCCGTTGGAATACCGTATTTCAAAAAATATAAAATAAAACGATCAGCTGGTTTTTGGGTTTTAATTATTCCGGCCGACGCATTAATTAAATGACAAAACATTATGAGAAATGAAACGTTTCATTACAAATAGAAAAAATAAAGAAACTCACGACGAACCCAGTTGGGTTGAATCTTGATGTTGGGTTGGTAAAAATCATTCAAATCTTCTTCACTCGATTATAATCCAAAATCAATATTCAGTCTTCAAATAACTTCCTCCTAATGTTGTGACGAAAGCACATATGTATTCACCAATAAATAATTTGTTCTTCTACTAGATAACATATCAGCAGCATTTAATTATTAACAGTACATATTTTCAACATTTAATCATCAACAGCACATATGATTGATTTAGATGATCAACATTTCATCTAATTTATTTATTAATTAGAAAGACAATAATATTTATATTTTCGTGTAATTATCACCAGCACATACGATCAGCATTAGATTTAGATGATCAACATTTCATCCAATTTAATAGTTAATTAGAAAGACAATAAATGTTTATATTTTCGTATTATCTTAATATTTGATTTTCAATTTTATTTATTTTTATTATAACTTTAGACACATTGTACAATCTTATTTAGCATTAATAAATTTGATTAAACTGTACACAAATTTTTAAAGTTTTCATTTCATATAAAATAATTTTAACTAATTTAGTATGATGGCTTTATAAACATATCACATTAACAATTTCAACACAAATTGTGGCCATCTTAATCTTTTTTCTCCGATAGACAGCAAATATAAATTTTGCAGACTTATTTCAGTCAGCAAAGTGACACTTTTCCTGCCTAGGCAGCAAAGCAAGTACTTTGCTGCCTAGGCAGCAAAATAATTAGACTTCATAGAAATAAACAGATATTGCGATTAAAAAAAAAAATTTTTTTAATCGATTTTTTTTTTCATTTTTAAAATTTTGCTTTATTTTTAAAGTAATAATTATTAAATTACATATCATTGTAATTAATCGGAGAAAAAATTATATGTTCAACTCGGCAGCAAGGTAGATTGACTGCCTTGGCTGAATTCCTAGCCTCGTTCGCTCGGCTATGAACTATCAGCCGCGGCAGTCAATCTACTACTTTGCTGCCTAGTTAAACAAATAACTATTTCTTTAATGTATTTAAATATAGTTTTGCTTTGCTTGTTTTTTATTTTTATTTTTGTTAATTTATTTAAGCTAGTTCAAAATGCACTATATAATTTATTCACTGGTTCCAAAAAAACTACAAATTTTCAATTTATTACCATAAAAATGGCACAAGCACGTGAATTTCAAATAAAAACTTATTATAAGTTACTTTAAGCACAATTTAAAATTTATTTGGCTGGAACCCAAGCCACGCTTACTAACTTACTAAGAGTTAGAAGCTTCGAACTAGCAAGAGCTAGTTAGAACTTGTAAAAGCTAGCAATAGCTAGTAAGAGAGATAAGTTGAAGGAAAACCATCTCTTATATTTAATTTTTGCCGGAAACCGCAAAAATAAATCAAAATTTTGTCAAAATGAAAGTCAGAAATGAATGTCAGAAAAATAGTATTTTAACAACAAAAAAATTCGTTACAGCAAACTGACAGCGGGATATTGTAGAACACGATATTGTAAAAGAGAGAAACATAAATCGAACCAGCAGCTGCTATCCGGGGGAGAATGGGGAGGGTTTTTAGGGGTTGAAAGGGGTTTTTCGTGATTTCTGGCTATACCGTGCATCCTATCAAAAAGAGTTATATGTAAAAGTTGTAGGGAATAAAAAGATCTACACTTTTTGTACGGACCATTTTTACCCTCACCTCAACATTTTTCGAAAAAAAGGCGAAAAACCGATTTTTTTCTTTTTTCTTGTTTTCTTTTACAAAAAAAATTTTATGAAGTTCAAATTTTGGAAAAAGATACCTCCATTTATTGGAAAAAGGCAGCAATTTTTTCGGAGGGAAATATTTAGACGTTGTTGTTAAAATTAATTTTTTTGAAAAAAAAACAAATTTTTAACTGCGATTCCTCTTAAAACTACGCATCCTAAAGAGTTCAGTTTTGACTCATTTACTCGTTCTTACGTCTATTTTTGATAAATGGTAAAAAAAGTATAAATCTATGGACAAAAAGGCGGGAAAATTGAAAAAACCGAAAAAATTGATTTTTTCGTGGTAATTTGCATATTTATCGTTGAATAATTGTTACTAATTAATAAAATCATATTATTTTTTTTATTATTACGTAAACAACGATCATTCGGAAATACATTTATGAATAATTAAATGCTTTCGTTTTCGAACTTGATAAAAATTGTTCAAAGAAATAATCAACAATTAGAATTTCAGTCGTACTAAAAATCTTAAAAATTAAATATCTCAAGAACACGAATATTAGCCTCTTTGTAAATTTGTAATATTTTAGAGTAAGGATAGAACTGTTTTTACAAAAAAAAATAAATTAAATTTCAATTGATCTTCAACCCAAGCGCCAACTTTAAAAAAGTTTTTTAATATTTTAATTTAAAATTTAATTACAAAAACAATTAATTATTTTTTTTTTCAAACGATTAACTAATCACCTACAAAAAAAAAAAAAGTTTGATAAAATTGGTAAAGCCGTTCTTGAGCAATTTGATTTCGAAAGTACATGGGATTGGCAGAATTTTCATTTTTCTAAAATATTTAATGCTTATTTTAGTTTATAATATATGATAAGTAATATATGATATATTTTAATTTAATATGAATTTTTTATTGTAATTGAAAGGAAAATTCACTATCTATTTGATAAATTTCAGCAAAATTTGCAACTGGCATATTTTTGCTAACAAATATTCGAATTGGTTTTTATCGTCGAACAAAACGTCTGTCTGTAATTTGAGTATATTTTGGGTAAAATATTAAACCTTCAGAAAACCCAAAAAAAGCTTATTTAGTACTTTCTTTAAACCTCATTTAGTACCTTCTAAACCCAAAATAAGTTTAATAGAATCAGTAAACTTGGGTTTAGTGTATGGCACAAAGTACAAAGAAAATCAACCTATATTCAAATGTGTTTTTCTCAAAAACAAAAAATAACAATTGTCCTTATAGGTTTAGTATGTTTTAAGTAAATAACAAATCTGTAAAATATAAAAAACATGAAAGAAAACTAAAAGGTACTTTTTGAGGTCGCCATGTTTGAAGAATAAAATTTACTTTTTTGTTACCTAAATAAACTAAAAGTAACGAAAGCATATAATTATTCATTAATTTATTTCCAAATGATCGTCGTTTACGTTTATCATTAAAAATTTAAATGATTTTATTAATTAAAAACGATTATTCAACGATAAATATGCAAATTACCACGAAAAAAAAGCGATTTCCTCGGTTTTTTCAATTTTTCCGCCCTTTTGTCCATAACAGTGTACCATTTTTTTACCACCTATCAAAAATAGACGTAAGAACGAGTAAATGAGTCAAAACTGAACTCATCAGGAGGCGTAGTTTTAAGAGGAATCGCAGTTAAAAATTTGGTTTTTTTTTTTCAAAAAAATTAATTTTAACAACAACGTCTAAATATTTCCCTCCGAAAAAATTGCTGCCTTTTTCCAATAAATGGAGGTATCTTTTTCCAAAATTTGAACTTCATAAAATTTTTTTTGTAAAAGAAAACAAGAAAAAAATCGGTTTTTCGCATTTTTTTCGAAAAACGTTGAGTGAGGGTAAAAATGGTCCGAACAAAAAGTGTAGATCTTTTTATTCCCTACAACTTTTACATATAACTCTTTTTGATAGGATGCACGGTTCAGCCAGAAATCACGAAAAACCCCTTTCAACCCCTAAAAACCCTAATCTTTATTGCGATCAGCTGTTTTGAATTTAAAAATACAAGCATAACAAAATCAAGAAATTTAATATGTTTATACATAGAAAAAAACACGTAATTCAAATGTAAATAATTATTAGCATTGACCTATATATAAATTTGATCCAAAACCATTTCCTTTTTTTTGCATTTACTACATGTACCGTAACGGTCAATTGATAATCAATAAATTTGATTCACATCTTGATAGGTTTAAATAATTTACAAGTTTTGTTTTTATGAATCGAATATTACTCATTTTAACATATCGGTGAGGAAGGAAATAGATTCATGAGTATAACTAAATAATTTTGTTTCTTGTTGTTGAACAGAAAAGTTTTGCCAACTTGGAATCTTGAATAAATTCTATAGAGTATGGTTTATAAGGAACCGAATGCAAACGTTACAAAGTCTTGCAATAGGAGTTATGCGTTGCAGGTTATTATTAAATTGTAAAGTTAATGTTGCATTAAACCTAATTTTAATGCATATCTATAAAATTTAAAACAACTCTTGCATCATAATTTATGTCTATAGAACAGCTAGAAGTTTTAATAAACCTTGCTACAATTTAATACATTAAAAATTTAATGAAATTTTAAAATTCACTAGAGTATTATCCATTTTAGAAATATATAGTTAAAATCGTTTCATGTATGTTTTAGTTATCGCTTCTCAGCTGAAAGTCCATAATAATAGTGATTAAGATGGTATGTATGTTTTAATTTTTTCCGTTGTGATTTTTTTATTTTAATTTGATTAATTTAGGCAAGTGCGTAATAATCAAAATAACTCGAAATTATGATGTTATTTGCATTAAAATGTCATACTAAAAAAAAAGTTGCGCGTAATATTATTTAATGCAAATAACAGACATTTTTAAACAACAAGCTTTATATTTTACTCCAAGTACTCAGTTAAATATTGATGCAAAGAGCATTATAGTTTAACTTTGTATAGCAAGCTTTGTATTGTTTTGTAATGGAAACTTCCGTAGGACCTATATGTGTAGCAATTTGCATTACATATTCAATTTTTTTAACTGTGTGGTATCGTGCTTATTTTTGGTTGATTTTTGTGTGAACTTTTAATTAAATATTGATTCATCAATTAAAATGATGTCAGATGGAATTCGTCACATCGGTGGTTACTGATTCTAATTTCGAATTAATAGGATTATCACATGAGGATATAAATGCAGTTTATGATGTTGAATTCAAAACCATTTGTCAGCCAAACATGGAGGATCAGCAGAACGAATATCATTGGAAGATCGGGTGAGTTTATTTTTCTGCGGTTTTATGTTTTATATTCAAATTTTATGTTTGTTTTGGTTTGTTTCTTTGGTCCGTCTATTTATTTAGTTATTTGCGTATCGATTTAATTAAAAGGCAACATGGTTTGTGAATAGAAAGGGTAAGTAGGGATGGCCGTTTGAGTTTTTTTATTTAAATTATCGTTATGAATCGCTCACTACTAGGACAATCTTACTGTCGAACACCTCCTCGGCTCCAAATGACTGAGCGATTTCGGAGTTCAGTCAGAGTGGCAATTTCTGTAACTTTAGTAAGTGAAATTTTTTTCCTATCTGGGGGTCTAGGTTGCACTGCTAAACGTTACAATCGTAGCATTTGTTTTACGTTTAAAAAAATTCATGAATGAATTATGGGACTTTTTTTTTTCATCCAAATTGCACTGCTAAACGTTACAATTGTAGCATTTGTTTTAGGTTTAAAAACAATCATGAATGAGTTATGGGATTTTTTTTTCATGCAAATTAAAAAATTCCACTAAAAAATAGTCTATATTTCCTAGCCAAAAATATAGCAATAAATTGACTTTACGTCAGATATTAAGTTTCGCATTGATTGGCAACCATCAATAATGACTTTACACTCGTGACTTGGGATGTTGATTAGAATGTTGACTTAGATGTTGAAGAAATATTCTCTCATCCTATGAATTCATACATCGTAATATCTAGAAATTTAATACAAAAAAAAAATATCCCAAAGAAATGCAATTTTCAATATGTAATCATAGATGAAAAATTCAACTTAAGTAAATAATATGAAAAGTGATGAAGTTTCAATTTAGAAATTTCCTGTACATCAAAATTAAAATATGGTTCATTATCGCCCGCTGTGGCTAAGTTGTGTAAGACACACGGGATTTGAACGTGTGTCTCTGATGAATGTAGTTCGAATCCTGACACGGAACACAAAAAATTTTTTATGAAGGAATTTTAGAGAAAATGAAAAGTTATTTCGAATTGCAAAATTCAAGTGATTTCCAATATGTACTTAAGCTTAATTGTTCACAAAAAAAACCCATCCAAATGAATGAATTATGTTTCTTAAAACAAATTTTAATTTGTAATTTGTATACATATTTAGATTTAGGGTTTGAATTAATATATCGTAGTCAATAGTCATTGGCTCTTGATTTAATAAAAAACGCTAGATAATTTTCATAAATCATTTGGTGGCTGATTGTCATACTCGCATGGGATCTTAATGAAACTTTGGTAAATGCTCCAGGTTGAAAATGGAAGACCTGGATTCATTTTAAAATCGGACAAAATGGCGGAAGTCGCCCGAACACCATCAAGTTGTAATTTTCAATAACTTATATTCCTTGATTTCAATCGTATTGAAATTTGGTATATAAGGTTTTAGTTCTGTTTCCAATACTTCTGAGCACCGGTTTGTCACTAAAATTTTTTTTTAAAGTGTTTATCCCTATACTATAGCCTTTACTTACAAATCGATTTCCATGTAACGTACGTTTAAGATTTCTATCAATATGCAAAAGATATATAAGCTTTTGGGGAAAAATGGACAAAAAGTTGGGGGATCTGTGGAATTGTATTTTAGGTTTAGATATAAGGATCATTTTATTAAATAATTATTGAATAATTAATTACCTTGGACTTTGGAGTTTTGATTTTTTACTTGATTCAGTACAGTTTTTTAATTAAATAAAGGTAAGTTGACCGTTAAAGGACTATAATTGACTCAAAGCTAAGAATATATAAGAGCCATTTAAATATGTTTTATAGATTTTTTACGAAAAATAATATGAGTACAATTGATTTGACGATTTAATAAAAAATTGTTTGTAATCGTTGAATCCCATCACTGACAAAATATGACATAGGCCAATATTTTATGATAGAATAGAGAAAATAAAAGTAAATTAAAAATTAAATAGCAAATTTTTACAAAAATTTGCTGAAACAAAACAAAAATGTAGCTGCCAATAATCCAGCCGGTTGCATATTCCTTGATTCTGATCCACTGTCTTTCTTAAAGATTAAAGCCCACACATAGTTATATGAAGGCTCGTTACTTCAAGGAAGCAATAACGTCTCATCATCAAGGATCATTTCACAGCTAAGATTAAGGGTGCTACCGTTGACTGAATACAGTTCATCCGCCACCACCCCTAAGATGTCACCTTGGCTAGTGATATCTCACTGCTATTGCCAGTGGTATGTGATATCTCACGTTAACTCGTATGTCAATAGCAGGGACTGGAGTACGCGGGGTTGTCACACCCGTAGATCAAAAATAAAAAAAAAATTCAAAACAGTAAAAACTGATCCCTCCATGCGGAATTAATCATTTTTATCTTGATCGATATTGTTTGCAAGAAAAGTACAACATTTTCAATAATACGCAGCTTAAAAGTAGGTTTGTGATTCAACGGATATAAAGTCGATGATTTTAAATCCCATTAAAAAATAATAAATATATAATCATAACGTTGTTCAAATTAGCATTTAAATCCCTTTTTTAAGATTCCAATCCAAATATCGGTGATAAAAATCAATTACTCTAGAAGACAATATGAAAACTTTTAAGTGATAAAATTTGCATAAATATATTGAAAAATTTGATTTCAAGAGCATAATTATATTATAACACATTTTCGAATTAAAGTCAAGTACCGTGTTCCGTAAAATTAAAAGGAGGAATAAATTGGCTATGCATATAAATTATTTGTAATATGATGTGAATTTCTGGAATTAACCCTTATAAAAACACTTATTTTTTCCTTGTTCAAGGGTTTTGATATTTCTTTTTAAAAACGTATACACAATTCCTAAAAAGGAAATCAAATGTGAAAATATTTTCAATGTTATTTTAGTGGTATGGTTTTTGGTTTATAATTGCTAGAAAGAGTCAATCACAATCCATAGGGAAAAGTTTAGCTATATTTTCTAAAATATCGGTATTTTGATAAATCGTTAATATTTTTATTACTTTTGAAATTAAAGAAAAACGTGTCTAGACCGAGTTGTGAAAACGTGACCATTTTTGATTTTCCTAAAACTTGGCATATATTAATTTAGACAAAATAAAAAATACAACTTTTTTTATAATTTGTTTAAAGTGCATAGTTTAAGCATAGAAACCCAACATGCATGACAAATGAAAATTGAGCAAATCCGAGGTAACTTTGAAATAGAGGGACTGAAATATCACAGCTCTGAGATATCAAGACTTCGGTCTGGGTCTGGGATTTTAATATAGTTTCCGGCAAAAAACTTTTATGAGGATATTGTTTTTAGTTTTGGGCAACGATGTATATCAAACATAGAATTCTTTTTAAATTACGTGTATTTTTTTATCTCTGTTTAGAACTTTATTACAAAACTAACGATCAATACGTTGCCGGAAAATTATAACCGATCATAAATTAATATAACTTAGTTAATAGATGATACAATCAGCAAACTACTCAAAAACCTCTCCATTTAGCGTTTCGAGAAAATATTAAAATCTAAAATTCATATTTCTTTAAAAATTCCGAAAATATTATAAAAATTAAATAAATTAAAATATTTTAACTTTCTTCAAAATTCTAAAAATATTCCAAAAATTATTACAAAACCAAAGAAAGATTGTAATTTTTTTCAAAATTCTCAAAATATTGCAAAAATTATAACAAAATCAAAAACTGAAACTTTTTCAAAAATTCTTAAGATATTATAAAAATAATAACACAAATGCAAACTTTTTTCAAAATTCCAAAAATTAGAATAAAATCAAAAATTTAAACTTTTTCTAAATTCTAAAAATATTTCAAAAATTAAAATTTAAACTTCTTCAAAATTCTAAAAATGTTGCAAAAGTTCAAAAATTCAAACTTTTTCCAAAATTCTAAAAATTATGAAAATATCAAAAATTGAATTTTTTCAAAATTCCAAAAATTATAATAAAATGAAAAATTTAAACTTTATCAAAATTCTAAAAATATTCCAAAAATTATTACAAAATCAAAAATTGAAACTTGTTTCAAAATTCTACAAATATATTTAGAGTTCTATTTGTTCAAAATTCTAAAAATATTGCAAAAATTATAACAAAATCAAAAATACATACTTTTTACGAATTTCCAAAAATATTCTACAAATTGAAATAAAAACAAAAATTTAAACTTTTTCAAAATACTTAAAATATTCCGAAAATTTCTATGTCCAATTTCATGTTCAATTACATTTCATGTCATACAAATAATAAATTTTATTTTTTTCACAAAAATTAGATAAAAAATAAATGAAAATTCTTTCGACACACTTGACAATATTTTTTTGACAAACTTATAATGCTGTAAATGTCAATAATAATAATTTCATGTTCAATTACATTTCATGTCATACAAATAATTAATTTAATTTTTTCCCCAATATTTGGGTAAAAAATAAATTAAAATCATTCTTT
Source organism: Diogma glabrata (assembly GCA_963693315.1). Lineage (NCBI taxonomy): Eukaryota > Metazoa > Arthropoda > Insecta > Diptera > Cylindrotomidae > Diogma > Diogma glabrata. The sequence continues at coordinate 160,607,949 of OY856188.1, read as the reverse complement.
TGACACGATTGACAACATTTTTTTGACAAACCTATAACGCAATAATCTAGTTTTTGGTCTCACATACCAATCAAGATTCCTCCAAATTCAATGTCACTGCTCATTATCACTTAAAATGAAGGTTTTTTTTATCAAAAAATATGCAAATTTCCTTGTTTTGACACACTTGACGATTTTTTCTCACACTTCCGGTTAGAGTTTCTGCTCGAGAAATCCGGTCTCGAGATTCTCGAGAAAGAATTGTAGTTTTGAACTCTCGAATTCTCGAGAAATGATATTTCCACATTTGCGAGATTCCCATTTCTCGAGAAAAATTGTCGAGAATCTCGAGATTTAACAAACCACCATAAATCATTCAATATTATTATTTTGAGTATTTTTTTTACTAAACAAAAATTGTTAATGTCAATCTCCATCACTTTCTGATTGTTAAATCTAGATGTCGATGCAAACAGTAATACCTAATACAAATTTAGGATAATATTGTTATATGTTATAAATGTATTGGGAAAAACCTATTTTTATTTCTATGGCAAAATAACCTAAGATCACTAAAATGAAGGATTTTAATCTAAAGTTTATCATAGCAATTGATGAATGGACAAACTTCCGCAAGCGTAGATATTTAAACGTACATTTGTATTATATTAAGGGGAAATCGAAAAACCTAGGATTGATGCGAATGAAGGTGAAAAAACCTACGAAAATTACGTGCCAGATATTGTTTTTACTACGTGTAATGTTGAAATACGGCAAAAATCTCCAGCTTTTCAACAGTTATGTTGCAGTCATGGGAAAAACCTAACGATAATGTCAATATTTTATAAAGAAAATTAAACCAGTTAAAAAATCAGTGGAAGTGAAGCTTCCAATAGTGATTCCGATTCAGTTCTACAACAAAATGAAGTTTTAGCTGACAATTTAGTATTGAATCAAAATATGAAAATACGAGAAACGATTTCAAAAATTAGGGTGATTGTAAAATTATTTAAAACTCGCCAGTGAGAAATGCTATTTTGCAAAATTATATAAAAAAATTAAATGGAGAGAAAAACGAGTTGCCATTACTCCTGGATTAATAAACTAAACAAAATTCTATTGAAACCATGATTTAACAATTTTTGCAAGTCAAGCCAGCAGTTTAAAAAACTTTAAATCTTCTAAATTTAAATCATTTTTGGAATACTACACTCAGAGAATTTTGTTAGTAAATTTGATAACCGCCCGTTTTAAAAAAGTGTAATAAGTTATTTTATTAATCTAAATACGATTTTTATTCAAATAATTACCACAGTAGTTCGGTTAATGCTTTTTGCTATTATTTTAATAAAAATATTTATTAAAATAAAAATACGGTCAATATTATTAAAAAAATCACAACGGTTTATTAAATTAATAACCAAGTTTTATCAAAAAAATGAATTCAGATATTCAAATAAAAAGACATGTGATTAACGTAGAGCTATTAAAATAAAAACATAAATTGTTATTTTTGTAGTTAAATTTAATAACCATTTTATTTACTTTATTATATTAATTGTTGACGTTTTTACTTTCCAAACGTAAGTTATTAGATTAATAATAGTATACATTAATCTAACCTTTGGTTTTTATTTGTAATAACCAAGATTTTATTCTTGGTAAGCATCACAGTTTATATCCAGACGCTGAGTAAACTACTTTAAAAAATTTTTTAAATAGTTTTGTGAATAGTTAAAAGTGTTGTTAAAAAAAATGAATTGATAAAGTAAGGACGCATTGTGAGTTTTACTTTTTACAATAAAATAATACAATGATAGTTAGTTTATAGAAACTTTTTCCCTGAAGAAGATCTCCTAGAGATCGAAAATATATTTGGAAAAATAAAATAAAATATTAAAGTGATAAAGTCTTAGTTTCATTAAAAATTCAAAATAATTAAATTCAAATCACACTTTAACTAGCTAAAAAGTAAAATATTATAATTTACAATGATAACTAATTTTAAAACTTAATTTGATTTTAGACCACATATTGTAATAAAGAACCAGTGAAAACACCCAGCTGGTAAAATTTATCAAAAATTTTATAACTTTCTAATTCTATGCCAAAGGCTGATCTTATTGGTAAAAGAAAAACACATGGTTTGTCGTTGGCAAGTAAACGAATACGTTTGGTATGTGAAACTTTTTAAATTTTTTACTGTTTATACCGTGATAAAAAAAATGGTTTTTCAGTTCCTGAAGCAGATCCGTTTTTGTTCATTGAACAGAGTAGTTGGGCTGCAATTGAGTCTGCATGGGATAGTACTAAATAACTATACGACTCAACTACATTTCAACACAAAAATTAACTCCGGAATTTTTTACCAAATGGAAGCAATATAAATCGCCGCTTTGTTGGTAATTAATAATTTAATATTAGTTTATTTCAATAAAATTTTAATTATGATTTTCCTTTTGAAATTTTCAGATTGCCATTGATTTTATTTTAATACATTGTTTCCGAAAGCATGCGACATTTCTTGTAAATTGCCAGCATTTATTTAGAAAACTCAGCCCATATTTGACGAGCAAATTACAGAAAAAAAAACTCAAGAGAAATTGCTGAAGAGCTTCGCAATACTCAGAATATGACAGAAAGTGAGTTTTTTAAATTTGTCTATTTTTCAGGTCCAAAAGCTTAGAAGGATTATATAAAATATAAATATAAAAGTAGTTTTTGGACATTTATACTGAGTTGAGAGTTCCAATTAGCTGCTAAATTGTACTAAACTTCTAAATCTAAATTTAATTTCACAAAATTACCGAATTTTAATTTAAATTAATAGTTGTTAGATATTATTTAATATATGAATTTCTTCTCAATTATTTAGAAACAAAATATTGATTTGACTACATTGATTTAGTCTTAGAACGTTTAGTACAATTTAACATCAATTGGAACGCAGTGTCAATCTGTAATTTTTTCGGATGAAAATCGAAAAAAAACCATTCCATGTTTGATTCTGTAATAATATAAAATTTTTCTATTAAAATCTCCCGAAATAAAACCCAACTTTTCTTATAGATTCGGACCTCCTAAACACGAATATCATATTCATTTTTTTGGTTAGCTCTTGTTTTTGAGATATTCACGAAAAACCAATTTTTTTGGTGATCAGAAATGTTGTTTCGGTTTTTGGGTCTCATATTTTACAAAACAACCAAATTCAATATACGAATGAAACAAGTGCATAGTAGATATGCTAACAAACATTTTAAGCTATATTTTGTAAAAATTCATTAAGGATTCTGGAAGTTACAGTCGAAAAAAGTTGAAAAAAATACGAAAAATTCACGTTTTTTTAAAATTTTTCCATTTTCAACGCCATAAATTTTGAACAAATAAAGACATTCATTTTTTTTAATTTCTTGAAACATATAGTAGTTTCAATTTTCTTTCTTTTAAGCTAAAAGATACGAATATTGGTGCAGTTTGCACCAAGTTATTCAAATTTTCCCAAAGAAAGTCAAAACTCAAAATTGAAGCTACTTTAGGTTCCAAGAAACTAAAAAAAATTAGTGTCTTTGTTTGTTCAAAATTTATGGCGTTGAAAATGGAAAAATTTAAAAAAAATAGTTATTTATTATACAAGGGAAAAAAGTAGTAGATTTTAGCTCGAGGTTATGTTGTCTCCCGACGCGAAGCGGAGGGAGACAAAAAACCGAGAGCTAAAATCTACAATTTTTCCCGTGTATAATACACTATTTTTTTCTGTGACTGGATAAATATTAATATAATTATTGAAAAAATAATATTAAACAAATATTACAATATGTATATTCACCACACCATACGAATTTTTCTTGAATAAAAACTTAAAATTAAGTTTCATTTTATTTGTCAAAACCAGTTATTAACATCAAGAAGAAAACGGTATAACTTTTCATTAACATTAAAATAGTCATAAATGTTCATAAATATTCATAATATTCATCATTTATGTGTATATATGTATTTATATATATATTTTTATCTATCCGGGAAAAAAGTACATACTTTTTTCCCGGGGAAAAAAGTATTTTATGAAAAGTAGCATTTTTGCACCTGTCAGCAGAAGTAAAATGTTAAACTTTTTTCCCGTCACAGAAAAAACGAATTTTTCGTATTTTTTCAACTTTTTTTAACTGTAACTTCCAGAATCCTTAATGGATTTTTACAAAATATAGATCAAAATGTTTGTTGGCATAGTTACTATGAACATGTTTCATTAATATATTTAATTTGTTTGTTTTGTAAAATATGAGACCCAAAAACCGAAACCACATTTTTGATCACCGAAAAAAAATGGTTTTTCGTGAATATCTCAAGAACAAGAGCTAACCAAAAAAATGAATTTTAAATTCATGTTCAGGAGATCCAAATCCATAAGAAAAGTTGGGTTTTATTCAGGGAGACAAAAAAAGTTCAAAATTTGTAAACTAGTGAATTTATTTACTGCACAGCATACTCCGTCCAACTAAAAAAATTTTGGAGCATAAAATTTATAAAAATTACACTGTTTGAGATTCTCAAAACCGTTGTGCAATTATAGGTCATACTGTTCAAATTTTAGAAGAGATGTTACAAAAGTATTAGGATCAAGAAGGACCAATTCAACCTCTGTTGTTGATTGATGGATCTATAAGTCAACGCAAATACTAGTATGTTTTGATAATGTAATGTGTGTTCAAAATATTTTATTTATTGAATTTAAAATATCAGCAATCAGCAACAAATTTATTTTTATGTATTTTTATACATTGAAAAAGAAAGAGCACATTATTCCGTAAATTTGTTGATTGATTTGTTAAATTCAAATCTATAATATATTTTATTAGTTTAATTATGTAAATTTATTTTTTTTTATTTATTATTTTGCATACGTGCATTTCCTTTCATTACTTTCATTTTTTAATTCTTGTCGTATATAAATTTTGAAAATTCTTTAAAACAAAACAAAAGTTTAAATTATGTTAAAAACCAAAATGTATAAAATGTAAATACTTTAAAATTAAATAAAAATAATTAAAAACAAATAAAATTGTTAATAAAAATTTATTTTTCTTTTATTTAAAAGTGTAAAATATAAGTTTCATTCCATTATTAATTTAATAACATCTTAATATTAATTTAATAAGAAACTATTATTAATCTAATAAGATCGTATGGTTAATCTGATAACCTGATATTATTTTAACGACAACTTTTTATTATTCTAATAATGTATGTCATTCATCCAATGGATATCTGATATTAACCTAACCCATTATGTTATTAATTCAATAATAATTTATATAAATATAAAAGCTATCGTTTTAAGATTGAAAATTAAAATTTCTTTTTGTTAGTAAATCTTACGAACAAAAAATATTAGTTTAATAACGCCTGTTATTACGAAATTAGTAAAAATAATCACAAGTTGTGATTAGCTGTATAATAATCACCAAATTATTAATCTAATGGCTATTTTGATAGTTTTTAATAACAGAATTCTCTGAGTGTAAATAAGGTGATGTAGTTGCTTTAAATATTTTGAGTGCCATTGGTTCCACAAAATCAATAAAAGCTTTCAACCGTCAGGCTGTCTCATTATTATCTACAGAGGAAATCCTAAAATTTCTATTCAAATCTCTTCGGAAAAACAGTTCAGAAATAAGCTTTAAATTTTTATTTGAAATACAATCTCAAATTTTTAAAGGAAGAGATAATTCAATAAATTCGTAATTGAAATTTCTTCACAATCCAAAGCTAGTTAGTCAACCCGAGGAAAAAGATTTTTTTCTATTTGCTCTAAAAGCGAAATTATAAAAACTGCAAAACAATTTTCTCGAAGATTATTTAAAGATCCAGAAATTGATTCTTCTTATTACAATGAAAGCATTACATATATCGACGAATGACATCAACGAAAGTGAAGAGCTTATACAGCCATTGGACTCAGAATTAGAGGAAAAGGGTTCTGTTGAATTAAATTTAGAAGTATTCGTGAGAGTTTGAGAATGCAGTCAACAATAAATGACAACTACCGCTCACTATCCAAAGAAATGAATATATTTGAAGCTACTTGTAAGATCACTTTCAATTCAGAACTTCTAAAAAACACTCTAATTTTGATAAAACCTAAATACACTGAAAACGAGAGAAATTTTTCTGTATCTGGAAATTTTGATCGTAAACGGAGAGTTACTTTTTTTGTTAAAATTAATGTTTAATAATTCTCGAGAATCTCGAGAAATTCAAATAATTATTCCCAATTTCTCAAGAAACTCAATCGCTGATAAACTTGAGACTCTCGAATCTCGAGATTCATAAAAGGTCGAGAAATCAGAAACTCTACTTCCGGTACAGTTATCGAATACATCGTCCTTTTGACCAGCCCATTGAGAAGGTATACCTATTTATAGAAAAAAGAATTTTTTGAAATCCCTCCAGCGGTTTTTTAGATTTCGTAGGTAATGACGAACGGACGGCCGGCAGACACAATTACATTTTTTTTGCTTTTTTAGCATCAGTATTGCCTAAAACCTCGATAAATGCCAAGAAAGTGGGGGAAAGAATTTCGCTTTTGGCTCGAGAATATAATACTTAGGTATTTCAGACCGAAGTAATACAATGCTGGATTATAAATTAAATATTGGCTCATAGTAATCGTTTTTAGACTTTTACGAGGCTTGAAATTTCAAAATCGATAATATTTGCCAAGTCTCTGCATGACTTGTCCATTTTTGTTATGACGATCTAATCTCTCCCTATAAAGGAGATTTAGTTGTCAAATAAGCATCAATGAGTTATGATATGACTAATAAAGCGAAATATGTCGCAACAAGTAAAATTTTATACCCTCAAAACATCAGCGAAATGTTTCACAAAAATAACTATGATGAACGTCTTTCCAAACACGCATCATTATGAAATTTATTATTCCCTAAATAATGTATTTCTAATCTTTCTCTAATCCTGATTAAAATTTCTTTTATGATAAATTTACAAAACCAAAATATTTCCTATTTGATATTATCATTATTATTATTATTATTATTATTAAAATTGCATGTTTTCAAATACACAATATAAAATCTTTGATGTTGAGATTTTACGTTTTGAATTATGCGGATTTTACCGTTATATGTACATTTATGTATTTTCGTTTAAATATTATCATCCATATGGGCTGGGCACTCTTGACTTTAGAATAGATTTAGCTAAAATAACATATCGTTGGATGATTTGTAACTAGTGATGATCTCTGGAAAGAAGAAATCTATGTAATTTCTTTATTGTAAAAATAGATTAAAAATAAAATAGATCGAACGTATGTATTTTTTTTTCTTTCAAAAAATGTTTTAATCTTCTTATGAAATAACAAAAGAAAACATTATTTTCTACACATGAAATTTTCTTTCTGGTTTTCATCAAGTTACAATTTTTCTCATTTTTTTTTAGATGTTTATAGAAAAATTTCCAGTGTCTACAATAGAGTAATTGTAATTCCTTTTTTTTCTATTAAACTTTTAAGATGAAAAAACATAAAGGTTTGCGACTACTTTTGCTTTGATTATAATGCTTTTCTATCAATCAATTTTGTTTCAGTTCGCGAGTAAGAAAAAGCTAATGGACCAAACCTGGGCCAAACCCGCGCCACAGATTTTGGGGTTTGGGCCAGCGTGACATTTTCAAACGACTCAAGCTTGGATCAATTTTGGACCACTGTCCTATCTACCTTTACGATAAGAACTACTCATTGAGTTAAAAACTAACAAGTTGCCAAAACTGATGGATAAGGTTGCTGGCGGATAAACTCTATTCAGTCAACGCTCAATCTTAGCTATGAAGTATTCCTTGATGATATCTCGTTATTGCTTGTTTGAAGAATCGAGCCTTCATATAACTCTATGTGTGGTCGTTAATCATTGAATAAGACAGTGTGTCACATGATCGGGGAATGTCGGGCCACTAGCTGGATTATTTGCTACTCCAGTTTAGTTTTGTCCTGCAAATTTTTAAAAGAAGTTTGCTTTTTATCTGTTATTTTAATTTAGTTTTATTTTTTCTATCCTATCATGAAATATTGGCCATAGTTATATTTTATATGTGATATGATTTATTGTTTAGTTATCCCATCTTTAATAAAAATACAAAACAAAATCAAAGAATGCATTAGAATGCATGTTTTCGTGGGACCTTGGTCTTAAAAGGCTTTTATGTGTTTTTGTGGCATATATTGTAATTCCTACTACACAACACATTTTATTTTAAAAAAAACAAATTAAAATTACTCTTGTAATTATTGTCATTCATTTTATAAACATTAGCACTTCTATGAAGAAAACATTAAATATTTTTTAGGATTTTAAATAATGAACGATTTCTAATTTATAATTCATTAAAAAAGTTTGTAGTAGTAAATATAAACAAATCAAAATGGAAAAATAATAAATTTAAATTGACAGATGTGCTATCGTCTCTCTTCATACATTTTTTTAGTTATCTTCTCCCTTTATTTATATATACTCTAAAAGGGCTGAAAAGATAAATAATATGATTTAACTGCATGATCCAAAAATACAGAACATTAATCAATATAAAAATCAAATTTCAAAAAATTATTAAAACAAACTTAAAAAATAGACATCAACAAGTGAATATTAGCTCAATTGAGGTTTTAAGGCCAAACATTCCCAACATATCATCGGTCAGTTAAAAATTCAGCACTTGTTTGATAGAAACCGACCACTTTGTACAAGATATCTTACAAGTAAATTAGTTAATTAACTAAATCGTTTTACTAAAGATTCATCAAAAACAGTTCATAACTCAATAACTGTATTATGTTGTTGTGATATTCTCAAAAGAATGCAAAAAAACTGTCTAAACGAAAGTGTCAAGCCCACTTTAACATTACAAAAGGCAAATGCTAATGGCCTATGTTACTGTAGTTTCAAATAAACAGTTGTTTAGACGGTCAACCGTTTGTCAAATATTGAAAGTAACTTAAATTTTCGATATTCAAGTAAGCCTGCCTAAAATAACAAAACGGTTTTCAGTTTTTTGAAAACCACCACTAAAATAACAAGATCCAATTTTGGTAGAAAAGGACTAGACTGTAAGTTACGTCAAGATGCATCGACTGTGAACATGTCCATTGAAATCCGGTCATCCGTTGTTTAAAGAGCGTTGGACAAATTTTCATACGACGATACATACGCACATACACAGACACACATACATACAAACTGTCAGTTTAAAATAACCTCAACAGCTTCAAGAGGTCTTGACACGTAAAATATCCTAAAAATTCCGATTTCGAAAATCGTCCCAAAAACAATAATAACTTAAACAATAGCTTTAATCGGTAAGTTAAAACTAAATTAAGGTTAAAACAAAATTAAACTAAATTGGATTGTCACAACATTTTGTTAGAACAGTGATAAAATTAATTGTAAGTGGAACGCTGTATCGTGCACAAAAACTTATGTAAGTAAAAGTAAAGAGATTTTTAAATGTAAATAAGTAATTGCAATTGTAATATATGAAGGGGCTGAAATATCACAGCTCTGATATATCAAAACTTCGGTCTGGGTTAAGGATTTTGATATATTTTTCGGCAAAAAACTTTTATGAGAACATGGTTTTTAGTTTTGGACAGCGATGTATATAAAACATAACTCTTTGTAAAAGTACATGTATTTTTTTATCTCTGTTTAGAAATGTATTACAAAACTAACAAAAAACATCAATGCGATGCCGGAAAATTATAACAGATCATAGATTAACATAATTTAGTGAAAAGATGATAAAATCAGCAAAGTTCTTAAAAACCTCTCCTTTTAGCGTTGCGAGAAAATATTACAATATTACAAATTAATATTTCTTTCAAAATTCCAAAAATATTGTAAAAATTAAATAAAATCAAACTTTTTTCAAAATTCTAAAAATATTCCAAAAATTATTACAAAATCAAAAAAACTTTTTTCAAAAATTCTAAAAATATTGCAAAAATTATAACAAAATCAAAAATTGAAACTTTTTTCAAAATTCCAAAAATTAGAATAAAATCATGTATTTAAATTTTTTCTAAATTCTAATAACATTTCAAAAATTCTTAAAAATTCTTAAAAGTTCATACTTTTTTCAAAATTCTAAAAATATTGCAAAAATTATAACAATATCAAAAATTGAAACTTTTTTGAAAATTCCAAAAATTAGAATAAAATCAAAAATTTAAAATTTTTCAAAATTCTAAATAGATTCCAAAAGTTCTTACAAAATCAAAAATTGAAACTTTTTTCAAAATTCTAAAAATATATATATTTAAAATTCACAAATTCAAAAATTCTATTTTTTTCCAAAATTCTAAAAATATTGCAAAAATTATAGCAAGATCAAAAATTAAAACTTTTTCCAAAATTCTAAAAATATTGCAAAAATTATTACAAAATCAAAAATACAAACTATTTTCAAAATTCCAAAAATATTTAGTTATAAACTACAACATATTCATAAATTTCCATGTCCAATTTCATGTTCACATTTACGTCATACAAACAGCTAAATTTTTATTTCCAAAAATTGGATATAAAAATAAATTAAAATCATTCTTTTGAAAATCACACACTTGACAACATTTTTTTGACATTTTATAATACACAATAAAATTCTCAATAGTAATATCATGTTCATTACATTTCATTTCATACAAATAACTAATTTTATTTTTTTCTAAAAAAATAAATGAAAATAATTCTTTTGACACACTTGACATTATTTTTTTGACAAACCTATAATGCAATAATTCTCAATAATAATAATAACATTTTTTGTCTTACAAATAATTAGTTTTATGTTTTTCCAAAAAATTGGGTAAAAAATTATTTAAAAATCTTTCTTTTGACACACTTGACAACATTTTTTTGACAAACTTCTAATGTAATAATCTAGCTGTTGATCTCACATACCAATCCCGACCATCAAGATTTCTCCACATTCTTTTAGACCGGGAGGCAGCGTTGCAAATGAAAAAGTCATTTGATGCCGGTTGATTTTTATTTATTATAATTAATTAACTCCAGCTGATGATAAATCTTAAGGTCAGCTGCTAAAGTAGAGGGGGTGTGGTTGTGGGGGAGTTTTAAACTGGTAAAAAAACGAATTCCAAAAGTAATTTGATGCCGCTTCAAAAGTTGTATGATGCATGTTTACATCATAATAATTGAAAAATAAAGTGTTCAACGGATTGGCGGATGGGGGATTATAGGTCAGCTCTCGTATACCTCAAAATATACCTCGTATACCTCGTATACTCCAAAAAACACCTGTTGTGTTTTAACACCTACCATCGTATACATCAAAAAACACCTGTTGTATGGTGGATCCCAACCGTTTGTCCAATGTATCCCAAAAGAGAATCAAATCTTTTCCAAATTGCTTGAAAACTTTTGCCAACGTTTCATGAAAATCGATCGGTAATTGTAGGCTACAGTAGGGATAAACACCTGGAAAAAAACTATTTAACCGGAAGTGTCAAACCAAAAGTTGGTATGCAGAAATATTGGAAACAGTACTAAAATTTTATATACCAAGTTTCCATAAGATCATAAGTCGGGATTAGAAGTTATTGAAGATTTAAACTTAGAGGTGTTTGAGAGACCCCCCCGCCGTTTTGTTTAAATTTAAAATGAATTCAGATCTTCCATTTTCAAGTGAACCTGGATCATTTGCCAAAGTTTCATCAAGATCATATGCAGAAATGTCATGACTATATTGCATTTTTATACTAATGTACACGAGGAGCTGACCTATAATCCCCCATCCGCCAATCCGTTGATCACTTTTTTTTCAAATGTTATGGTGTAAACATGCATCGTACAAATTTTGAAGCGGCATCAAATTACTTTTGGAATTTGTTTTATTTACCAGTTTAACATAATTAAAATTAAGGATCTTCATTGGTTATTTGTTTATATTTAGTTTAAAATAGAAACGGTAAATATATTATGATAAGTTTTTATTTAAGATTTAAGCTAATAATTAAAATAAGTGTCATCGAAAGTTTGGGACCAGTTCAAGAAAATCTCATCAAATAAATCTCGGTGCCACGTAGTTGGATGCGCACGAATAATTTCAACTAAATGGGGAAACACGTCAGCAATGAAAAATCAAATCGGATAATGATGCGGCTAATTATAATATTGAAAATTTACAACTACAAAAATGTATTGCTGTCTACACAAGATCTACTATAGATAACAGTGGTACTACAGTTGATGGGTTTTTTCTATTGCAGGAATTTAAAAAAAAATACGAAATCGGTTGAGTACAGCTACCCTAAATGCTTTAATATTTTTGAAATATTATTTACTTCGGTCTGAGAGACCTAAGTATTACATTCATGAGCTCAGAGTGAAATTCTTACCCCACTTTTTTTGGCATTTCTCGACGTTTTAGGACCTACTGATTCTAAAAAAGCAAAAAAAAAAATGTGTGTCTGTCTGTCAGCCGTCCGGCCGTCCGGCCGTCACAACCGACGAAATCTAGAAAACCGCTGGACGGATTTCAAAATTTTTTTTTCTTTCTAAAAATAGGTTTACTCAATGGGAAGAGCCGAAGAGACGATGTGTTTGATAACTGTACCGGAAGTGTGTCAAAAAAATCGTCAAGTGTGTCAAAACAAGGAAATTTGCATATTTTTTGGTTAAAAAACGTTCATTTTAAGTGATTACGAGTAGAAACATTGAATTTGGAGAAATCTTGATGGTCGGGATTGGTATGTGAGACCAAAATCTAGATTATTGCATTATAAGTTTGTCAAAAAAATGTTGTCAAGTGTGTCAAAAGAAAGATTTTTTTGATTTTTTTACCCAATTTTTTGGGAAAAAATTAAATTAAAATTTTGTTTGAAATGAAGTTTTATTATTATTTTTGAGGATTATGGTATTAGAAGTTTGTCAAAAAAATGTTGTCAAGTGTGTCAAAAGAAAGATTTTTATTTATTTTTTTACCTAATTTTTTGGAAATAAATAAAATTGTTTGTTTGAAATAAAATTTTATTATTATTATTGAGAATTATGGCATTATAAGTTTGTCAAAAAAATGTTGTCAAGTGTGTCAAAAGATTTTTATTTATTTTTTTACCCAATTTTTTGGAAAAAAAAAATTGTATGTTTGAAATGAAATTTTATTATCATTATTGATAATTATGGCATTATAAGTTTGTCAAAAAATGTTGTCAAGTGTGTCAAAAGAAAGGTTTTTGTTTATTTTTTACCCAATTTTTTTAGAAAAAAATAAAATTAATAGTTTGTATGACATGATATTTTATTATTATTATAGAGAATTATGGCATTATAAGTTTGGCAAAAAATAAGGTCAAGTGTGTCAAAAAATGATTTCATTCATTTTTAGCCAATTTTTTGGAAAAAAAATGTAGCTGTTTTTATGACGTAAATGTAATTTAAAATGAAATTGGACATGGAAATTTTTGAATTTGTTATAGTTCTGGAAATGTTTTTGGAATTTTGAAAAAGTTTGTATTTTTGATTTTGTAATAATTTTTGCAATATTTTTAGAATTTGGGCAAAAGTTTTAATTTTTGATTTTGTAAGAATTTTGGAAATATTTTTAGATTTTGAAAAATTTTAAAGTTTTGATTTTATTATAATTTTTGGAATTTTGAAAAAAATTGCAATTTTTGATTTTGTAATAATTTTTGCAATATTTTTAGAATTTTGGAAAAACTTTGAATTTTTAAGAATTTTTGAAATATTATTGGGATTTAGAACAAATTTAATTAATTGATTTTATTCTAGTTTTTGGAATATTTTTGGAATTTTAAAAAAGTTTGATTTTATTTAATTTAACAATATTTTTGGAATTTTGATTATAATTTTCCGGCAACGTATTGATGTTTCTTGTTAGTTTTGTAATAAATGTTTAAACATAGATAAAAAATACTTGTACTTTAACAAAGAGTTATGTTTGATATACATCGCTGCCCAAAACTAAAAACCATGTCCTCATAAAAATTTTTTGCTGAAAACTATATCAAAATCCTTAACCCAGACCGAAGTCTTGATATCTCAGAGCTGTGATATTTCAGCCCCTCCATATTTTACAATTAAAAAATGATCAATTTTTAGTTTACTACTGTGAGGTTTTTTTAATTGTTTTTCATCTTAGAAAACGGCTGAAGGGATTTCAAAAATGTTTATTTCTAAAAATAGGTATACTCAATGGTAAGAGCCGAGAGGATGATGTGTTCGATAGCTGTCCCGGAAGTGTGTCAAAAATATCGTCAAGTGTGTCAAAACAAGGAAATTTGCATATTTTTTGCTTAAAAAACGTTCATTTTAAGTAATTACGAGTAGGAACATTGAACTTGGAGAAATATTGATGGTCGGGATTGGTATGTGAGACCAAAATCTAGGTTATTGCATTATAAGTTTGACAAAAAAATGTTGTCAAGTGTGTCAAAAGAAAGATTTTAATTCAATTTATTTATTTTTTACCCAATTTTTTGGAAAAAATAAAATTAATTATTTGTATGACATGAAATTTTATTATTAATATACAGAATCATAAGTTTGTCAAAAATTAATGTCAACTGTGTCAAAAGAATGATTTTCATTAATTTTTTTAGAAAATAATAAAATTAGGTATTTGTATGAAATGAAAATGATATTATTATTATTGAGAATTTTATCGTACTATAAGTTTGTCAAAAAAGTATTATCAAGTATGTCAAAAAAATGATTTCATTTATTTTTTTAAGCCAATTTTTAAGAAAAAAAATTTAGCTGTTGTAGCTGTTGTTGAAATATTTTTGGAATTTTGAAAAAAGTTTGTATTTTGATTTTGTAATAATTTTTGAAATATTTTTAGAATTTAGGAAAAATTTTTAATTTTTGATTTTGTTATAATTTTTGCAATATTTTTGGTATTTTGAAAAAAAAAATAAAATTTTTGAATATATGAATTTTATATATATAATTTTAGAATTATGAAAAAAATTTCAATTTTCGATTTTGTAAGAATTTTTGGAATATTTTAAGAATTTTGAAAAATTTCAAATATTTGATTTTATTCTAATTTTTGGAATTTTGAAAAAAGTTTCAATTTTTGATTTTGTTATAATTTTTGCAATATTTTTAGAATTTTGAAAGAAATATGAATTTGTGATTTTGTAATATTTTCTCTAAACGCTAAATGGAGAGGTTTTTCAGTAGTTTGCTGAGTGTATCATCTTTTCTGTAAATTATGTTGATTTATGATCTGTTATGATTTCCCGGCAACGTATAGATGTTTCTTGTTAGTTTTGTAATAACTTTCTAAACAGAGATAACAAAAAAAATGTACTTTAACAAAGAGTTATGTTTGATATACATCGCTGCCCAAAACTAAAAACAATGTTCTCATAAAAGTTTTATGCCGAAAACTATATCAAAATCCTTAACCTAAACCGAAGTCTTGATATCTCAGAGCTTGAGATTTCAGCCCTCCATATTTTTAATTGTTTTAATTCTACGTTTTGATGCAGTTCAAAAATCAAAAAGTGAGATAAAATATTTGTCTTTGATGGATTATATTAGATAAAATAAATCATTTAGGACCGGTTGTACAATAGCAGTTTAGCTAAAGCTTAGTAGAACCCTATAGGAGCTTAGATTAGGTTACAAGTTAGGTTAATTTCTTGAACCGCACTTGAACCAACAAAATTGGGCGCTCAATTTTAACCCTGGCTTAAGCTCATACTCGCGACTAAACCGCATTTGTTCAACGCGTAACTGAACAGAATATCAGGTTTAGCATAATTTCAGCTTAAACCTTGGCTGAACTGCAATTGTACAACCGGCCCTTAAATATAATTTCTTTATCTCACGATTTATCTCACCTAGTGAGATAACACTACAAAATAACCACCCAGGTTACATTGATTTTGAAAAATATTTTTATTATTGAATGTTTGAAATTGTTAATTTTAGACTAGTTCCAATTATACAATCCCCGGACTAGCATTAGATATTTAATTGTACTAAGCCGATAAATGTAAATTTCATTTTACAAAATCGCACAAATTTAATTTAAAAAATGTTTTTTGTTGTCATTGATAAAAGCATAAATTCCTGTACAATAATCTAGAGAAAAGGGGGATTATGGCTATATTCGAAACAACAAGTTATTTGAAACTTATTTGTGGAGACTTACTTGTTTAAATAAGTAATCTAAAGAGGTGACCTACCTATATGCATTTTTTTGTCATAGTTGCATAGGTGCATTTTTTTGTCATTTATTATAAGTTTTTAATTTTATAGGAAATCTAATTTGATAAGTCAATGTTAATTATTTTTTTGTTTATTACTTCGGTCTGAAAGACATCGTATTACAACGACCTAGTATTACGTAAAGTATTACAATCTCCAAAAGTGAAAATCTTTACCTCACTTTTTTCTCGACGTTTTAGGTCATAACGATCCTAAAAGAGCAAAAAAAAAGATCCGTCTGTCTGCTGGCCGGTTGTCACATTCTGACCAAAACTATTGGAGCGATTTCTAAAATTCTTATTTCGAAAAATAGCTGTTAGGGAATTGTACTTTTATACAAACAACACTGAAAATTCTGACTGCGGAAATCTCGTATGTTATCAGAAATTAATAAATAAATATTAAAAAGTCCAAGCGGCACGTATATCCGCTAGAAATAGGTAGATTTCGAGATCAGACAGTTTTGTGTGCCAGTAGAATCTGATGTATCAGATTAGTTTAAACAAAACAAACTAATTTCAAACAGATATCGAACAAATTTTAAAAAGAAAATTAGCTACCTACAAGCAAAATTATATCTATCCAATTTTGCAACAAACAAATATCAAATCTACCACAGAACATGTGTGTGACAATTTATGACACAAACCTACTCTATATCATATGTCGTGCAATTACTGCAAAATATCAAAATAGTTTATTTCTAAGAAAAAAAATTAATTTCTTCTATTCAAATCTTTTATTTTTTTGACTGTTATAAGGTTGACATTGACTGTTATAAGGTTTTTGGAAATTGTAGTTGGGGATTGTTGCAAACTTTTTTGTTGAAGCCACCAAGTCAAAAACCTCTAACTGCAGAGGTTTATATTTATAAGAAACGGATTAAAATGTTTCTACAAATTCTAAATTTATGAAGATTTTAAAAATATTAGTATTCAAACGGCCGTTATAACGGATTAAAAAAAACACTTTTTTTTCTAGTATAAAGCCTATAGTTCCTTAACCATGTGTCAGATTTTTCTGATTTACGAACTTGTCCAAGATATTAATAAAACACACATTTTTAAGAAAGGTTGTTTGATCTGGCTCTACAAATGCAACTGTGAGAGCGCCGGTTGATTCAAACGCATTTTGTGTTTTACAAGCTTTTTTGTTGGAGCCGCTCACTCTGAAACCTCCAACTACAGAGGTCTTTTTTTTTAAATAAACTGATTGAAAAGATTTTAAAGATTCTAAATTTATGAAGTTTTTAAAAATATTAGAATCCAAACGGCCGTTATAACGGATCTAAAAAACAGAGTTTTTTTCTAGTATAAAGCTTCTAGTTTCTTAACCATGTGTTGGATTGGGCTGATTAACGAAATTGTTCAAGATATTAATAAAACGCATCTTTTTAAAACAGGTTTTTTGATCTGGCCTTATAAATGCGACCGTGAGAGTGCCGGTTGTTTCAAAAAAAAATTTTTTTTTGCAAACTTTTTTGTTGGAGCCGCTCACTCAAGAATCTCTAACTGCAGAGGTCTATTTTTAAAATAAATTGATAAAAAAGATTCCAAAAATTCTAAATTTGTTAAGTTTTTTGAAATATTAGTATCCAAACGGCCGTTATAACGGTTTTAAAAAATCAATTTTTTTCAGAAAAAAGCCTCTAGTTTCTTAACCACGTGCCGGATTTTGTTGATTCACTAACTTGTCCAAGAAATTATTAGAACACACATGTACAGAAAATTTTTTTGATTTACCTCAACAAATGCGACCGTGAGAGTGCCGGTCGTTTTCGTTATATCTCATATCGTTTATATATATATATATATATATATATATATATATATATATATATATATATATATATATATATATATATATATATATATATATATATATATATATATATATATATATATATATATATATATATATATATATATATATATATATAAAATCGTTTCATATTTCATGAAGATAGGACGTGTTTTGTGATTTATTAAATTATAATATTTTTCTTTTTTGATTATACAAAAACTGTCTGATAGCTAATTAAAATCAAGTTTGCCAAGCTAAATTGTGAAATAAATCATCTGATTTTATAATTTAAAAATAATATAAACAATTAGATAAATAGTTTTAATACTATTTGTTATTAAGGTTGAGTGTTACGAACCTGCGAAAATACATGCAAACAAACAGTTATTATATTATTATTGTTACCAATTTGTGATTTCTGAAATTAACTTAAATTAAAATAAAAAAAATAACCTTGCATTGATAACACAAAGATTAAATATTTGAGTGCAATAAAATAATAAAACAACTTTACGTTAATACAGTGTGTCACAAGGAAACCGTGTGTTCATCTCACTGACTTTTTGTTGTTAATATTGTTGTTTGGTGAAAGAGTTTACAATTCAAGTTCAAGAACTAAATTTAAATCATTAAATCAGTAATCTGTTTATTTTTGTGTTACATTTTGGATATTTCGAACGTGAATTTGTTTTTTTTGGAATAAATCATTATGAAGGATTGTTTTTGGTGCAACAAGCCTGAGGATGACTCTGGAATGATGGAGTGTTTAATATGCGAAAATGTTTTCCATGCCATCAAGTGTGGTGGTTTATCGGTGGAGGCTCTTGTCACAGTTAACGCAATGAAAAATTTAAAATTTTTATGTGACGATTGCCTTGATCATGGTGTTTCGAAAATCAAAAAGAATGTGTCGATCTCGTCTACATTTTCATCAACTGAAGTTAATGCGTTAACTACTATCGCTACTGCTAACGATGAGAGGTCCTCAATGGAAGCAATTTTAAAAAATATTGATGCGTTGAGGGCTGATATTAGCATCATAAAGAGGACTTTAATGGAGAGTCCATTAACCAGCAAGGAGTTGGATTTAACGGTGCCTAGTCCACCTAGGAAAAAGTCGTATGCTATGCGACAAAACATCACTACGAACAACAACTCAAACATTGAAACTAATTCGTTAGCTGTTGGATCCAGGCAATTTAGTGACATCGTGATTGGTTCAGCATCTCCCTCAATGAATGCACTAATTGCAGTGGTGCCACCAAAAAAATGGGTATTCGTGTCTCGTTTGTCTTCTGCTACATCCGATGAAGACTTTAAAAAGTACCTGACTGAAAATGTTCAAATTCAATTCACCGAATGTTTTAGGATTGAGTCAAAAAACCGTCAAGGTGAGAATCGTCCTTATGTGTCATATAAAATTGGAGTTACTGATGTGCTGCACTTCGAGAAACTTTTGTTACCGCTTTCCTGGCCGTCAGGTTTATTAATAAAGGAATTTATATTTTATCCAAGGGAAAGAAATTTTCCACCAATAAGTTCTCAAGCAACGGTCAAATAGTGAACGCTAATCAAACTCAACATCCATCATATATGTCATCTATAAATTCTAATAATTTTAATGTTAAGTCAACTTTCATCAAATTATATTATCAAAACTCAAGAGGCTTGAAAACTAAATTAAGCGAATTTAAATTAGCGGTTCGACTAAGTAATTTCGATCTGGTTTGCTTAACTGAAACATGGTTAAATGATACTATTAATTCAAATGAGGCATTCGATGAAAGATATGTGGTTGTAAGAAAGGATAGAAACCTGCAATTGACTAACAAAACTGATGGTGGAGGAGCACTTATTGCATTGAACAAAAATATTGAATTTTCTGCACTACCTTCTCTGGATTCTTTTGCCTTTGATGATGTTTGGATCAAAATCAGTCTGTTAAATGGGTCTTATTTATTCATTTGTAATATTTATCTTAGTTGTGGTACGCCTTTTGATGAATTCAAGCGGTTTTTGGACCATTTGTCAAACTTAAGATATACCTCTGGTGAAAATTCACAGTTTCTAGTACTTGGTGATTTTAACTTATCATGCATCGACTGGTTAATGAATGATCCTAAATATATAACTGCAGAACGTTTTGAAGGACGATTGTCTGAGTATTTAATTGAGACAATGGAATTGTCAATGTTTTCTCAAATCAATCATGTAAAAAATTTTCAAAATAAATTGTTAGATCTAATTTTTACCAATCTTCCTATCTTAAATTATGATGTCAGCAGAAGTATTACAGCTCTTTCTAAAATCGATCGATATCATCCTCCGTTGAGTGTTCGCATTAATTCAATTAAACCTAAAACTCAATCATTCTTCTCATTTCCTTCAATTAACCTAAGTAAAGTGGACTATGAGCTGGTTACATCTAGCTTGAATCTAGTGGATTGGGAAACATATTTTGATGGTTCACCGGTTAATATTGCAGTTGACTTGTTCTATGACAAGCTTATGGCAATCGTTAAACCTTATATTGCAACAGTTAAACCATCAATTAAAAAATATCCCTGTTGGTATTCTCAGTCCTTGATATCCCTTATTAAGAAAAAGGAAAAAATTAGATCAAAATGTAAAAAATTCAAAAACCCTTCTGATTTAATCTTATATTCTTCTCTTAGAACCAATATTAAAAAAGAAATAGTCTGTTGTTTTGAAGCATATACTCTCTTAATGGAGAGATCTTTGGTAGAGAAACCTAAGAAGTTCTGGGACTATAATAAGGCGTTAAGGTCTAAATCTGAATTCCCCTCTGTAATGTTCCTTGGTAATAAAGAGTCTAATCAGCCTGAAGTGATTTGTAACTTGTTTGCAGAAAATTTTAATTCGGTTTATACCAATAGTTTCTTTTCCCCATTAAGATCTTATTCCGTTCATCATATTGATTCTTCTCACTTAATAACAGAAGATGATGTGTCTCTAATGATAACCAAACTTGAGAGTGATAAGGGCCCTGGCCCGGGCCCTGGCCCTGGCAAGATTGTCTTAAACTTCAACGAGATTTAAATGAAGTTCATAACTGGTGTGTAATCAATGATTTGCAATTAAATATTAATAAGTGCAAGTTTATAACTTTTTCACGTAAAAATCAGAATATTGTTTTTGATTATAACATTAATGGAACTTTGCTTGATCATGTTAACAGTGTTAAGGACTTAGGAGTCATTTTCGACTCTAAACTCCGTTTTGATGAGCATATTAATTATACTAATTTAAAAGCAATGAGACTTATGGGTTTCATTTGCAGAAGGTGCAGAGAATTTCGCGATCCTAAAGTTCTTGTAGCATTATTCAATAGTCTAGTTCGGAGGTTTCTTGAATATGGTTGTCATATTTGGCATCCTTATTATGACACATACGCTAAGTTAATTGAAAGAACGCAAAGAAGATTTACGAGAATTGTGTGTTTTAATGCTATACCATGCACTGGGAAGCTCTCATACCATACCAGGCTTGATAAGTTAAGTATGACTACTTTGGAGTCGCGAAGGTATATACTTGATGAAGTTCTCTTATATAAAATTGTTAATTCTCTTATCGATACTGAGGTTCTATTCAATATTAATTTTTACGCATCGTCCTATAGAACTCGATTAAACCAGCTCTTTCTGCCATCGGCTTCTCGAACAAATATAGGTATCTCCTCGCCAATATCAAGACTTCAGATTTATCATAATGAGATTTTTTCAAGTGTTGATTTTTTTCATGTGTCGTTAAGTGTATTCAGATCGAATTGTCGTACCATCTTAAATGATTATGTAGTTTCACATGCTGATAAATTCTGCATAACATAATTCATCAATTATTGTTTTAATATTTTTAGTTAAGTCTAGATGTTTCGTTTTGATGCAAATTTTGAGTCTCGTGTGTTATTGACAAAAAAAAAATTAATTTCTAAATGTTTAATTTTATTATCGTTATTTATTATTATTTTTGTTGTTTTTATTTTTTGTTTTTATTTTTATGTATTCTTTAATGCAGTGTACCTCCTAGTTTTTAGTATGAATTATTGTAGCATGTAATTGGGAAACTGTTTGCTGCAAATAAAAATTAAAAAAAAAAAAAAAAAAAATATATATATATATATATATATATATATATATATATATATATATATATATATATATATATATATATATAATAATATATATATATATATATATATATATATATATATATATATATATATATATATATATATATATATATATATATATATACATATATATATATATATATATATATATATATATATATATATATATATATATATATATATATATATATATAAATTTTTTTTTTGTTTTTTCTGCTCCGCTTATCATATAAGGTCGTTTGGCACAAAAATTTTTCCGAAATTCCGAGATGAAGCCCATTGCAATAGGTAGATTTTTATATGAAATCTACCTAAAACAAAATTCTATTGACAAAACAATATTTAAATTTGACTAACAAAGAAACATAATTTAACACCAAAAAAAATTCTCAAACAAAAATAATTATATAAATCAAATCAAACAATTATATAAAATAAATTAAACAAAGCTTACAATAAAATTAGGTGATGGATGATCCATGAAAATTATTCGTTCAACAACATCCCAAACTTTGATTGTAATCCCATTCGTAATCCCTCTCATATTGAAACTAACATCATATTAATCTTCACTTCATAAATTCGATTTCCTTTTATTTTTTACCACAAACTCAGGGTTGCCACAATTTAAAAGTTTCAAAGTATGACACACTACCCATAGGGTATCAAAACTAAAAAAACTCGTTGGATTTGTGCCACTTAATTTTTCAGTTAAACAAATTTAAAATTTTTTTTAAAAGAATTAGGTTTCTATATTAGGTGTAAACTTACGAATGTATATGCCTTATTTCTCTAATACATACTAATCTACTTATTTATAAGGCATACAAATTCGCATTGATGTTATCAACCTCCAATTCAGTAATACTGGAAAAACTTAAATTTAAAATTTAAAATGGTGAACTTTCAATTTAGAAATTAATCTGATCATGAAAACTAAAATATGGTTCGTCATCGCCGCTGTGACTAAGTTGTGTAAGACACGGGATTTGAACAGGTGTCTCTGATTAGTGTGAGTTCGAATCCTGGCACGAAAAAATTTTCTAACAGATTTTTAAAGAAAATGACGAATTATTTCGAATTGCAAAATTCAAGCAATTTGCAATATCTACTTAGGCTTAAATGCTCACAAAAAACCCTTCCTTAAATTTAAAGTTTTAAAGAAATCAGAAATACAGCTAAATATATCATCTGCTGACTCATTGGAACATAAAAATCAATAAGCATAAGCTCATAAAAATCAATAAGCTTAAGTTGTAAGCCAGTAACGCATAAACAATACTGTTTTATATATTTACATTTTCCTTTAAAATCGAAATAGCTTTCTGTGTAAGATATTGTATTACAGTTTGCTTAAAGTAGGACATTATTATAGTAAACTAGGACGGAGGACATTCTTGCTCCAAAGGTGGACTGTCCTACCAAAAGTAGCACACGTGGCAACCCTACACAAACTATTAATCCTACTCAACATTCGACCCATCACATATTTTGGATAGAAGCGGTTGCTTATTTTTACCTTGATTCATATTTTCTTTCACATGCCAATAGAGCATCTTCAATATCATCATGTAAACGACGTAAATTTTATTTTTTTCATCATTCTGATCCACCATACTTAAGTAGTTTTGCTGCATTTTATTAAAATATCATTTTTTAAATTCCTCAAACTTAAATGTTATCAAAATATTTATTAGAAAAATAAATAACAGCTTGATCAATTTACTTTTAGTTTGTATTTGGATTAAAATAAACATACAAATATTTTGATTTTTCTTTTGTTAAAGCTATAAACAATTATTTTATTATTTATGTTGTTTGATGTTAGTTTCTTATTTTTTGATTTACATTTACACAATGACTCTGATCAAATAATTTGATCACTTATATACAGATCGACTTTCCATCAATTGTTCTTTAACGATTACAATTTCCCCTATTATCTCAATAAACATTAAGAGAAAATATCACTTCTACCGACAACAACTCTATTTTTTTTATAACCCATTTTGTTCTACATAAAAAAAACATGTTGTATTAATTTGCATTAAATGACGCAACAAAACAATTAATGAAAAAACTTGGTTAATTGAAAAGTAGTACATAAATGGTAAAATAGTAAAAGAAGTGCGTTAAAACAAGCACATTTGTTTATTTTTTGCTCAGAAAATGTTCACATTAAGTGATAATGTGTAGTAACATTGAATGTGGAGAATTCTTGATGGTCGGCATCTGTTGTGACAATCATAAATGGGAAACATTGTCGATTACAAACATTTGACATATGAAATTAATTATTTGTATGATATGAAACGTAATTAAACATGAAATATGGTTTTACACAGCTTCAGCTCCTCCCAACTGATAGAAACAGTTAGAAAATATCATGTTATTGCAAATTAAATGTAATTCTTTAACAGAAATTGTAATTCAATCAACATCTCCCAGCTCCCTATGTTTCTAGAGTAATTTTGAGTGTGATTACAAATTTCAATGCTTCTAAATAATAAGAACCATTCCGTCCATTCGGAACAAGTAGGCACAGCTGGTTAATTTTCGCTTGCTGCAGACCGTATTTCGTTTTTCCAAAACAAATAAATAACTTTAAAAAAGAAGCATTTACGCTAAATGGAGAAGTTTTATGGAGTAATTGGAATTGGAAATTTTACATCACAAGTTAAAAACCAAAAATAAAACAACTTATTAAACCGAAACAAATTACGAATTCAGAATCCCAAGTAGTCACAGATTATGTTAAAAACTTATCATCTATAATATTGGAACCTGAAGAGCTAAATTTATTAAACAAAGGATTGAATCATTCATCACCAGTCACCACAGAACGCATAACCAATAGTAAATATTGTTGCAGATGATAAGTGTAAACACATCGAATATGCGAATATGCGTGTAAACACATACCACCAGAAGAACGCAACATTGTCTGTTCGGAGTCAAAGAAGGTTATCAACAAAATCCAGAATAGTCCACATAATATGAATCCCGATTGGACAGACATAAATAAAGTCATAAAATCGTTGAAAGATAAGGATTGTGAATAGACAAAAACCGATAAAGGAAATTCATTGGTAGTTCTAGATAAATGTGATTACATTCTAAGAGTGGAAAAATTATTAAATGACGGTCCTTATCAGCATCAAAACAACAACCCCATCAGTTGGTTGAGCCGTTAAGCTAAGACATTTTAAAAAACGATGCACTAAGATGGAAGTTAAATGTCTCAAACCCAACCTTAAAAGTTTGTACGCAATACCAAAAATCCACAAACCAGGCAATTCAATGTGCCCAATATAGTCCAACATTAATTCACCATTGGAAAATATTTCAAAATTTTTGGTCTCAGAATTTAAGAAGATTGTGCCGATCCCGTCCTTAGCTATCAAAAGTTCAATGGATTTAGTGAACAAGATAAAAAATATTGAAGTGAAAGAAATCGAAATTGATGTCGTATTTCGAAATCACCACAAATAAATTTGTCCATACATAAATTTGTCCCTTTCTCTATAGTAAAACCCAAACAAAAATACTTGTATTCGAGAGCTGCCAAAACGGCACTTAGAAACAAACGTAGATCATTTAATATTTGGATTCATAAAAAAAGTCCCGCTAATCGATTCCAATATCTAAAGGCCAACAAAATATCTAACCAGATTATCTCAAACGTAAAGTCTGAAATTGACAGAGCGAAAGCTTCAAAACTTACGTCTATGTCTATTTCTGACAAGAGTTACTACAGTACAGTGCCATTAATTCTTTAAATCTGATACCAAATTTTCTATTCCCCCTATTGTGATTTAATCGTCAATGATCCTGCAAGAAAATCTAATTTGTTCGCTGAACGATTTGCTCTGAACTCCACTGTTTTGGAAACTCCTAAAGAAATACCCCAAATCCAGTATTCAGGAGTTAATATTAATGAACTACACTTCAAACCCAAAATATTCGCTAAACTTTGGAAGGGGTTAAACATCAACAAAGCCTCAGGAATTGACAATATTCCACCCATTATTTTAAAAACCTTTTCTAAAGAACTTGCACCAATTTTGACTAAAATATTCTACCAATCCTACAAATCTGGTATATTTCCCTCGTGCTGGAAGTTGGCTAATGTCCAGCTCATCCCCAAAAAGGGACCAAAATCCGATATCTCAAATTATAGGCCAATCGCTTTACTATCGGTCCTATCCAAAGTTTACGAGCATTATATTAATACACACATTTCAAAATTTCTGGAAGTAAATCATTTAGTATCCGACAGCCAATACGGTTTTCGAAACAACAGAGGAACTACCGATCTATTAAACTATGTAGCGCATTGTTGGAATAGCATACTTGATAGAGGTGGTGAAACTTACGTTATCGCGTATGGTTATCATTCCAATGTTGTGAAGCTGATCCAAAATTTTCTATCCAATCGATACATTTCGGTCTGCTTAGACGGATTTTCTTCTGAGTCTAAACTAATTAACGCTGGTGTAGTTCAAGGCTCAGTATTGTCCTCAACCCTATTTTTTGGAATGTTGAAAATCACCAGCAACCCAATAAATAGTTTTGCAGATGGTAGTACTCTGCACAAGTCGTTCGAGCCCCTTCCCATAAAAGGTAAAATGTACGAACGAATTAATCCCGTCCTTTCGGTTCTCATCACATTTGACTTTAGTCTATAGTTTGGTTTCCGACATTTGGGTTGCCGACAATTTAGACGAAACATATCCTCCGACAATTTAGACGGAACAATCGCTCTAGTAGTTTTTTTATTTTCGTCGGTTGTTACGGTCGGCCGAACACTTGGCCGACATACGGACATTTTTGTTTCTTTTTTAGAATCGTTATAATCTAAAACGTCAAGAAATGCCAAAAAGTGAGAGTAAGATTTTCACTTTTGGCTCGAAATGTAATACTTAGGTCTTTCAGACCAAAGTAATACGGTATACTCGTACAAACATTTATTTTTTCTGCAAACGGCTATAAATTTGCACCTTACTGCTGCTAGGGAGCGGGTTAAAGTCTTACTTTTTTACATATAATCAAAGCGGCTGTAAAATAACACCATTTTTTTAATTTTTTACGGCGGGAGTAAAGTAACTTTCATATTTTTACGGCAGTAGTAAAATAACTTTCATACTTTTACGGCGGAAGTAACGAAACATAATATGAATTTGTTCAAAACGGCATGATGTGCTGCGTTCATTTTAAAGAACTAAAATCAATAAAAGTTAATTTCAGAAAATTTATTACCTACTAAATCATATATATAAAATATGTGATTTATTAATTTCATAATTTATAAAAAATTTAAACGTTTTCCGAAAAAATAGTGTATTTAATTCGGAGCTAAAGTGACTTTATGTGTTTTGTCTATAATTGTCAAACTATAGACTCAACACAAAAAGTAGTACTTTAGCTCATAGTTAAATAATAGACTATTTAAAATAAAATAATATCTGAGGGCAAAAAATATGAAAGTAAAATTTAGATCTTATTTTAACATGTAACTAAGATGTTAACGTTTATGCATTTTATTTTGGAAGACAAAAACTTTTTGAGGCCAAAATAAAATAAAAAATCGGAACACTGTTTATGAGGAATTTCAAATATGAACATTCTACACAGTCGAAAAAGTTACTGCAATTTTCAATACAAGCTTTGCTATATGAGTTATGTAAAGCAAGTTATTATTAAATTGCAAAGCAAGTTTTGCATTAAGACTTATTCTAACGCAAAACTACAACTTTAGTACAACTCTAACAACATAGCTTATTTCTTATAGAAATGGTAGAAAACAACTTGCTAATGCAACAATGCAAAGAGCATTACATTTATGTTTAAAGCAAGCTCTGCATTATTTTATAATGGTGACTTCCGTAGGACAAAGCAAATTGCATTTCATATTCAGCTTATTTTCAACTGTGTACTTATTCTGTTTTTACTTTCAATTTTCAAATGGTTTAAATTTTCGATTTTGCACAATTTTATAGTTTGTATTTTATTTTGTAAATGTATTGGCTTTCTTCGAGATATTCTGAATTTCTTTTAAAAATGTCCGACCGACAAAAATTTGCACGACCGACCACTTTAGGGCATGGTTAGATTAATTGATTGTTCGATTAATTGATCATTTCGCAAATTGTTCGTTTAATCGAATAAAAAATTATTAATCGGTTAATCTAAATTTACGAACATGCTTAAAATTTACAAATTTATTTAACGATTTTTGTACCGAATTGTGAAAAGGTTTATTGTCTAAAGATGTATTCTCTTTTTCTTACGATCATTACTTTTTTAGTTGTTATAGGTATAACACAAAGTACATTAATAACAAAATTTGATCCCAATGCAAAAATCTTTACTATTCCTTAAGTAATATTTTTATTATTAATCCAACCAGTAAACTATGGTTTGAAGTATATTGAACTCCATTACTTTCCATTCTGAAGGAAACAGCTTTGTTGCGAACAACCATAGTACTAAAATATAAAATAAATTTATCCAGCCCTAAATAAAACAAATGGATGTAAAGAAGTCGATAATCAAACAAAATCCGTTAGTTTAAAAGAATATAAAATTCTGGTTTGAAGGTCGACTGTCAAAAATCGACCGCATTTAATTAACATTATAATTTACATTATAAGTGAAATATTGTTTGATAAAAGAGGTCTAACTCTTAGACTTAATTACACTTTATTGTTAAAAATTAAAATAATAATTAAAATATTAGAACTGAAATTGTTGGATTAACATAATTAGAAGAAAACTAAATGTTGAATTGAATTCTATAAATAACTATTATTAAGAGATATTTGTCAAATTGTAGGAAATTTGAAGTATTATAGACGATTTGGATATAAAAACAAAAGCATAAAACAAGTACGGCGTTTTTATTTAAACCGGCGATCTTAAACTAGCAGATTTAGGATAATTCTAAACAATTTTTGTACCATAAACAAAGCTTCAAATTTCATTTATAAAGCAAATTTAATTTCAACATTAATCATTGAAAAATAAATAGTCGGTAAGTAAAAATAATCAAGCGACGCGAGTAGGTGTTACAGGTGGCATCGTGAGCAATAGAACCAAATCAACTTCATGAAAATTAAATCAAAACCGAGAATCGAGTTGTAAAATTTGTGCAAATGAAGATAATTCTGATATGGTTCAATGCGACACATGTGATGCATGGTATCACTTTGTTTGTGTAGGTGTCGATGCTACGATTGAAAATATACCCTGGATGTGTGACGAATGTACATTAAGAAAAAATCAACAGTCTTATAATAAATCAGTCAAATTACTCTGTCTTGCGTAAAAAACGTTTGGAGCTTGCTAGATTAGAAGAGGAGAAATTATTAGCTGATAAAGCAACGTGATAAAGCATTTTTGGACAAAAAATACGCACTTCTTGAGACAATGAATTCGGGTACCAGCAGCCAAATTCTGTAACTGTGAAGCGGTGAAGTGATAAAAATTTCTTCGTTTCTTTTCATTAAAAAACTTATCACTTCACCGCTTCACAATTACAGAATTTGGCTGCAGTTCAGTAAAATTAAGTGAAGCCGAACGACAGCTAAACGAAAGTCAAAAACGTACCTCGCAATGGATAGAAACTCAACGTGAACAAAATCATTATGAATATAAAAAATCGTATACCATGGTATAGGATCATACTGTACCTATAAATCCAATAAAAAAATCGTTAGGAGCTATACCAAGGTAAAGATTGGATTTGAAAGTCACGAGATTGACGTCAACGCCAGGAAAGTTGAAGGAAATG
This sequence comes from Diogma glabrata, assembly GCA_963693315.1. NCBI lineage: Eukaryota > Metazoa > Arthropoda > Insecta > Diptera > Cylindrotomidae > Diogma > Diogma glabrata. The sequence goes on along the minus strand of OY856188.1, from coordinate 160,577,945 downwards.
TTCACGACTTTTCGAAGCCTGAATTCAGTAATTTAAATATTGCAAAGATGAACAACAAAAATAACCACCCACATGATATATTTTATAAGCCGTTTATCGCACGCAGCAGTGATTTTTTGAAACCGTCGTGTCAAAATCCAAGGAAAACTATAGAATTTTCAGAATTTCAAAGCAATCAGATGCCTCAAAACCTTGAGGAAAAACCACATTATAGTAAAACGAAAGATTCTTTAGAGTGCATCAACTCAACGCCTATTATTAGCAACTTTCTCGACTCTACGAAATAGTGCGGGTTTTCAAATGAGGAAAATCTTCTGCGACTACAACAAAGCTTAAAAGGAAAAGGTCTGAATCAGTTAGGAGTATGCTTTTTCTCCCCGACACTATTCCAATGGTCATTATTACACTAAAAATGCTATTTGGACGACCAGAAATAATAATCAACACGCTTCTAAATAAAATTAAAGGAGAACCACCTATAAAACCGGACAAATTAGAACTGCTGATAACGTTCGCACTGACTGTACAAAACTTATGTGCAACAATTACGGCATCAAGGCTCACCAATCATTTAAATAAGCCGATGTTATTGCAAGAGCTTGTTAATAAGCTTCCTGCTAGTATAAAACTAAATTATGCTATGCATAAGATGTCCTTTGAGGAGGTCAATTTGCTCACCTTTAGCAGATGGCTATATACCATGGCGGAAGCGGCATGTGAAGTTACCACAGACACAGCTAACTACGTAAGTGAATATAAAACAGATAAGCGTAAGCGAAATCACAAAGAATACGTTCAAGCGGCCCATACTGTGATAGAAAATTACCACGAGTCAGCGAAGAAAGGCTTAGTTGTAAACCAAACACCCAGTATGGCCATTAGATACAGATGCCCTGTATGCATGAGCCGAGATCATCAGGCAGATAGATGCGAACAGTTCAAAAATCTTGATCAAAATGACAAGTGGGATATAGTTACCAAAACTAAATTGTGTCCAAGTTGTCTTGGACCGCATAATACATTAATATGTAGACAAAAGAAAACCTGTGGAATTGACGGATGTGTACGAAAGCATAATCCATGTTACACAATGATACAAAGCAACAGATAGCTGCAACTTCATCCAAACCTGTTGATCAGTCTCAAAATTCTACAACACAGTTAAACGCCGTTGTAACATCTACAAGTGTTAGTTCACACAGACCAAAAGAGAAAACCATTTTATTTAGCGAGATCCCAGTAAAACTATATGGACGCAAATCTTCGACAGAAACGTTTGTCTTTTTAGATGATGGATCATCAGTGACATTGATTGAAGAAGGTCTGGCCAACGAATTAGAGCTTGATGGAATAACCGAAATGCTATGTTTGAAATGGACAGGAGATACAATAAGGAAAGAAACAAATTCCAAAAAGTTTCTCTTGAAATATCTGGTGTGGGCAAAGAACATCTTAAATATCGTCTAAATAATGTTAGAACCGTAGAAAACATGAGTCTTCCAGTTCAGTCTCTTGTGGTAGATAATTTGCATAGTAATAATTTATATCTTAAAGATCTACCAATTGAATCCTACGAAAATGCAACACCGCGTATATATTAATTGGATTAGATAACTGGAGTTTGTTTGCCGCTTGAGGTACAAGAACAGAGTTGGAAAAAGCCGATTGCGACAAAAGCTCGACTTGGTTGGGTGGTCTGTGGAACTGAATCTAACTCAGAACAATAGTGACGGATATCATTTTTACATTTGTGATTGCAGTAATGATGCACAACTACATGATGCTGTGAAAGAATTTTTTTCCTTAGAAAATTTTGGAGTAAAGAAGTTGGAGACTACCCTAGAATCGATGGAAGACAAACAAGAGCGAATGATACTTCAATTTACTACAGTTCATAAGGGTGGCAGATATAAAACAGGTTTGTTATGGAAATACATACAATAACTTCAAACTCCCTGATAGCCTTCCAATGGCCAGTAAAAGGTTATTATGTTTAGAAAAAAAATGGCCAGAGATGTGGAAATGTCAGAAAATTTAAAGAACCAAATAAATGATATTATACAAATAAATGAGTACGTCATAAAGGGCTACGCTCGTAAGTTACTTTCGGAAGAATTAGCTGAAACACCACAAACATGGTACCTGCTTATATTTACAGTAAAAAATCTCAATAATCCCAATAAAACGAGAATAGTGTGGGACGCCGCAGCAAAAAAGGACAATATTTCTTTAAACTCCGTGCTTGTTAAAGGTCCTGATCAATTATCTCTCTGCCTTATACACTTTATCGTTTTAGGGAGCAAAAGGTGGCTATTTGTGGGGACATCAGAGAGATGTTTCACCAGGTGCGAATAATAAAAGAGGATCAAGACTCTCAGAGATTTCTTTGGCAAAATGGGGACAGTAACCGCAATCCAGATACATATGTCATGCAAGTGATGACTTCTGGCGCAACTTGTAGTCCTAGCTCAGCGCAATACGTCAAAAATATCAATGCTGAAAAATACTCTTCTAAATATGGTCGAGCTGTATCTGCTATAAAAAACAATCATTATGTTGATGACTGGCTAGATAGTCTGGCAGATGAAGATGAAGCTATTAAACTCGCAAAAGAAGTAAAATATATCCATTCTCAAAGGGGCTTCGACATTACAAATTGGTTGTCAAATTCTAAAACAGTTTTGTAGGCACTATAGGCGCAACATCAGATCATAATCAAAAAAGCTAGGTTTAAAAGGAAGTGCAAACTGAGGAAGTTTTGGGCATGTGGTGGTGTACAACAGATGATACATTTTCTTATTCGATAAATCGAAGCGGGCCAAATTCGAAAATTCTTATTGGAACACATCGACCAACCAAAAGAGAAGTTCTGCGGATTCTAATGACTGTATTTGACCCATTAGGCCTCATAGCCTTTTTCCTAGTTTTCGTTAAGATATTGCTTCAGGAAATTTGGCGATCATCCATAGATTTGGACGACCATATCAAAGATCAGCACTACGAAAAATGGAAAATATGGGCTAAAGCATTGTGGACTATTGAACAAATTAAAATTCCTCGCTGCTATACTACAATTTTATTAAATATAGAAGACACCGAAACCGAACCGCATGTCTTCGTAGACGTGAGTGAGAATTAGGGTTTCTCATTTCCCGTAGAAATTCAAATCCCGGGAAGCCGGACAAAAAATATTAAATTCCCGGGATCCCGTGAAATCCCGGGAAACGCTAAAAAGCTAGATTTTTCTAATTGGCTGGTAGAAAAATGTGTAACATTAAAACAGCACAAAAAATGCGCTATTGATTTTTAAATTTCCATTATTTTTAATTAGAAAAACTTCAAAAATTAAATAAAAAAGAATACATAAAAACAAAACAAAAATAAATTCATAATACTAATTTTTAAACAATTTGTCAAAAAACTAGGTTGTCAATGGCGCCATCACTCAATTTTGTCCGAATTTTCGTGACGAAACGTCCATTGAACCATCCATTGAACCATCCGTCCAAGAGAACCATTAAACATAAATTAAGAGAAATGAAGCGCAAGTTTTAGGTAGATTTCTCAGAAAAATCTACCTATTTTAAGTTTGATTGGTTTTAATTTGTTGTGTTTATATGTGTCAAAAAAACCATACAAAAAAACCATGATACCATATGTGTCAAAAAACATTTTCCTAATTTTGAACGAAATTAATTACTACAGAGGGAAAAGAATTAAAATCTACTCGATTTTCGAGTGAGAAAACTTTTAATATCTTTGAAAAAAGTACAAAAAAATGTTAATAAAAATTAGCGGGATACCCGGGATCCCGGGATGAAATCCCGGGAAAACTGAATGAAAATTTACCACCGGGATATAGAAGACACCGAAAATATAAAAGACACCGAAATATAGAAGACACCGAAACCGAACTGCATGTTTTCGTAGACGCGAGTGAGAATGCATTTGCTGCAGTTGCATATCTGATAGCCCAACGCACGGCATATGTAGAGTGTGCACTACTAGGATCAAAAACAAAAGTTACACCACAGAAACCGATGTCGATACCACGACTAGAATTGCAGGCTGTGGTTTTGGGAGCCAGATTCATTAACTCAGTAGCCAATGGACACTCAATTAAATTTACCAAGCGTTTTTTGTGGTCAGGTTCCAGAACCGTATTATGTTGGTTAAGATCAGATGCTAGACGGTACCTTCAATTTGTAGGTCGTAGAATTGGTGAAATATTGGAAAGTACCGACATAAACGAATGGAGGTGGATTCCTACAAAACTAAATGTAGCCGATGACGTCACAAAATGGAAAGACTCACCGAAAATATCAACATATGATAGATGGTTTAAAGGACCGGAATTTCTAATGCTTCCTGAAGAACGCTGGCCAAACAATATCGACCATGAAATCCAGATGGAGAAAAATGAGCTGCGACCACATCTATTGCATATTGAAGTATCGATTTCGGAACCATTAACTCCAAATCCTCAAGTATTTTCTTCTTGGCATCGATTAGTTAATTCGCAGAGGTATGTTTTCAGAGCTGCGTATAATTTTATAGCAAAACAGAGAAGGATGCCCAAAAGATTAGGGCCATTAACAATGGAAGAAAGATTGGAGGCTCAAAATATGTTGTACAGAAAATGTCAATGGGACGCATATAAAGATGAAGTACTGCTACTGGACGAAAAACAGGCAAACTGGAAAAATCTAGCCATCTTTATAAATACTCACCATGCCTGGACCGTTTCAACGTATTACGAATGTGTGGTCGAATCGATGCCGTAGAAGGAGTTAATGTTTATACAAAACGACCAATTCTTCTACCGACGGTCCATCTTATTACACGACTAATAGTTTTGTTTTACCACTGTAAATATTACATAATAAATATTATTTTGTTTTACCACTGTAACTCACACATAGAAACTCCTGGCAACAAGGTGTTATTGTAGAAATCATGAAGGGAAAAAATAATCAGAAAAGAAGTGCAACGGTTAAAACTGCAACTGGTATCTACACCAGACCAGCTGTCAAACTAGCAGTACTTGATGTAAAGGGACAAGACAGTAAGCCGATTCTTGCAGATCAACTTATCAGGGTCGAGAAGGTTGCGAACAACTATAGTACTAAAATATAAAATAAATTTACCCAGCCCTAAATAAATCAAATGGATGTAACGAAGTCGATAATCAAACAAAATCCATTAGTTTAAAAGAATATAAAATTCTGGTTTGAAGGTCGACTGTCAAAAATCGACCGCATCTAATTAACATTATAACTTACATTATAAGTGAAATATTTTTTGATAAAAGAGGTCTTAAGACTTAATTACACTTTATTGTTAAAAATTAAAATATTAGAACTGAAATTGTTGGATTAACATAATTAGAAGAAAACTAAATGTTGAATTGAATTCTATAAATAACTATTATTAAGAGATATTTGTCAAATTGTAGGAAATTTGAAGTATTATAGACGATTTGGATATAAAAAAAAGCATAAAACAAATATGGCGTTTTCATTTAAACCGGCGATCTTAAACTAGCAGATTTAGGATAATTCTTAACAATTTTTGATCCAACAAGCTTGTTTCTTATCATTTTCAATTAGTACAGTATATTTTCAAACACTTAATTTTGTAAGGTCTGAAAACTTCAATGACAAAGAGGGAGATACACATCCTAGGCTAACGCAAGGAGCAACAATTTCACCCTTATGCAAAAAAGACCTACTTTACGCCCTTAATACATAGATGGCTATTAAATTTTTGTTTATTCTTGTCATTGTAAAAGTTGAACTTTTAAATATGACATAACACGCGTATTTGTTTAAAAATTTTAATAAAATATTATAATTAGTAAAAATTTTATATGTTAAAATTTTCATATTAATCGTGAATCGATATTTAGTCCCAATCGATTAATTGACCATGCCCTAACCACTACCACTATTTAATTTTAGCAAAGATTCAAAAATCGTATTTTTATTTACATACCTTATTTTATTTAGTTATCTTATTTTTATTTCCTACATCGTTTCGTAAATAATATGCCATATATTCATTCATTAAAACACTGGATCTGTATTCTGTAGTATTTATATTATCTTAGATTAGAACGCAAGTTTTTAAGGAAACCAGGTCGGTCTTAAAAGGTATCTTTGTGTTGTTGTCCCTGCCGGGAACCATGGAGAGCAATGGATTGTGACATATATTTAAAAATTGTTTCACATCACTCATTATTACAAAAAAATAAGAAGAACAGTAAGTTTGTTGTCAAGATTTGACTATAAATGTGCTATTTTTTAAGGGATATAAATCTTTGAACAACTTCTAAAATGAAATTATATTTGAGGTTTAAAAATTGAAAATAGTATGTGTAAAAAGAATAGAAAAATTGAAATTTAACGAAATAAGAAAATTTATTTTATATAGGGGTGGAGTATTCGATTTGTCGCTTTTAATAAATGATTTATAATATTTCTTTTATTTTCGCACTCACCTTTATTTTTTACTTTACGAACATATTAGATTTTCTTGAGGAAAGCATCGTTTTGGATAGACGTAAAATAAAAAGAAAATTATTACATAGATAGACAATAAATATTTTTATACCATGTTACAATCTTTTTGATTACAATAGATATTTTCTTTTCCTCTACTTTCGTATTAAAAGAAATTAAGAATGACATGTTAGTAAGTGTGTCAATTTTGATGTGTTGGATTTTATGTGTAATATCAAATCGACAAAGAAGAATAAAATAAATCAAATTGACAAAATTGATTTGATTTGTGACTTTTGAGTATTTTGACAAGGAATGAAATATCTTATTTTTGATACATCAAAGGTGTTAAATATATTAATTTATCAACTGTATTAAGAAAAAGTCTGAAATCAGGGTTAAAAATCAAATTTAAAATCTCTTAAGCCTATATTTTACTGCATTAGCAATTCGCTAAACAGGATTTTAACATTCTTCAAACTAACGTTGTATTTCAACATGAATCAATTCTTGATTATGAATGAAGTTCGAAAAATTGTTGATATTTTTAGAGATTTCAACAAAATACGAAAGTAATATCATGCTTTTTGTGATACTTTTCATTTTTTTAAAAGTGTTGTTTAAATGTGTTGTAAACTTAGTGGAATTAAAATATGTGTCACAACTAAAAACCTTTTAAGACCAAGGTCCCACAATAACATGCGTTCTAAGGTATTGATGGACGCAAATTCTATTGTTGTCAAATTTTGGAAGTTTAGAGGCACTTTTTAGGGTTCCGTTCCTTAGAAGTAAAAACGGTACCTTATTGGTGAGACTTCGGTGTCCGTCCGAATTTCTACATAATCGAAATTTCTACAAACTATGAATGCAGTTAACTTGAAATTTTCTACAGTTATATAATGTATTTGTCCACGCCTACTGAAAACGGTTATAGAAAATGTTGCAAGGTTTAAACACAAACTATATCGATTGGTTTATCAATTAAAATGTTATTTAGAGAAGGTTAAGAATGGAAATTTTGAAAAAAAATTATTTTTGACCTTGACGATGGATGTCATATGAAAGGTCAGTCATTTTTTCTAGCCCAGAACAATTTTTTTTTGTAATTTTCAAAACCAAAGTTTCCAACTTATTTTCAAAAATGTGAAAGTTTTTTCCTGTCCCCCATCACCCCTTAACTTCAAACATTACAAAAGAAAAAATTGAAAAAAATTACGGTTATAGAAAATGTTGTAAAGATTGAACGAAAACTAAAGCGGTTGGTTCATCATTTGAAATGTTATTTAAAAGGGGTTGGGAGTAAAAATTTCGAAAAAAAATAATTTCAAACTTGAAGAAGGGGTCATATGAAGAGTGAATTTTATTCTAGTCTAAAACGATTTTTCTTGTAATTTTCAAAAGAGCAGTTTTCGTCTTATTTTAAAAAATGTGAAAATGTTTTCATGTTATCGGAAGTGACAAACCGGAAGTTGGGATGCAATACTGTGCAATACATCATATTTTAAGCATATCTACCTAGTTTAGTCAAAATCAGTTATCTGAAACGGATGTTATTGCAGTTTCAAATAAACAGGTAGTTAGGATCTTATCTCAATACAATATCATGCAAAAACTTATCAACAAAGAACTGTCATTAAAATCTCTATCTTTAGTCAAAAGGTCATCAAAACTGTATTAATGAACGAAGTCTGTATGATCTCAACAAACTTTAAAAATAATTGAGAAAAGTCAGTATAGTTGTATGATGCACCACTCGCCATTTTGGTCGATGTGCCCCAAAAGTTGATCATTATCTTGTCACTGATCTTTATCTTACGATTCATCATAATTGCTTAATTATTGTAGGTTGTAGTGAGGATAAAGACACTGTACGAAATGCAAAAAAAATTTTAATCGGTAGTAAAAAACCGGAAGTTCGAATGCGAAACTAATGTAACTGTACTAAATGCTTATGTACCAAATTTCATTTCAAATTTCATTTCGTGCTTTCAAAAAGCAAGTTCAACAAAAAACAAACTTTGTTCAATATCGCTCAAAGACTAATCAGATGTTTGCCATACATATTTGAATCTTTCGTCAAGGTGTCATCAAAATTAATTCAGGAACGAATATTGTAGAAGCATACACAAATAAAAAAAAATGTCCATCAAATACTTTAATTGAAGGCTAACCAATGTTTTAGATTTCGCGTAGTTCTAATTATAAAAATATTTAAAAAAACAGTAGTAGCAAACATAAATTCTGTTGTAGGAGAAAGAGTAAAAAAAAATTATCGGAAGTGGAAAACCGGAAGTTAGGATGCAGAACTATTGTGAACCGTACTAAATGTTTATGTACCAAGTTTCATCCAATTCGATTATAGGTACAGATGTTATTGAGCTTTCAAACGAACAAATGTTGTATGCTCCCAACAAACATTGAAAACATGATGGAAAAAAACACCTGTTCCATGGTGGACACCCCCAACCCTTTATCCAATGTACTCCAAAAGCTTTCAAGGGTTCCAACGGTTCATGAAACTCGATTGGTAATTGTAGGCTACAAACAGGGATAAAGGGAGGGATAAACACCTGAAAAAAAAACTTTTTATCCGGAAGTGACAAAGCGGAAAATGGTATGCAGAAATATTGGAAACAGTACTAAAACCTTATATACCATGTTTCCATAAGATCATAAGCCAGGATCAGAAGTTATTGTAATTTCAAATAAACAGATTTTCGGGAAACTTAACCCTATAACGCGCGACTTTGTGCAATTTTAAAATGAATTTAGTTCCTTCATTTTTAAGCAAAGTCGCATCATAAACCAAAGTTTCATCAACCAATCACCCACCCATATCCCACAATCTACCAACGCAACATATTTTTTTTGCTATTTACATTCAGGATGGTCCAAAACAAAAGATAAAATTCCTCGTAAATTAAAGCCTGGATAAATAGTTAAATGCAGCCTCGTTTCTACGAACTAGCAATAACATGCTGTCATCTAGGAATATTTCATAACTAAGACTGAGAGTGCTACCGTTGACTGAATAGAGTTCATCCACATATTTGATTAATATATATATTGACCTAAAAATGTTTGAGAAGCTAGTGCCATTTTGGCTTGTAAATTATCCCTGCTTTTCCTTGAGTTTGACATGCATGTTGTAAATAAGCTAGATCCATATAAACCGGTGAAATGTAACTATCGAAAGTCAAGACAAATGTTATCGTACATTGCTGAATATAACAAAAATAAAATGCATGTAGAAATTTTTCCCCTTATATATTGGGTCACAACTAGGGTTTCTAAATATCCGACCTATTTGATTATCCGGATATCGAATACATAAACAATAAATTATCCGGATAATCCGGATATCCGGATAATTAAACAATAAAGAATTGTGCGGCATTTAAATTATTTATGTATATTTTTCGTGTATCTATATTAATTAATTTTTATACATAGTCACAAAATAACAAAAATAGTCACAAATCATAAAATAATAAGATTATTGATAAACTTAGTTAAATTAATGAAGTTATTGATGCATTTTTAAGAATGCATATTTTAGAAAACACATTATTAAATATTGCAATGTATCGAAATTGAGTCGAGTTCTAATTTTTGTCCTGGGGGTCGATTCTAACTTGATGACTTCAAGTCATATGACTTGAATTTCGAAATTTCGAAAATGAAGTCACAAATCTCGATTCTGTCTGGGTCATATGACTTTTTCAAAACTCATTTGAAATGTCAAAAAAGTCATTAAAAAAAAAGCTGTGACGACCGTTATTTATTAAAAATGTCGAATGATAAATTTAAAAAAAAGTTAGGCAAAACGCCCACAAACAGCCAAAAGGTTGCTCTAGTTGATTATTTAGAGGAACATTTGGAGTTGGCTCGAAACCAATTTTCATCTGCAGAGGATGGAAAAGGTAAACTTGCAGAGCAATGGGAGATCCTATTTTAGAGCTAGATGAAGTTGAGAGCAAGAAGGTAGGCATTATCACATACGATGTCGTGGATGGAGATGGTTTTACAGAAGAACTAGGAGTAAAAACTAAAGATGCTACCTCCTCTGTGATAAATATCATTCAAAATCCATCGAGCCTGCTGCGAAAACGAAAGAGAAAACTTGAAATGCCGAATGCAAAAACAATTTGCAGCTGTGAAAAACGATATATTAAAATGTACAAAATAAACATTAAAATTGAAAATTTACTGCATTTCTTGTATTTACGCTCCCTAATTTTCCTGCGTCTTTTTCGTATTTTATTTCTAAAATAACAATCGTAGAACGAATATGTTCATTTTAAATCGAGAAACATATGTATTTTATCTTACCGAACAAAATTTCTATGATTTTCTCTTATTTGTCGCCTAATAAGAATATCTATTTTTTATAAAAGTTTAAATTATGTACCATAAACAAACACAAATTTACATAAAATTGACAGTAACAAAATTCTTTAAATGTCAAACAGTCATTCTATGAAAATTGATTTGAAGTCAGTCACTTTTTGACATAGAATCGCAAAACAAAGAATTTTGAGTTCGAATAAATGAGTGACTCTCTTTCAGTTTGATTTTTTTAACAGTCATTTGACTGAGTCACCTCATCAAGTTAGAATTGACCCCCTGGTGAGACCAGCAATTGAAATACGCGTTCCGTTGCAGTCGATGTAGTTTTTATTGGTAATAATACGCTATATAGAATATTTAAATTGTCCGTTCTTATTTTATAATTATTTAAATAAATGAAATCTTTTTTAGCAATATGAAACTTCTTTCATTCTGCTTCTCAACATGAGTAATTGAAGCAATAACACTCTCAAATATATTCTCACTACTTAGTGAGAATCTTCACTTTCAATAGTAATTTCTTCACAGATTCATCATTTAGAAGCACAGCTCTCTTTAAAAAAATAGACACAGGGCCGGTCCTGCGTTGTACAAAAGTGCACAGTAAAACAGGGCGCTCAATTTATCACGAAAATAAGGGCGCAAAAACCAACATCAATTAACAGTTTAAATTGAATTAAACCGTTTAAAATAATATTTTATGAACATCAAATTTCTTTCTTTTTGTCCAGTGTTTCAAATATTTGCTTTCATTCATTTCTCCATATATGTATACAAATTTAAACATATAAAACATGTATTCTCTTTTCAACTTTGAATCTCAATACACACAAATTAAAAATAAGGAAACGAAACAAAAAAAAGTATTAGTACTGCTACTGTTCATTTTTAATTTTTGTTCACAAAATATTACCCATACTATTGATTGCTGCAATGTTTTGAAATATAATGCACATATACAATGAAAAGTCTGAACAGTTTTGAAATTCTGTGCACCAAAATATTATTTTTTACAAGTATTAACGAAATTTTGAATAAAGCTATTCACAGATACATTAAACGTGTGCACAGTTTTGAAGTTAGAATAACAAAATCAGTTACAGGATGTTTATGATTGTGTATATATGATATTTTGAATGTGTATATTTTTTTATGTTGAGTATGGATAATAAATATTAAAATTCTATGGAAAAGAAAACTAGACAATTTTTTTTGGTAATTGATAAATTTAAAAAGTAATGAATGAAATAGTAAAAAATATGGAGGGGCTGAAATCTCACAGCTCTGAGATATCAAGACTTCGGTCTGGGTTAAGGATTTTGATATAGTTCTCGGCAAAAAACTTTTATGAGGACATGGTTTTTAGTTTTGGGCAGCGATGTACATCAAACATAACTCTTTGTTAAAGTACAAGTATTTTTTATCTCTGTTTAAAAATTTATTACAAAACTAACACGAAACATCAATGTTGCCGGAAAATTATAATCAAAATTTCAAAAATATTGTTAAATTAAATAAAATCAAACTTTTTCAAATTCCAAAAATATTCCAAATATTAGAATAAAATCAAATATTTAAATATTTTCTAAATTCCAACAATATTTCAAAAATTCTTAAAAATTCAAAGTTTTTCCAAAATTCAAAAAATATTGCAACAATTATTACAAAATCAAAAATTAAAAATTTTTCAAAATTCCAAAAATTATAATAAAATCAAAAATTAAAAATTTTTCAAAATTCTAAAAATATTCCAAAAATTCTTACAAAATCAAAAATTAAAACTTTTGCCGAAATTCTTAAAATATTGCAAAAATTATTACAAAATCAAAAATACAAACTTTTTCAAAATTCCAAAAATATTTCAAAAACTATAACAAATTCAAAAATTTCCATGTCCAATTTCATTTTTAAATTACATTTAGGTCATAAAAACAGCTACATTTTTTTCCAAAAAATTGGCTCAAAATAAATAAAATCGTTTTTTGACACACTTGACAACATTTTTTGTCAAACTTATAATGCCATAATTCTCAATAATAATAATAAAATTTCATTTCAAGCAAACAATTTTATTTTTTTCTAAAAAATTGGGTAAAAAAATAAATAAAAATCTTTCTTTTGACACACTTGACAACATTTTTTTGACAATCTTATAATGCCATAATTCTCAATAATAATAATAAAACTTCATTTTAAACAAACAATTAATTTTATTTTTTTTCCAAAAAATTAGGTAAAAAAATAAATAAAAATCTTTCTTTTGACACACTTGACAACATTTTTTTGACAAACTTATAATGCAATAATCTAGTTTTTGATCTCACATACCAATCCCGACCATCAAGATTTCTCCAAATTTAATGTTCCTACTCGTAATCACTTAAAATAAACGTTTTTTAAGGCAAAAATATGACAATTTGCTATTTTTGACACACATAATGATTTTTTTGACACACTTCCGGTACAGTTATCGAACACAGCGACCTTTTGGACCTGTCCCTTGTGAATACCTATTTTAAGAAAAAAAAATTTTTGAAATCCCTCCAGCCGTTTTCCCTGCAGCGTAGGTAATGACGGACGGACGGCCGGACGGCCGGCCGACAGACAGACATACATTTTTTTTTTTTGCTTTTTTAGAATCAGTAGGTCCTAAAACGTCGAGAAATGCCAAAAAAAGTGGGGGTAAGAATTTCACTTTGAGCTCATGAATGTAATACCTAGGTCTTTCAGACCGAAGTAATTAGGTCCATGCAATAAAAACAAAATTAAAGAAAACCATTTGAAAGCAAATAGTATATTATTTAATTAGGAGCTGAAGTGCTACTTTTTGTGTTAAGTCATTGAATAAATATCTATGGAAGAGTAACTAGACATTTTGAATGCAGCATCTAATTTTTAGTATAGTGTTTGCTGGGCGGTACTGTTACAATTTGCATATTTATATTTTCAAAACTAATAAGAGAAATAATAAATGTTACATATAAATTTAAAAGCCTAATATGTTTGAATAAAATATTTCCTTATGTTTCCATATATAAATATTTTTAATTGTCCATACAACACAAATTTTAATCATATTGAATTACTTTAAGAACACCTTACATTCGGCTGTGATAGCGTTTGAAATTTGGTTTGACAACGATGGATTAAGAAAATGACATTTACGTAGGGTAATAATATATAAAATTAAACTAGAAAAAAACAGTTTTTGTAAAGCAAATACTTTATATTTTTGTTAAAACATCATTCTAAACCCTTTTTATGCATAGTATTAGTAAAAATATTCTAATCATTGATATGGAATTCGATGATCAAATATCATTTTATTTAAGATTATTTGTACATATTTTAATGCAACACTTCATTTTTATGAATAAACTACTGCACAAATACTAATATGTAATTGTTTTGTAAAACATTAATTTAAACGAAGATTTTTTGCATTGAATTTTCTTGACAGTACTATTGTGTGAATTCATAGAATGTGTAATATTTCTATTATAGTCAACATTCTAAGTCACGAGTGTATAGTCATTATTGATCGTTTTCCAATCAATGCGAAATTCAATGATCGACACTTGGTCAATTATTGTCATATATGCGCGCTTGCATATTTGCCAACATTTTGGGGAATTTTATTTATTCAGGATTTTGTGAGCAATTAAACTCAAGTAACTATGGAATTAATTTGAAATTTTCCAATTCAAAGGCATGCTTGGAAATATCTCAGAAAAAAACTCAGTTTTTCTCTTTTACGTGTTTCGGTTGGGATTCGAACTCGTAACCTCATCAGTGCCAAACTGACGAGTTCAATTCCTTTGGTAGACACGTTTAGCCACTACGCCACCAAGGCGATGATATTTCTAAGTTGAAACTTCATCATCAGTTATCTTACTTAAGTTGAATTTCTCAATCGTCAGTTAAACATAGTTTTTTTATGGAAATTTTATTCATTTTGAATGCAGATTTTTTGCATTGAATTTTCTTGACAGTACTATTGTGTGAATTCATAGAATGTGTAAGTTTGGCACTTAGTTTGAAAGGTTACGAGTTCGAATCCCAAGCGAATCCCGTTCAAATCCCAACACATTCTATGAATTCACACAATAGTACTGTCAAGAAAATTCAATGCAAAAAATTTTCATTCCAAATGAATTAAATTTCCATAAAAAATTATGTCTAATTGACGATTGAGAAATTCAACTTAAGTAAGATAACTGATGATGACTAAGTTCAACTTAGTTTCAACTTAGAAATATCATCGCCTTGGTGGCGTAGTGGTTAAACGTGTCTGCCAAAGGAATTGAACTCGTCAGTTTAGCACTGATGAGGTTACGAGTTCGAATCCCAACCGAACACGTAAAAGAGAAAAACTGATTTTTTTTCTGAGATATTTCCAACTATACCTTTGAATTGGAAAAATTCAAATTAATTCCATATTTACTTGAGTTTAATTGCTCACAAAATCCTGAATATTAATTTAAACTTTAGTTTTTATAAATTTTGTTTAATTTGAATATCTTAAAGTAGAATTTCGAATAAAAGCTATCATTTTATTTTAAAATACAAAACGAAATATGTCAAATGTCATGGATGAAGAACGCACAGATATACAAATTACGGGCTAGGGCCATCTTCAGGATAATAAATCTAACTGTAATAATTTTAATATTTTTGATAGTTTTATGATCCTGAAGATGGGCCTAGTCTAAAATATGTAGATATTTAATAATAAACAAAGTATTTTAATTCAATTGAGGAAGAACAAATTTAAAATCAAATATTATAAGGGTATGCAACAAATTTTAAAATACGATAAGATAAGCCACAACAATTTTGAGATAACTCTTAATTCCTGGGGCGCATTTCTCATGTTTGAATAGAGCGCAAAAATGTCTTGCACCGGCCCTGAATAGGCACTTCAGATTTTATTGACAGGGCCACAAATTTTTAAAACATTATTTTTTTAAAATTAATAAAGCGTTAAATAAATATTAGTAAAATATCTTTACACTGCAGATTCGCGAAGTGTTTCATAAAATATTCAATGATTACAGTTTTCTAATCATTAAAGTTGTCAATAAATTTTTAAAACTTATAGTTACTTCACTGCACTAACAAAATTTGCAACGCAACTTGAATATTTATTTGAACTTTGCACGAATTTGATTATTTTTTTTTCAAAATAAAGGGTTTTTTAATATTCGGATAATTGCAAAAAAGTATCCGGATAATCGAATAGTCAAAATTGGTCGAATAATCCGGATAATTCGATATCCGGACATCCGGATTAAAAACCCTAGTCACAACTCACAATTGACCTGCAAATCTGAAAATCAATGCCACAGGAGATATTGCTCTAAGATACCAGTGTACTAAATTTGGGGTCAAGTAGTTTCAGATATATCGTATCTACATACAGAAACCCCCACACGGACAGGAATACAATTGCATAAACTATTAGTGAATTCTTTTTTACCTGTTCGGTACAAGTTCCAACACAGAATTGACGAAATTTGTATTCTTTTGTAAAAAAAGCAATACAAAAAAAAAAAATTTCGATAAACCGGAGTCGGAACTTGTAACCGAACAAGTAGAAAAGAATTCACTATATCTCTATCGCGAATACATTACATCGCTTTCGATAGTTAATAAATTTGGTTTTTTAGTTCGTTAGTTTCAGAAAATTTCATAAAACTTTAAAAAAATTCACACGAGAACAACAAAATCAATAGTTCCTTAAACTAACCCAGAATTGGTTTTGCTTAAAAATTCAAGAAAAAATTATTGTACGTTGGACAACTATTTGTTCTTTTATAATCAAAGAAAAAAAATAGACAAACAAACCGCATTGTTAAAAATGTACCACTTCGATGGTTATATAAAAAGAAATTATTTCAAAATAAAAATCATAATAACAAACAAGCATACATGTGTCTATTAGAATAAAATAATATTAGAAAAACATATTATTTCATTCAAGTCCTTTGTAGACTACAAACAATAAGATGGACAAGTTATTTAACAAGTGGAAAGTTAATCGACACATTTTTGTAAGAGAGTGAGTGATATGATAAGTAAACTAGAAAATATGAAGGGGCAGAAATCTCACAACTCTGAGATATCAAGACTTCGGTTTGGGTTAAGGATGGTGATATAGATTTCGGCAAAAAAACTTTTATGAGGACATTGCTTTTAGTTTTGGGCAGCGAGGTATTGTTAAAGTACTTGTATTTTTTATCTTTGCTTATAAATTTATTACGAAACTAACACGAAACATCATACGTTTCCGGAAAGTTATTGCAGATCATAAATTAACATAATCTAGTGAAAAGATGATACACCTAGCAAACTACTAGAAAACCTCTCCATTTAGTGTTTCAAGAAAATATTACAAAATCAAAAATTCATATTTCTTTCAAAATTCTTAAAATAATCTAAAAATTAAAATAAAATGAAAAATTCAAACTTTTCTTTAAAGTTCTAAAAGCAATCAAAAAATTATTACAAAATCAAATATTGAAACTTTGTCAAAATTCTAAAAATATTGCAAAAATTATAACAAAATCAAAAATTGAAACTTTTTTTAAAATATTTAAAATATTATAACAAATTCAATTTCTTTACAATATTCCAAAAAATTATAATAAATTCAAAAATTTTAATTTTTTCAAAATTTTAAAAATATTGCAAAAAATTAATAATTCAAACAAACTTTTTTCAAAATTCTTTTATTTTTAGAATTTTGAAAAAGGTTTGTTTGAGTTCCAAAAGTTATAACAAAATCAAAAGTACAAACTTTTTTCAAAATTCCGAAAATTATAATAAAATCAAACATTTAAACTTTTTCAAAATTCTAAAAATATTTAAAAAATTATAATAAAATCGAAAATTGAAACTTTTACAAAATTCTAAGAATATTGCAAAAATTATAACAAAATCAAAATACAGATTTTTTTCAAAACTGAAAAAATGTTACAAAATCAAAAATTGAAACTTTTTCCAAAACAAAAATTCAAAAAACTTGTTCCAAAATTCTAAAAATATCGCAAAAATTATAACAAAATCAAAAATACAAACTTTCTTCAAAATTCCAAAAATATTCAAAAAATTGTAATAAAATCAAAAATTTAAACTTATTCAAAAATTTTAAAAATATTCCGAAAATTCTTGCAAAATCAAAAATTGAAACTTTTTTCAAAATTTTAAATTTATTGCAAAATTTCTTAATTACGGGACTTGGCGATCGCGAGGTACCTGAGCTATAGTGGGCTCCTGCTATTGCGAACCGTAAACCTTTTGTCATGTCTAGCGGGATTGGGAACCTTGGCTTAGCCGCTTGGGTCGCGGGAAGGTGCTCCCTTATTGACACACCCTGGTGGATACACACTAGAGAGGACTCTAGGGTAGGGTCAAAGCACGAAAAGTACCAAACCTCTGGGCTAGTGATGCACCGAGTACCCGGCTTACCCGGCTCATTTTTGAAATACCCGGTTTCTACCCGGAACCGGCATTTTTTTCATTACCCGATACCGGGTAAAAAATAATTAAAAATCAATCTTTATAAATCCAAGCTTCATTTTCCGATATAATTTCATCTAAACAATACCATATATCTTGAACTGTGTTATGCTCATGAAGCACTGAAAGATCCGTGTTAGGCTCTGTATTTTTATATTTTCCATCTTCATTCCCATCTGATCTGGACGTTTTCTTCATTTCATCTATGATCCAATGTTTTGCTCCTTCTCTTAGGGTAACGTTTATAAATGCAAGTTTATACCGTGGATCTAAGTTAGTCGCAATGACATCCAATTTATTTGTTTTTACGTCTTGAAACCAGGCTTGAAATTAGTTAAGCAAGTCTCTTTTCATGGTAACTACGCCATCATAATTTTTATTTACATTAAGGAATCGCTCCAAAGCTGCCAAATTAGGAATCACTATTTATAAAGTAGTTTCTTCTGAACTGGCTGCGACAGTTACGTTAAAAAACTGTTCTAGTAAGAATCAACGTTTTCAATTAATTTAAAGTTGCTTGCGGTTAAATATGGTATATTCGTATATTGTGATCCGAAGAATAGTGCGTAATGGCCCGTTTCTGCTCTAATAATCTCTTTAACATATGATAGGTTGAATTCCATCGAGTTGACACATCTTGAACCAGCTTGTGTTGAGGAAGAGAAAGATTAACAGAAAGAATTTACAGAATTCTCGGTTTGTTTGTAAAATAAAATTAAATTAAATACCCAGACCGGGTACCCGGCTTACTGGATTTTTAGGACCCGGTGCATCACTACTCTGGGCACCTGTCGCCCCCAGTTGTATAAAGACTTCTAACATGTATAGACGAAGGCCTGTTGGTGACCTTTATTGCGTCTTAACTCGTGAGAACAATATGGATAAATATTTAATAACCTTTAAAATTTTTTAAAAATTTTGTTTTCATCTGTTTATTATTTCTTACATCCTATCATGAAATATTGGCCTATGTCATATTTTATTATATGTTGGGATTTATTGTTTAGTTACCCATTTTTAAATCAAATTATATTTTGATCAAATGACTATTACATTTGATAAAAAATTTAAGATACGCATCCAAAATATTTGTGGATAGAATGCCAACCGTGACGCCGTGCAACATCATCTCGATCACGACAAATGGAGCGATCAGTTTTTATTGTTTTGAAATTTTTTTTATTTTTTATCTACGGGTGTGACAACCCCGCGTACTCCAGTCCCTGCTATTGACATACGAGTTAACGTGAGATATCACATACCACTGGCAATAGCAGTAAGATATCACTAGTCAAGGTGACATCTTAGGGTTGGTGGCGGATGAACTGTATTCAGTCAACGATAGCACCCTCAATCTTAGCTGTGAAATAATCCTTGATGATGAGACGCTATTGCTTCCTAGAAAAAAACGAGCCTTCATATAACTATGTGTAGGCTTTAATCTTCATGAAAGATTGTGTGTCACAGGATCAAGGATATGCAACTGGCTGGATTATTGGCAACTACAGTTTTGTTTTGTTTCAGCAAATTTTTGTAAAAATTTGCTATTTACTTTTTAATCTACTTTTATTTTCTCTATTCTATCATAAAATATTGGCATATGTCATATTTTGTCAGTGATAGGATTTTTTGTTTAGTTATCCATGCTTTAACCAAAAATATAAAAAACAAAAACAGAAAGATTTACGTCCATCAACATCTTTGAACGTATGTTGTTGTGGGACCTTGGTCTTAAAAGGTTTTTATGTGTTATTGTGACACATATTGTAAATCCTACCACACAACACATTTTATTAAAAAAAACACATATTCTTTTTCTTACAGAAACACAAGTTTTTGAAAACTATCCCTATGATGTAACACTAAATCCCAAATATAGGGCTGAATCGGCTTTTAAACTTCATCAAAGTGTATGTGCATACATTCATGAGAGTGTTGCATATAAACGATTTCCAACTTATGAGAAACATGGTGATGGCTACAACACAGTGGTATTAAAGGTTTGTCTACCTGAAATTTCTTTTTTCATAATAGCTCTATACCGGTCTCCAAACAAACATAATCCCAATTTTTTTAATCTCTTGACTATTGTTGTGGGCGAAATTAGAGCACAATTTCAAAATTGTGAGGTTATCGTTACCGGTGACTTCAACGTTCACAACAAATCGTGGTTAGAATTTTCCAAAACGATCGAAGACGAAAATAATGGAAGGCAGGCAGAAATATTTACCGCATCGCACGACCTGACGCAGATTATAAAAATCTCAACTTTCACTCCTCGTAATAGCGGTGATAAAAGTTTTCTCCTAGATCTCTATCTCACATCTATGCCAGATATTACGAGTGTCGATGTCGATAAGGGTAGTATTGAAATTTCTGACCATTATCTAACCACATCAGATATCAAAACTGACTTACTACAAACTAGAGTTCCCAAACTCCGTAAAATATTTCACTTTTTAAAAATGGAAACCAATGGTCTCCGATGTTTTTTTCAAGGTTTCTTTTTTGATCGTCATTGTTTTTATACTGACGATGAAAATATTTCTGTTCAAAACTTTACTGAAACCATTCAATTCGGTATTAACAAATTCGTTCCCTTTTCAGTAATGAAAACCCAACCAGAATATTTGTTTTCGAAGGCAACCAAATTGGCTCTTGGAAACAAACGTAGATTATTTAATATTTTGATTCATGAAAAGAACTCTGTTAATCGATCCCAATAAAGATCAAACCAGATAATTGAAAACGAAAAAGCAGGAGATTGACAGAGCGAATGTGGCAAAACTTTCGATTATGTCAATTTCTGACAAAAGTTTTTACAGTTACAACCCCCTTGCCGTCAGTGACTTTCACAAATTTGAAATTTTTTCTAGTACGACAAACGTAAAAAATTTAAAAAAAATATTGGTTCGTTAGTATGTATTTTCCCGTAGAATACGATAAAAATATTTTAAAAAATTTTGTGGGTAGTCATTTCTCCCTTATTTTGGGATTTTAAAGTTTAAAATCAATTTTTCGAAATGTTTGACACGTTTTTAAAATTTTTTTTTCTAAATTTAGTTTAAAATATACTTCAAATAATTCTTGTCGCTTCAAATAATTCTTGTTGTAGTATCGATGTTAGCAATAAATATATATATATTAGACTGGTCGTTAAAAACTAAATTTTCCGAGACGGCCCCTAGAAAAATTTTTTGTGGTCAAAAAACCACAACGGCATTATTTTTTTTTTTTTAAATCAAAAGAACACGTGCCGCAAAATCATCGAAGTTTATTTTTTGATAAAATTGTTAATATCTCATAAAATATGCAGATGTCAAAAAAACATAATCATTTTTGTACTAAATTTAATTTTCTACAAAAAAGGTCCAAATCATTTTTTTCCTAAAACCTATATTTCTGATGACATTTTGAAATAAACCTTGAAATTCTTCGAAACTCGTCAAACCAAATAATGAAAATTTCGTCAAAAAAGTACTAATTTTGATTTTTTTTGTCACGATTATTTTTTTATACATTTCATTCTATAGCATAAGAAGAAAATTAGGACTTTTTCGTCATCTTTATTTTTTATGTTTTTTAAAAATTACGAAAACTTACAAGTTCATTTTCAAAATATCATAAGAACTATACGTTTTCGGGAAAAAATGACTTGGACCTTTTTTGTAGAAAATTAAATTTCCTACAAAAATGGCTATAGGATTTTTTTTGACATCTGCATATTTAATGAGATATTTGAAAAAATCTACGAATTTTTTAAAAAATCAACTTCGACGATTTTGCGGCACGTGTTCTTTTGATTTAAAAAAAAAAAAAATAATGCCGTTATGGTTTTTTGACCACAAAGAATTTTTCTAGGGGGCGTCTCGGAAAATCTAGTTTTTAACGACCAGTCTAATATATATATATATATATATATATATATATATATATATATATATATATATATATATATATATATATATATATATATATATATATATATATATATATATATATATATATATATATATATATATATATATATATATATATATATATATATATATATATATATATATATATATATATATATATATATATATATATATATATATATATATATATATATATATATATATATATATATATATATATATATATATATATATATATATATATATATATATATATATATATATATATATATATATATATATATATATATATATATATATATATATATATATATATATATATATATATATATATATATATATATATATATATATATATATATATATATATATAATATTAATTACACAATCTCAAAGTTTTCCTCAATTGCATGAATAAAAATTGATAGATATTGTAGTTTTTCTGGTATAGAAATTATTTGATCATTTATGATTAGAAATTATGTGTAGTATTGTAGTTGGGACGTTTATTTGGTGGATTTAATATGTTAAATTAAACAAAACTGTTCCGAAATTACATAGTTAAATTAGTTTCGCTTAATGTATTTAACTTGTTTTGTGAAATTTGTTGGATTATTCTGTTTCTACTTAGGTTTTTTATTTATTTAATCTGATACATCCAATTCTACTTGTATGCCTATCTGTCTGATCAAAAAATCTACCTACTTCTAGCGAAAATCCTGATGCTCGGACTGTTTTTATTAAAACTACTTGCATTTGTCTCTACAAAACTGTCTGGTCAATTTATGCTGCCGCTTGGACTTTTTTTGCTTTGTATTGGCTACTCAAAGATTAATCCTGGACAACTAAGGCCTGTAATGGTGGAATGCGTTCAAAATGAACAAAAAAAAAATCAAAAATTAAGCAAACCAACTTTTGCTGGGTACACTAAGCTGATAAAAAAATAACAAAAACTGATCGTTTCTTTTTGATCGTGGCAATCGACCTTTATGTTTGATTATAAATACTTGAACCGAAATATAGAGGCTCGCTTGTTCTGATTGGA
This sequence comes from Diogma glabrata, assembly GCA_963693315.1. Lineage (NCBI taxonomy): Eukaryota > Metazoa > Arthropoda > Insecta > Diptera > Cylindrotomidae > Diogma > Diogma glabrata. The sequence continues at coordinate 160,554,609 of OY856188.1, read as the reverse complement.
TAGTTGGTTGATTTTTGACATTTGTTTCTGTTGTTAGGTTTGTGAGAGAAACCAAATAAAAATTTGCTAATTTTTATTTAAATTTACATGAAAGTATAGTGGTAATTTATAGAAACTAATGAGACAGGATAAAACACATAGCACGAATCAGATAGTGGTAGATAATTAAAGTGAAAATCCTCATGATGCTTTAATCAATGAGATATACAATGTGTATGGATGTGTGAACCGAGATTGGAAGTGAATAGTAGTCTGGGGCCCTATTCCCGAACACATAAATGTCATCACAATATTGTAAATTCACACAGTATTGTGAATTTCGTATTATATAACACCAATTTGGTGAAAATTCTACACAATATTGTGAATCTGACAAGAACAATATAGTTACTGTCAAAATCACAATTTTGCTTTATGTTTTGTGTGTTATCTTTTTTATACAAATTTCATCGATTGACGTAAAAATTAATTTATAACGCAAAATTAAGTCTTTAATAATATCAAATAATCATATTTATATATAAATTTTATATATAAATACCATTAAAACATATTTATTTATTAAATATATTTTTATTTTATTTTGCATGTTTTAAGATTAAGAAAGTTAGTTGTCAAAAGTACGAATCTAGTACCAAATATCTGTTATAATATGCCCAAAATACATGTGCAGAAAATTTGCACGCAGTGCTGCATGCACATCTGCTTCTAAAATAGATGTGCAGAATTTTTATATATTTGACGTGCAGAATTTTCGTAACAATGACAGTTCGTGTTCTTACGTATTATGAAATAGTTATAAGTGAAAGTTGTCGCAATTTAAAGAAAACTGTCTTTTTAATTAAAAGACAGAAGAAAATAATTGAATCGTTACCTGTAAAAACGTTTATGTCTAAATTAAAATTTAAGTTCAAATTACATATACCACTGTTTCCAATAATCCTTTCCCAAAAATTTTTTTATTAACAATATTAGTTTTAATTATTTTATAATTTGGATTATTTAGAATATTTGAATATTTTTATAAACAAATAATCATTACAAAAATAATTTCATTTTCAAAAAAATATCATTCATTTTTATTTGATTTATAAAAAAATAATTCATTTTCAAACAAAATGTCAAAATCATCCACCATTTTTATCTGAGTTTTCAAGTAGTTTTGGTTTTTTTTATTGTGGTAGCACTGCCTCTGTGCAGCGAAATTAGAATTAGAGATATCTTGCAGAATTTTCCTGCATGCAGAATTTACATGTAATTGATTTTGGTGAAATTGACAATATTGTCGATTGACAAATATGTGTTCTGAAATAGGGCCCCTGAACTAGCGATGCCGGTAAATTAATTGGATTTTAAAACAAGGTATCATTTCTTTCTATAATTATAACAAAGAGGAGAATCCAAAAAAAAGAAAGCCTTCATAAAATCAGTTCAGAATCAAAACCGGTATAAACTTCGTCCAAATGTGGGTTCTTGTTTGACCATACAAAAACAAAATGGTTGATAAAAATCAAATTGATTTATAATTTTATTAGAACAATGCTAAGTTATTGCATGATCTGCATGAAAAACCACTCTAAATATATGCCAGATTAATTAACATAAACAAAAAAAAGGTATTCCAAATTATGTAGTGTTAGGTGATTAAATTTAATAATTAATTCAATTTACACGATATTTTATCGTAGTTTATTTATATTATAACCTAATTTCGTAATTAAGTTCAAACTAATTGACTCAAATTACACGATATTCTGTCGTAGTGTATATATAATACAGTTTAATTCATATACGGGACTATAAACTAAACTTTAATTTAACTTAGTGTTATCTTAATTTCGTTCATATTTATTTTATAACTGGTTGTGTTATATCTAGTTAAATTCAAACTAATTAATTCAATTTACACGATATTTTATCGTAGTGTATTTATAATATAATCTAATTTCATAATTAAATTCAAACTAATTAATTCAATTTACACGATATTTTATCGTAGTGAATTTATAATATAATCTAATTTCATAATTAAATTAAAACTAATTAACTCGATTTACGCGATATTTTGTCGAAGTGTGTATGTATATACACTGTGATTTAACTTCACATAGGGTATCTTAGGCTAAAATTTAAAATAAATAATCATAGTTGTGTGGACCATAAATCAGTGTTTCGTTCTCAACTTCGTCCGTGATTGTCTTAAAAAAAAATAAAAAGGGAACCTTTATAAATTTCTCTTCATTTAATGGTTGCTGAGAAATACATGGTTTTCGATTTATACGGTGTACCTATTGTAATTGGTATCGGATTGAATAAGTACGGTAACTTATGCCAGAAGAACGTACTGAAATTGTGACCTGCATATAATATATACAACATTACTGTAAATCACTATGGAATCTGTCCAAGATGGAAAGGTGTCTGATCGGGAAACACAGCAACAAACTTTTATTTGTGGTCCAATTATGCAGGGCTAGGCGAAGGAAGGTAGTGAGGAGTGGTGATTGGGGGGATCCAGACTATACATGAATAATATTTTATTTACATATATCTACATATATTTATTTGAGTATGGGCGTGTGTATGTGTGTGTAGCAGTATGCGTGAGTTTATGTGGTGCGTGTGAGTGAGGTAGAGTAACGGGGGTGACGTGATGGTCGCGGATTCATCGACCTGGAGGGCCGCCAGAGTCTCTTTATCCATTTTTTTTCTTCTCTGATCCGTTGTATTCTCTTCGCACGCGTACAATTCAGCAATTTGTATTAGGCGGCAGGTATAATCTCTCCTTCCCGCAGGCTAGAGCTAGCTTAGGGTTCAATATCGAACTAGGTGCGCGGCCTGCCATAACTATTCCATTGTTTTACCAATGGAACCAGTTCTCCTTTACAAGCCATCCCCAACTATAATCAAGGTGTGAGACGCCCGAACCACGGGCAACAAAATCTAAGTCATTATATCTTATTCGTTATATCCTCGGAAGTACAAACTCACGATTGGCTTGAATTCTTGTTCACATTAACGACTTATATTTGTAGACGATAAACCAAAGTGGTTTATCGTCTTCAAATATAACTATAGAAAATATGATCTTTTCGTTGAATAATGTAATCAGTAATGCAACGGTTAATAACCACTGGTTAGTTTTAAACTAAAAAGTCTCCTTGTCGTCACCATAATTTTCTATTTCAATTGTTTTAGTAAAACAAATTTAAAAATTTTCATAACTTTGTAAAATGGATTCTTTTATATCTCTTGAGAATTAGCTCGTTTATTTAATAATTTTTATTCACTTTTTTCCTTATGTGCATTTTTCTATTTGTACGTATTGTATCAAATTGGCTTCCTCGATTTTTGTCTCAAAACTTAGTGAAATATAAAAATAATTGTTCAATTTTCAGAACTCTCCAGTTTTTACAAATAAAATACTTCTGCCAGTTAAAATAACATTACTATAAAATCGATTTTGCTAAAAGTATCACACACTTTTTGTTATGAAATCCCGAAACGTATATAAGAAAAAGTGATGCCTAGATAAAGACGTGTAGAAAACGGCATTCTAATAACTAACATAATGATATTATATTATATGCATTATCCTTATTGTAGGGTGGAAGGTAATCAACTTAAATATATACATTCATACATGTGCAGTTATTATAAACGTATTTGGGAGCAAAATCAAAACGTAATATAATATATAATTTCATTCCCACCGGAAAAATATCTAAAAGGAAAACATAAATTTATCAATGTTTAATTCAATAATAGAATTTTTCAAATACCTTTATCCCGTATAGTGTATAAGATGAAAATCGTTTGGCATTTTATTCAATAACAACATTAAAATAGAAAAAATGAAAAAAAAAATAAAATTAACTTCTTTATAATACTTGAGTTCACCCAATTTTGTCCAAACTGTGTGTTAAAGTTAAATAATTTGTTAACGATTTTGGTAAAAAATGAGATTCTTTTGAGAACACCGTCGATGAAGTTTTGAAGAATATTTTGATTGACTTTGTAAATAAATAACCTACATATCTGTTTGTTATGACTGAAAGATTATTTCTTTTCGCCCTATTAAAGAAAACGTTTAGAATTATAAGTTAAATTATTTGTATAATTTTTTTTAGTTAAGAGTAGTATTATACAAATTACAAACCATGAGTAATTAAAAATTTAATACATATATCGTTCATAACTACAATCACTAGTTGTGTTTTCGTGAAATTAAAATAAACTAAAGTTTGGTCGACGACTTTTTCTAGATCCTCATTTACTTTTTTATCTATGTCAGCGACTCTTCGGGCGAGATATATTCGTTTATGCATTTACAGTTTGTTGATATAAATTAACAATAGAGTGGGGATAAATCTGAATCTTGCAGTACGCCAGCGGTATTAGTAGTAGATGTTTATACAAGTGGTGAAAACGTCGCTCGTGACTGAACGGTTTGTAATAAGTTCAGGAACGCAAAAACGTTTTTACCACGCGTAGAAAACGCTATTTTTTCTACGCTTGTAAATATAAATGATAATATTTACAAATTCATCTACTAAAAACTTACAAAACGACATATCTAAATTTAACTGTGTTAAAAATTAACAATTATATATCGCATTTTTACCAGTGTAAAATAATGTTATTATTGTGTTCGGCTACAAATGGAAAAATAACAGGCGATATATAATTATTTATTTTTTACACAGTCAAATTTAGATATGTCGTTTTGTAAGTTTTTAGTAGATGAATTTGACAATATGAATAATGAAAATAGTTCATATATTTTCTCTAAAAACTTTTACAGATATTTTTTTTACTGACTGGAAGTCATCGTTTAAAGTATAAATTTAAAAAATTGTAGGTAAAGTTTCAATTAAAAACAAATAAAACTAAATTTTTTAATAAAATTTATTTATTTATTTAATAAATTTTTTTTAATTTTTTTTTTCGGCGGAAAGAACCCAGAGAATATATTTTTTCTCCGATAGACAGCAAATATAAATTTTGCAGACTTATTTCAGTCAGCAAAGTGGCACTTTTCCTGCCTAGGCAGCAAAGCAAGTACTTTGCTGCCTAGGCAGCAAAATAATTAGACTTCATAGAAATAAACAGATATTACGATTAAAAAAAAAAATTTTTTAATCGATTTTTTTTTTCATTTTTAAAATTTTGCTTTATTTTTAAAGTAATAATTATTAAATTACATATCATTGTAATTAATCGGAGAAAAAATTATATGTTCAACTCGGCATCAAGGTAGATTGACTGCCTTGGCTGAATTCCTAGCCTCGCTCGCTCGGCTATGAACTATCAGCCGCGGCAGTCAATCTACTACTTTGCTGCCTAGTTAAACAAATAACTATTATATCTGACAGTTAAGTATCGGAGGAAAAAATTATGCAATATATCTGATACAAATTTTGTTTTATCGCTCCGATTTCTCCGATATAGAAAAAAAAACACTCATTATTAGTTTAATTAATTAATTACACACAATTGATATAATGATTAGTTTCGATTCGATTCGATCAAAATATTCAAAATATTCAATCCCTTCAAAGTACTGCGATATTGACAGAAATAAACACAGCAACAGAAACAGTAAATCAAATTCAATCTCAAATATTCAATTATATTCAATCCTTTAAATAACCACCACCTGTAGGCGATCACCGAAACTTATTTACTTTCAGTCCTACTTAGAAAAAGTTTCCCTTTCACATTGGTTTTACTATATATTAAAATGACATTTTCGTAGCTTGAAGTAGAAAAAATTTTTTTTTGCATTTTTTTCAATTTTTTAATTGAATGCGTAATATTTTAAGAATATTGTGTCGAAATTTCAAGTCGATTGGAGCAAAAATGACGAAGTTACGAGTATTTTTATACCTGTCGGATTTTAATCGCTACCCGACACGAGCGCGCTATTGTTACCTAGCAGATGTTTCGCTCTCTATATAATACCTAATCTTACCCCCCAGTTCTATTTTATAGAAATTTCTACTTAAGTACAAACATAAGGACGTTTACTGTACTGTACTGTACTGTACTGCACATCTTGTCAGTGTAGAGTTTTCTCCACAGCGTTTTCCCCACAACTCACGTTTTCAAAGTCGGTGCCCCTCATAACTTCAAAACTACCGCACCGATCCTTTTGAAATTTTGAACACTATTTCTGTACATAATTTACGAGGTAACTTGGGAGAGTTTTTGCAAATTTTTTAATATTTTTTATTTTACAATAACAAATTAGACGTTTTTTTCGCAAAAAATCGCGTTTTTCCTTCGTTCAAAGTGTCCCAAAAAAGTGAAAACTTAAAATTTCGAAAAACCCTCCCAGCGTGGGGAAAACTATTATCTAACGAATGAACTTTGATTTTTTGATTTTAGATGATCCAGCACCAAGTTATGAGGTGCACCGCAATTCTACTTTTTTCCGAAACACGTCCGAATAATTGCTGCCATTGCCGTGTTTTTTAATATATCTTCGTGAAAATTTTAGGCAATATTCTTCAAATGTCAAACTTTAATGTACTATTAGTTTTAGTAAAGAGATTTTAACTGTGTCGTCACAAAAAATAATTCGTACGAATTAACCAGACATTTGCACTAATAAGAAAGGTTTTCTGCTAAGTTTTCTGGATTGATATAAACATTTCGGTTGGAAAATATCAGATCGTGCCATAGCCCATAATCAATGGTGTTCTTCACAAAAGATGTAATTATTGAAAAGAAACATTTGACTAAATGGAGAGGTTTTCTAAAAAGTTTTGTGGGTTGATGGGAACAGTTGGGTTGGACAAATATCAGGTCGGTTCATATTAAATATCGTTTTTCCAAAAAAAAATATAATTATCGAAAACACGCATTTAGAGTAACGAGAGAGGTTTTATAAAAACTTTTGTGGACCAAATAAGAACAGTTGGGCTTGGAAATATCGAATCGGTTCACAATAAATGTCATTTTTTCTTAGAAGTTATAATTATAGAAAAGAAGCATTTAAACTTAATGGAGAGGTTTTCTAAAAAATTTTTGTGGACTAGAAGGAACAGTTGGGTTGGACAATATCAGGTGTTTTGATTAAATGTCGTTTTTTCTTAAAAGTCGTTATTATTAAAATAAGCAAAATAAGAATTTAGAGTAAATAGAGAGGTTTTCTACTACGGTTTTTGGACAAATAGGAACAGTTGGGCTAGAAAATATCGGGTATTGTTATATGAAATGTCGGATTTTACAAAACTGGACTAAAAGGAGCAAGTGGTTTAGAAAATATCAGGTCATGTCAGTTGTAATTATTGAAAAGAAGCATTTACATCAAAAAAAAAGTTTTCTGGGAAATTCTCTATACTAAACGTTAAATGGAGAAATTTTTGAGGAATTTGCTGAGTCTTTGCATTAAATTATGTTAATTTATGATCTGTTATTATTTACGGGCAACGTATCGATGTTTCGTGTAAGTTTTGTAATAAACTTCTAAACAGAGATAAAAACAGAGATAAAATACTTGTACGTTTTATGTTGAATATACATCACTGCCTAAAACTAAAATAAATGTAAAATAAATAAATAAAATCCTTTTGCCAAAAACTGTAAAAATTCATAACACAGACGGAGGTCTTGATATCTCAGAGTCTTGCGATTTCAGCCCCTTCATATGTTTCTTTTAAAAATTGAATCCAAAGATATTATGGAAAAAAACTTTTTCACTCTCCTTGAAGTAAGTCATAGACGGATTCCTTGAACTGGAATTCTCATATTTTTAACATAACTAAATTTATTTTCAAAAATTGATATATTTGGGCAGGCGTTGTAAGATATTCAATATCGATGAGGTACTTTTAGATTACAACTCTTTTAGAAGCCATTGGATGGAATATGGGTCCCATATATGGAATCCAACATACGTAGGTGGTTTAAAATGTCTTCACTATATACGTCAGAATTGATTGAATTGTCAAATTGACGACAATTCAGTATCCAATAAGTTTGATAGAAAAAAGCCGCTGATATGACAGTTTGAGGAGTTGAAATTAATGCAACTGATGTACAGGCTAGAACGGAGTAGTTGAGGTGGTGCATCTGTAAACATTAAATATAATTCAATTAATTTCAAATATTACTTCGGTCTGAAATACCTAAGTATTACATTCATGAGCCAAAAGTGACCCCCACTTTTTTGGCATTTCTCGACGTTTTAGGACCTACTGATTCTAAAAAAGCAAAAACAAAAAAATGTATGTCTATCTGCCGGTCGTTCGTCCGTCATTACCTACGAAATCTAGAAAACCGCTGGAGGGATTTCAAATAAATGTTTTTCTAAAAATACGTATACTCTATGGACAGGTCCGACAGGACGATGTGTCCGATAACTGTACCGGAAGTGTGTCAAAACAAGGAAATTTGCATATATTTTGATAAAAAAAACGTTCATTTTGTGGTAATGAGTAGTAAAATTTGATTTGGAGAAATCTTGATGGTTGGGATTGGTATGTGAGACAAAAAACTAGATTATTGCATCCTAGGTTTGTCTTTAAAATGTTGTCAAGTGTGTCAAAGGAATGATTTTTTACCCAATTTTTGTGAAAAAAATAAAATTAATTATTTGTATGACATGATATGAGAACATGAAATTGGACATGGAAATTTTTGATTTTAGTGTAATTTTTGGAATATTTTTTGAATTTTGAAAAAAGTTTGTTTTTTTTGATTTTGTTATAATTTTTGCAATATTTTTAGAATTTTGGAAAAAGTTTGAATTTTTGGAATATTATCAGAATTTTGGAAAAAAGTTTCAATTTTTTATTTTGTAATAATTTTTGGAATATTTCTAGAATTTTGAAAAATTTTAAATTTTTGATTTTTTTATAATTATTGTTGGTTTTTTGAAAAAAGTTTCAATTTTTAATTTTGTTATAATTTTTCCAAGATTTTTAGAATTTTGGAAAAAAATTGAATTTTTAAAATTTTAAGAATTTTGGGTGTATTATTCGAATTTAGAAAAAGTTTATATATTTGATTTTATTATAATTTGTTATAATTTTTGCAAGATTTTTAGAATTTGTGAAAAAAGCTTTAATCTTTGATTTTGGAATTATTTGTGGAATATTTTTAGACTTTTGAAAAAAGTTTGAATATTTGATTTTATTTAATTTTCACTATATTTTTGGAATTATGAAAGAAATATGAATTTGTGATTTTGTAATATTTTCTCGAAACGCTAAATGGAGAGGTTTTTGAGTAGTTTGCTGATGGTATCATCTTTTCACCACATTATGTTAATTTATGATCTGTTATAATTTTCCGACAACGTATTGATGTTGCGTGTTAGTTCTGTAATACGTATATAAACAGAGATAAAAAATACATGTACTTCACAAAAAGTTACGTTTGATATACATCGCCGCCCAAAACTAAAACCAATGTCCTCATTAAAGTTTTTTGCCGAAAACTGTATCAAAATCCTTAACCCAGACCGAAGTCTTGATATCTCAGAGCTTTGAGATTTCAGTCCCTTCATATTTTCTGTTTTGAAATGTAAAATTTATAATATGAGGTCAAAGCCAATTTCTTTTATGGAAATAGGTTTTAATTATTCATTTAACACTTTATATAACTGCTTCAAAACTGCTTCATTTTGTTGTCAGGGCAAATGTGTAACTGTTGTTGTCTCAATCTCAATCGCTAAATTGATTGGAAGCATTTTTTTATGTTCAAATAATAAATTATTAACATTATGACGAGGTTGACAATATCAATAAACACTTGGTGGCAATGAAATGGTATTAAGAAAGCAAGTCATCAGAGCTGTACATTTTTTTTTATACAATGTTAGGCATATTTAGTGTTAAACAATATAGATCAACGTCCCTGAATATCCGAAGATACTATGCTAACTAGGGAAAAATTAGAATTAAAAATTAAAAATTACAATTAAAAACATACTACCAATGCTCTATAGTTTCTGGGCGAAAGTTTATATTAGCTTCTCTACTATCCTTCTTTCTGTTCCTGTTATCTGATTTCTTTCCATATTGTCTTATATAGTGGCTCTTTTTGTTGTTCAATATAGCTTTCTTTAGCAGCTTAACATATAGCCTACTTTCTAACACAACCAGTAAATATTTTTCCAGACAAAAGAAAACAAATTTTTCAAAAATCCAATTAAACTCATAGATGTTTTTCTTCTGAGTCTAAATCATTTGACACTAGTGCATCTCAGAGAAAAACTCTATCTTTCTCTTATACTTATTTCGGAGTTGGATTCGAAGTAAGAGCCATCTTCATCAATGCCAAGGTTCGAATTCGTTTTGACAGACACGCTATCTAACTAACCTATGCCGATGAAATGATATTTCAATGTTGAAAATATGGAGAGGCTGAAATCTCACAGCTCTGAGATATCAAGACTTCGGTCTGGGCTAAGGATTTTTATATAGTTTTCGGCAAAACCCTTTTATGAGGACATGGTTTTTAGTTTTGGGCAGCGATGTATATCAAACATAACTTTTTGTTAAAGTACTTGTATTTTTTATCTCTGTTTAGATATGTATTACAAAACTAACACGAAACATCAATAAGTTGCCGGAAAAATAAATTTAAAATTCCAAAAAATTGTTAATTAAATAAAATCCAACTTTTTTCAAAATTCCATAAATATTCCAAAAATTAGAATAAAATCAAATATTTAAACTTTTTCTAACTCCCAATAATTTTCCAAAAATTCTTAAAAATTCAAACTTTTTCCAAAATCCTAAAAATATTTCAAATATTATTACAAAATCAAAAATTGAAAATTTTTTCAAAATTCCAAAAATTATAATAAAATCAAAAATTTAAAATTTTTTAAAATTCTAAAAATATTCCAAAAATTCTTACAAAATCAACAAATGAAAGTTATTTCAAAATTCTAATATATATATATATATATATATATATATATATATATATATATATATATATATATATATATATATATATATATATATATATATATATATATATATATATATATATATATATATATATATATATATATATATATATATATATATATATATATATATATTTTTTATTTTTTATTTTTGGTTTTTTGGCTTTAATATTTTATTATGCTAATAAAATTATCTTTGGATGTAGCCAATTTTTTCTTTTGAAATAAAATAAATAAAATTTATTTGTTTTAGATAAAAAGAATCTTATTTTAATAAAGTGAATAAAAAAATAGAATTTAAGATATTTTTTGCAAACGTTTCGTATATTTAATACATCCTCAGTGCAAACTTTTTTATAAACTAACCATAATTTTTTCTAAAAACAGAAAACATAAATAAATTGAACATAGAAATTTTTTGATAATAAAAATAGAGAACACTAGATGAGCTTTTAGAATTAAAAATTGAAATAAAAGTACAATATTAAGTTAAAATGTTATCGTAAATATTTTGTAGATAAGCAGTATCTTTTTGTTTATTCATAGACTTTTTGCTCTTTTTAATTTGTATCATCTCCATAATACTCCTTTTTCTAAAATTACTTTCCTTTTCAAGAATTTGAACGTTTGAGAAAGAAGCGTTATGTCCAGCAACAGCAAGATGTCTCGAAAGTGCACTACTACCATTATCATCATCAGAATTAACAGGCTTTCTTTTAGCATCAAGTAAATGCTGATCAAAACGTTTTTTTAAAAATTGCTTCGTTTGTCCTGTATAAGTAAAATCAAAAACAAACGAAGCAATTTTTAAAAAAACGTTTTGATCAGCATTTACTTGATGCTAAAAGAAAGCCTGTTAATTCTGATGATGATAATGGTAGTAGTGCACTTTCGAGACATCTTGCTGTTGCTGGACATAACGCTTCTTTCTCAAACGTTCAAATTCTTGAAAAGGAAAGTAATTTTAGAAAAAGGAGTATTATGGAGATGATACAAATTAAAAAGAGCAAAAAGTCTATGAATAAACAAAAAGATACTGCTTATCTACAAAATATTTACGATAACATTTTAACTTAATATTGTACTTTTATTTCAATTTTTAATTCTAAAAGCTCATCTAGTGCTCTCTATTTTTATTATCAAAAAATTTCTATGTTCAATTTATTTGTTTTCTATTTTTAGAAAAAATTATGGTTAGTTTATAAAAAAGTTTGCACTGAGGATGTATTAAATATACGAAACGTTTGCAAAAAATATCTTAAATTCTATTTTTTTATTCACTTTATTAAAATAAGATTCTTTTTATCTAAAACAAATAAATTTTATTTATTTTATTTCAAAAGAAAAAATTGGCTACATCCAAAGATAATTTTATATATATATATATATATATATATATATATATATATATATATATATATATATATATATATATATATATATATATATATATATATATATATATATATATATATATATATATATATATATATATATATATATATATATATATATATATATATATATATATATATATATATATATATATATATATATATGAGCAATTTCACGCAAGTTCAGCAAATTTTTGGGAAATTTTGACTTGACCCCTTTTAATTTTGGTTATTTTTTGTTTATAGATAGTCTTTGATAAATAAAAAATACAAGTTCTCTTAGAATTTTTTTTTTCGACCAGGGGTCTTCACAGGGTGCCCCTCAATTTTTTGTTATTTTGTGATGTGACTGCATTTTGACGAGCGATTGTAGAAAAACTACTGAATCGATTTTCATAAATGATATGTCGTTGAATAGGTATTAGAACAAAGTTTTTAAAAATGTACACTGTTAATTTTTTGAAATAATTTTTAACGGTGTAACATAAGAAAAAAACGGTGTAATTGAAAAAAAGATGGCATAGCCTCTTTTTTTTTTTTTTTCAAACTAAATTGAAGCTTATTTTATATCTAACCACTTGTGAAAGTTGAGGACACGCGTTATTTTTGTTTTAAAGATAAAATTCGTTGTGCATATGACTGTCGGGAATCAGTTTTTTTTGTTCTGAAGGAAAATTATAAAAATGGCGTTATAAACTAAGAGATATTTTTTTTATGTTAAATATCAAATATTTTATTATTAGATGAACTTTTTAAAATATTATAAAAATTATATATGTAGTACAATAAATAAAATAAATACAATTGTTAAAAATGATTTACTTATTTTACAAACAGAAGTTTCTTTTGAATAGGAAAGCACTTCTGCAATTATTTTCTTTGTATTAGATGGCATAGAAAATGAAATGTTTATTTATCACTTTTAGTAATCACTTGTCACTCTTATAAAAAATAATTTGACAGTCTTGACTGCAAACAAAAAAGCCGTATAAACAACTAAATCTATTTAGGAACTTTTGACTGGAGAAGTATTATGTTCGTATTATGTTATTATGGAATCATAAAGTAAAAGATTGTTTTTCAACATTAAATTACAAATATTTTATTATTGAATAAACTTTTTAAAATATCATACAAATTATATATGTGAAAATAAATATAGTTATTGAAAATTATTTACTTATTTTACATTCAAAAGTTTCTTTTGAGTTGGAAAACATTTTTGCATTTATTGTCTTAGTATCTACTGGTACAAAAGAATGAAATTTTTGAGTTCCACTTATAGTTATCGCATTTTTATATCGATTTTGTAATTTTTCTTTTGTTAATTGATATTCATTTTTATCGGCGTATCCAAAGTTCATGGTAGATTCCCATTTTAAAGCCCATTCGAAAAGTTTTTTTGGTGTATCAATAATATTATCTTCGCTCGCCATACTATAACGGTGTGCAGCACGCTTCAGTGTCCCACCAATTCCATCACAAGGTCCCTTTCCATGGCTGATAGCATGAAAATGCCATTCAGCGTCAAAATTTTTTCAAAATTCCAAAAATTATAATAAAATCAAAAATTAAAAATTTTTCAAAATTCTTAAAATATTTAAAAAATTCTTACAAAATCAAAATTTAAAACTTTTTCCAAAATTCTAAAAATATTGCAAAAATTATTACAAAATCATAAATACAAACTTGTTTCAAAATTCCAAAAATATTTCAAAAACTATAACAAATTCAAAAATTTCCATGTCCACTTTCATTTTCAATTACATTTACGTCATAAAAACAGCTACATTTTTTTTCCAAAAAATTGCCTAAAAAATTAAATGAAATCATTTTTTGACACACTTGACAATATTTTTTTGACCAACTTATAATGGCATAATTCTCTATAATAATAATAAATTTTTATGTCATTTTATTTTTTTCCAAAACATTGGGTAAAAAATAAATAAAAATCTTTCTTTTGACACACTTGACAACATTTTTTTGACAAACTTATAATGTGATAATTCTCAATAATAATAATAAAATTTCATTTCAAACAAACAATTAATTTTATTTTTTTTCCAAAAATTGGGTAAAAAAATAAATAAAAATCTATCTTTTGACACACTTGACAACATTTTTTTGACAAACTTATAATGCGATAATCTAGTTTGTGATCTCACATACCAATCCGTACCATCAAGATTTCTCCTAATTCAATGTTTCTACTCGTAATCACTTAAAATGAACGATTTGTAAGCCAAAAATATGAAAATTTTGCGATTTTTGACACACTTAATGATTTTTTTGACACACTTCCGGTACAGTTATCGAACACAGCGTCCTTTCAGATCTGTCCCTTGAGTATACCTATTTTTAGAAAAAAAAAATTTTGAAATCCCTTCAGCGGTTTTCCCTGCAGTGTAGGTAATGACGGACGACCGGCAGACAGACAGACATTCCTTTTTTTTTTGCTTATTTAGAATCAGTAGGTCCTAAAACGTCGAGAAATGCCAAAAAAGTGGGGGTAAGAATTTCACTTTTGGCTCATGAATGTAATACTAGACCGAAGTAATTTTATCATTATTGAATGAACATTATTGAACTTAAGCTGAGTATTTTTCCTAATCGTTAGATATTTCTGTTTTTCTGCAATTTTGAATTCTAGTGTATTTCTTTTGGTCTGTTTTTAACTTTGCGAACACATAAAATCTACGAACACTTAAAATCAGACTAAAAGAAATACATTACATGCTCAATGCATATGAAACTACCTCTATCTTAGGTATACTATAAATTTATGTATAAGTAAGTATATTATAAGCAGAAATTTTAATTAAATAATTACAAATCATAATCAATTTATTGATTTAATTTTTCCACAAAACAACACCAACTAAATCTTTGTAAATTATTAAAACATGGATTTTTATTTATAAAAATGAAATTTGAGCTATGTAACTGAAAATTGTTATAATTTTAGAGTTAACCACATGAAATTTAAGACGATAATGGTTTTTAATAAATAACTAATTATAAAGTTATAGCATTTACATAAAACTAAGTATAATGAAAATCACAAATTTGTTGATTTTTATTAAATATTATATTCTTTGAGGAAACGAATATTTTGAGGGTGATTCGAGGTTGGTTGGTTGGTGTACCTAATTTAATGGAAAAATGTATTATCATAGTGTTTTTATTTGAATTCCTTTAACCACTTTTAAATATTTAAAATTAAGTACTTAATAATTTATGTAACAAATGAAATATTTATGGATTCTCGGTACCCGGTGAATCGTTGTTAACTAGCTAATGTATTTTAATTAAAAAATTGTACATTCCTTTTGTAATTAACAGTTTCCTTTTCTTTTTGAATATGGGTTGAACATTGTTTTTCACCCTTATGAGAAATTGTTAAAAATTCCTTGTTAAATCGACCATAATTATTGGTAAATTAATTTCGTTTAGAAATTGTTTACCAATTAATATGCTAATTAAAAAACGAAATATGTAGATGTACCTTCGAATTGGAAACAATCAAATTATTTCTTTAGTTACTTGAGTTTAATTGCTCACAATTAAATCCCTAACTATTTTGAGTTTTCAAAATACAAATATATAAGCTGTTTTCAGATGTTACAATATTTTCGAGAGAAAAGGTGTTTCATCACTAAGCTTCTATATATAACCAGAAAATAAGCATAATACAGGCCGCAACTGCGATCGCTACTTATTACATCAAACATTAATCTTGTGTAGCATTAACAAACATTTGTAACATAAATCTAAACATTCCATGCATCTTACATAGTTCGCTGATAATTGTGGTTAATGTTTAGCTTCGCCATCTGTCAACCAATAGATGAATTACATATCTTACCTGTATTACTGTCAACATGACAAAATTAAATAAAACGAAATCAAGAAATTTTTACCAAGCAAATTTCTCTTTCATCATCGTCTGCCACACAGATCGGATCAAGAAAAATAATATTAAAATATCAAAAGGAGTATCATCGCTATCAGCCATATTGAAAGGAGAATATATAAATTTATAAATATTGGGTTCAACTAAAACTATTGTGAAGTATAATTATTATATTTAATATTTATATTGTGATTGAAAATTTATATAAAAACAAATATAAAAATATATGTGATAATAAATATAAATATAAAATAATACAAAATTATATATGTGTACTGGTTTTTTTGTATAGGAATAATAAAGTGAAAGGAAAAACAAAAATATAAACTGCACAAAACATTACATGGTCCTTCGATCGGGATATCCAACAGGAATAGGATTTCCAGCAAAATAAAAATTAAATTATTTAAATCAATTATTAGATTTTATATATTTTTAGCAATATGGCTGATCAAAGAGCACTTCAACGCATTTATCGTAGAATAGTCGAAATAAATAAAAAGGTGAAAGCTTGTGATCAACAAACCGAGTTAAGCGCTGTTCAAACGCTCCTCCGATCGCTTAATGACGAATGGAAAGAAATGAAAGAGCTAGATCGCGTATACCAGCCAGCTGTAACCGATCAATATGAAGAACAAATTTTAAAAATAGAGAAGCAATATTATGAAGCCAAAGATTTTCTGTTTAAAATCGAGATAGAAGTGAGAGAGAATGTGGAAAATAGTAAAATGAATTGCACGATCGATGACCTGGTCATTAATCAGCAGTCATTTCTGAAGGAATTCCATTCAGCTAACAAAAATGATGAAATTCGTCTCCCTCCTTTAAATTTGCCGACATTTTCGGGAAATTATGCAGAATTTCCTTCATTTCGTGGCTTGTTTGAGGCATCAGTGCACAACAATCCAAAATATTCGAAGGTGTACAAGCTAAAATATTTAAAAAACTTTCTTCGCGAACCAGCTGCATCTCTCATTCGACACATGGATCTTACCGATGCAAATTATGAAGAAGCATGGGATAAATTAATTGAAAGGTATGATAAACCAGATCTTGTAATAATCTCTCTTATCAAACAGTTTTTAGACCAACCGAGTATCACAAAGGCTTCAGCGAAGAGCTTACATAGCATGGCTGATGTTTCGGACGAAGTTTTAAGAGGTTTCAAGGTTTTAGGGGAAGACGCGCAAAAGAGAGATCCTTGGCTTGTTTATTCACTTGTGCAAAAATTAGACCGTGAAACAAAAGAAGCTTGGTCACTTGAAGTGGCTAATGAGTGCTATCCATCATTGGATAGCTTTTTCAGCTTTCTTAGAAAAAGGGGCAATGCATTAGAAAAAATTGATATGAACCAGTCTTCGACGAGCGCCAGACACAATGCATCCAGAAATGTGAAAGCTCTGCATTCAAATGTAACTGCAAATGTTTGTGCAAAGTGTAATGATCAACATTACTTAAACAACTGTGAAGAGTTCCTAAAATTAAATATCCCAGATAGAAAAGCATTTGTGGCGGAACGGAAATTATGTTTTGTATGTCTTGCCGCAAATCATCAAGCCGTAGTATGTCGATCAAGATATAGATGTGGTAAATGCAAAAAAAGACATCACCTTACTTTGCATATAGAAAACGACGACCTAAATAGGGCAGAAATATCCAACCCAGAACCAGACACATGCACTAAAACTTACAACACATCAATCGCCTTTCAGAAACAAGAAATTGATCCCACAAAATATAAAGCCATACTTCCCACAGCTGTAGTGTTAATTGCAGATGTAACTGGAAGAATGCAGAAATGTCGTGCGCTGCTTGATTCTGGATCAGAAGCCTCATTTATCACCGAATCATGTGTGCAAAAACTAGGTCTACAAAGAAGAACAGCAAATGTTACGGTTTCCGGTTTGACAAACGGCATTTTAAAAACAAAGGGTGTAACAACAGTAACTGCTCACTCCCTACATCAGTATAGCAACAAGATATCAATAGATACGTTGGTTTTGGTTACACTTCCTTGCAGAGTGCCGAGCGTCAGCATCACATTAAAGGAATATAAGGTTTTGGATGAACTTAAACTAGCAGATCCTGAATACAGTCGACCAGGGTCAATTGACATTCTAATTGGCGCTGATCGATTTTTTTACCTTTTACTGGATGGTCAAAGAACGATTGAGAATTCTTCCATTATCGCAAGAAACTCGATATTTGGCTGGATTGTTTCGGGAACCTCTGCCAAACCCGCAGATGGTTCATATAATGTTGAATCAAACTTTTCGGTGGTTAATTTTCAAGTTGACGTGAATTTGGATAGCACGCTTCGTAAATTTTGGGAAATAGAAGAAGTGCTTCCCACAGAGAATAAATTCACACAAGAAGAAAAGGATTGTGAACAACATTTCATTGAAACCTGTAAAAAATGTTCCGATGGGCGATTCATAATTGAAATTCCATTTAAGAAAGAAGCAAAAAAACTTGGTAATTCTTTTTATATGGCAAAAAAAAGGTACTATGGGCTAGAAAAAAGGTTTGATTCATGTGCAGCTTTCAAAAATGAATACACAAAATGTATAGATGAGTATATTTCAAATGGATACCTGAAACTACTCACTAAAACAGAAACACTTTTAGATGTGTCGCAGCATTTTTACCTTCCGCATCACGCTGTTACAAAGGCAAGTAGCTTGACTACTAAAACAAGAATTGTATTTGATGGCTCAGCTAAAAGTGCAAACGGTGTCTCTTTAAATGAAAGGATGATGGTTGGTCCAACCATTCAACCCAGTCTATGGTCTACACTTATGCGATTTAGGAGACACAAAATTTCATTAACTGCTGATATCACAAGAATGTACAATCAAATTAGGGTGGCTGATGGTGACACAAATTTTCAGCGAATACTCTGGCGAGATCATGTTGATAAAGAAATACAGCAATATAAATTAACCACTGTAACCTTCGGTCTTTCCAGCTCAGCATTCATAGCAATCCGATGTCTTCAGCAGATTGCTACCGAGAATAGAAGCGCAAATCCAGATGTAGCAGATATAATCATGAATGACTTTTATGTAGATGATCTCATTTCAGGTGCTGACACGAAAGAAGACGCCAAAGACCTAAAAGAAAATCTTTCCAATTTGTTAAGTTCAGCAGGTTTTCATCTAACAAAATGGATGTCAAGTTCCCCTGAAGTTCTCGTGTCCACTGAACAGCAATCTATGCGTTTTGAACCTAGTGATACAAAAATTCCTGAAGCAAAAATCCTTGGACTTCAGTGGAATTCTTTAGATGATACATTTAGTTTCAATGTGAATATAAATCCAGAAATGAAAATTACAAAAAGAACAATACTATCTGAGTCATCCAGGATCTTTGATCCTCTGAGCTGGTTATCGCCCGTCACCATACAATTTAAGATGCTGTTCCAGCGTCTATGGCTGTTAAAACTTGACTGGGATGATGATTTACCAACTCAATTATGCCAAGCGTATCAACATTTAAGAAGAGAAATACACCGAATAGAAGATGTTTAAATTCAACGACATGTAGAGCTTAAACTAGAAAATTTAGAGATTCACGGATTTTGTGATGCCAGCGAAAAGGCGTATGGTGCTGTGATCTACGCAAAAACAATCAGTGAGGAAGGTGAAGTTAAAATTAATCTATTAACCTCTAAATCTAAGGTTACTCCAATTCGCCAAGTAACTCTACCAAGGTTGGAGTTATGTGGTGCTCATCTACTAGCAAAATTAATGCAAGCTGTACAACAAATTTTACCAAAACACGCCAAGTATTTTGCTTGGACGGACTCCACAATAGTTCTAGCCTGGCTTTCGGACTATCCTGCGAAGTGGAAAACGTTTGTTGCAAATAGGACTTCTGATATTTTGGAAAGGTTTCCAAGATCACATTGGCAGCATGTAAAATCGGAAGACAACCCGGCAGATCATATATCGAGAGGAATGCCAGCATCAAAATTGGCCACATTATCATTATGGTGGAGCGGTCCAATCTGGTTGTCTAATCTAAACAATTGCTATTCATCAACAACTGAAAAATTGCTTCTGTCAACGACGGAAGAATGTAAAAAACAAAGGACTGAAGTATATACTGCGACAACCAACTATAACAATATTTCAATCCTGTTCGAAAAATATTCATCTTTTCAAAAAATTGTCAGAATCTTAATGTATGTTATAAGATATTACAATCACCTGAAGAAGAAACTACGGCACACTGAAAACGTACTCAGTGAACGAGAACAAGCAGTTTTTATCTGTATTAAATGGGCACAGCATGAAGAATTTTTTAAAGAAATCAAAGATTTAACGGTGTCAAAGAGAGTTGCCAACAACAGCAAATTAGTCTCTCTCTCTCCATTCCTTGATGCAAACAATATTCTTCGGGTAGGAGGTAGACTACAACAAGCTGATATAGAATATGATGCGAAACATCCCATCATATTACCAAAGTTGCATATTTTAACAAAGTATATTATACAAGATACACACATCAAAAATTTACATAGTGGACCAACTCTTACCTCTCATCTTATACGTCAAAATTTTTGGATAATCGGGGGACAAGCAACAATAAGAACGCAACTAAAGGATTGTGTTACTTGTAAAAGATTTCGCGGAAAAACTTCACAACAATTAATGGGTTGCCTGCCGAAGTCAAGAGTTACTCCATCAAGGCCATTTACTCAATGCGGAATAGATTATGCAGGACCAATATTGCTGGCCACAAAAAGGGGCAGAGGCGCAAAACTGGTGAAAGGTTATATTTCCATTTTTGTGTGTATGTCAACGAAAGCAGTGCATTTGGAACCAGTGAGTGACCTCACTACCGCTGCCTTTATTGCTGCATTGAGAAGATTTGCAGCCCGAAGAGGAGTGCCCGCAGAGATCTACACAGATAATGGGTCGAACTTTATAGGAGCTGATCGAGAGCTAAAAAGGGTAATCGGTGAATTGAATAGTAATAAAAATTGTTCTATTTTAGAGTACTCAGCACAATATGGAACGCAGTGGCATTTTATTCCACCAATGTCTCCCAATTTTGGTGGACTGTGGGAAGCAGCTGTGAAGTCCGTCAAAACTCATCTTCTAAAGTTTACTGGAAATGCTCATTTAACCTTTGAGGAAATGTCAACTTTGTTAACTCAAATAGAAGTGCTGCTTAATTCTAGACCGCTATATTCAATCGTGACCGATGATCATACAATTGATGTTCTTACACCATCACATTTTCTGTTCGGATCTGCAACCGGATTGATCCCCGAAAGAAACTACAGTGAAACTCCAACAAATCGTCTCACGCGATGGGAATTAGTACAACAGAAAGTTCAACAGTTCTGGAAAAGATACCAATCAGAGTATCTCAATACGTTACATCAGCGGAATAAGTGGCAAAATACATCTGAAAATCTAAAACCGGGTGATGTGGTTACTGTAAAAGAAGATAATTTACCACCAGGGAAATGGGCTCTTGCTAAAATAATAGAAGTTCACCCTGACACAGAAGGTCTTATACGTGTAGTAACCGTTAAAACTGCAACATCAACTTTCAAGCGACCAATCACCAAAATATGCAAGCTCCCAATTTGTTGACTCCGTCAGCGTGGGGAGTATGTTTCATCACTAAGCTTCTATATATAACCAGAAAATAAGCATAATACAGGCCGCAACTGCGATCGCTACTTATTACATCAAACATTAATCTTGTGTAGCATTAACAAACATTTGTAACATAAATCTAAACATTCCATGCATCTTACATAGTTCGCTGATAATTGTGGTTAATGTTTAGCTTCGCCATCTGTCAACCAATAGATGAATTACATATCTTACCTGTATTACTGTCAACATGACAAAATTAAATAAAACGAAATCAAGAAATTTTTACCAAGCAAATTTCTCTTTCATCATCGTCTGCCACACAGATCGGATCAAGAAAAATAATATTAAAATATCAAAAGGAGTATCATCGCTATCAGCCATATTGAAAGGAGAATATATAAATTTATAAATATTGGGTTCAACTAAAACTATTGTGAAGTATAATTATTATATTTAATATTTATATTGTGATTGAAAATTTATATAAAAACAAATATAAAAATATATGTGATAATAAATATAAATATAAAATAATACAAAATTATATATGTGTACTGGTTTTTTTGTATAGGAATAATAAAGTGAAAGGAAAAACAAAAATATAAACTGCACAAAACATTACAAAAGGTTTATACAAAATAATATCAATATTTCAATTTTCTCTTAATTTTCTCGGTAATGCACCACATCCTCCTTCACTAGGCCTACTCCCTCTACTCCCTGATGGGTACTAAAATTCCTTTCAAAGCTTAGTTTAGAAGGGATGTAGTCAATGTTGTTTTGGTTGAGTTCTTGCTCGTGCAGGATTTTTGAGTATCCGTTAGGACTACCGATTTACTGAGACCTAGCGCTGAGTCGCAGGGCTGTATTGGATGCTATCTGGTGACCTAGCACATCAAGGTGTTGAAGCTGCAGAACGATCTTCATCGGTCGAGTGGCGTTGTATGTTTTACACGTGAGCCGGAAGGCCATCCTTTGAAAATTTCTGCTAATTTCAGATTGCTAGCATTAAACAGTGCAGTGCAGTATGCAGTGCAGTGGCTAGTTAACCCAGGCTTTAGTCTAGGCCAGTTGTAAATGCCTAAACTGAACCAAGATTCAGTTTGTTATATTACACGTTACTCGCCAGCTGTTATGCATTGTCATAGTGATTGTAAGTTTCATGAAATTTATATTTTTGAAATATGTGTTATATCCGGGGGTTTATTTTTATTTAAAAATGAAAAACTTAGTTTGAAACACTAGAAACACTGTTATACCTGGGGTTGTTTTTAATTAAATGAAACACTTAAATTTGTTTTTATTCTTATTTAAAATTTTTTTTTTATATTATTACGTTAAATACGTATTTTTATTTACTTTGACAAACTTTACATATTTCTAGTATTTCATAATATATTTATTAGCATTTCTCAATTTTGTATATTTTTATTTCGATATTTAATTTGCACTTATACATTTGAAACTTTTAAATTTAACTGATTCACTGTAAACTGAGAATGATTTCTTAAACTATTGCTTAAACTATCTTGTTGAACTCTATCTTTAAACTACATTTATTTTCTTAAAAACTAAATCTTATATACTAAATTTTGATTTTATTACATTAAAAAAACAACAAAAACAAAATAGGAATAATTTTATTAAGTTTAATATTTTGGGAAAAAGTTTGTCGGACAAAAGATATTATGCAATATTGTAACTTATTTCTAAGAAACTAAAATAAATTTTTTTGTTGATAAGGGAGTGTGAAAAAAAATTTAAAGTTTTATTTTGCTTTTAGATGATTTTAAAGTTTATTAGCATGAGAAATATTAATGTTATAGTAATTTTTTTGTTTGAGAAGGTTTTTTTGGAAAACATATTGATTCAATATTTTAAAATGATATGTGAATTGAAAAAGGATTGTCGGAAAAGATAAAAAGACTTATTCTTAGTATGAACTAAAATTGTGATAATTGATATTATTTATTAGTTTTATCCTTTATAAAACTATCGGCTAGAAATTAAAAGAAAATTCTTAGTAACGACTAAAATTGTGATAAATGATAATATTTAATAGTTTTATCCTTTATAAAACTATCGGCTAGAGATTAAAAGAAAATTTCAGTTTTGAAAATGTGTTTAGAGAAAATTTATTGGTATGTGAAACTAATATTGCGATTTTAGAAAGATTTAGAGTTTGTATTTCTGGGAAATTGTGATTGAAAGTTTGTAATGAGAAATACGGCACAACATATGTCATAAATATTTAATTAATATTTCATGAAATATTTCAAAAAAGGTTTGTATGGGTGTTTTGTTATGCCAGATTATGTCTGATTTGCACGACTTGGCCCAAGTCTGATTTGCCAGACTTGGCCCAAGTCTGATTTGCCAAACTTGGCCCAAGTCTGGTTTGCCAGTCTTGGCCCCAGGACATCATTCCAAGCTTGAGCAAGCTTGGGCCGTTTGAGAATGTTAAGTCTGGCCCAAACCCCAAAAGTTATGGCGCGGGCTTGGCCCAGGCTTGGCCCATTAGCTAATTCTTACCCCTTTGTATCATGTACCTAAAATAACGTTTTTTAGGACGAATAGTTGCTGTTTCGGAATAGCAAATGAGACCTAAAAAACCTCATTTAGGTACGTGATGCAAACAATATTTTTTTGTAAAAGCTCTCCAAAATTTTCCAGAGTACCTAATCCATTAGATACCCGGGTAAGAATTAGCTAATGGGCCAAGCCTGAGCCAGTCTCGCGCCACAGCTTTTGGGGTTTGGGCCAGACTTAACATTTTCAAACGGCCCAAGCTTGGCCCAGACAAATTCTGGCATAACAAAACACCCATACAAAACTTTTTTGAAATATTTCATGAAATATTAATTAAATATTTCATGACATATTTCAAAAATATAAATTTCATGAAACTTACAATCACTATAACAATGCATAACCAGCTGGCGAATAACCTGTAATATAACAAACTGAATCTTGGTTCAGTTTAGGCATTTACAACTGGCCCAGACTAAAGCCGGAGTTAACTAGCCAAGGCTTGGCTCGCCAATACTGGCCCGAGGTTGGCCCATTGTTTAACATTGGCAGTTCCTACCCGTGTACCAGCGAAATATTCGAAACAATAATAATTATTAATCGAATGGAAAAGAAAGCCTTGAATTTTATACTAAATGTTCAGTCCGAAAATTAAGCATTTTACGGACTGAAATGAGTCCGTAAAATAGCTATTTTTGAGAGCGTATACAAAAATAACTATTTTGAAGTTTAAAATAAATATTTGTTGTTTGTACGTTGCTATATAAACAAATTCTCCTAAATTTTGTAGCGTATGACAAAAACATTGTATGACGTTTAAAATAATTTGATATTTTTGGAAAACTATATGAACATTTAATAACTAAAATGTTGCTAAACATTTTTAAACAAATGTAAAAATCTTTTACTATCTTAAATTGAATAAGAATTATTTACATTTTGTAGACAAAAATACAGCAAAAATAATTTAATTTAGTTTTTTAGCGTCTTAATAGCGGGCGTTTTGAATTAATAATGCCCTCTCATAACGCCCCGGTTTTTATGAATGTGTTTATAAATCGCGTATCCAAGACATTATAACAACTTTATATCATTGTGAAGCATAAATATACTATTCTTCTATGCAATACATTTAAAACTTTTTACTTTTCTAATTGTTAGTTATTATGTAGTTATGACGTACTAAAATGTAATAATAGTTTTAGTTTAGTTTAAAGATTTTTATTGGGGGTTTAAAGGATTTTGTTCTCAGCGCATAGGTCTATATTTTAAAATTATTGAGAAAAATATTTCTATAAATGGGTAATTCTTTTACAAACCGAACGCCTTTCTGATCGACACCTCTTCGATTTGGCTGAAACTTTTTTATAGATTTTATGTCGAAATAAAAAAAAAACGTGTCCAAGGAATTTTTTTTTTTGCATATTTTCGATAATACAAGTGATCGAACATTTCAGAAAAGCGAGTTTTTTGGCTTGGATACTTATTTTCCAAAATTAATAGTTCCGAATCGGAAAGAGCTACAAAATTTTTACCAACCACACTTTTGTAGCTGAAGTACTGAACATTGATAAAAAAATATTTTTTATAAAAAATTCTAGCAAATCAACATTGTTATAAACAGTTTAAATGACAGTTAAACAGTTTAATCTTTTAACAAACGCCCCCAAAACGAATAGAGTTCTTAGTTTTTCCATTGTATTCTCCGTCAAATTTTACGACAAAAACATGTTTTTAAAATATGATACCTTTTCAATTATTATTCTTGAAATATTAATTTTTGTAGCTCGTTACGACCAAAAAACGGTTTTTTGCTAATAAAACAAAATCTGTAACCTGTAACTGTAATCTGTAAAAATCTGTTATATGTAAAAGTTGTAGATAATTGAAAGATCTCCAACTTTTGTCTGAACTAGTCTTTGACATAACCTCAAAATTTTAAATTAAATTGCAAAAAATGTTACAAATCATCTGTGTAACAATTATTTATTGAAAATTTGCATAAAAAATGTATGAGTAATTCGTTTTCAAACCGAATCTCCTGACATGTTAGAAAACAAATCTTGATTGAAAAAAAAAATTATTATCAAGCGCTGGGAAAAAAATCCATTCAGTGCGCCTCGTAATTTCAACCTGTCTGTTGTATTAGTCACCACTGCCATGACAAACTTTGACAAATAATAATAGATGATAAAAAAAATATCTTAGTAAATAAAAAAATCACGTAATAAAAAATAAAGTAATACTTCTTAATATTTATTATGTACTTTATTGGAATAACCACATTTGTATAGCAAATTTGACAAAAATTGTAAATCTTTTAATTACACTAGTTTACAAATTTTGAACTTTTTTTGTCTCCCTGAATAAAACCCAACTTTTCTTATGGATTTGGACCTCCTGAACACGAATATCATATTCATTTTTTTTGGTTAGCTCCTGTTTTAGAGATATTCACGAAAAACCAATTTTTTTGGTGATCAAAAATGTTGTTTCGGTTTTCGGGTCTCATATTTTACAAAACCAACAAATTAAAAATATTAATTAACAAATGCGTAGTAAATATATCAACAAACATTTTGAGTTATATTTTGAGAAAATCCATTAAGGATTCTGGAAGTTACAATCGTAAAAAGTTGAAAAAATTCGAAAAATTCACGTTTTTTTCAAATTTTTCCATTTTAAACACCATAAATTTTGAACAAATAAAACACTAACTTTTTTTAATTTCTTGGAGCCTATAGTAACTTCAATTTTCTTACTTTTAAACTAAAAGATACGAATATTGGTGCAGTTTGCACCAAGTTATTCAAGTTTTCCCAAAGAAAGTCAAAACTCAAAATTTGGAATAAAAATTTAACTTTAAGAATAATTTAAATTCTGCAACATAATTGATTTATGTATAAGTTGTTTTCGTAGTAGATCTAGCTCCTCCCACCTCGGACTTATTTAAGGAGTTGGAAAATATCAGTTAGTTGATTATGAAATGTCTTTTTTTGACAAAAGTTGTATTTTGTTTGTATATGATTTTTTTCGAAATTGAGATTTTTTTTGTGAAGTTTTTTGACATTACCTAGCTCCTCCCTCCTCAGACTTATTTTAGAAGTTGGAAAATATCAGTTAGTTGATTATAAAATTTTTTTGACAAAAGTTGTATTTTATTTGTATATGATTTTTCTCGAAATTGAGATTTTTTGTGAAGTTTTTTGATATGATCTCACCTTTGATTTATTTTAGGACTTGAAAAATATCAGTTTGTTGATTATGAAATGTCCTTTTTTGACAAAAGTTGTATTTTATTTGTATAAGATTTTTTTCGAAATTGAGATTTTTTTGTGAAGTTTTTGGACATGATCTAGCTCCTCCCACCTCGGATTTATTTTAGGAGTTGGAAAATATCGGTTAGTAATGAAGATAGGCAGTTCTTATAAATGGGGTGATTTAGCAGCATGTATTATGTAACTTCTACAAATAAAACAAAATGAATTTGTGCTATTTTTACACTTGAAACTTCTTGACGACGCCATTTAAATAAACTTGATTTTACACTTTATCAACAATTTATTTTGCTTTAAAAGGCAGTTATCACTATTGATTTATTGATTTTTACAAACAATACACTATCTAAAATTTATATTTGTAATATTTTTTCTTTTTTAATTATTATTTTCACTTGAATGTTTGGAATTAAATTTATATTCAGAGAGATTATATTTGCAACTAATCATACGACAATTATCTACTTAAAAAGAAACCTCTTTAAACTAAATAAACAAAAGTTGGGAAAACCGAAAAACTATTAAAAAGGAGAAGTAATTGCTTTCTTAAATTAAGCTTAAAATGATCATAAACGTAAGGAGTAACACAAGGTGGGCGGTGATAGAAAAAAAATTTACATTATCAAAAAACCAAAAAAAAAAAAGAGAAAAAAGAAAAGAAACAAACCTTACAGGTATTGATAGACATAAATAGGGGCTTAACTTTATGGTGCTTGAACTAACTTAAATAGTTCTGATGTTATGATGTTTTGCCTCTCCTCACAATTCATTATCTTTTCTTTATATTTTTCTTTATACGTCTCATATCGATCCAATAAAACACATTGCAACTGTGTGTCAAATTCGACGATACAATGGCAACATCGCAGACATCCATTTGGTAACGCCCGATGTAGTAACATGGATAGACTCACTCGATGTAAATATCTAATGTTCAAATGTACTGCCCAATGTTCAAATATTTTTACTTTTTAACTAAAGACGCGCAATCAAATTGATTGTAAGCTCATTTAATGTGTATTCATGTTTTGTTTTAGGTAGATTTCATAGAAAAATCTACCTTTTTTAAGTTTTATTTTTTAATGTGTCATAAAAACCATACGTTAAATAAAATCGATCCAATTCCCAACATCGAAAACAAAAATGGAAATTATACTTTACTATTTTAAAATAATTCTTTACTGATGTTTAAGAACGACTGAACTTATAAAATTATTATTTATGGCACAATAAATTAAGTAAAAAATTATTTTTTCCAAATTTTGAGTTTTGACTTTCTTAGGAAAAACTTGAATAACTTGGTGCAAACTGCAGCAATATTCAAGTCTTTTAGCTTAAAAGAAAGAAAATTGAAGCTACTATAGGCTCCAAGAAATTAAAAAAAAATTAGTGTCTTTGCTTGTTCAAAATTTATGGCGTTGAAAATGGAAAAATTTAAAAAAAACGTGAATTTTTCGTGATTTTTCAACTTTTTTCGACTGTAACTTCCAGAATCCTTAATGGATTTTCACAAAATATAGCTCAAAATGATTGTTGGTATATTTACTATGCACTTGTTTTATTAATATTTTTAATTTGTTGATTTTGTAAAATATGAGACCCAAAAACAGAAACAACATTTTTGATCACCAAAAAAACTGGTTTTTCGTGAATATCTCAAAAACAAGAGCTAACAAAAAAAAAATGAATATGATATTCGTGTTCAGGAGGTCCAAATCTATAAGAAAAGTTGGGTTTTATCTCGGGAGATTTTTCTTGTAAACTAGTGTTATCTACAACTTTTAAATTTAACTTTTTTTGCTACAAGTAACAGATTTTGTTTTATTAGCAAAAAACCGTTTTTTGGTCGTTACACGCTACATAAATTAATATTTCAAGAATAATAATTGAAAAGGTACCATATTTTCAAAACATGTTTTTGTCGTAAAATTTGACGGAAAATACAATGGGAATACTAAGAACTTGATTCGTTTTGCGGGCGTTTGTTAAAAATCAATTTAAACATTTAAATTGTTTATAACAATATGAATTTGTTAGAATTTTTTATAAAAATTTTTTTTTATCAATGTTTAGTCTTCAGCTCAGTGTAGTTGTTCAACAGTGTAGTTGTGAAAATTTTGTAGCTCTTATAGATTCGGAACTATGAATTTTTGAAAATAAGTATCCACGTCAAAAAACTCGCTTTGCAGAAATGTTCGATCACTTTTACTATTGAAAATATGCAAAAAAAAAATCCTCAGACATGTATCTCTTTTTTTTCGACATAGAATCCGCAAAAAAAGTTTCAGCCAAATCGAAGAGGCGTCGATTAATTTTCATCAAAATCCGTTCGGTTTGTAAAAGAAAAGAAATTATTAAAATTTTTAATGCGAATGACCATTATAACCATTAAATTGAATGACCATTATAACCATTAAAACTTAAAGATATTTTGTTTATTGCAAACTTTTCGGTTGGAGCCGATTACTCAGAAACTTCTTTTTGAATTTTTTTATTGGGGGGTCTCGAAGCTGAATTAATCATAGTTAGCTAGTTCGAGTAGCACTGCAACCTAAAGATCTATTATGCTTATCCCTGGTGTTGTTATACTTCAAAAGACGTCAATGCCACTGTAGCATGTGCAATATGGTCGAATCCAAGCCCCGTAACATAATTAATTTGCTGAATTGGACTAATTTGTTGTGGTAAATGAAATTCTAGTCTCCCTTGAAACTTAATGTATCTGCGCTATGCAAGTTCAGAGCAGTGTTCAGATAATGTGATTAAGGTTTCTGCCGCTGTAGTGATCAAGTTGGAATCTGCATCTTTCGAAAACAGCGAGAGCTAGTTTGTTAAGGTGGTGATTTATCGAATCGTGTCTTGTTACGCACCATTTTAAGATCTCCAGATACTCTCTCTCAAGATCGATTGTGTTATGAGGAGAAACGTGGCCCAGAAACTTTTTAGACTGCAGAAGGCCTTTCCGCACACGGCATAGCTATGTATGTTTTTTCTGTTCGCAACTTTGGATTATACATTTGTGCGAACTCTTGATCTATTAAAAGTACAGCTCTGGACCAATGGACTTTGTAGAAACATCTTTCTTGACTATAGCATTTCTGCTACTACATTGCCGTGTATTTCTGTGTGACCAGATACCCACACAAGAGTGACGTGGTTAGTTTCTGTAATTTATTGCAGCTTTTGGTAGCATTCCTATACCAGCTTTAAATTGAAGCGCGTCGAATTCAGAGCCAATAGCGTCGCCTGACTATCAGAAATAATGTATAAATCTGTGTTGCTATATTCTCTTTCGGCACACAGCATTGCACAGTAGTTGATGGCTAAAGTTGCAAAGATGCCCAGTGCTAATGATAGTTTAGCCCTGGAGCCAAACAACCCTGCACCAGCGCCTTGGTTGGTTTAAGATCTCTCCGTATACCAGATGCTGGCACTGGATGATAGTGCTTGTTAGTAGCTCTCGATTTCTTCCCTGGCCTCTATTTTGAAAATAAACCATCTATCTAGATCAGTGATATTTGGCAAACAGTCCGAGATGTGGTGGGTCTCCACTTTGTTCTTCAGTTCCGAGAAGATCGTTAGATAACAGGTCAGGTTATTCAATTTTAAATATTTCAACAAACTGTAGCATGTGAGCACTAGATGCTGCTGCAGATCTGATGTATAGGTGCAATGGAGGAAGTAAGAGAAAAAACTTAATTGTAGATGTTGGTGTGGTTTTAAAAGCACCTGTGGTACAGACGCACACAACTCTCTGTATTTTTGTGACAACTGTCTGAGCAGATATTTGTTTGTTTTCGGTCACCAGTATGGGTTTTATTATACTTCGATGTAACCAAAGTATTATTTTGTAGCTTAATCCCCTGGATTTTCCAAACAAGTTTCTACAATCGAAGAAAGCCTTGTTTGGTTTGTCTAGGTGTTTAGGTGTTTTAGGTGTGAGTTTAAAGTGAGTTTACTGTCCAGTATCCCACACAAGTATTTAATCTCTATGGCTATCTGTATCCGTTCACCGTTAAAATCAGGAGGATTAAATTTAAATTACTTCTGTTGGTAAAACCTAAGATACTAGTTTTTACCTATTAAGAGACGGTTCTACCTTGTTGCACTATCGCGAGGTCCAAGACTGTTGAGCTCGTTAGCCGGCAGTAGAGTCATATTTACCTCTCACCATGACTGCTCTATCGTCGGCGTAGCTTTGAGTAGTGAAATCAGATTTTTTAAATTAGTGTTTACATTAACATTAAACTACCCAAAAGAACAACTACCCAAACAATTGGATCTATAAAATATTACGCAATAGAATCAGAGATACCAATAGTCCAAATACTCTTATGCCCACACCTCAAATAATAATAACACCACAACCATCGTCTTCCCAACCACAACATCCCATTCAAACCACCTTTGTTTCCTTCCCATATATTGCTCCGCTATCAAATAAAATCAACATGATCATTAATTCCAAATCGTCCAACCTCAAAATCACATTCAAACCTTATAACCAGCTTAAAGACACCATCTTTTCCAAAATAAAATCCTCTATTAATAAATTTGACCAGTCTGGTCTGACCTATAGTATACCCTGTGGAGTTTGCGATGCTGTCTATATTGGTGAAACGTCAAAAAAACTAGGTACCAGAATTAAGCAACATCAATATGACTTGACTTCACGTCATAAAAATGATCAAGGTAAAACAGCTCTGATACGCCATACCTTGGATACGGGTCATATATTCAAATACGATGAAGCCCGGATTATAGCAAAAGAATCACATAAATATAAGAGACGTATCATTGAATCTTGCCATATACTTTCTAGTCCTACTTCCATCAACAAAAAGACGGACACTAACAATATCGACACACAATACAACAATATTATCACTCGTCCCAGATCAAGATCAACATCTGCCTATTAACCCTCCTTCTATGTCCACCTTCGGTATTTGTTACCTCTTATCTCACCATAGACACTCTGAATTACATCATAACGGCTTAACTTCTTGACCCAGATATAACTCAGGTGGGACAACATTAACTATTTATCCCAGCTGTTTTGTGTCGCTACAATTTTTTACATTCACACATTCAACAATATTAATTATAAGAAAACATCGTTCTCTCAACTAACACATTCGTTCCTTTTTCTCTCATATCCTCCTCATTCTATTTAACAATGTTTGCCATTAGCAGATTTTGATTTCTCATCTCTCATCAACTGTTTTTGAATAATTTTGTATCTGGACTTTAGTTAACATTCACTCGTTTTCCCTTATCGATCCTCATCGATAATGTGGTTTAAAAAAGTTTTTTAAAAAATTTCTTTTAATTATATGGGATTTTCGGGGGATCCGATCCGAAACACGTAAAAAATGTGAATTGTAGTTTTTTTCTGAGAAACTTCAAACCATACCTTTGAATTGAAAATATTCCAATTACTTCTTTACTTACTTGAGTTTAATTGATCTCAAAAATCCAAAATGTTCTTTTAATTATGTTTTTATGTTTAATTTAATAATTTAAGTGTTCTATTTTAAATATGTTAATTATGTGTTACTTTTAAATTATTTGTTGGCCATCATATAATTGATAATTAGTTGGTTTTCACCTCAGTTTTAAATCCTTCAAGTATGTATCTATTCTTTATAACATTATAGTTTATACCAGTATAGCAGTAATATTTCCTTACAATATTTGTATTTTTAACGTAACATTTTCATTCATAACTGTACAGTAATAACCTTACTTGTTTGATAAATTTCTGACGTCTTTTATTACACATATAAATTATTTTACATGTATATTGAATTCTGTATCATTTATTACCTACACTTACAACCATATTGTTTTTTATATAAAAAAGCTTTTTGTTAACTTGTTTTTAAGTCATTCTACAATTTGTTTTTTGATAAATTTCTTAGTCTATAGAATTTTGTAATTTTTACATATTAATTATTCTTACAGAAACTCTAAATAACAACCATTTGAAAATGACTCACAAAAGAGTCGAAATATAATGTAAACACTAATTTAACAATGTGTTTGTAATTTTCATCAATCATTGGTTTGAATCTGCAGCTATACTACTATATGATAAAAAATAATTAACAATACAAACCAGATAATAAAAATAAGCCTTTGCTTAATAATTTAAAAAAGATTTTTTAATATATATCAGCCATAGCAACGGAGAGAGTATTCCTCTCTGCAATCCTCTAGAAGCCAAGATAGTTATCGATGTATTTTCTAAAAAAATAGCTGTAATTTTTCGAATATGTAGAATGTTTATGGTCCACACCAAAATTCGGGTGTTCAGATTTTTCTTAATGGCCATGTCAGCAATGCACTGAAAATGGACATTATCAAAGGCCCCTTTATTGTCCAAATAGGCATGCAAGTGCCCCCTGTGTTTCAGTGTGCTACAATCCCTTTCCTGCCTTTGTGCAATGCCGTTACCATAGGTTTGCTGGTTTGGTATGCATGCTGGCATGAGTTAAAAGGGTTTTGCTTAAGGTTTTCTGGAATAATGGAATAGTTAGGTTTTTTGGAATAATGGGAATATTGGGAAATACGAGGTCGTGCCATATTAACTATCGTTTTTTACAAAAAAGTGGTGATTTTCGTGAAGGTGGTGAAAAGAAGCATATACACTAAAGGGAGAGGTTTTCTGCTCAGTTTTCAGGACCATTAGAAGTTTGATTAGAAACCATAATATAGTGTCATAAAGAATCATTCCAGTTATTGAAAAGAAGCATTTTTAATTAATTAATTATACCAATAATTTAAATTATTAAATTATTGTAAAAATAAATCCACAAAACAATCTTTTAACAGTTATATATATTTATTTGACGCGTTTCGAATGTTATACATTCATCATCGGCTACAAAAATATAAGGCCTTATATTTTATTGTCTTATATTTTTGTAGCCGATGATGAATGTATAACATTCGAAACGCGTCAAATAAATATATATAACTGTTAAAAGATTGTTTTGAGGATTTATTTTTACAATAATTTAATAAATTAAATTATTAGTATAATTGTTTTACAACAACTTGGAGACCAAACAAAAATACATTTTTATTTATTTAATTAATTTTTTAAAATAAATAAAAGCTTATTTAAAATATGTCTATTTTTAATTAATAGAAAGTTTACTGTAAAGTTGTTCATATCAAAATGAACAGTTGGATTGATATATATCACTTCGATTCAGATTTAATTTTTGATTTTCACAGAAGTTGTAATTAGATATATTACATATATAAAAGTAGCATTTACAAGAAATGGAGAGGTTGTCTACACTCTAAAAAAAATCGTGTAAATTTACATTTATTATAGAAGGCATTCAGTCACCATTTATAATAAGGGTAATTTTCAACCACCGCTTCAAACTCAGGAAAAATACGCAATTAGTTGTAAGTCAAAATACACTTAAGTGTGTATTACTAAACTTAATTTTGTGTAACATTAACTGTAAAATTACAACTTTAGACGTATTTTTTAACATTATTTTACACCAATTTATGTGCATATTATGTAATAAAGTGTAAATTATTCAATAAAGGCGTATTTGAAATAAATACGAAAATATTTCTACTGCAAAAATATATATAACTTTATTTCATAAAAATAAAAATAAAAATTTAAAATTCATTTAAAAATTATAATAACAAAAACAAATTATAAAGCATAAGAAAGATTTCAATTTTGCTTCATATTTCAATTTTTTCTGTTGCCCTTAATTTTAATATTAAATTATTAATTTTTGAAAAATTATTCATATGGGTTTTCGAACCTCTCACGTTTTCAGAATAATGTTTAAAAAAATATCTAATAAGGAATTCCATCGTTTGAGATATCTCTTTTGGATATTTTTGGATATAACATATTAAAGTTAATTTTGCCTATTAAATTTAATTTTAAATTTTAATTATATTTAATTTTCTCCCACATATGTTCTGCGACAAGAACGCGTTCAATAAAAATATATGCTGTTTCTTCTTCATCATTTTGAATCCATGTTTCTGTAAAATAAATAAATATAATTAATAAAATTGTAAATATATTTAAATTTCAAACGTACTTATAATGGCTATCCATGGTCAAAGAAAATAAACTAAAAGGTATGCTATTTCATCGCAATTAATTTAAAAACCGGGACGTCACATAGTAAGTAATAAATTGTAATACGCGCCAATATAACTAATATATTTATATATACTTATTTAAATATAAATAACGTTATTCTGTTTATTAAAAAAAGGTTTTTATTTAAATATAATTTAGTTTCGAGGTAATCTTGTCAATTAATAATTGTGAAAAATCGTTAATAGGATTGTGTAGAAGCAGTTTCATAAAGTTTGAAAATTTAGTATTTTTCTTTCTTCATTATAATTATCAATTAGTTTACAGTAGAATTAATGGTCATTGGGGAAATAGATGGAAGTTTGGAGAAAATAACATGTCGCTTTTATGTGAATCTGAACCATCTCAAATAATTGAATGTCAGACTTCAAATGAGGTTGTGACAAACTTATCACTCGAATTAATTATTATTACTTATAATTCAATTATATTTCAGCAGAAATAAAATCGATAGCCAAATCTTGAAGGGAGAGAACTAATCTCTTCAATTATTAATTATATAAATAAAATTTCTTGTTGCAGTATTTCGCAATTGAGTTTTTATTATTGAAAAATTAACTAATTTGACTACATCTAATCTTACCCCCGTTCCACACGGCAATCGGCTGCCGCAACCAGTGAAACGGTAAAGATCCCGCACTGTCATACTGGCAGATCGCAGAGAGACTTCTTTGTCCGAACTGCGTACAAATGGAATAGTTTGCCGGAACACTTAGTCTTAGGTGGCTTCAACCCGCAGAGGTTTAAAGAAAGCGTTAATCAACACCTTAGAACGCCAGTTGTTGTGGGACCCAGGTCTAGACTGTAATGGATAGCCTGGAAGAGTGCGTAAACCCAGTGTGTTATAGTCTCAGATTTATTAGATTTCATTTTGTCATCTGTTCCGCTCATAATGGTTTCTCATCCATTCACCTTCAATAGCCATATTCGTATAGTTCCCTTAACCCATAGTTTCCTTATTTTTCTTAAAATCTGACTAAATTTTCAATGGCTTGACAGACGTATGTGAAAAAGAATTGAGCCAATTACACTGATTTCATTTATTAATCAATATAATATAATATTGGTTAAATTGAATTGATTAATAATTTTCTTTAAAAATCATCCATATAACATTAAAATTTAATCTTACAACACCCTAAAATTGGCGCGCGTTACGTTTCCATTCGAGTATTTTCAATATACTGCTTGAATTTGAATTTTCTAAACACCAACCGTAATGAAACAACGAAGTTTTCAAACCTCAACAGCTGTGCGTATTTTTCTATCCAATCGTCAACATACAAAGAATTACTATTTTGCTTTGTTAAACATTTGATTTATCTTTGTATGAATGTTTTGCTTTAAACAATTCTTCCGTTATTGAACTGATCTTCACTGTACTGATATAGTAGCTTGTAGTTTAATAAATGTCTAAACATCATAACATTAATCGAACTTGCATTTGATTCATTTTAAATTCAATGATTATGGATGTGTCGGAAATATTTTGTGTCACAACCTTATTTTTCTGCAATAATAGCAAACGGTTTCTTGTAACTATAAAAAGTTCCCAATAATTTGAAAATCTGATGTAAATTAATTATCTCACATCTAAACACTGTATTCGAGTTATTGCGAGACTAAAAATTTGGCTATATAATAAGCCACTGTTAATTGATTTGGTCTCTTGTGCAACTGATAAATGATAATCCTCTCGTGAATGACAAAATTTGAAGAACTGAATTTTGCATTCATGTTTTTTGTCTTAGAATTAAGTTTGACTAATTAAGGTTCCATATAAGTAGTGAAAGTTTTAATTAGTTTCTGATTTAAATTCAATTAGTGCAATTAGTTCAATTTTTTTTAAATGTTTCGTCCGGTTAGAAAAATTTAGTCCAAATTTATTTGTTTTGTGAAAATTACAAAAAATCATATATGTTTAAATAAAAAAAAAATACGTATTTGTATGATGCCGTGAGAGCCCAAAAAGTTATAAAAAAATAATATAAATGTTGGTGACGTAATCCCAACAGTACACGCGCTCTCCTACTTTTAGTGCAATTTTTTTTATGTTTGTAAAATACAAACATAAACTCTCTTAGGTCTTGTGAATCAGTCTCGTGTATTACAAAATTGAGTTCAATTAGTTCAATTCATTTTATTAATACAATCGTCGTAGTTTCATTTGAAAAAAAAAAAAGTTTATATGTTTTGTGTTGTTTAAAACCAAATTTAAAACAAAAAAAAATTATTTATATGTTTTGTGCCGTAAAAACAACATTAGTTCAATTTTACGATTCACCTAGTACTCGCGCGGCTAGTACTCGTTCACTCAGTTTTTGACATCGCGGAATCTAATTTACCAACGTGTCCATGTTGTACCTTAAAAAAATAATTGTGATTTTAAAAGAAAATAGAAAATATCGTGAGTGAATTTTATTATGTGTATTCATATAATGTTGGTTGAATGTGCAAAAAGTTAATTTATAGTTTAATGAAAATACATAACAGGTACTGATTATATATATTTCTAAGTAAATTCATTGTTACTAGGCAATTTCGGATAAAGCAATTTCATTATTATATACAAAAAATTAATGTTGGTTGAATGTGCAAAAGTTTATTTAAAGTTTAATTTTATTAGTTTCGTTGTTAGCTTTCTTGTGGTCTTGTTGACTCAATAACAGGTTTTAAGTCCATTTTATGTACAGTTGCCTGTCTTTGAGTTACATCTTGTATTGATGTTTTTTAAATAATATTTTGTTTACCATTTCGTAATTTTAATTGTCGATTTTAACAGTCAACCTAGACTTAGATTCAGGTTGTCCAGCTGTTGAAGTAGTCAATTTCAATTTGAGTTTATTTGTTTTCGCATTACTGTGGTTTTCGTATATATGTTTTTCACTAATATTTCTCTATGAATTAAAATGGCAAAATTATCTATCAGCTATGCGAACATAAGAGGATTGAATATAAACCTTAATTCAGTCCATCTTTTTCTTGAAAATATGAAACCTGATATTTTGTTTTTAACGGAAACGATTATCAGTGCGCGTGCTGTGACCTTAGATAAAAACAGATACCTTTGTCCCAATTATGAGCTTGAATCCTCTTTCTACATTAAGCATGGAGTTTGTGCTTATATTAGGGATACTGTACCATATGTGAGATTAAATAAATTTGAATTAAATGCAAAATTTCACAATATGGTATCACTAAAAATTAGTTGCCCAAATCAAACGCTGTTTGTCTTTGGACTTTACCGTTCTCCTAATTCACCTGAGAACTTTAATTTATTTCATGACTTATCTGAGAAGATAGATAGGTTGGTTGAGTATCCTAATGCAAAGTTTATAGTTCTTGGAGATTTTAATGTCCACAATAAAGAATGGCTTACACACAGCTCTAAAACTGACGAGGTTGGTAGACAGGCTGAGTTGTTTGCTCTTTATCACAACTTTACTCAAATAATTGACCAGCCAACCAGAGTTCCTGACATTCCTGGTCAAAGTAGTAATTTACTTGATTTATTTTTGACAAACGATCCTTATCTGGTTCAATTTAAAATATCAGAACCATTGGGTGGTTCAGATCATAATTTAATCTCCACACAACTAAATATACAAATTCCAAAACAATTTAAAGCGAATCCTCGCAATGTTTGGGATTACAAAGCTGCGGATTGGCAAGGACTTAAAAGTTTTTTTAGATATTTTCCTTGGAAACGCTATTGCCTTACCGGCCAAGACCCAGACATAGCTGCATCAAATTTTTCTGAAACTGTAATTGATGGTATGCGCAGATTTATTCCTAATAAATTGATCATTCCGAAAACTGATCTATGGTTTTCTAGTAAATGCAAAAAAGCTATAAAAGTTAAAAAAAAGGCTTTTCGAAAGTTTAATCAAAACAAAACCGATGAAAACCTTAGACAGTACCGAAAAGAGAGAAATTTATGTCGTAAGTTAATAGATGAAGAGAAACATCTATTTAATAGGAAAAAAGCATCTAAATTCGCAGAACATCCGACTGGTTCACGCAATTTCTATAAAGCCGTAAAGGCTGTCCAAAGCAACTTTTGTAAATCTTCCCTACCGCCTCTTGTTAATAGAGATATCCCTATCATTGATCCAAAAGAGAAAGCTAATTTGCTTTGGCATTATTTCTCTTTAAATTCTACTTTAAAAGAACCTAATTTCCAACCTAAACCTATTTCTAAAGTTTCTTATAAAATGAGGCGGATAATTTTTCGGAAAAACATTGTTCGAAAAATGCTTTTGAAAATCAATACTAACAAGGCAACAGGCCCTGATTTTATTCCTCCAATTATACTTAAAACATTTGCTAGGGAGCTAGCACCAATCCTCACTAAAATCTTCTATTTGTCATATAAGAAAGGAATTTTTCCTGAAATTTGGGAAATGGCTAGTGTACAGCCAGTTTCAAAAAAGGGCAGCAAGACTGATCCTACGAATTACAGACCCATTTCAATTTTATCGGTAGTTGCTAAAATTTTTGAGAAATATGTCAATTTTAATTTAATGAGCTTCTTAGAGTCTTCCAAATTAATTAATGAGAGACAATATGGATTTCGAAAAGGAAGAGCGACGGGAGATTTGCTGTCTTTTGTCACTCATATCTGGAACAAGTCGCTTGAAAACTTTGGAGAAACATTCGGTGTTGCTCTTGATATTTCCAAGGCATTTGACAAAGTTTGGCATAACAATCTTATATGCAAATTGAGATCCTATGGTTTAGACGAGCAGCTTATATCTTGGACACAGAGCTTTATATCTGATCGAAAATTTCGGGTCAATGTTGACGGTGTATCATCGAATACTTTTTCAACTAATGCAGGAGTTCCTCAGGGTTCCGCTTTGTCACCAACTCTTTTTCTTATCTATATTAATGATTTGTTGGACTCAACGGTTCATCCTATACATAGTTTTGCTGATGATAGCACGCTTCATGCGTCTCATGAAGCACCTAAATTATATACACCCTTAGCGCTTAGTGAGTGTAGGTCAAAATTGATAGATTCCCTTAACACTGATCTTAAAACAATTATGGATTGGGGTATTGCTAACAGTGTTGAATTCAATACAAGCAAAACACAGGTTTGTCATTTTTCTAGGATAACGACACCCAATCCTTTTCCATTAACGTTTGGCCCCAAAAATCTTTTAGAGAATGAGTCTGTCAGACTTCTAGGAGTTGAGATTGAAAATAATATGAAGTGGAATTCTCATATTTTTAATCTGGCTAAGAATGCTGTTCAAAAGTTAGGATTTTTGGGGCGATGTCGTAAGTTTTTCGATAGCGAACAACTTCTTTTAGTTTATAAATCTTTTATACGTCCCTGCATGGAATA
This sequence comes from Diogma glabrata, assembly GCA_963693315.1. Classification (NCBI taxonomy): domain Eukaryota; kingdom Metazoa; phylum Arthropoda; class Insecta; order Diptera; family Cylindrotomidae; genus Diogma; species Diogma glabrata. The sequence continues at coordinate 160,513,436 of OY856188.1, read as the reverse complement.
CTGTTCTCACATATGGGGTGGAGCTTACTTGAGTAGTCTCAACTGCCTTGATTCTGTGCAGCGTAGAGCTATTAAACTCATTGGTAACCCAAGTCTTACTAACGGTCTTGATTCATTGCAGCACAGAAGAAATGTTGCTGATTTGACTATATTTTATAAATATATTATGGATGAACGAGCTTCTGAAGAGATCAAATCGATTTTACCTAAATCAGCAAACCTTTCGCGTCACACCAGAGCAAACGTAGCAGCGCATCCCTTTACAGTTCAAATAATTAGGTGTAGAACTGTAGCCTTCTAACGTGACTTTTTCAACAGAGTCTCTCATCTTTGGAATGCCTTACCTTCCTGGGTTTTCCCTGATGAATTTAATCCTCAAGGCTTTAAAGTTAACGTTCATAAATTTCTCAGAGAATCTTAATTTGCATTCCATTCTTATTCCTAGTTGGCATGGTATCTTCGGATATTCAGAGACGTTAATTTATAATTTATTATAATTAACACTAAACATGCCTAACTTTGAATAAAAAAAAAAAAAAAAAAGAAAATAAATAACAGGTACTGATTATATATATTTCTAATTAAATTCATTGTTACTATGCAATTTTGGATAAAGCAATTTCATTATTATATACAAAAAAATTAATGTTGGTTGAATGTGCAAAAGTTTATTTAAAGTTTAATTGAAACTAACAGATACTGTTTATATATATTTCTAAGTAAATTCATTGTTACCATGCAATTTGACTAAAGCAATTTCATTATTATACACCAAAAAAAAAAATTATTGTTGGTTGATGGTGTTTGTGTGGAGTGAAACAATTTTGGTGCTTGGTCATATTACCTTCCAATGTTGCCGGGCTCAACATTTGGTGTGAAATTTGCGGGAAGGATAGGATTGAAGGATAAGGAATCCAAGTATTAATTTGATGAATTACGGAACTTAATAGCGCAACCGTTATACATAATTTTTGCTATTACGGCCGCATATTCTACATATTTTCAATTTTGTCCAACAATTCATTTAACTAGCCGTGGTACAATTCATTGCATCTTCTGGATTTCAACGCATACGTCAACCATTACCTTTTACCGTATTGCTTCACCATCCTTGATACAAAATTATTACAGTTCTACATCTACGAATAATTTACCTGTTATTGGTATCGTTTATTGCTTTTTTTCTGGATTTCATCGCATACGGCACCACTTACATTACAACGTATTGCTCCACAATCATTGATACGAATTATTACCGTTCGATTTCAACCAGTGATTGGACTAGTATTGACATAATTTATTACATTTTTTGTTGATTGCAACGCAACCTGCCACCACTACATGTCAACGTATTCGGCTGTAATTGCTATAATTGTTATCATCCTTACCTGTGAGTATACATCGATTCGGCGCTTATGTTCGCAACCAGATTCAACGTTTCTACTTGTCATTTTTGATTCAACAAAACTACCCATCGATTGCAAATATATAACATATCAATTTTGATTCAACAAAATTATACAAGTTCATATACCGTTTCTACTTATCATTTTTGATGCAACAAAATTACCCATCGATTGCGAATTTATATAACGTTTCTATATATCAATTTTGATTCAACAAAATTATACCAGTTTATATACCGTTTCTACTTATCATTTTTGATGCAACAAAATTCTACAAGTTTATATAACGTGTCTACTTATCATTTTTGGATGCAACAAAACTACCCATCGATTGCGAATTTATATAACGTTTCTATATATCAATTTTGATTCAACAAAATTATACAAGTTTACATACCGTTTCTACTTATCATTTTTGATGCAACAAAACTACCCATCGATTGCAAATTTATATAACGTTTCTATATATCAATTTTGATTCAACAAAATTATACAAGTTTACATACCGTTTCTACTTATCATTTTTGATGCAACAAAACTACCCATCGATTGCAAATTTATATAACGTTTCTATATATCAATTTTGATTCAACAAAATTATACAAGTTCATATACCGTTTCTACTTATCATTTTTGATGCAACAAACTTCTACAAGTTTATATAACGTTGCTACTTATCATTTTTATTCATCAAAATTATACAGCGATTGCAAGTTTATATGACGCTTCTACTCAGCATTTTGATTCAACAAAATTATCCAACGATTGCCAGTTTATTGAACGTTTCTGCCTAACAGTTTGGTACAACGTTTGTATGTGCAACTTTGACCAACGTTCGTGTTATACAAATTACTTTCGAGAGATTTCCAACGTGACCACCGTGCGGATGGAGGGCTGATCTAAACAGGATTTTGGAGGCTAGGAGGATATAACCATGGGTGAGTCGATTTGAATTTTTTCTTTTCTTTTTTTTCATTATTCTTGTGATTTAGAGGTGTGAATGTGTGTGAAAAGACATGCCAGTGACTGAATGGGGGCGTGGTAGTCGTCGAATGTGTGGGTGAATGTTAATATGTGTGAAGTGTGAGTGTGTGGGCATCTGAGAGTGATTGTGGGGGTTGGACGTGCTGATCGTGGGTCTTTCGCCAAAGGGGTCGCCAGAGTTTCATTTTTCACACTTGTATTTGTTTCCATTTCTGATATATTTTCGTTAGTAGCGTACATTTCTGTATTTGTGCTGAAGTAGCAGGGTTTCTTTATCGTTCCCATGGGCTGCAGCTAGCTTGGGGCAAGAAAATCAATCTCGCTAGGTACGCTTCCTGCTATGTCATTCTCATTGGTTCGCCAATGAGAAAGCGCTTCATTACAAATTGGCGCCCAACGTGGGGCTTCTCTAAGGGTTTCTACAGCAATGTAGGACTCTGGAGAAGTCCCTCCATATTTTCAAAAATTTTGAAAAATTTTTTTTTGAAAATTTTTCTTCAAAGTAATTTTCATTTTCCACCTTACAATAGTTGGAGGCTCTGGCGGCGTAGTAGCAGTTCCCTGCTTCAAACGCGCAGGAGCAAAGGAAGTCTGAGATTCCTCAGACTTTTCTTTGATGGGGAGTTGCGTCCCTACGCCTCCAGCAATGATCCCTTTTTTGTATTTTTGAAACGCAAGGGTGAGAATGATTCTTCGGGATCATTCTCAATGGGCTTTACAAACCCACGGACCCTAGTAACGGCTGGGTTTCTTACTGGCACAGGGAATGCCAGAGGTTTCCAGATGCCAGGCTTAGATATTTGTGAAATGGTGTATACGCCTATCACATCCAGCCTGGTCATCTGGTCATGCTCTGGGTTCGCTGTGACAGTGAGATTCTCAGCTGGGCTAACAGCTCCATAACGTTAGAGTCCCCTCCCTGGAGCGTTAGCACCCTAAGATCTGAGTTGTCCGGTTCTCGCGAATGATACTGGGGAACATCTTCTAAAGCAGTTTGATATCAACTGCTGAGGGAAGATGTTCGCCCAGCCTTCATGTCGCGAGTTAGTTGGATTAACTCAGATCATAGCACCTCACCGTATGTTTCGTCGTTCTCGATCGCGGATGAGGGGTGTCGGTTGATTGAATAATGGTGCAGAGGATTTATCATCTGACCATTCCGGCGGCACTTGTCATCCGGGTGACAGGCCGACGACACATACCCCACCTTATTCCCTTCCCACCATATCAATTCCCTTCCTTATCCATCCCTTCTTGCTCCCTTTCCCTTACCTTATTCCCATCCTGTAGAGTAGCTTGTTTCAATTTTTCTTTGGTCCCATAACAAAATAAAAATAAAAAAAAAACCAAAACAACAACAACAAAATATTAAGAAAGAACGGCGATCACCACTTCCAACCCCGGGTGTGATGAACTCCCCCCGTGATTGGTCCGTCCGTCCGTCGTCGATAAATAAATATTTATTAAAAAAAATAATTAAATAAATATTTATTAAAAAAATAAATAAATAAATAAATAATAAATAAATAAATTGGTAAATGTTTATATATTTATACAAAAACAAATAAATATTTTTAATCTGGCTAAGAATGCTGTTCAAAAGTTAGGATTTTTGGGGCGATGTCGTAAGTTTTTCGATAGCGAACAACTTCTTTTAGTTTATAAATCTTTTATACGTCCCTGCATGGAATACTGTTCTCACATATGGGGTGGAGCTTACTTGAGTAGTCTCAACTGCCTTGATTCTGTGCAGCGTAGAGCTATTAAACTCATTGGTAACCCAAGTCTTACTAACGGTCTTGATTCATTGCAGCACAGAAGAAATGTTGCTGATTTGACTATATTTTATAAATATATTATGGATGAACGAGCTTCTGAAGAGATCAAATCGATTTTACCTAAATCAGCAAACCTTTCGCGTCACACCAGAGCAAACGTAGCAGCGCATCCCTTTACAGTTCAAATAATTAGGTGTAGAACTGTAGCCTTCTAACGTGACTTTTTCAACAGAGTCTCTCATCTTTGGAATGCCTTACCTTCCTGGGTTTTCCCTGATGAATTTAATCCTCAAGGCTTTAAAGTTAACGTTCATAAATTTCTCAGAGAATCTTAATTTGCATTCCATTCTTATTCCTAGTTGGCATGGTATCTTCGGATATTCAGAGACGTTAATTTATAATTTATTATAATTAACACTAAACATGCCTAACTTTGAATAAAAAAAAAAAAAAAAAAGAAAATAAATAACAGGTACTGATTATATATATTTCTAATTAAATTCATTGTTACTATGCAATTTTGGATAAAGCAATTTCATTATTATATACAAAAAAATTAATGTTGGTTGAATGTGCAAAAGTTTATTTAAAGTTTAATTGAAACTAACAGATACTGTTTATATATATTTCTAAGTAAATTCATTGTTACCATGCAATTTGACTAAAGCAATTTCATTATTATACACCAAAAAAAAAAATTATTGTTGGTTGATGGTGTTTGTGTGGAGTGAAACAATTTTGGTGCTTGGTCATATTACCTTCCAATGTTGCCGGGCTCAACATTTGGTGTGAAATTTGCGGGAAGGATAGGATTGAAGGATAAGGAATCCAAGTATTAATTTGATGAATTACGGAACTTAATAGCGCAACCGTTATACATAATTTTTGCTATTACGGCCGCATATTCTACATATTTTCAATTTTGTCCAACAATTCATTTAACTAGCCGTGGTACAATTCATTGCATCTTCTGGATTTCAACGCATACGTCAACCATTACCTTTTACCGTATTGCTTCACCATCCTTGATACAAAATTATTACAGTTCTACATCTACGAATAATTTACCTGTTATTGGTATCGTTTATTGCTTTTTTTCTGGATTTCATCGCATACGGCACCACTTACATTACAACGTATTGCTCCACAATCATTGATACGAATTATTACCGTTCGATTTCAACCAGTGATTGGACTAGTATTGACATAATTTATTACATTTTTTGTTGATTGCAACGCAACCTGCCACCACTACATGTCAACGTATTCGGCTGTAATTGCTATAATTGTTATCATCCTTACCTGTGAGTATACATCGATTCGGCGCTTATGTTCGCAACCAGATTCAACGTTTCTACTTGTCATTTTTGATTCAACAAAACTACCCATCGATTGCAAATATATAACATATCAATTTTGATTCAACAAAATTATACAAGTTCATATACCGTTTCTACTTATCATTTTTGATGCAACAAAATTACCCATCGATTGCGAATTTATATAACGTTTCTATATATCAATTTTGATTCAACAAAATTATACCAGTTTATATACCGTTTCTACTTATCATTTTTGATGCAACAAAATTCTACAAGTTTATATAACGTGTCTACTTATCATTTTTGGATGCAACAAAACTACCCATCGATTGCGAATTTATATAACGTTTCTATATATCAATTTTGATTCAACAAAATTATACAAGTTTACATACCGTTTCTACTTATCATTTTTGATGCAACAAAACTACCCATCGATTGCAAATTTATATAACGTTTCTATATATCAATTTTGATTCAACAAAATTATACAAGTTTACATACCGTTTCTACTTATCATTTTTGATGCAACAAAACTACCCATCGATTGCAAATTTATATAACGTTTCTATATATCAATTTTGATTCAACAAAATTATACAAGTTCATATACCGTTTCTACTTATCATTTTTGATGCAACAAACTTCTACAAGTTTATATAACGTTGCTACTTATCATTTTTATTCATCAAAATTATACAGCGATTGCAAGTTTATATGACGCTTCTACTCAGCATTTTGATTCAACAAAATTATCCAACGATTGCCAGTTTATTGAACGTTTCTGCCTAACAGTTTGGTACAACGTTTGTATGTGCAACTTTGACCAACGTTCGTGTTATACAAATTACTTTCGAGAGATTTCCAACGTGACCACCGTGCGGATGGAGGGCTGATCTAAACAGGATTTTGGAGGCTAGGAGGATATAACCATGGGTGAGTCGATTTGAATTTTTTCTTTTCTTTTTTTTCATTATTCTTGTGATTTAGAGGTGTGAATGTGTGTGAAAAGACATGCCAGTGACTGAATGGGGGCGTGGTAGTCGTCGAATGTGTGGGTGAATGTTAATATGTGTGAAGTGTGAGTGTGTGGGCATCTGAGAGTGATTGTGGGGGTTGGACGTGCTGATCGTGGGTCTTTCGCCAAAGGGGTCGCCAGAGTTTCATTTTTCACACTTGTATTTGTTTCCATTTCTGATATATTTTCGTTAGTAGCGTACATTTCTGTATTTGTGCTGAAGTAGCAGGGTTTCTTTATCGTTCCCATGGGCTGCAGCTAGCTTGGGGCAAGAAAATCAATCTCGCTAGGTACGCTTCCTGCTATGTCATTCTCATTGGTTCGCCAATGAGAAAGCGCTTCATTACAAATTGGCGCCCAACGTGGGGCTTCTCTAAGGGTTTCTACAGCAATGTAGGACTCTGGAGAAGTCCCTCCATATTTTCAAAAATTTTGAAAAATTTTTTTTTGAAAATTTTTCTTCAAAGTAATTTTCATTTTCCACCTTACAATAGTTGGAGGCTCTGGCGGCGTAGTAGCAGTTCCCTGCTTCAAACGCGCAGGAGCAAAGGAAGTCTGAGATTCCTCAGACTTTTCTTTGATGGGGAGTTGCGTCCCTACGCCTCCAGCAATGATCCCTTTTTTGTATTTTTGAAACGCAAGGGTGAGAATGATTCTTCGGGATCATTCTCAATGGGCTTTACAAACCCACGGACCCTAGTAACGGCTGGGTTTCTTACTGGCACAGGGAATGCCAGAGGTTTCCAGATGCCAGGCTTAGATATTTGTGAAATGGTGTATACGCCTATCACATCCAGCCTGGTCATCTGGTCATGCTCTGGGTTCGCTGTGACAGTGAGATTCTCAGCTGGGCTAACAGCTCCATAACGTTAGAGTCCCCTCCCTGGAGCGTTAGCACCCTAAGATCTGAGTTGTCCGGTTCTCGCGAATGATACTGGGGAACATCTTCTAAAGCAGTTTGATATCAACTGCTGAGGGAAGATGTTCGCCCAGCCTTCATGTCGCGAGTTAGTTGGATTAACTCAGATCATAGCACCTCACCGTATGTTTCGTCGTTCTCGATCGCGGATGAGGGGTGTCGGTTGATTGAATAATGGTGCAGAGGATTTATCATCTGACCATTCCGGCGGCACTTGTCATCCGGGTGACAGGCCGACGACACATACCCCACCTTATTCCCTTCCCACCATATCAATTCCCTTCCTTATCCATCCCTTCTTGCTCCCTTTCCCTTACCTTATTCCCATCCTGTAGAGTAGCTTGTTTCAATTTTTCTTTGGTCCCATAACAAAATAAAAATAAAAAAAAAACCAAAACAACAACAACAAAATATTAAGAAAGAACGGCGATCACCACTTCCAACCCCGGGTGTGATGAACTCCCCCCGTGATTGGTCCGTCCGTCCGTCGTCGATAAATAAATATTTATTAAAAAAAATAATTAAATAAATATTTATTAAAAAAATAAATAAATAAATAAATAATAAATAAATAAATTGGTAAATGTTTATATATTTATACAAAAACAAATAAATAAATAAATAAATATTTAATTGCGAACTATAAATAAAACTGCTGGTATTACCAAATACTAATCCGCTCTTTCTCCAACAATTTGTAGGTCCATCAAAATAAACAACATACAAATCAATAAAAGGAAAGTAATTAACATACAAATCAATAAAAGGAACATAATTAACATATAAATCAATAAAAAAAAAAAGGAAAATCAAGAATATAAAAATCAATACAAGGAAAATAAGAAGGATTTACAAACGAAAAAAAAAACACATAACAACATTGAAGACACCAGCTAATTTTAAGTATTTTAAGAAATCAAATTTAGTTGAAAATTAATTTAATTTAAAAGAAAACAACGAAAAATTTGCCTACCCGAATTTGAAGGTTTTAATTTACTAATTTTGAACTCCGTGAGAGATTTGGCTTCAAGTTCGGGGAGAGGATTTTTTTTTTGGATTCAATTCAGTATTTCATTGGCAGGGTAGCATTAAGTTTTTTTGTTACACTTAAAATTTCTTAGTCTTGTCTAACCGGTAGGCTTGCCGCACTGTTTATTCGATCGCTCAAAATTTTTTTTCGTATTTTGCGACTTTCGCGGCACGGGAACCTCCAGATCTGCCCGGAATTGGGTCTGGAAAGTTCATATAATTGTCATCTTCTGCCATATTGTAGTATACTTGTTTTCTTTCATAGTACAATTTTTACCTTGTTTGGTCAAATCAGATACAAGCATCCGCCAAGATAGTTTTTTTTTTGGTGTGTTACACACTCGGCTGTTGTCAGATTAACATTTTTTTTTAAAGCAAAAAAATCATACTTGTGTCGAATTGGTCAGATCTCGCGCGGCTGTTCAAGGTTTGAATACTTATATCGTCTTAATAATAATTATATCGACATACCACTCTTTAAACGCTACTCTATTTCTTTGAACACAGTAGTATTTTCGTAATTGCCATCTTCTGCCATATTGGTAGTCTACTTATTTTCTCTCGAATCTCACCGTTTATTTTTATGGTTTTGTTCATATATCAGCACCTTGGAAAACAATTGCAAATAGTAATAAAATAATATCAAGATAATAATAAATTTTATTTAATATAATTGTCGAATTGCAAGGGATATCGCGCAGCTGTTTGAGGTTTGAATACCTGAATTTCCATACAATTTTTGTTTGAAATTCTGTTCTAATATGTTTGAAGTAATCAAGTGTTGTAATGGAATAATTTTTTTTTGGTAATAATTAAATAATTAAATTAAAATTTAAATTTTGGTTACGCAATTCCACAGCCAGAAAATAATTTCAATGAAATGAAATTGTAGATTGTAGAAATAGAAAAACATATTCCGGTTGATTTCGTGTAAGCAATGTTCAATGTTCACCAATTCTCAATCCCGTGCTAAACGCTATTTTAAATTATTGATCAACGATAAAGGGCGCACATGAGCACACACAACGTCTTAAATTATTAGAAAAATATAAGAGAATTCAACTTTCATATTCTAATCACAGTCACGCAGAATTGACGCAGAAAATATAAATTTAATAACATTTGTTTTAAACCGTCTTGGATAGGTGCAAATTTCAAAAAAAAAATGTCAGTTTTAAAATTTCCAAGTTCAAAAGATCAAGTTGTTGATTTTGTTACGATGTGGAAAAGTTAAAATATGATGAAATTTATGATGCTGATGATAGTGGAAATGAATCAATCGATTCCCCAAATTCCCAAATAATTGACAACCAGTAGTTTTGTCAGTGGCAAGTATATTGAATCACCTATGAAGGAATTTAAGAAAATAATTGATAGTTCTATTGCCGACGATAAGCTCCGACATTGTCTATTCCTGTATTCGCAGATAACCTAATTTCAGGCCAGGTGAAATGCTGGCTTGGGGTATAGATATTGAGATTCTTCCAAGGGGCGAGGTATGGAGATTGTGGTTACCCGAGGAATACGCTGACGAGTGTATTGCGAGGACCCACAATCCACCAGCTTCATCTCTTGGGGGTTTAGCAAAAACAAAACAGTGTATTCTGTCGTAAGATTGTTTATGGGCAATGCAGATAAACGGCCGAAAATTATCTGTATCGCTCTCCCAAAAGTTTGCGAAGCCAACATTTGAAGGTTGGTAGGTAGCGCTGCTTACGAACTGGAAGACCTGGTTTCTAAACGTAGAGGTGTTTAGCATTCCAAGGACATTCGCGCCTAACATCGGTATTAATTGAACTTTTTTGTCAGTATGCTAATAACTTTCGCTTGTGTTTCACAGTCATTGTAGGTCAGGATTATCGACGACCATGAAGTATGAGGGTGGTTTCGTCTTGAATTCACAGTTCAGTGAGTGTGTATCAACTTTGGTGTTCAGGTCTGGTTTCATAAATTTTTTTTCTGTGTTGACTATTTGCCAGCGAAAATTCCGAGATCGAATGTATTGAATTTGGTTCAATTAGTTACTTTGAAACTATGTGAACAGTTTTTTTTACAGCCTTCAGAATCACTTGGACGGAAGCGTACAACAGTGTGGCCCGGCTAGCGTAGTCGGAGAAGCATGAGACTCGTGGTAGTTCAGGTGTGGGTTTCGAGCATGCATAACGTAAAAACGGAATTGTGTCGGGTATTTCATTAAAGGAGTCGGTCCAATGATATTTTTCTTTTCGATCTTGTAGCAGATTGGATAATTTTTTTTTGACTTTAGAGTCTCGGGAACCCCCAGATCTGCCCGAAATTGGGTCTGGAAGATTTTAATTATCCATCGCTTGCAATAGAGTAGAATACCGTTTTTATCGTTACCCCTCCAAAAATTTTTTTTTATAATCATAGATACTTTGTTTCTGCTAAGACTGGGCTATGTAATGCCGTTCGATGTGATTGCTAATTTGTAGAACATTGAAGTGCCTCACCATACTAATATGGATATGCAAGGTCTTTTTGCGACCAGTCTATGCTTTTTTCAACTTCTTTTTGGACGGGAATTTCCTTCCAAAAAGTACTTGTTCTGTAATGGATAGCCTGGAAGAGTGCGTAAACCCAGTGTGTTATAGTCTCAGATTTATTAGATTTCATTTTGTCATCTGTTCCGCTCATAATGGTTTCTCATCCATTCACCTTCAATAGCCATATTCGTATAGTTCCCTTAACCCATAGTTTCCTTATTTGTTTTTTTTTATCCGACTAAATTTTCAATGGCTGGACAGACGTATGTGAAAAAGAATTGAGCCAATTACACTGATTTCATTTATTAATCAATATAATATAATATTGGTTAAATTGAATTAATTAATGATTTTCTTTAAAAATCATCCATATAACATTAAAATTTAATCTTACAACACCCTAAAATTGGCGCGCGTTACGTTTCCATTCGAGTATTTTCAATATACTGCTTGAATTTGAATTTTCTAAACACCAACCGTAATGAAACAACGAAGTTTTCAAACCTCATAACAGCTGTGCGTATTTTTTTTCCAATCGTCAACATACAAAGAATTACTATTTTGCTTTGTTAAACATTTGATTTATCTTTGTATGAATGTTTCGCTTTAAACAATTCTTCCGTTATTGAACTGATCTTCACTGTGCTGATATAGTAGCTTGTAGTTTAATAAATGTCTAAACATCATAACATTGATCGAACTTGCATTTGATTCATTTTAAATTCAATGATTATGGATGTGTCGGAAATATTTTGTGTCACAACCTTATTTTTCTGCAATAATAGCAAACGGTTTCTTGTAACTATAAAAAGTTCCCAATAATTTGAAAATCTGATGTAAATTAATTATCTCACATCTAAACACTGTATTCGAGTTATTGCGAGACTAAAAATTTGGCTATATAATAAGCCACTGTTAATTGATTTGTTCTCTTGTGCAACTGATAATCCTCTCGTGAATGACAAAATTTGAAGAACTGAATTTTGCATTCATGTTTTTTGTCTTAGAATTAAGTTTGACTAAATAAGTTTCCATTTAAGTAGTGAAAGTTTTAATTAGTTTCTGATTTAAATTCAATTAGTTCAATTAGTTCAATTTTTTTAAATGTTCCGTCCGGTTAGAAAAATTTAGTCCAAATTTCTTTGTTTTGTGAAAATTACAAAAAACAAAAAATCATATATGTTTAAATCAAAAAAAAAAAAATTAATAAATCATACATGTTTTGTGACGTCATCGAAACAGTAAACGCGATCTCTTATGTTTGTGATGTAAATCCACAAACTCTCTTGTGCAACTGATAATCCTCTCGTGAATGACAAAATTTGAAGAACTGAATTTTGCATTCATGTTTTTTGTCTTAGAATTAAGTTTGACTAATTAAATTTCCATATAAGTAGTGAAAGTTTTAATTAGTTTCTGATTTAAATTCAATTAGTGCAATTAGTTTAATTTTTTTTAAATGTTCCGTCCGGTTAGAAAAATTTAGTCCAAATTTCTTTGTTTTATGAAAATTACAAAAAAAATCATATATGTTTAAATAAAAAAAATACGTATTTGTATGATGCCGTGAGAGCCCAAAAAGTTATAAAAAAATAATATAAATGTTGGTGACGTAATCCCAACAGTAAACGCGCTCTCCTACTTTTAGTGCAATTTTTTTTATGTTTGTAAAATACAAATATAATGTCTCTTATGTCTTGTGAATCAGTCTCGTGTATTACAAAATCGAGTTCAATTAGTTCAATTCATTTTATTAATACAATCGTCGTAGTTTAATTTGAAAAAAAAAAAGTTTATATGTTTTGTGTTGTTTAAAACCAAATTTAAAACAAAAAAAAAATTATTTATATGTTTTGTGCCGTAAAAACAACATGAGTTCAATTTTACGATTCACCTAGTACTCGCGCGGCTAGTACTCGTTCACTCAGTTTTTGACATCGCGGAATCTAATTTACCAACGTGTCGGTCCATGTTGTACCTTAAAAAAATAATTGTGATTTTAAAAGAAAATAGAAAATATCGTGAGTGAATTTTATTATGTGTATTCATATAATGTTGGTTGAATGTGCCAAAAGTTAATTTATAGTTTAATGAAAATACATAACAGGTACTGATTATATATATTTCTAAGTAAATTCATTGTTATTATGCAATTTTGGATAAAGCAATTTCATTATTATACATAAAAAAATTAATGTTGGTTGAATGTGCAAAAAGTTAATTTAAAGTTTAATTGAAACTAAATAACAGATACTGTTTATATATATTTCTAAGTAAATTCATTGTTACTATGCAATTTTGGATAAAGCAATTTCATTATTATATACAAAAAAATTAATGTTGGTTGAATGTGCAAAAAGTTAATTTAAAGTTTAATTGAAAATAAATAACAGATACTGTTTATATATATTTCTAAGTAAATTCATTGTTACCATGCAATTTGACTAAAGCAATTTCATTATTATACACAAAAAAAAATTATTGTTGGTTGATGGTGTTTGTGTGGAGTGAAACAATTTTGGTGCTTGTTCATATTACCTTCCAATGTTGCCGGGCTCAACATTTGGTGTGAAATTTGCGGGAAGAATAGGATTGAAGGATAAGGAATCCAAGTATTAATTTGATAAATTACGGAACTTAATAGCGCAACGGTTATACATAATTTTTGCTATTACGGCCGCATATTTTACATATTTTCAATGTTGTCCAACAATTCATTTAACTAGCAGTGGTACAATTCATTGCATCTTCTGGATTTCAACGCATACGTCAACCATTACCTTTTACCGTATTGCTTCACCATCCTTGATACCAAATTATTACAGTTCTACATCTACGAATAATTTAACTGGTATTGGTATCGTTTATTGCTTTTTTTCTGGATTTCATCGCATACGGCACCACTTACATTACAACGTATTGCTCCACAATCATTGATACGAATTATTACCGTTCGATTTCAACCAGTGATTGGACTAGTATTGACATAATTTATTACATTTTTTGTTGATTGCAACGCAACCTGCCACCACTACATGTCAACGTATTCGGCTGTAATTGCTATAATTGTTATCATCCTTACCTGTGAGTATACATCGATTCGGCGCTTATGTTCGCAACCAGATTCAACGTTTCTACTTGTCATTTTTGATTCAACAAAACTACCCATCGATTGCAAATTTATATAACATATCAATTTTGATTCAACAAAATTATACAAGTTCATATACCGTTTCTACTTATCATTTTTGATGCAACAAAATTCTACAAGTTTATATAACGTGTCTACTTATCATTTTTGGATGCAACAAAACTACTCATCGATTGCGAATTTATATAACGTTTCTATATATCAATTTTGATTCAACAAAATTATACTAGTTTATATACCGTTTCTACTTATCATTTTTGATGCAACAAAATTCTACAAGTTTATATAACGTGTCTACTTATCATTTTTGGATGCAACAAAACTACCCATCGATTGCGAATTTATATAACGTTTCTATATATCAATTTTGATTCAACAAAATTATACAAGTTTACATACCGTTTCTACTTATCATTTTTGATGCAACAAAACTTCCCATCGATTGCAAATTTATATAACGTTTCTATATATCAATTTTGATTCAACAAAATTATACAAGTTTACATACCGTTTCTACTTATCATTTTTGATGCAACAAAACTACCCATCGATTGCAAATTTATATAACGTTTCTATATATCAATTTTGATTCAACAAAATTATACAAGTTCATATACCGTTTCTACTTATCATTTTTGATGCAACAAACTTCTACAAGTTTATATAACGTTGCTACTTATCATTTTTATTCATCAAAATTATACAGCGATTGCAAGTTTATATGACGCTTCTACTCAGCATTTTGATTCAACAAAATTATCCAACGATTGCCAGTTTATTGAACGTTTCTGCCTAACAGTTTGGTACAACGTTTGTATGTGCAACTTTGACCAACGTTCGTGTTATACAAATTACTTTCGAGAGATTTCCAACGTGACCACCGTGCGGATGGAGGGCTGATCTAAACAGGATTTTAGAGGCTAGGAGGATATAACCATGGGTGAGCCGATTTGAATTTTTTCTGTTCCTTTTTTTTCATTATTCTTGCGATTTAGAGGTGTGAATGTGTGTGAAAAGACATGCCAGTGACTGAATGGGGGCGTGGTAGTCGTCGAATGTGTGGGTGAATGTTAATATGTGTGAAGTGTGAGTGTGTGGGCATCTGAGAGTGATTGTGGGGGTTGGACGTGCTGATCGTGGGTCTTTCGCCAAAGGGGTCGCCAGAGTTTCATTTTTCACACTTGTATTTGTTTCCATTTCTGATATATTTTCGTTAGTAGCGTACATTTCTGTATTTGTGCTGAAGTAGCAGGGTTTCTTTATCGTTCCCATGGGCTGCAGCTAGCTTGGGGCAAGAAAATCAATCTCGCTAGGTACGCTTCCTGCTATGTCATTCTCATTGGTTCGCCAATGAGAAAGCGCTTCATTACAAGACCTAGGTCTTAAAAGGTATTTATGTGTTGTTGTGACACATATTCTAATTCCTATTACACAACACATTTTATTAAAAAAAAAAAAAAATATCCTCCATCCAATTTCAATTATAACATCATCCTCAGGAGTTTAAAAAATCTCTTAAATATAGTCAAATTAAAGTTTATGGTAGACACCGTTGGTACTTGGCGGAACATAATTAATAGTTTTAAAAAGATTTTCAATTTAAACACTTGTCTTTTTCCGCAAAATTTTTTGAATTTTATTTATTTACAAGAAGCACGATTTATTTCAGCTGTTGAGCTATCCTTAGGAGCTTATATAAAACAGTTTTATTTAAGCTCCTGAGGATAGCGTAGCAGCTGAAATTAATCGGGCTACTTGTAAATAAATAAAATTCAAAAAATTTTGCAGAAAAAGACAAGTGCTTAAATTGAAAATTTTTTTTAAAACTTTTAGTCAAATTAGTTAATTTATCAATAATAAAAACTCAATTGTGAAATACTGCAACAACGAATTTTATTTACAATTATTCATCATGCTTCACCAAATACCAGCGGTAAAATCCATCGAACTTATATTCAACTAGGGGGTATCCCGCGGGCTCCTAAAAATTATAAATATATGTATTATGTAACTTAATTAAAATAAAAAAATAAAATTCCCTAAATGCATTCTATGATGATTGCATTCATAACTAAACAAAATGACGTCACACGATCTTTTATGATAAAGCTGTTATATTGCAAGAGAAATACATACTCAAATAGTAGTTTTTGTTTTTCCTTAATTTAGTTCACAGGAATGAAATTATGGCAAATAATTATCGGAAACCACTATTATATGATTTTTAGCACTGCCTGTCAAAAAACTAATTAATTTTCTTGTTAATATCGAAATTATATAATAATTTGAACGAAACGGGAAATGACAGTGCAATAAAATGCTATGAAAACTGCATTATCGATCAAATTGCACTATCGTAAAACGAAATGTATGTATGAATAAAATAAAAGTGTGTAAAAAAACAATAATTTTAATGTTATTTATAGTAGTTGTTGTTATTCTTAATATCGAAATGTAAATATCGAAATGATTTTAATGATTTTAATTTGAACAAATTATGGCAAAAGACAACTTAACTTTTTAACTAACTTTAAAGAACTACTTTATCGATAATTCTAAGTATCCAAAAACAAAATTTTATATAAGTTTTATTTATACATATATGAATTATTTATTTATATGAATTCATTCATGAATAATAAAATAAAAAAGCACAATAATTTTAAAGTTATTTAAAGAAAATAATGAATTTATGAATAAAAAAAAAACAATTTTAATGTTATTTAAAATAAAAATTTAAAAACTGCATTATCGTAAAACGAAATGTATGTATGAATATGAATAAAATAAGAGTGTGTAAAAAAACAATAATTTTAATTTTGGATTTTTGAGATCAATTAAACTCAATAATTTTAATGTTATTTAATAAAAAAAAATAAAAAAAAATTCGCAATATTTAGGTTTCGAACTTACAATCTATAGATCATCAGTCGAGCGCGCTACCAATATACCAATTTGAACTGTATTTGATCTATAGACTAAAGGATAGATAAGATATCCGTTACGCTCGTATAGAAGGATAGACTTACGGCTATTATATTATTGATTAATTAATTAATTATATTGATAAAAAACGGTCCTATGACAATCAATTTGGAATGGCATTAAAACGTTTTGTATATTATGATTTCGGGATAGATGGTGCATTTGTGGCGAATGGTGCCAAAGAACCAATAAATGGTTTAAGATTTAGTATCGGTAATAAAATTAAACAATCAAAAGTCTTACAGTGAGTAATTCACGGTATCAAAAAGTTTAAGCTATTAGCATATGTACAACACCAGGGTTCCTCGAATCTGATTTCTGGATTAAATGTTCCCAATTCTTTGAACCTTTGAGGATCTTTCTATTTTATTTAAAAATCTATTTTACACACTGTCACAGTGACAGCATACAGAGGGACTTCTTTACGCGAACAGCGTATAAATGGAATGAATTGCTCGAATCAATCCGAAATGAAAAGGGCGTTTGAGAGTTATATCTAAACAGGTGACACCCCTGGCCTAGGTAGCAATCTTAAACAGCATTTGTTTGAGAACAATTACAACAAATGCATTCGAAAATATAAGACGTGCATCTGAAAATATGCAACCATTGTAGTACGATGATCTGGCATATTTGGCAGGCTACCTATTATTTACATTGAAAGATTCAAGTTTAATAATTGATCATTCTCATGATAGATGTTGTACTTGGAATAACCGTCTTACAGAAGGGCCTTCAAAACCTATAGACAGCTGAAACTGAAGATGGAGCAGCTTGAAGCAATATTTTTATAGCAAGAGGTTTTCGTAAAATATATATCCCAGATTGGAATGAAGAATGCGATAATCTATGGCGAATTTACCAAGAAACAGAATCAATGGATATCGCTAATATGTTGATTGATGAATTAAATAAGGCTAGAAAAGAAAAATGGATAAATTTATGTGAAAATTTGGACTTTCAACAATCAAGTCGTGAGGCATGGAATTTACTTGGTAAACTCGGCAATTCTAAAAATTCTAGTAAAAACAATACATCTGTTCATCCAAATGCTATAGCATCACGAATGATCGAAAATTCCAAATGTCCAGTTTCGAGTTCAAGAATTAAGGTAGTTAAAAACAAACTCAGACAAGCTAAAAAGAAAATCGTTGAATCTCCATTTGCTGCACCAATCACTAAAGATGAAGTTAACGTGGTCATAAATAACCTGAAAACTAGCAAAGCCTGCGGAACCGATGAACTTTTTCCTGAATTTTTCATCCACATGAAGGATAATGCTAAATTATGGCTATCAAAATTTTTTTCCGATTGCTATAGCCGCGGAATTATTCCTAACGTGTGGAAATCTACCAAAGTTTCTGCAATCTTGAAACCAGGAAAGGATAAAAATCTGCCAGAAAATTATCGTCCAATCTCGCTGCTCTGTATATCATATAAATTGTTTGAACGAATGATATACAATCGAATTTCAGCAACAATTGATGAAACTATTCCAACAGAACAAGCAGGATTTCGTCCTAAAAGAAACTGCTGTGACCAAGTGCTGTCATTAGTTATATTTGTTGAAGCTGGCTATCAGGATAAGAAACAAACTGGGATGGCCCTTATTGATTTAACTGCAGCATATGACACTGTCTGGAAGACTGCGCTTTTGTTAAAACTTTGTCCAATTATTAAATGTCGCAAAACACTTAATAATATATCAGCCTTATTGTCTGATAGAAATTTCATCGTACACCTAGCAAATAAATCCAGCAGACGTCGTCATTTGAATAATGGGCTACCACAAGGTTCTGTACTTGCACCAACTTTATTTAATGTATATATATATCTGATTTACCAGAAACTTTTTCAAGGAAGTTTAGTTATGCAGATTATCTGGCAATTGCCATACAATATCCGTACGATGCCGAATCTAAAACAAATGCCGAGTCAATATTGTCAAAAGATTTGGATCTTCTAGCAGATTATTATTCGAAATGGCGCTGAGAATAAATCCAAATAAGAGTGAAATTACAGTTTTTCATCTATCAAATTATAATGCCAGAGATGAACTCCATGTTTCCATGAAGAATCATATAATTAAATTTAATCCAACTCCAAAGTATCTTGGAGTAATATTAGATCGATTGCTTACATTTAAACATCACTTAGAAAATCTGAGCAAGAAAGTAAGATCCATGTGAATATAATTCAAATGTTATCTGGGGTGCAGCTTAAAAAACTTTACGAATATCTGCGCTTTCATTGGTTTATTCAACTGCAGAATATTGCGCACCTGTTTGGAATCATAGCGTTCACACTCGACTTATTGATATCCAACTAAATTCATGTATGCGGATAATAGCCGGTTCAATAAGATCTTGCCCTTTACCATGGCTTCCAATTTTATCAAATATTGCTCCACCTTACATAAGAAGAGAAGCTATGCTTGTAAAAACTTGGAACAATCTTATGAAGACTCAACAGCTACATATCCATGAAGATTTAAGGGATAGATCAGAAAATCGGTTAAAATCAAGAAAACCATTGTGGTCGAAAATCGAAACGTTGAGTCCAATTAATAATTATTCAATTTCTGAACGATGGCAACAATGCCATGATACTTCTGATTTTACAAATAAACATATTGTAGAAAATCCAAATCATGGAAGTTGCTGGAATGAGTGAAAATCGATCTATATGGAAAACCATTAATAGAATCAGGACCAATCATGGATGCACTAACTACGAGTTTCATTTATATAATAATGAAATTTGTCCGGCATGTGATTGTGGACATCCATTTCAAACGGTTTCTCATATTTATACTGATTGCCCTTTGAGACGGTTTGATGGTGATTTACAAGAGCTTCATTCATTATCAGCTGCTGCCAAGCTTTGGATAGATTCCTTAGATATTGATTTGTAGTATTCTTCTAAATTTATAAATAAATAAAAAACATACGAATAATAATAATAATAATAATATCCATGGTGTGTTTATGTTCAGTGGCGGATTACCATAGAGGCGGAAGAGGCGGCCGCCTCGGGCCCCACATGCACCTTTGGCCCCCTCGCGACAAATAGTAATGATATTTTATAGGTATTCAAATATCAGATGACTGCGTTCATTCAACCAAAGTTTTTAAACCTACAGATTTTTTTTATATTATCCTACATTTAAAAGTGTTAGGTTGTCAATTTGTATTACTTTTTTTCATGTATTTATTTTAATAATTCTAATTTGATAGTTTTATAGTTTTTTAATGTATTCGTTTTCCAATTTGTATCTTTGTTTTTTATTATAAGTTAGGCATGTTTAGTGGTAATTATAATAAGTTATTAATTAACGTCTCTGAACATCCGAAGATACCATGCCAACTAGGGATTGGGATTAAGTTTGAATAAATTAAGTTTCACTAAGAAATTTATGAATGCCACCTTTATAATTTTGACGATTAAAGCTATCAGGAAAAACCCATGAAGGTAACGTATTTCAGAGATGAGAGAATCTGTTGAAAAAATCACGCTGAAAGGCAACAGTTCTGTACCTTTTTATATAAACCGTAAAAGGATGGGCTACAACATTAGCTCTGGTGTTGCGCGATAGGTTTGCTAGTTCAGGTAAAATTGATTTAATCTCTATATAAGTTCATTCAACCATAATGTATTTGTAGAAAATTGTCAGATCAGCAACATTTCGTCTGTGCTGAAAAGAGTCAAGCTCATTAGTAAGAGTTGAGTTGCCAATCAGTTTAACAGCTCTGCGCTGAACAAAATCAAGACAGGTTAAAAATGTGAGAATTCCATTTCAGATTATTTTCAACTTCAACTCCTAGAAGTCTAACAGATTCTTTCTCTACAAGATCTTTAGAGTCGAACTTTACTGGAAACGGATTAGGTGTGGATAATCTAGAAAAATGACAAGCCTGTGTTTTAGTTGCATTGAATTCAACACTATTAGCGAACCCCCAATCCAAAATAGTTTTAAGGTCCTGGTTTAATGAATCTATCAAATTTGATCTACAGTTATTAAGCGCTAACGGTGAATATAATTTAGGGTTTTTATGAGACGCATGAAGCGTGCTATCATCAGCAAAACTATGGATAGGACTAATTGGGTAGCGAAATTCGACGTCCATGCCGTGCTGCCTGGTGTAATGCTGACAGAATTAGGTTGGTGTATTGGAGACAAGCAGAGTAAAAACTGCTTAGTCAATGACGCTACATCACGGCGAATTGGCGCTCTACAACCAATGCGACTCAAGCGTCTGTTCTCCATGTCAGGGGCGGCTTGGAGCGGGCGTCTGTCTTGAATCAAGCGGCTCGTTATATAAACGTGTAAAAAAGGTTGTTTCTGATGACCTTAATATGCAGAACCGACCCATTCACGACAATTTGGGTTGGGCCTAAGGTTAACACCCTAACCCCGGAAAAAAAAACTAATATGTTAAATTTGGTTATCAGAAAGAGAAAAACAGACCCGGAAACAACAACAAAATTTTACCTGGACGTGAAAAAGGACCAGACTACCGAATCGGAACGTGAAACGTGCGCAGCCTGAGCGCTCCTGATGCTCTATAAGTCTAGAAACAGAGCCTGAGAGGTATAGGATATTATTGCTCTACAAGAAATTAGACAGCCGATAATCGGAAAACAAGATTTGGATAGTCACTCTCTATACTGTAGTGGTCATCCTTCTCGAAGAGAATTTGGAACTGGCTTTCTTGTGGGTGCACGCATACAAGAAGCCGTGATGAAATTCATCCCGGTCAGTGAGAGGATCTGCTACCTACGTGTACGCGGTACATATAACAATATTTCTCTTATTGCCGTGCATGCACCAACTGAAGCTAAGACCGTCAACGAGAAGGATAATTTCTACATAACACTGGAAGAGGTTATGAAACAAACACCAACACGCGACTTCATTATGATTCTTGGTGACTTTAATGGACAGGTTGGAAGAGATATCTCTTATGGAAATGTGGTGAGTCCCAACAGCTTGCATTTGAATTCGAATGATAATGGTGAGAGAATGACGGAGTTTGCATTATCAAATAATTTGAGAATTGCCAGTACGTTCTTTCCGCATCGATCGATTCATAAGCAAACTTGGGTCTCACCGAATGGAAATACTCGAAATCAAATTGATCACGTTCTAGTAACAGCACATTTCTTTTCGAGCGTTCGGGATGTGCGATCCTTTAGAGGTGCATACATTGGAAGTGATCACTTCCTTGTATGTGCAACGATAAGGTTCCACTTCCCAAATCCAGGCATTCCAAAATTCAATCAACGGTAACGTTTTAACATCTCATCATTAAAGAATGCTGAAACAGAAGAGAGATATCAAATCCATATTGCCAAAACATTGGATAAATCAGAAACCATTAATGGAGACGTCGATAAGTCATGGTATTTGCTCAAAGATGCTGTTTTAAGCGCTGCTGAGGGAATACTTGGACGACCAGAGAACCACTCCCAGTAGCCATGGATGGATTAAACATGCTTTGATGCGATTCAATACAAAAGAGATTGCTATCTGAAATGTCTACAAGGACGCAACACCAGGTCCACGAAGGAGAATTATAAACTGGCAAGACAAGCCGTTACAAAGCTATGTAGACGAACGAAGAGAGAATGGTGAAAGAGACAGTGTGAGGAGATTGAAAGCTTCAATAAGGAACATCAATCGCGTAACTTCTTTCAACAGGTTAAAACCTTAAAGAAGGGCCCTCAAACTAGATCGACTGCTATTCAAAACGAAGATGGGGAGCTACAAGTAGACCTTAAAAATATTTTAGATACTTGGGCCGCTTATTTTGAGAATCTTCTCAACTTAAGTGACCAGCAACAAGTCGGGCGACGAGCAAAGCTTATTCGTGCGTCAAAGGAAAATGTAGACGAACCAACCAAAGAGGAATTCGAAGCGGCGCTATCTAAATTAAAACGCAATAAAGCACCTGGTTTCGACGATATAACATCCGAAATGATTGTACATGGTGGCGAAACTCTATCCTTAATTTTATTTGTTTGTTTTCATCGTTTTAGTCCAAAAATGTATATAAATTAAGCTTTTTGTTCAATTTTTCAAAAACATTTTATTTAATTATTTGACGATATGTTTCAGCTTTTAACAAAAGCTATCCTCAGGTCAGAACAAAAAATATTCAACTATACAAAACAGAAAATGATAATAATACAATTTAAACAATATCAGCAAAAATCACTTACAAAAATGTATTGTCCAAATAAACAACCTCACTGATTAATTATCACTAATCTTATTATTACTAATTTTAACTTTCAATTAAAAAAATTTTTTTCAATTAATTATAAACTAAACTGAAACATATAAAATATCGTCTTTAAACAAACGGATAAAAAATTTTTTGAAAGATAAAACAAAGATAGACAGACAGTGTTTTAAAATTTTTTAAAATTTAAATAAAAGAAAGGTATACGTTATCTAAATATGTGCAATCAGATTGTATGTTCATATTGTTATGGAATTTTTTAATATAAATTGACTCAAGAATTTTGCGCTTAACCGTATTAGACTCAAACTTTAAAATTTCAGGATTGTCCCAATCAATTTTATGATTACTAGAAATAACATGATCACATAAAGCACTATGTGACCCATTACCTCTAGAAATATGATATTTATGGTCCTTTAACCTGGAAACAAGATATTGTTTAGTTTCACCAATATATGTTAAGCCACAATTAGGTTCAGCACAATTAATTTTGTAAACTAAATTAGAAAAATATTCTTTGGGAACACGATCTTTAAGATCTTTAAGGATAGTATATCTATCCTTAAGATTGTTTGAACTTGTTCAAATGATCTGGAGGACTGAAACCATGTTACAGGACTGGAACACAGCTATGCTGATACCAATCCATAAAAAAGGTAATCGCCTACAATGTGCAAACTACAGAGGAATCGCTCTCCTTTGCACAGCATATTAAATCTTTTCTTACATTTTGCTATCCAAAATCAATCCGTTTGTGGAACAACCGTTTGGAGAATATCAGTGTGGTTTCCGGCGGGGCCGAGGTACTACCGATGCACTTTTCTCGATAAGGATGATTTTGGAAAAGTGCCGAGAGTTCAATATACCTGTGCACCAACTTTTCATTGATTTCAGGCAGGCCTACGACTCTCTCGAACGAGAGACTCTATGGTCTGCTCTGATGTCAATGGGAATTCCTGGTAAACTGGTATCACTATGCAAAATGACAGCACAGAACTCTCAATGCTGTGTACGAGTAGCGAACGAAATATCAAAGTTTTTTAAAGTCGACTCCGGTTTAAGACAAGGTTATGCTATCTCTCCTATACTTTTTAATTTAACCTTGGAATATGTGTGCCGTCAAAAGAAACTACCGACTAATAACAATATCTTGTCAATAAACTCAGTGCAGGTGATTGCTTACGCTGATGATGTTGTCATCCTCGGCCGAAGTGAAGCTGTTATGAGTGAGACTTTCAAGTCGCTTGAGAGTGGTGCTAGAAAAATTGGTCTGCATATTAACTACAATAAAACCAAACATATGAATGTTTCAAGGGAGGCTGAGAAGAAAGATTTGATGTGCGGCGATGAACGAATTGAGGGAGTTGAATCTTTCAAATATTTGGGATCAATGCTTGAAACAACAGCATACTTTCAGATATAAAAGCTCGAATCGCTGCAGGTAATCGAACTTTCTACTCAACTAAACCTCTCCCTGGATCACCGTATGTATCAACTAACACCAAGCTCAAGTTATACAAGACATTGATTAGACCATTTGTGATGTATGGGTCACAAACGTGGACCCTTACACAAAATGACGAATCGCATTTATCTGTATTTGAACGTAAGATCCTACGCTACATTTTTGGTCCACTTAAGACAGACGATGGGGAGTATAGAACCAGGTATAACTTTGAGATCAGAGACCTTCTTGAGGGTCCTGATATAATAGGTTGTATCCGTTCTAATAGCATTGCTTGGTTTGGGCATGTTCTACGAGCCGATTCATAGTCTGGAATGATTAGAAAAATGTACGTTAGTACCCCAGGGAGTGGGCGACCGCGAGGTAGACCACGACTACAATGGGAGACTGACGTAATAAACGACCTTAAAAAAATCGGCTGCCATGGTAGTTATGTCGCTGTTGCGAATGACCCGGTGAATATTCAAAGCTGATCAACCTGGCAACGCTCCTACATGGAGCATGAACGCCTTAAAAAAAAAAAAAAAAAAATAATAAGGATTGGTGCTAACTCTTTAGCGAAGGATTTAAGAATAATTGGGGGAATACGATCAGACCCATATCCTTTGTTTGTATTAATTTGATACTTTTACGAAAAATAATGCGCATCATGTTGTGCGAAACTCCAGGAATTGGCTTCCCGGGAAAAAATACAGAGATCTGAAAAGATCTGCGTAAGCAGATCTTCGTAGATCTGCATTTTGGAACATATCTACAACGATCTGTACAGATCTCCTTAGATCAAAGCAGATCTGTATAGATATGTTCCAAAATGCAGATCTTCGTGGATATACGCAGATCTTCTTTGATACATTTAGATCTGATTTCATCTATCAAGATCTTATTTTATCTAACAAGATCATAAATGATCATAAACGATCTAACAAGATCATAAAAACGAACTTTAAAAAAAAATAGAACCCGGGAAAAAATAGAGAGATCTAAAAAGATCTGATTAGATCTCTTTTGATCAAATTAGATCTAATGAGATCTTTGTTTTGAGTCAAAAAAATGAGAGTTTGATCTTTTCAGATCTAAAGAGATCTCTTTAGATCAAGGTAGATCTTCAAAGATCAAAGAAAAAAATTAGAGTTTGATCTTTGAAGATCTACAAAGATCTGAAAAGATCTCTTCAAATCTTGATAGATCTTCAAAGATCAATGCAAAAATTTGCGTTTGATCTTTAATGACCTATCAAGATTTAAAAAGATCTCTTCAGATCTGCAAAAGTCAAACACTAGTTTTTATCTTTGATCTTTAAAGATCTATCACGAATTACAGAGATTTCTTCAGATCTGCAAATCTGTGAAAATAGAAAAACAGCTTACAAAAATATTGTTCAGATCTAAAGAGATCTCAGCCAAATTTCTAACAACTTAGTAAATTAAATTTATTTGCATGTGACGATTGTATATCTTTGCATATTTAATTGAGTTATTTTCATAACTAGTTAGCATAATTGAGTTATTTTCCACTTTTTTGTGCTTCTTTTGTTTTTTCTGAAGTCGGTTCTATTTTTTTTAAAGTTTATTAATTTAATAAGTAGGATCTTGTTAGATCAAATAAGATCTTGATAGATCGAAACAGATCTAAATGTATCAAAGAAGATCTGCGTAGATCCAAGAAGATCTGCGTTTTGGAACATATCTACACAGATTTGTTTTGATCTAAGGAGATCTGCGCAGATCGTTGTAGATAGATATGTTCAGATCTCTGTATTTTTTCCCGGGAACCGATTTCAGAAAAAAACAAAAGAGGTACAAAAAGGTGGAAAATAACTCAATTAAATATGCAACGATATATAATCGTCACATGCAAATAAATATACTGTTAAGTTGTTAGATAATTGGCAGAGATCTCTTTAGATCTGAACAATATTTTTGTAAACTGTTTTTAGTATTTACACATTTTTTCAGATCTGAAGAGATCTCTGTAAATCGTGGTAGATCTTCAAAGATCAAAGATCAAAACTAGTGTTTGACCTTTGCAGATCTGAAGAGATCTTTTTAAATCTTGGTCGATCATAAAAGATCAAACGCAAATTTTTACATTGAT
Organism: Diogma glabrata; assembly: GCA_963693315.1. Lineage (NCBI taxonomy): Eukaryota > Metazoa > Arthropoda > Insecta > Diptera > Cylindrotomidae > Diogma > Diogma glabrata. Next base: position 160,486,533 of record OY856188.1, on the reverse strand, counting down.
CTTTGAAGATCTATCAAGATTTGAAGAGATCTTTTCAGATCTTTGCTATTTTTTTTCTTTAATCTTTGAAGATCTACCTTGATCTAAAGAGATCTTTTTAGTTCTGAAAAGATCAAACTCTCATTTTCTTGACTCAAAACAAAGATCTCATTAGATCTAATTTGATCAAAAGAGATCTGATCAGATCTTTTTAGATCTCTCTATTTTTTCCCAGGTAACTAGTTATGAAAATAACTCAATTAAATATGCAAAGATATATGGAGGGCTCAGAATACAAGTGAACCAAGTCCATTTTGTGTTTTTTTGTGCTATAGAGGTTTAAAGTTAAAGCTTTATAACAAAAATACCTATTAACATTTTTTTAATTATAAATTAAATTTGTTTAACCATATTTAGTCCAGCATATGCTGAACAAATGACAAAATGTCTGAACTGACAAAAAGTCTGAACACTTATGCCTGCACAAAAAATAAAAAATGGACTTGGTTCACTTGTATTCTGAGCCCTCCATATAATTGTCACAAGCAAATAAATATAAGCTGTTAAGTTGTTAGAAAATTGGCTGAGATCTCCTTAGATCTGAACAATATTTTTATACTTTTTTTTCTGTTTTCACATTTTTGCAGATCTAAAGAGATCTCTGTAAATCGTGGTAGATCTTCAAAGATCAAAGATAAAAACTAGTGTTTGACTTTTGCAGATCTGAAGAGCTTTTTAAATCTTGGTAGATCATCAAAGATCAAACAGCAATTTTTACATTGATCTTTTAAGATCTATCAAGATTTAAAGAGATCTTTTCAGACCTTTGTTGATCTTCAAAGATCATACGCTAATTTTTTTCTTTGATCTTTGAAGATCTACCTTGATCTAAAGAGATCTCTTTAGATCTGAAAAGATCAAACTCTCATTTTTTTGACTCAAAACAAAGATCTCATTAGATCTAATTTGGTCAAAAGAGATCTAATCAGATCTTTTTAGATTTCTCTTTTTTTTCCCGGGTTAGGCAAGAAATTGGGTTCTTTAACTGTAGAATTTTTAGAGAAATGAAAAGAAAAAACATTTTGTTTTGAAAAGTTCCACTGTTACGAATGAATATTAATACTAAAACTTTATTTGCAATGGGCTGTTATTATATTAATCGCAAAATTATTGATGAAAACATAAAATCCAGATAAAAATTTTTTGGGTATTTGAAGTATATTTGAGTTTTAAGTTTTCATCAATGATTTTGGGTTTCTTTCAAATTTTCAAATTTTCTATCAAATTTCCTATATTACTTCGGTCTGAAAGACCTAAGTATTACATTCATGAGCCAAAAGTGAAATTCTTACCCCCACTTTTTTGGCATTTCTCGACGTTTTAGGACCTACTGATTCTAAAAAAGCAAAAAAAAAATGTATGTCTGTCTGCCGGCCGGCCGTCATTACCTACGCTGCAGGGAAAACCGCTGGAGGGATTTCAAATTTTTCTAAAAATAGGTATACTCAAAGGACAGGTCCGAAAGGACGCTGTGTTCGATAACTGTACCGGAAGTGTGTCAAAAAAATTATTAAGTGTGTCAAAAACAGCAAATTTTCATATTTTTGGCTTAAAAAACGTTCATTTTAAGTGATTACGAGTAGGAACATTGAATTTGGAGAAATCTTGATGGTCGGGATTGGTATGTGAGACCAAAATCTAGATTATTGCCTTATAAGTTTGTCAAAAAAATGTTGTCATGTGTGTCAAAAGAAAGATTTTTATTTATTTTTTTACCCAATTTTTTGGAAAAAAATAAAATGAATTTTTGTATTATTGAAAATTATGGCATTATAAGTTTGTCAAAAACAGAATGTCAAGCGTGTCAAAAAATGAATTTTTCCCAATTTTTTGGGAAAAAAATTTAGCTGTTTTTATGACGTAAATTAAATTGAAAATGAAATTGGGACATAGAAATTTTTGAATTTGTTAGTTTTATTTTTGCAATTTTGAAAAAAGTTTGTATTTTTGATTTTGTAATAATTTTTGAAATATTTTTAAAATTTTGGAAAATTGTTTTTTTTATAATTTTTGCAATATTTTTAGAATTTTGAAAAAAAAAATGAATTATTTTATATATAATTTTAGAATTTTTGAAAAAAGTTTCAATTTTCGATTTGGTAAGAATTTTTGGAATATTTTTAGAATTCTGAAAAATTTTAAATTTTTGATTTTATTATAATTTTTGGAATTATGAAAAAAGTTTCAATTTTTGATATTGTTATAATTTTTGCAATATATTTAGAATTTTGGAAAGGGTTGGAATTTTTAAGAATTTTTGGAATATTATTGGAATTTAGAAAAAGTTTAAATATTTGATTTTATTCTAATATTTGGAATATTTTTGGAATTTTGAGAAAGTTACAATTTTTGATTTTGTTATAATTTTTGCAATATTTTTAGAATTTTTGAAAAAGGTTTTAATCTTTGATTTTGTAATAATTTTTGGAATATTTTTAATAAATTTTGAATATTTGGTTTTATTCAATTTTTACAATATTTTTTGATTTTGTAATAATTTTAGCAATATTTTTAGAATTTTGGAAAATGTTTGAATTTTTGATTTTGTAAGAATTTTTGTAATATTTTTAGAATTTCGGAACAAATAGAATTTTTGAATTTTATATAGTTTTCAGAATTTTGAAAACAGTTTCAAGTTTTGATTTTGTAAGAATTTTTGAAATTTTTTAGGAATTTTGAAAAATTTTAAATTTTTGATTTTATTATGATTTCTGGAATTTCGAAAAAATTTTCAATTATTGATTTTGTAATAATTTTTGCAATATTTTTAGAATTTCGGAAAAAGTTTGAATTTTTAAGAATTTTTGGAATATTGGAATTTAGAAAAAGTTTGAATATTTGATTTTATTCTAATTTTTGGAATATTTTTGGAATTTTGAAAACTTTTTGAATATTTGAATTTGTTATAATTTTTGCAATATTTTTAGAATTTTAAAAAAAAAAAAAATTTGGATTTTACTTCGGTCTGAAAGATGAAAGTGAAATTCTTACCCCCACTTTTTTGGCATTTCTCGACGTTTTAGGACCCACTGATTCCAAAAAAGCAAAAAAAAAATGTATGTCTGTCTGTCGGCCGTCCGTCATTACCTACACTGCAGGGAAAATGGCTGGAAGGATTTCAAAAATTTTTTTTTCTAAAAATAGGTATTCACAAGGGACAGGTCCGCAAGGAGGCTGTGTTCGATAACTGTACCGGAAGTGTGTCAAAAAAATCATTATGTGTGTCAAAAATAGCGAATTTTCATATTTTTGGTTCAAAAAACGTTCATTTTAAGTGATTACGAGTAGGAAAATTAAATTTGGAGAAATCTTGATGATCGGGATTGGTATCTGAGATCAAAAACTAGATTATTGCCTTATAAGTTTGTCAAAAAAATGTTGTCAAGTGTGTCAAAAGAAAGATTTTTATTTATTTTTCTACCTAATTTTTGGGAAAAAAAAATAAAATTAATTGTTTGTTCGAAATGAAGTTTTATTATTATTATTGAGAATTATGGCATTATAAGTTTGTCAAAAAAATGTTGTCAAGTGTGTCAAAAGATTTTTATTTAGTTTTTTACCCAATTTTTTGGAAAAAAATAAAATTGTTTCTTTGAAATGAAATTTTATTATTATTATTGAGAATTATGGCATTATAAGTTTGTCAAAAAATGTTGTCAAGTGTGTCAAAAGAAAGGTTTTTATTTATTTTTTTCCCTATTTTTTTAGAAAAAAATAAAATTAATAGTTCGTATGACATGATATTTTATTATTATTATAGAGAATTATGGCATTATAAGTTTGTCAAAAAATAATGTCAAGTGTGTCAAAAAACGATTTTATTTATTTTTAGCCAATTTTTTGGAAAAAAATGTAGCTGTTTTTATGACGTAAATGTAATTTAAAAATGAAATTGGACATGGGAATTTTTGAATTTGTTATAGTTTTTGAAATACATATTTTTGGAATTTTGAAAAAGTTTGTATTTTTGATTTTGTAATAATTTGTGCAATATATTTAGAATTTCGGCAAAAGTTTTAATTTTTGATTTTGTAAGAATTTTTGGAATATTTTTAGAATTTTGAAAAATTTTTAATTTTTGATATTATTATAATTTTAGGAATTTTGAAAAAATTTTCAATATTTGATTTTGTAATAATTTTTGCAATATTTTTAGAATTTTGGAAAAAGTTTGAATTTTTAAGAATTTTTGAAATATTATTGGAATTTAGAAAAAATTTAAATATTTGATTTTATTCTAATTTTTGGAATATTTTTGGAATTTTGAAAAAGTTTGATTTTATTTAATTTAACAATATTTTTGGAATTTTGATTATAATCTTCCGGCAAAGTATTGATGTTTCGTGTTAGTTTTGTTATAAATTTTTAAACAGAGATTAAAATACTTGTGCTTTAACAAAGAGTTATGTTTGATATACATCGCTGCCCAAAACTAAAAACCATGTCCTCATAAAAGTTTTTTGCCGAAAACTATATCAAAATCCTTAACCCAGACCGAAGTCTTGATATCTCAGAGCTGTGAGATTTCAGCCCCTCCATATTTTTTATTAAAAAATTTAAAGAATAAAAACATTTTTTAGTCAGAAATACATATAAAATTTTTGGTAAAATCTTAAATTTGGCACCAAAATTTTGTTCCGCCTCAGGCGGTAAAGGCATAATCCGCTACTGTTATGTTGCATACATTTTTGATCTCTAAAGTTGTACCGAACTGTAAAACAAAATGATAGTTGTCGGTTCCTAAAACTATATCTCGTGGCTTAACATAAGGAAGTGTATGCTTAATATATTCTGCTCGTTTATATGCAGAACTAAATTTATTAAAATCTTGTAATAATTTTTTTTGGAAAAACGTCATTCTCATGGGGATTTATGATTTTATGATTAACGTTTTCTAAACCAAGAATTGAAAAAGTTTCGCCATATACAAATTGTAATCCGACATCCGGCACTCTGAATTTATATTTTAGCCTAATAAATAAATATTCAAACGCAATTTGTTTAATCTGAGAACTATTTTCGATATCGGTAAGATCTTCAGTTCTGATAAGATCATAAGAAGTGGATTCTACAAATTCATTGTTTGATACTTGATCATTTTTTGTATTTAAACTATCACTTGATTTTACCAAAGAATTAGTTTTATGGTTACGAAATATATGAACTTTAAATGGTGAGTTTTTTATGATTTGCTTATAACAATGAGGCACTGGACATACAATTTTATTATTATCTCTTACATGATTTTGTAAATGAGCAATCAGTTCACTGCACTTATTTGATTTAAAGGAATACTTTTCCACACTACAACTATATATTTTTGGACTTAGGGCTGTTAAATTTCATTTATTTTGTATTGGATGGCTTCTAAAACAATAAAATTGAAAATTATTATATCTACTAAATTTTTTTTTGCTATTTTTTCTTAACAATTGAATTGTACGTTATTTTTATTTTTATGCTTATACAAATGCTTATTATAATTTTCTATGAAAGAAAACCTTATATTGCTAGTAAAACACTTAAACATTATAAACGTGATGAAGAAGTTTCAACTTTGAAATTGTCATCGCCTCAACGGCATTATCGATAGCGTGTCTGCCCGAGGGTAGGTTCGAATCGCATTCGAAACACGAAAAATGTGAATTGGGGTTTTTTCTGAGAAATTTCAAAGCATATCTTTGAATTGAAAAAATTTCAATTACTTCTTTACTTACTTGAGTTTAATTGATCTCAAAAATCCAAAATAAATTTAATTTCCCTTAATGTAGTCTAATGTTAATACATATAGGACTACAAATTGACCAAGTGTCAGCCATTGATTTCAAATTGATTGGAAACAATCAATAATGACTATACTATCGTGACTTAGGATGTTAATTAGAATAGAAATGTTCCCCATTCTATAAATTCACACAAAGTATTGTCTAGAAATTT